>CM033449.1:43256892-44456892 GCA_019425775.1 Rafetus swinhoei | reverse complement strand
ATAATAAATGTTATAGAGTTTTTTAATGAAATTCATCATTTTAGATCCACTCACTCAGGCCCGTGTAACCCCCGGAATATTATACAAGGATAGTCATTTTAAGTGCACAGTATTACAGACTGTAGTTAACTTTTTGTTCTACTTAAGGAGTTCAGCTTTGTAGAAATTGAATGTTTTGCAATACAAAATTGCTTGTTCTCATTCTCAGTTCAATTTCACTGAGTTCTGTTTCCCAGGAATATTGGTAGTATCCTGCCAAAACAGCTAACACCATTAGAGTTACTATGTAATATACATGCAAACATTTATAATTTTTGAAATACCATTTTTTTAAAATTTGTAAATGCAGAATTATTATTAATCTTACTAAGTGTCTGACACTTAAATTGAGAAAAATAAGTATACTGGGATCATGATGCCACTTCAGCCTTAATATATGCATTTGTGAGGGTCTGTGTGTAACTTACTAGCATGTTGTGGTAGGATCACCCATTGCTCTAGGAGTCCTGCTATACCTAAATAAGGCAGGCTGATTGCCTCTTAATATTTTTAGCATAATTTGTTATACATCGTTACCCCATTTATCATCTGCACTGCTTCCTACTGTGTACCACCTTCTGCATCATTCCATAAACCTGAAATAACCTAATTCTTTTGAAATATATCCTATGTCCTTGAAATACACCATGTTTCCTCTGCCTCTCTTCATGGAACTTTCCAAACTGCACATTTCATTAAGCATTCTAGCTATAATGGCTCCTCCCTACCCCCTTTCTCCCTTGGAGTATATTTTGCTTTTCCCTTATCTTTCTGTTTATGCCTACAGACTTTAAGACCTTTAGGACAAAGACCTGCTATGTTTTTGGAACTGACCTACTTTAAAACATAGTATAGTTGTGTGGTTCTGTAGAAATAATAAAAAGCAATATATGAGTGGTATAAGTAGCCCAATCTACCCATCAGGAAGGACGTGAATGAGTTGGACTTTTTATGTAAATCTCGATTGAGTCTCTTCCACCCAAACAATTTCCATAAAATTAATTTTTCATTTTAGTTTTCTATAGAGTTAATTCAAGGGTTGAACCAAAGCCCATTAAAATCAATCCAGAATAGTTAGTTAATTGTGTGAGGTATGTGTGTAGTTTCAAATTAACTTGACATTTTAAAACCTGTATGTATGAATGTGTATATGTAAATAATGATAATGTTCTAAAATGGGTTGGTGATTAACGTGTAAATTAAAGTATGAACCACAAACAGAATTTAAACTATATATGAAGATTACACTTTTTAAAATGTCAAGTTGCAGTGGATAGATCTAATAGATGAATGCTTTTAAATATTTTGCTATTCCTGCTCTTCAACTGGAAACCACAATATCAAACATGGTATTTAGTTACTTGTGTTTCATTAGGTGCCTGTGGTTTATGCTTGAAGTTTTAATGACAAAGAATGAGAACAACAGTCATGCCTTCATGAAAAAGATGGCAGAAAACATCAAGCTTACCCGTGATGCTCAGTCTCCTGATGAGCCTAAGGCCAATGAAGTAAGAAATGTAATTCAGTTGAGGAACGGTGATTGAGAGCAGAAGGGTTTCACAATGAAATGTAAACACCACATACAAGATGTTAGAAAGCACAAAAACATAAATGTGTGTTATCCTCTAGTCTAGAGAGAACATTTTTTGTAAGCAGTGTACATCTATTATTTATTCTAGCTTTAAAAAGCCTGTTGATTTTAGCATAGCAGTCAGCTAGGTTGAATAAATTGCTTTTATTAAATATTGTCTCCTGTTCAGTGTTGATTGTTTCACTGCAGCCCTGAACTTGTTAGACAGTTTCTTCTGTTTGGGGAAATAATGTAATATATATAACTACTAAGAATGTCTACTGTAGGAGTAAAAAACTTGTGTTTGAGTGAGCAACAGCCGTCAGATGTGCATGAATATATCTAAGGTATTTTTCATTATTTATTCAAGTGTATTGTATAGAAAATAAACTGGGAACTACAGAGAGGGTCAAGATATGGGGGATAACATTGCTGTTAATTTTTAATGTAAAATATGCTCTTAATAGCTGATACAGAATTATTTTTTCTCAAGGATTATACATTTTAAAGTACATTTTTGCTATTCTTATAATAAATAATACCTAAAGCACTGTTGCTCTTTTTCCTCTCTATACAGAAACTCTATACAGTTTGTGATGTAGCACTGTGTGTAATCAACAGCAAGAGTGCTTTATGTAATGCAGATTCACCAAAGGACCCTGTATTGCCAACCAAATTTTTTACGCAACCCGAAAAGGTAATTTTGTTCATTCATTTTCTGAGAGGAGCAATACAAATATTTTGTGACTTAACTTTCAAGGCTATATCATAATTTAAAATAAAGAGCTATTGTATGCTAAAAAATCTGTCCATCTTGAGCAGATACAGCTAAAGTTGTTCATAATCTGATGACAGTTATTATTAGTACTGATGTTTTAACTGACATTGAATTAAGTAGTTGTGTGTCTGCAAGGAGGGAGAAATGGAAAACACGAGAGAAAAGTGGAATATAACATATATAGAGAGTGATTAAATTTTAAAACATCCTACATATGTTTAGTTCTGATAAATGTTTGTTATAGTGCATTTTACTTTTTAAAAATCATTTTAATATCCTCTTTAAAAGCATCTTGGGTGTTAAGATTTCCTTGGATAAGCTCATTGTCATCAGTTGAAACCTGTATCACTACAGTAATCAGGACATAAATTGCTAAAGTAGAGCTAAATGAATTCTACAAGATAGATTTTAATTTCTGGTTGTGCAAGAGAATACATCTCAAAATTTCCAGTATCATAAACTGTGTTACATAAATGAAAACTCTTTCAGAGGCTGGTATTTGAAAATTTAAATGATATACCTGAGTAGTTTCATTATGGAATATTGAATACTACAGTGATGCAGGCCAAGAGAGCATGTAGATTCACACTTTTATTGACTAGGTTGATAGTTATATATTCATAATCAAAAGGAAATAATATTACAACTTTCAGTTTATAAAAACCACTTCTCTTTGGTTTTCCAAAACAAATAATGTAGTGAGACACAACATATACATGTGTTTATCTTCAACTTAATACAAAACACTGACAATCTGGATAAGTGTAATTTCTGAAAATTGGAAAGGCTACAGCACTGTTTGATTAGACTGGCTTACTTAACAGATCATTCACACTGACCTAAAAATAAAACATTAAAATAAAGACAACAAATGTGGATTTAATTTCTTTCCTGTTTTCACGTAGGACTTCTGTAATGACAGGAATTATATTACAGAAGAGACAAGAGTTCTTCTTTTAACGGGAAAGGTACTGTATGTTAATTTATTGTAATGATTTTGCATATGATATAACAGAGATAAATAGGCATTTTCTGTTTTGATTTTCAGAGATGATATCACAAGTCTCAGTACAGAAGTTTAAAAAGTGTATTACCAAGTTTGTTTGCAATTTTAATTATTAATGGTTATACATACATGTGAGAATTGTAAATTGGCTTTACTAGATGGTTCACCAAATGCCTTTAATTTGACACACTTTTGCCAAGGGTAGCAAGGGACAGGGTTGCTGTCCTTTCACTGTCTGTCCTGTGCACTGACACTGCAGGGCGGGAAATAGTAATGGATCATATAATTATAGGATGCCTCACAGTTGGTACACACCAGGGTGCAGAAGCAAGGTTGAAAATGTGTAATTCTGGCATTTACTAGTTTTGGAGTCCTTGATTTTGTAATCTTATGAAATGTGAAGATATTGAGAACAGAATTTTATATTCTGTCTTCCATCTATAGTACTACATAATTTACTGTAAACTTTGCTTGGAGTCAGAAAAAGTAGTTCTTCGAGTAATTGCTCGTGTTAATTCCAGGTAGGTGTCTGCGTGTTGTGTGCACAGTTGTTGGAAGGTTTCTCCCCAGCAGCATCTGTAGGTTGGCTGTGGAGACTCCTAGAGTGGCGCAGATGTGGTAGTGTATATAGTCCCCTGCAAACCTTCCCCCTGCTCAGTTCCTTTTTACAGCCAGTGACTGTCTTTAGAGCTTCTCTCTCTCTCTTGCCTGGAGCAAGTGCTTCCCTAGCTTTATAGTATAAATAGTTTGAATAGTTTTGACAGTTAGCAGTTAGTTGTGGAGGGTAGGGTGGTTTTTTTTTCTCCTCTTTCCTGGAGGGCCTGGGCACACAGCTTTAAACTGCATGTCATGCCGGAAGTTTATGCCAACGAGATAAACCCACGACTCTCTCCTTAAGTGTCTGGGGGAGGCACATCTTGCAGATAAGTGCAAGATCTGCAAGAGTTTTTATCCAAGAATTCAAAGGGACAGGTATTCTAGATTCAAACAGCTCCTCATGGAGTCCTCCCTGTACCCCCAGCTGGTGTAACCAGTGCCAAAGTAGACATCCTTGGTGCACAATGTACTATTCTCGGTGCAGGGCACCACGGCACTGCAAAAGGACTCGGCAGCGAAGACACCATGACATGGACATTCGCCAGCACTGAAGACTTCAACATTGACTTCACAGCATTGATCTCGGGCGGGGCTCTCTCCCTTCCTCCCTGGTTCCTCCTGGGGCAAGAGGGACTGGCAAGGGCTGCCTCCTGGGCAGGGAGGCCCCAGTTACCTGGTCAGCTGGCAGGCAGGATGGTGGAGCCCCAGCCCTGCTGGCCACTCCCTTTGTGGAATGGCAGCCCCCATTGGACACTCTGCAGGATAGCCCTCCCTTGTGGACTCACTGCCCCCAGTAGCCACTCTCATATTGCGTCCCTCCAAACATTAGCCCCTCCCTTTGCATATTATGGAAAAGTGTTCTTTTCCCGGGGCTTCCAGTTGTCCTGGAACAAACAAACCCTGACCTTGCTTTAAGTTAGGAGACGAGGAAGCTCATTCCAAATTTGGTGGCCCTGGCTCTTACCATTTAGGAGGAGTTCTTGAACAAACATTCTCACAAACAAACAGACAGAGGCATTCTAAAATATATACACAGAGAAAGAGAGAGAGATTACTATTGTACAAAACTTATGAAAAAATGAATATTAATTCAGTGCCCTGACATTTTAATATTAGAGTGAGCATTTGTCACTTTCTCTCCTTCGACACATAAATAGTATATTATTTTTTATGATAAAAAATAGCTCTAACTTACAAGTAAACTTAATGTGCTATTTGTTGCAGGGCAGTGTAACTGCCAGTCCATACCTTTATACCCTTTTTCAGTGGTTCCCAAACTTCATTGCACCATGCCCCCCTTCTTATAACAAAAATTAGTACATGACCTCAGGAGGTGGGGCCAAAAACTGAGGCCCACTGCAAGGGAAGAGCAGCAAATCTGAAGCCCAAGGGCTTCTGCCCTGAGCAGGGGGCATGTAACATTAGTCCTGGGCAATGGTACTTGGGCTTGGGCTTCATATTTGCTGGTTCCAAAGCCAACTCCAGGCTTGGTGACTCCAATAAAATGGGATTGTGACCCACCTTGGGGTCCTGATCCACACTTTGAGAACCTCTGCTCTATCGTCTATTGCAGTCTCTGGTCATGTACACACTCAGAATAATCTTTCGGTTTTGCTCTGAATCCCTCCTACAGTGTCTTCCTCCCTGGTACTAGAGGCTACAGTTCTGCTCGCCAGATGGGTGTCCAACATCTGTGACATGGCTTTCCTGCTTGGCTTCCTGTTAAATTAACCCCCTACTCCAGAGGAGTATGGAGAGACTATTTTTGTTCAACATGGTCTAGAACAGCGGTTCTCAAACTTTTTGGGCTCTGGAGCCCTTTACATGCGTAAAAATTTATGCGGAGCCCCAGCAGTCCACTGATTGTATGTGTTGTACCTATCAATGTTTCCAGTTTGTCAACCTCGCAGAGCCCCTGGAGATGTCTCACGGAGCCCTGGGGCTCCTCGGAGCACAGTTTGAGAAACACTGGTCTAGAAGGAAACCTGAAAACTCACTGCAGAAGCCGCTTTATACCAACTATGCTATAAAGAAAATGCCCTAGCTTTCACTGAATATATGGTGCAGAGAAAAATACCACCTCCTTTTCCTATCTAGACACCCTGAACAAATACATTACCAAATATAAGGCCCCAAAAGCAAAAATATCAACCATGCACTAAGAAGTTTCCAAAAAGACACGGTAGATATAGAGCAAGTGATAATTTATATCCGCTTTCCTTAAACTGAATTAGAAGTGTTTGGATTTCCCATTTTGTTAGACACTAAATTTCATCCTGCCCTTCTCTTGGGAACTTTTGTATTTATTTGCTCACAACTTGTCTTATACTGATTGCAAGTTTCTTTTGCTTTATTTGGATAGTTGTTGCAGAGTGCTGCCACCTTCATAAGTTTTTTCTTCAGAGATTTTTTGAGGCCCACCACTATGTATTAGCAAACTAATTTAATGCCTGATATGTAAAGTTCCCTGAACATTTTTTAAGAAAATCATGAGGAATAGCAATTGATGATAGCCATTGTATTAGGAAAGATCTCTGACAAATACTTTGTATTGCATGTTGCTAGTTAAGATGGGAAATATTGGTGCAAGTAGAAGGAATAATTTAGTGTAAGAGTTGGGCAGTTAATCCTCATTTCACATGGAAAATGTTTTATGAGTGTGTTTTTTAAATTCCCGTTTTTATACCTTTAAAAAAAAGCTTGACTAAATCTCTGTGCATTTTAGCCAAAACCAACTGGCGTATTAGGTGCAGTAAACAAGCCATTATCTGCAACTGGAAGGAGACCTTATATAAGAAGCACAGGATCAGAGACTGGAAGCAATATTAGTGTAAACTCAGAGCTGAGCTCTCCTGCGGGAAACAGATCAAGGTACATGGGGATTTTTGTTTTTGTTTGCAGCTATTTACTTTATTTCACACTATCTACTCCTGTGTTTAGAAAATGAATGTTCTGTTTGTACACCATTTTACCTTGCCTGATTTGAACAGTCAGGAAATTATACTTTGCAGTTTTATCCCTGTAACCCAGGCTTCCTTATCGGCACTTTTATGATTTTTTTTTTTTTTTTTTTTTTTTTTAACAAAGAAAGTCAGGATAACTGGCACATTGAGAGGTTGTGAACAGCACAGGGTCATATGGCAACTCAGTAGCATAGACAGGACTAGAATATGACTCTAACTCCTTGCCATATTTGCAATGAACTAACCACAGGGATCACTCTATATTATGGATGTAGAATCTTGTACTACGTACATCACATGGAAGCTGAGCATCTTAAAACAACACTGATCAATCTCACTAAATTAAGAGGGGGGTTTTGTGTACAGGATGTGCATTAGCTGTATTAAAGTCAATTTGGATCCTGATGGATTGTAAATGTATTCTGATGTCATGTGATTGAAAACTCTAGCTATTTGTTTTTAATGTTTTTCATCTGAAAATATATTAATATGACCATTAACAAAAATATTGTTGGGTAATTAGATTTTACATCCCACGTGTTTCTAATATGAAAGAATTAAGATTAAATCATGTTTCTTAATAAACAATACATATAATTTCTCTACACTTTTTAGTGACTGTGGTGTTCCAGTTAAAACCAAAGTTTTTTGATGATTAAGCCCATTTAGGATGTTGATGTGTCATTTAATAAAAGGCTAAAATAAAATGGCTTGAATAAAGATTGCTAATAATTTGTGACAGGAGAGTGCTTCATTTTCTAAAGTATATAAGATCAGATTGTGAAAAGTATTGAAGGGACTAACTCCCATTGATTTTTAAAAATCTGCCCCATAGAAAGAGGGAGAGAGCTTGCACTTTGAAATCTTAAATTCTCAAAAATTCAGCTTTCATAAAATTGAAGGGTAGTACTGTAGCACTTCTTCATCAGTTTGTAATGTGTCCCACAGTTGGCGCAAAGCTTGGGTGGTCCTACGTACACGCAGTAATGACTTTGAATATTCTTACCATAGTATGTTTTGTGAAAAATCTCTCCTCCTTGAACACCTGTGTGCAAGCTCCTGGTCCTGATTAATACATTTGTTCCTATCTTCCAAACTTTTGGTATCACACTTGAATAAAAGTTAATATTTGTCCGAATAGAAACCATTCTGATAAGGGAATATAAAAGTAAGGCCAGGTGATTTTCCTACTTTAATCTGTGCTTCTCCCTATCTGTTTTGAATGAAGAAATGATTGCATTATATATATATTTTAATTCCTCTCATAGGGAACAGAGTTCAGACATATCAGAAACTGGGGTCAGCGAAAATGATGAAAATCCAGTGAGGATTATTTCAGTCACACCAGCAAAGACAGAACCTGTGAAAAACAAGGTAGATTTCATATTTTTAAAAGTGAACACTATCTAAATGGCAAGCTAATCTTGCATAGAAATTAATTTCTTATATACCAGCATTTCCTAGATAGTCTCTGAAGGAATTGATGCCTCATCTCATTCAATGTAATTATCTAATTTCCTTTGTCAATCCATAGAAAGACAGCTAGTTTTCAGAACTAATGATTTTTGCAGGCAAATGGATAGATGGCTGGTGATGTCAAACAGTATTAACTAGTGAAGAGAGTTCTTCCTATTTTTGAAATACCAATTGGGCAGTGGAAGGGAGCATGATGGAACCTTAACATTTCCCTTTTTTTTTTTCCCAGTTTGTTCAGTTTTAAATTATTTAAGTTAAGGTTATGTCTAATGTGTTTTGACTATTTACGTTTGATAAACTTACCTGGTATGTAAAATATGTGCCTACAGATACCATTAAGGCAAAAATTCTGGCAACTGTGCATGTGGGCGTGCACACATCTAAAACAGAATTGACATGAGCAAAACTTGAAGAAGAAAATTCTTTACTTTACCCTCCATAACTTGTATATAGCCATTATGACCAAAATACAGAAAATAAAATTCTCCCTGAACACTACATAAATGAGACCATACAAAACCAGATAAAATTAGAGAAGACTCTCTACCATAAAGTTTGTTTAGCCATTTTTCAAATAATAGAACTTCTAACAAGAGAGAAATATAGTTTCAGACACAGCGTCTAACTTACGGTGAATAGTTTTAATGGATGTGTTTTAAATTGCATGAGATGACTAGGTGCCATAGTGATAAATACCATATATAATTTTTTTTAAATAGCTCAACAGAAACTTTTTAATTTTTCACTTTTTTTTTTAAAGAGTGTGAATTAGCATTGTTTTCATGGGTCTGAAAAATACTTGGAAATATTTGGGTTCATGAGTTTTTATTACTCTATAGCAGTGGTTTTCAGTCTCTGGTCCATAAATCCTTAGGGGTCCACAGACTGTGTCTAAGATTTCCAAAGGAATTTGCACCTCCATTCAAAAATGTTTAGGGGTCTGCAAATTAGGGATGTGTATCGACTAGCTGATTAGTCGATAAGGAGTGCCACTGAGCTCTTACTACATTTTAAATGCAGAAGCACAGCATCGCGGACCAGTGCGAGCCAGGACTGCTTGGTCCCGGTTCACGCGGAGCCCAGCAGCCCTTGTTCGCAGTGGCCAGGGGCTGCTTGGTGGCAGCAGCCCCTGTCCGGGGTGGGGCACAGCTCCCTTCTGGGACCCCTGCTGCCAGGGGTTGCTGCCAAAGCAGCCTTTGCCCATGGTGAGCCTCAGCCCATCACAGGCAGAGGCTGCTTTGCAGCGGCCTCCCCGATTTCCCCCACCACCAGCCCCCTCCCCCATTGCCTCTGATAGAGGCAGGAAGGGTGGGGAAGTGAGTAGTCGATACTTCAGTTGACTACCTGATAAGCTTATGCATATCAGGTAGTTGACTACTCGCTAACATTCCTACTGCAAATGATAAAAAGGTTGAAAACCGCTGCTCCATAGCAAAATGAAGACTGACCAACAGATATTTCATGATGTCAAATTAATATCAAATGGACATAATGTCAGCCAAGCAAACTGACAGATGGTTGGACTTATTTAAAAACAATTAAATGGTTGATTTCTGATTGGCTGAACCATGGACCAAGTCTCTTTCCATAAGATAGAAATAGTAATAATAATAATGATTATTCTTCTTCGAGTGGTTGCTCATGTCCATTCGAAGTAGGTGTGCACACCGCGTGCACTGCGTCTTCCGGAGCGTTTTCCCTAGCGGTACCCGTAGCGCTGGCAGGGCGCCCCCTGGAGTGGCGCCGCCATGGCGGGGCATAAGTACCCCTGCCGGCGCTGCCCTACCTCAGTTCCTTCTTACCACCGTGACGGTCGTTGGAGCGTCTCTATCTCTCTTTTAGTCAGTTAATGGTTCCCGTTCTTCTACTTATCTGTAAATAGTTCTATTAGCTAGGTAGTTAGGTTCTTTGTCCCACCCCCACCCCTTGGGGGTGAGGAATGCCAGGGCCACAGGGCTTTAAGGCGTGCGCAGACTGCGGAAAGTTTATGCCCAGAGGCGACCCACACGACAGTTGCCTGAAATGCCTGGGTGAGGCCCATCTCGCAGTTGCTTGCAAGATCTGTAAGTCTTTTAAGCCCCGCACCAGAAGGGAAAGAGTTTCCCGCCTAAAACTTCTCCTCATGGAGACAGCGCTACAGCCGGTGCCGCCGGAACATCCTACGGTGCGTAGCGCACCGGCATCCACGCGTGATGCTCCTTACCGGCACCGCGCGTCCGCGTCGAGATCCCGGCACTGGTCTCACTCTCCACCATCCAAGAGGATGAAGAAGTCCCGCGGAAGGTCCCCTTCAAAAAAGGCTACCTCGGTCAGGTACCACGGTGCCGGCTCACCAGTGCACGCATCCGCTGCGGTGCGCCACAGTCGGCGAGAAGGTCTGGATAGTCCGGGGCGCCTGCCTTCTCACCACCCGTCCACGCCGGACACGTTCGAAGCGGCGCAGGACCTTATTAGCCTCACCACCTCCTCCGCTGCCGGTTGAGGCGGAAGGGTCGAGGTCGCCGCCAGAGGCTGAGTTGGCTATGGCCGCGCCGCGTGGCCCGGTCAGCATGCTAGGGCGACTTATGCGCCGGGACCATCCCATGTGGGATCAGTACCGATCGCTGCCACAACACCGCAAGTTTCGACGCCGAGTCGCCAGTCCCATCCACCTTCAGGTCGCGCCCGATCCTCAGCGCAGCTGAGTCCCCTGCCAGACCCTCGTTTGGCAGCACCAGTACCGCATTCTCACAGCCATGTGGCATCTACTGCGGCACCGCTCTCCTCCACGGCACCTGGCCTCCTGGAACCGGGCGTCCGCCTCTCGCGTGCCGCCGCAAGCACCGGCACCGACCCTGTGGACTTTGCCGGTGCCCCAGCCACCACTCGTTTCAGGGCACGCGGCAACGAGCCTGAGTGGTTCAGCTGCTCCCACCGCGCCGTGTCCGGTACTGGGCCTGGGTCCCTCGGTACCGTATGCGCAAGCAATAACTCTTCCGGCACCGGGCCTAGGCACCCTGGTGCCGCGGCTATCGACACCGTTCCTGCCGGTGCCGGGCCTGGGCACCCCGGTGCCACAGTCAGCGGCAACGGTCCCGGCACCAGGCCTGAACACCCCGGTGCCGCAACTGCTGGGGGGCCACTCTCCCGGCACCGGGCCCCAGCACCCCGGTGCCGCAACCAGCAGCGTCAACTCTTCTGGCACCGGGCCTAGGCACCCCGGTGCCGCATCCGACGGCGTCAAGTCTCCCGGCACCAGGCCTCAGCACCTCAGTACCGCATCCGCCAGAGTCAAGTCTCCCAGCACCGGGCATGGGTCCCCCGGTGCCGCAACTCGTCCGTCCCCGCCGTTCCCATGCGGGCAAGCCAGAGTCCGTGGCTAGGTTTGCCCCGCACACTTCCTCGGCTCCTCCCTGGCCGGAGTCCAACTACTCATCAGATTCGGATGCAACTTCCATCCGTTCAGGGTCCTCGGGGGCGTCCTCGACCCACAGGTCCCGTTCCCGGCACCGGCGGGACCGTTCACAGCAAACCTGGCCCCCACATCCGCAGTGGCCCTTTTGGACTCCTTGGGCCTACCATCAATGGCAGGGGCCAGTGCCCCCCTCTCTGCTGTCAGAGACTTCGGGTCGCCGATCACAGGCCTCGGCGTCGCTGGCTCGACTTCCCCCCTCCCTGCACGTACCGCAGCCCGACCCAGCGGCAGAGGCCCCAGTGCCGGAGTTGGGCCCGCAGGCGGCGCAAGATGTCCAGCCGTGTCAGCCGATGGTCAGGGCAGTGAGTGGTGTGTGTGTGTGTATTATACACCCGAGACTTCAACTGCCAGGACCGGGGTCCTTTAGCAGTGGGCAACCTGGAGGAGGTTGACGGGCGCCCCAATAAGTTTATAGGGAAAAGCTTATACACCCGAGACTTCAACTGCCAGGACCGGGTCCTTAGCAGCGGGCAACCTGGAAGAGGTTGACGGCGCCCAACGGATCTGTCCCTTATGACCGGCTGGAGTTCTTTAAATTGTGCTTGGTTCTGTTACAGCAACTGAAGGAGTCAGGTTAAAGCTTAAACAGTTACTATTTTATTGTTACAGGGTAAACTTAGCTGTTAAATGCTACTGCTGTGTTACAGATAACACAGCCACTACAAAAGGACAGGACAGAAATTACACTTAAAACAAAAGTCACTTACAGGTACCATGAAACCCTTTTGGTTCTCTGAGCTCTTATTAAATGCATGCAAAATAGACACACAGCAGGTATATATTCTCACCCCTGCATTCCAGACTTGGCGTGGCCAGCGTCTTTCTCTCAATCCCTCAGGAAGAAGTAGGGCGAGGTTGGGCGCTCCACAGACCTCGGAGACAATCAATACCTGCCAGCAGGTATAGATGATTGGAGCTCAAATGGGGTGGGCTACTAAACCCCTCTTTATACCCCTTGGGTCACGTAGGCTTCTTCCTGGTCTCAAGTGGCCAATTAGGAAAATGGCTTTGAATGCCAAGTTTCCACGAAGGGTGCAAAGCATAATTCACACCTGGGAAAATGCAGACAATGGGCACTTCTAGTATGTGATGGGCGACGATTCCTCTCCTGGGACAGTGCAGGCGTGTCAATTACTGGTACTAGCCATCAGGGCGACGGAGGCCCCGGTCGCCAGCTAGCCCATTCACTGTCTGGTTTCTGTTTATGGTAGAGTCTGGGACAGGCAGCACACCTGCGTTCCCAGGGCATCAAAGGCTGACTGCCTTTCTCTTGCTCTCTGGGGGGGGGAAACAAGATGGGGTTCATGTCTGGCTACAAGCCGGCACCGCAGTCGGCACCTACCGATCCGGCACCCATGCAGGAGTCATCCTCCTTGTCGTCCCCTGATGAGGCCCTGGCAGACCCGGCACCGAGCCTGCCTTCTATGGATGCCCACACGCATCAAGAATTACTCTGCCGCATGGCATCAAATCTCAGCGTCCCGGTGGAACCCGTCATAGAGGACACGGATCCAATGGTGGACATCCTCACCGAGGACGCACCCACGCGGCGTTTGGCCTTACCGCTAAACAAAACGGTGGCCAAAATTACTAATGCCCTGTGGCAGACACCGACGACCTTGACCCCTACCTTAAAAGGGGTCGAGAGGCGCTATTATGTCCCACACTCGGGGCATGAACATCTGTATTCGCAGCCCATCCCGGGGTCCTTGGTCATGCAAGCTGCGGCCCAAAAAGAAAGACTCCCCCAGCCTGGCCCGTCTCCAAAGGCGAGAGAGCCTAAGCGGCTGGATTTGATGGGCCGTAAGGTTTACGCCACAGGGGCGGTGCAACTTCGCATCGCAAACCAACAGGCAATGTTGAGCCAGTATGCCTTCAATACTTGGCAAGCTGTGGAGAAATTCAGGGACAGGCTGGCGGAGGACCGTCAGGAGTTTGCGGCCATCGCTCCGGAGGGGAGGGTTATTGCCCGAACCGCTCTCCAGGCATCCCTGGACACAGTCGATTCGGCAGCCCGCACTATGGCTTCTGGCGTTGTTATGCATCGGGGTGCCTGGCTGCAAGTTTCGGGGATTCCCCCGACGTCCAAAATACGATCCAGGACTTGCCTTTCGAGGGCAAAACTTTGTTCTCGGAGCACACCGACTCTAGGCTCCATACGCTAAAGGACACAAGGTCTACCCTGAAGTCCTGGGGCATCCACACGCCTGCCCCGCAGCGTCGCCAGCTGCCCTATAGGCAACAGGGGAGAGCGCAGCCCCAGATCCCCCGGGGGGATTACTGGAGGCGCCGCTCCCGGGCCTCCGGTGGAGGTTCCGGGGCAGTTGCGCACCCCCCAGAGCGCTAGGGGTCGCCGTCGTCGCCCCAGGGCAGACAACCAGAGAGGAGGTCCCCACGGCCCTTCCCATCAGGGCAAGCCGCAATTTTGACGCCCTCTTCGAGGGTTACGCACCAGTCTCCCACCCTGGCCCCCCGTTTGGGGCCAGGCTATTCCTTTTTGCCCGTGCGTGGGCGCTAATCACATCAGACGCCTGGGTATTAAATATAGTAAATGGAGGCTATACCATCCCCTTCTTGGGCCCGCCTTCAAACCCCCCCTCCCCGTCTCCCTTCAGGGACACCCCTCACGAACACATCCTGTGTCAGGAGGTGTCCGTGCTCCTCGCAAAGGGAGCAATAGAGGAGGTTCCCCCACACCTGCGGGGAAGGGGATTCTACTCCTGATATTTTGTGGTCCCCAAACCAAAGGGAGGAATCCGTCCCATCCTGGACCTAAGAAATCTGAACAAGGCGGTCATAAAACACAAATTCAGAATGGTGACCTTCGCCTCGGTCATCCCAGTGCTACAGTTAGGAGACTGGTACGTAACTCTCGATCTCAAGGACGCGTACTTCCACGTGGCGATCAGAACCAGCCACAGGAGGTTTCTCAGGTTTATGGTTGGCCGACGCCATTTTCAGTTTACGGTGCTCCCTTTTGGCCTGTCAATGGCACCGAGGGTATTCACCAAATGCATGGCGGTGGTTGCGGCGTTTCTCCGCAGGCAAGGGGTGCACGTGTTCCCGTACCTCGACGATTGGCTAATCCGAGGTCGCTCGTACCAGCAGGTGAGGTCTCACGTGTCACTCATGAAGGCTCTCTTTTTAAAGCTCGGGCTCATGCTGAACGAGGAGAAGTCATCCCTAACCCCCTCTCAGCATCTTGAGTTCGTGGGGGCCCTCCTCGACGCAAGGGTAGCAAGAGCGTTCCTCCCCAGGAGCAGGTTCCTCTCCATAGTGGAGCTGATTTCAGGGTTAACCCGGTCCCCTATCACGACCCCTCGGGTTTGCTCGAGGCTCCTGGGTCATATGGCTGCGTGCACATACACGGTGCATCACGCCAGAATGAGGATGCGACCCCTGCAGGCTTGGTTGGCAAAGACCTTCAGCCAGTCCCGGGGTCTTTGGGATTCTTTGGGATTCAGTCATAACAGTGCCCCCAGAGGTCCTGGCCTCCCTACAATGGTGGACCCAGGAGGCCGTGGTGTGCAGTGGGGTACCTTTCAATGCTCCTCCCCCCCCCCTCCCTCACGCTGGTCACCGATGCCTCCGACCTGGGCTGGGGAGCACACCTGGGGCAACACAGAACCCAGGGTCTGTGGTCTTCCTCGGAACGGACCCTCCACATAAACGTCCGGGAATTGTGAGCGGTGAGAAGAGCCTGCAAAGCCTTCCTGCCAAGACTCTCTCACCGCTCCATCCTGGTTCGTTTGGACAATACAGCAGCGGTCTTTTACCTCAACAAGCAGGGGGGAGCCCGGTCACCTCCTCTCTGCAGAGAGGCTCTGCTACTCTGGCACCTGTGTGTGAAATACGACATCACGCCACAGGCGGAGTACCTCCCGGGGTGCAAGAATCTGTTAGCAGACACGCTGAGCAGATCCTTCGGAGCCCACGAGTGGTCACTCAAGGACTCTGTCCTGCGTCAGGTTTTCTGCAGGTGGGGTTATCCCCTCCTAGACCTATTTGCCTCGGCACACAATGCAAAGTGCGGGAACTACTATTCCCTGCTGGGGCTGGGGAAATATTCCCTGGGGGATGCCCTAACGGCCATGTGGCCAGAGGGCATTCTCTGTGCCCTTCCCCCGTTCCCCCTAATCTCCAGGGTGTTGACCAGGGCACGGACCTTTCGGTCCACGATCATTCTTATAGCCCCCCAGGTGGCCCAGACTGTTCTGGTTCCCCATCATGGTGGACATGCTCACCGAGGACCCGATAGCACTCCCTCCAGTCTGGGACCTTCTAACTCAACCCTGGGACGGGGGGACCATGGTTCACCCAAATCTCAGGTCTCTCCACCTAACGGCTTGGTTTATCCATGGCTGAACCAACCGGAAAGGGAATGTTCCTCGGAGGTTCAGATGGTGGTACTCAGTAGCAGGAAACCCTCTACCAGATGGTCGTATGCTGCCAAGTGGCGGCGCTTCTCGTCTTGGGCATCCCGAAGAGGAGTGCACCCGTCCTCGGCCCCTGTCCCAACTATTCTAGACTATCTTTTCCAGCTTCAGTCCAGTGGCCTCTCTTTTTCTTCTATTAAAGTCCATGTGGCATCTCTCTCCGCCTTCCATGTAGGTACGGCAGGAGTTTCCCTCTTCGCTAACCCGGTGGTTAAAAGGTTTCTCACCGGTCTGGAGAAACTGTACCCCTCAGTGAGGGCACCGCTTCCCGCCTGGGACCTCAACTTGGTCTTACACAGGCTTATGTCGCCCCCTTTCGAGCCGTTGGCTACATGTTCCCTGAAGCACCTCTCGTGGAAGGTTGCTTTCATCGTGGCCATTACGTCTGCTCATAGGGTTTCCGAGCTAAGGGCGCTGACTATAGATCCGCCCTACCTTGTCTTTTCACATAGTAATGTGAGGCTCCGCCTCATCCAGCCTTCCTCCCAAAGGTGGTGTCACCGTCCACTTGTCCCAGGAAATTTATCTCCCGGTTTTCTTCCAAGCCCCACGCCTCCATAAGGAGCGGTGCTCCATTCCTGGACGCTAAACGAGCGCTGGCGTTCTACATTGATAGGACCAAGCCCTTTCGCAGATCCCAACAGTTGTTTATTGCTTTTGGGGACAGGGTGAAAGGGTCGCCCATTTCGACACAGAGGTTGTCAAACTGGGTCGCACAATGTATTAGGGAGTGTTATCAACTGGCTGGTAAAACCCCACCCAGGGTAAAAGCACACTCTACCAGGGCGCAGGCGTCCTCGGTAGCGTTCGGAGCTCAGATACCGATTACAGAAATTTGTAGGGCGGCCACATGGTCCTCCCTCCATACCTTTACTGCACACTATGCACTAGCACAGCAGGCCAGGGAGGACGCAGGGGTGGGCTCTGCAGTCCTCAATTCTGTGGTGTAAATATGTTAAGTTATCACTGTTGTTAGCTTGTGCCTTCTGTGTGTTTACCTTTTTGAATAAATTCGTTCTGTTTGTTCACCTTTTTCCATGACTCTTGTGGTCTGGCTGCTCCGACCCCTACTCCAAGTGGGGTTGGCTTGGAAGTCACTACTTCGGATGGACATGAGCAACCACTCGAAGAAGAAAAGAACGGTTACTTACCTGTAACTGTTGTTCTTCGAGATGTGTTGCTCATGTCCATTCGACTCTCACCCTACCTCCCCTTCGTCGGAGTCTCCGGCAAGAAGGAACTGAGGTGGGGCAGCGCCGGCAGGGGTACTTATGCCCCGCCATGGCGGCGCCACTCCAGGGGGTGCCCTGCCGGCGCTACGGGTACCGCTAGGGAAAACACTCCGGAAGACGCGGTGCGCACACCTACTTCGAATGGACATGAGCAACACATCTCGAAGAACAACAGTTACAGGTAAGTAACCGTTCTTTTCTACAAGCAAGACATAATAATGGTTATTCTACTAATATCTTAGGAACAGTCCTGATGAACAACCTTTGTTTTAACCAATAGCATGTTTACAACTTTTCTAGATTAAATAGTGTACATAGCCATTGGCAAACTCAATAAACACTGTTACTACGTGACAGATTCACAAAAACATTGTACAGTAAAGGTTCTGATATCCGGTCCTGTATCAACCAGAAAGCTCTATAAACCAGCATTTCTGATCTTCGATTTATATTCTGGTTGGTGCAGGGCCAGCAGACTCCCAACTTGTCTCCACATGGCTGTCCAGAAGCAGCAATATGTACCTGCTGCTTCTAGGCAGAGGAACAGGCATCGAGTCTCTGTGCACTTGCCCCACCTCCAGCATTGGCTCCACAGCTCCCATTGGCTGGGAGCTGTGGCTAATGGGGGCTGCAGGTCTGGTGCCTGCAGGGGAAGGCAGCTCACAGAACAGCTCTATCTAGAAGCAGCAGGAACATGTTGTGACTTGCAGAGAGCAGCCCAATGTGAGCACCATCTGGATCCAGCATCCCCAAACCCCTTGCATCCCCTAGCCCTTTGTCTTGAACCCCCTCCTGTACCCAGACTCCCTCCTCAAGCCCAAACCCTGCATTCTCTTCCACACTCCAAAGCCTTTATAACCCCAGTCTGGAGTGCCCTCCTGTACCCTAGACTCCCTATCTCCACCCCAACCCCGAAGTCTGCACCCCCTGCTACAGCCTCACCCCATCCTGCACCCAACTCCCTTCCCCAGCGCAGATACGTGGAAGTGAAGTGAAGGCCTGCTGCAAACGGGGGCTGCTCTGGACGCCCAGAGCAGCCCCTGTCCACAGCTTGCCCCACAGGGCTGGAGTAGTCCACTGGCCACAGCAGATGGGAAGCTGCTCTAGCTCCCACAGATTAACAGTAACTGGTAAGCATCTCCCCGTTAACCGATTAACCTTTCACATCCCTAATCAGCACCCTTTATTTCCCCAGCGTACCAGATAAAGTTTTTGCTGTACAATGTTCTGCATTATGTGTTGGAAAGTGAAGAGATGGTGATAGAATTCTGAACTTGGCTGTAAACTTTTTATATTATAGCTGCCATTTTAAGTTCCTGTGGCATCAGAGTAATTCTTTTTTCCTCTGGTATTAATACATTGTACTTTAATTGTACTTGCACTACGTAAACAAGGAGATGCAAAACTATCACAATATTTCTGCTAATCTGAAATTCACACTTGTGTGTTCTATTCATAAGTTATCTGATAAAAATGGCCCCAGCTAAGAACATAAGAACAGCCATATTGGGTCTGGCCATATTGGGTCAGACCACTGACTTCTGACAGTGGCCAGTGCTGGGTGCCCCAGAGGGAATGAACAGAACGGGTAATTGTCAAATGATCCATCCCCTGTTGCCCATTTCCAGCCCTGACAAACAGAGGCAAGGGACACTATCCCTGCCCAGCCTGGCTACTATCCATTGATGGACCTATCCTCCATTAATTTATACAGGGTTTTTTTGAACCCATTAAAGTCCTGGTCTTCACCATATCCTCTGGCAGGGAGTTTCATATGTTGATTATGGGTTGTGTAAAAAAAATATTTCCTTTTCTTTGTTTTAAACCTGCTGCCTGTTAATTTCATTTGGTAACTCCTAGTTCTTGTGTTATAAGAAGGAGTAATAACTTTTCCTTATATGCTTTCTCCACATCAGTCATGATTTTATAGTCCTCGATCATATACCCCCTTCATCATCTCTTTTCCAAGCTTAAAAGTCCCAGTCTTATTAATCTCTTCTTATATAGCAGCTATTCCATTTCTCTAATCATTTTTGTTGCCCTTTACTGAACCTTTTCAAATTCCAATATATCTTTTTTTGAGATGAGGTGGCCACATCTGCATCCAGTATTCAAGATATCGGTGTACCATGGATATATATATATAGAGAGGCAATATGATATTTTCAGTATTATTATTTATCCCTTTTAGGGATATGACTGTGTCACTGAGGCAGCAGCATGGCGGGGGGAGATGGGAGCTGGTGCATGTGTGAACTTTTATGCTGGCTCCCGTGGAGCTGCCTGCCCCCCGCACTGCTGCCTCTGATACAGAGGCAGCAGCCAGGGGTGGCAGTCTCTGCCAGCACCAGCTCCTGCTTCACCCCTCTCACTCCCCAATTCTACACTTAACACAGATAAACACATTGTAACATCCCTAATCCCTGTTAATGATTACCAATATTGTGTGCTTTTTTAACTGCCTCTGCACATTGAGTAGTTGGTTTCAGAGAACTATCCACAATGACGCCAAGATCTCCCTCTTGAGTTGTAACAGCTAATTTAGATCCCATTATTTTATATATAATTGGTATTATGCGTTCCAGTTGCAGTTATCAACATTGAATTTTATCTGCCATGTTGTTGCCTAGTCACCCAGTTTTGTGAGATCCTCTTGAAGCTCTGTGCAGTCCCTGTAGAAAGGAGCTACAAGGACCATTCAGCTCTCCTTGTATTTTCAACCATATGAATAACTACAGATTTTCAAGGCACACAGGAAATAATGTAAATAATTTCACTGGGTCTGTTGCCATAGTAGAGTCATGATAACCGTCATCATCTTAGGTATGCTCCTTGAATAACTCCTATGTGAAATTTGCTGGAGACGTGCTGCCAGCTGTTCCGGAGACCATTGATTAGATGGCCACTCATTGCCTCCCTCCTTTGCCCATGTTGGAGCCATTTACGTAGCCCTACTTTATCTAAGAGTAAAAGCACCACCATCCCCCCACACGCACAAACATTCACACTCACTTTCTTCCCCATAACTAGTGAACTTGGCAGAACAAGGAAGGAAGGAAGATACCCCCTATGTCCAGTTTCCACCCCCCCCTCCCCCCAACCGCTTCCCCAAATCTATTTTTTGTCATAGAGCAAGTTCTAGAAGGATTTATTTATATATTTATTACTGCTACACTACCACAGCTTTGCTGGAGATTGGTCTTAGAAATCCATTTACTAAAACCAACGCCTTTTTTTAGCCAGACCCATTGTTTATTGATGGGCAAAGAGACAGTGAAGGAGCATGCTTCATATGATCATGGTGGGAAGTGAGTACTACAGTTCTACTGTAATCTTAGCTTTCAAACTAAAAGAACGTATTTGGAGACTGAAAAAATGTTTTCTGCTAAAATCAAGCCAACATGTGGGGTAGGTGTTTATATGGCTCATTGCATATCTGCTTCAGAAATTCATGCTTTTGACTGAGGTCGGTAACAGTTATAGGTTGGCCTTTGAGGGATCTTGTTTTTGCTTAATAGAACTTTTTCTTTTCTAGGAGATGCATTCTGATCAGGCTACACAAGGAAACATTAGCACTGAACGTGGAAAAAAAAGAACAGCAGCAGCAGCGGGATCAGAAAATATTCATCAAAAAACAGAAGAAAAAAAATCAGATGAATCAGGACCACCAGTCCCTCCCAAACCTAGGAGAGGGCGTCCACCAAAGTCTGAATCTCAGGGCACCACAGTAAAAAATGATGAAACAAATAAACCATCTGGCAGGGGAAGGAAAAGGGCAGCAGTCAGTCAAGAAAGTTCAGGGGGTTTAGAGGCAGGTAATGCCAAAGCACCAAAACAGCAAGACGTAGCAAAAAAAGCAGCACCAGCACAAAGACAAATTGATCTACAAAGGTAAAAATCACATTTTTCCTACCCATGAGATGTATCCTGAGCTTTAGAAGTAATGTATTCAACAAATGGTTAAACACTCAAATAAACCAAAATAACCCACATCATGGCTCAGCACACTGGAGTGTGAAATACATTTTTTACTGGTGTCTCTCAAGAATAAGCCTGTGTATACGCTATGGAAACAGGTTCAGAGCACTGAATATGGCATTTCAGACCAGAAAGTACATCCTTTTTTGTATAGTATTATTTCTTGACCACATGGGCACGATTACAACAAGGAGTCCTGTGCCACCGCATAGACTAACAGATTTATTTGGGCATAAGCTTTGTGTGTAAAAAAACACTTCGTCAAATGCATGGAGTGGAAATTACAGAGGCATTCATATATGTAATAGCATATCAAAAGAAGGCCAATTAGGGCAGGATGGGTTTGGCTCACTCCCAGTAGTTGATGGGGAGGTGTGAATACCAAGAGAGGAAAAATTGCCTTTATAGTGAGATAGCAGGAAAAACTTAAAAAAACAACAAATAGACTTGCAGCACCTAGGGACTAACAGAAAATGTAGATGGCATCATTAACTTTAGTTAGCACAACCCACTTCTTCAGATGAATGGAGTTTAAGGGGTCAGTCCAGTTTTCAAATAAATAGCACAAAGGGAATGTGGGGAGGAGGAAATAGAAGAAAAAATGGGGAAAGAAATGTCATTTACAGTGTCCATGCTAAATGAAGCTGATGAGAATACTTAGTACCCACTTTAAGTACCCTTTGTTTGGTTTTTTATGTAATTAGGATGTGGAATGTAGCGGGCCATCCAGCCAATGTCTTTGTTTAGATTTCTGTTGTAGGAATCAAACTTGTAAATGAAATTAAGTTCTGTAGTTTCCCTATCGAGCTGGCCTTTGAAATTGGTTTGAGATAATGCAGTTACTTTGAGATCCATTACTGAGTGCCCAGGCAAGTTAAAATGTTCCCCAACTGGTTTCAGTGTGATGCCTTTTCAGGTATCTGACTTGTGTCCATTAATTCTTCCTCATAGAGACTATCTGGTTTGGCCAATATACATGGCAGAGGGACATTGCTGGCACTTGATGGCATAGATCACATTAGTGGATGTGCAGTTGTATGAGCCTCTGATGTGGTGGTTTACGTGGTTAGGTCCTGTGATGATATTGCCTGTATAGATATGTGGACAGAGTTGACATTGGGGTTGATTGCAGGGGTGGGTTCCTGGATGAGTATGATGGATGTGTTGCGTGGTTATTGGAAATAATTTATTTATTTGAGGTTAGGGGGTTGTCTGTAGGCAAGGATTGGTCTGTCCCCCAAGGCTTGTGAGAAGGAGGGGTCATTTTCCAGGATAGGTTGTAGATTGTTGATAATGTGTTGGAGGGGTTTAAGTTGGTGGCTGTAGGTGATGAGAAGTGGTGTCCTGTTGTTTTCTTTATAGGGCCTATCCTGAAGTAGCTGATGTCTGGGTATTCATCTGGCCTTTTCAGTCTGTTTTTTTCACTTTCCCGAGTGGGTATTTCAGTTTTAAGAATGCTTTATATAAAACCTGTAGGTGTTTGGAGCAAATCTAGTTGTATCTTAGGGCCTGGCTGTAAACAATTTATAGGGAAATGTGTCTTGGATGGAAGCTGGTTGGTGTAGTGTGACGGTTGGTAAGCTTCCAGTATAAGGTGGTGGAAATGTGTCTGTCGTGTAATTGTACTGTAGCGTCAAGGAAGTGGAGCTCTTGTGTGGAGTGGTCCAGGCTAAGGTTGATGGTATGGTGGAAGTTGTTGAAATCCCTCTGAAATTTTTCAAGGGTTTCCTTCCCATGAGATAATAGTGAAATGAGAAGCTGGATATGAATCAATAGTGTGCCCTTATGGGCAAGAAGGCTAACTGCAAATTGGTGTACATTAGGAGGAGCATTGTTAGCAGATCTAGGAAAGTGATTATTCCCCTTTATTCAGCTCTGGTGAGGTCACATCTGGAGTATTGTATCCAATTCTGGGCCTCCCATTACAAAAAGAACATGCAGACATTGAAGAGAGTCCAGTGGAGGGCAACCAAAATGATTAGGAGGCTGGAGCACATGATTTATGAGGAGATGCTGAGGGATTTGGGCTTATTTAGTCTAGAGAAGATTGATAGCAGCCTTCAACAACTTGAAGAGTAGTTCCAAAGGGGATATGAGAGGCTGTTCTCAGTGATGACAGAATGAGGAGCAATGGTCTCAAGTTGCAGCGGGGGAGGTCTAGGTTAGATATTAGGAAAAACTATTTCACTAGGAGGGTGGTGAAGCACTGGAGAGGGTTAACTAGGGAAGTGATAGAATCTCCATCCCTAGAGGTTTTTAAATCTCAGCTTGACAAAACCCTGGCTAGGATGATTTAGTTGGGATGGGTCCTGCTTTTAGCAGGAGGTTGGACTGGATGACCCCCAAGGTCTTTTCCAACCCTGTGATTCTATGATTCATACAAAAACCAGTAGAACACTTTAACCTCCCTGGACACTCAGTAACAGATTTAAAAATAGCCACCCTCTTACCCAAAAAAAGAAAACCAAAACCCAACTACAAAGAGAGCTGCAATTCATTTGCAAATTTAACAAAATCAAATTAGGACTGAATAAGGACTTACAAACTTCTCCATGGGCTGCTGGGAGTGAGCCACATCCACCCTGACTGAATAGGCCTCATTAACATTGGTCCTACACTTGTTAAGTAGCTTCCTTCTTTTAATATGTGTGTGTAAGAGTGAGTGTCCTACCTCTGTGATTTTCACTCTATACATCTGGCAGTCATTTTTACCCATGGAAGCTAAATCTGTTAGTCTTTGAGGTGCCATAGGCCTTGCTGCTGTTTTTGCAGACACGGATTAACATGGCTATCCCTCTGAGATATGGGTACAATTACAATCGATATTTATATCAGAGATGTTGTATCAGAATAGAGAAAATGATAGGGATGTAAAAATGCAGTTAAAAATGTAACTGTGTAACCTATGAAAATCGCTGTGTAACCTCTACGCGCGCTGCAGGCTCTGCAGTATAAAAGCTTCAATTACCTTTGTACTATGGAGCCCACAGCAAATCTCCCCGGGAGTGGGGCTAGGGCTGCTGTCTTTTAACGAGATAACCACTCACAGGGAGACTTTGCTGTGGGCTCTGCAGCCAGCTCCCTGGGAGCAGGGCTGACAGCACCTGCCAGCCCTGCTCCTCTGGGAGTCAGCATGTAAGTCAGCTTCAGGAGTCAATCGTGCAGCAAGGGTTGGGAGTAAGGCAGCTGGGCCTGATCAAGGGGAAGCCAGGCAGGCAGGGAGGGAGAGCTGTTCCAGCCCCTTCTGGTTAACTGGAACTGGTAAGCCTCACCCTTATCAGTACAGGTGAGGCTTATCGGTTAACCAGTTAACCTTTTACATCCCTAGTCTATGACAGCATCAATGTAGGAAGAGAAGAGATTACCCACTGAGACTGTGGTTTCTAGTTTTCAACTAAATTCCGTCTCTGTGGGACAGAATGAGAGATCTTCCCCAGTCGTCCCATCTCACAGCGAAACTGAGACACCTGCTTGAAGTGACAGATAATGGCCCTAAAACCCACAAAGGGTCATATTAGCATACAGAGAAAAAGAATCTGTATTTTACACTTGTCCTTGAAATTCTGTGGCATTTAATTTTTCATATGCTTAAAACAAGCCATGCATCTGATAGCTTCTTTTGCAGTATGCATAAACTCAGTTATTCCTAAATAAATGTCAAAACAGTGTTAACATTTTTCAGAAGCCAGGTGCTGGGAAGTGATGGAGATTCACTGTTGGAGATAGAATCAAGTCCAGGATATTCATCAAATGATATGGATCATTTTAAGGCCTGTGAGAGCAGCCAGGAAGACAATGAGGATACAGAGCTAGCAGAGAGAGGCTTCCTTAAGGTGCAGCAGGGACTTATACAGGCTATTTTATATTTTTATTGTAGTTTGGGCAGTAGGGAATCAAGGAATCCCATTTCCCTTCTATAAAACCACCTTTGAGTGTGAGACATGACAAAAATCATAGCTTTTTTGACTGTTAGTAATTATTTGTGGATATCAGAAAAGGTGTTTGCTGGGTTACTTGCTTTTAGATAAGAGTTCAGTGATAGTCTTTTCTGGACTTGAATTCTTAAAGCTTTTGTTTCAAGTTACTCTTCCCATTGCACATCATGTGTTCTCAAACTTCGTTGCACCAAGATTCCCTTCTGAGAACAAAATTACTACATGACCCCAGGATGGAACCTGAGTCCCACTGCCTTGGGAAGGAGGGGACATGAGGGCCTGAGCCCAAGCCCTGCTTCCCCAGGTGAGGGCAGAGCCTGGGCTTCAGCTCTGGATCCCTTCAAGTGTAATGCTGGCCCTGGCGACCTCATTAAAATGGTTTCAGGACTTACTTTGGGGGTGCACAGTTTGAGAACCACTGCACTACATTAATTCAGTTTGATTCAACAAGAGAAAATGTTATGCAGTTATGGAAGTTAAAGAATACATCTATCTTCATTCAGGTTTCGGTAGCACAGCTTTTGGTTAAAACATGAAAATACATAGCAGGGTAATGCAGACTTATTGAACCAGTGCTGGGATAGTTCAGAAAAGATACAATATAAAGCTGTTAGATTAAAATCACAGGTGAAGAGTCAAGCATATTGTAGGAACATAAATGTATTCATTGGTGAGGGTGGTTTTTATGGTTCAGAAGTAATTGAATTTTATTTACACAAATATTTAACTCTTATTTTCTTTTCTCCACATAAGGTAAAAAGAAAGCTTACTCGTAAAGGGAGGAAATGAAGGCCAAATAATAAAAGGCAAGCTCCAAGCTTCTGCAAAAACTAAGATTCTGAAATTTCCTATACAGGAACTGAAATTACTTCAAAACACACAGCTTTCAGCTCTGAAAACAAAAGGAAAACTATGCTTCCCTTTTTCATGAAATTAATCCTTCTCAATGAAATTGTAAAGCAGAAACTCTTGAAAAAGAGGCTAAAAGCATCTGTACTTACTTCCCCAGAGACTTTTTTTATGAAAAGTCAATAATTAAGCAAATTGCTTAACACTTGGTTCAAGTTTCTGCATATCTGGAGTTTAAAAATGTTTTACTCCATTAATGTTCATGCTGCATTTTTTTAAAGAAAGTCAAAGGAGGTCCTTTTACTGACATTGAAAAGTCATGATCCTAGAGCCAGGTTATTCCCATGTTTCACAAGAAAAGTAGAAGTCTACTGAATGGAAACAAGCGTAGAGAAAAATCACAAGAAATATTTCTTTGCTTTACTTTTGGAGACTGTTTTATGTATAATTCTTTCCGCCTGCCTACTTTTCTGCAAAAATAAGATGTACAGATTTCAGTTCCCTGCTATGAAAAGTCATGTGCTGGCAATTTTATAAATGTTGCTTTCTGATTTTTATCAGAGTGGGAAAATAATCACTTAACATTATTATTGATTTGCAAGTAGACATTTCATTTTTTTAATTTTCCTCCACTTTAGTTTAATATAATTTGCAATAAATGTACATATTGATGTTTGTTTTATAAAAACATATATCACTTTTAAGTGTTTTTACTCCAGCAGTTCTGTTGGAATATTCAAAATTTTAAATGAGTAAAGACAGTCCAGGATTTGATTTTATAATGTTTGTCACCAGATTTTTATTATTGATGTAAAAAAGTCAATTTTTAAAAATAGTTGGACTTCAGGAGCTTTTAAGGAAAGTTGGAAATGTTTAGGATTGCTCTCAATTTTAAGCATTGTGCTGATTGGAAGTAAGACTGTTTTGCATTTTGTCTTCCTGTTCAGGCTCATTTTTAATGTTTATTTTAGAAAACTGTTGCATCAATATTATGTTTCCTGGCATCGTTCAGCATAGATACAGTGTACACTTTTATGTACACGTGATCATATTTAAGTTTGTTGCATAAAATAAACGCTTCTAGGTGTCATATGGTGGTCCTTTTTTCATTTCCTCTAAATCTAATTATTACATATCTGTGTGCCGTCCTGTACACAGGAACATTGCATTTGAGCAAATAGGCTATGTGTAGAAATGTATGTAATCAAAAGGGGGAAACTTTGCATTTGAATAGATTGTTTGATTTGTTTTTTGTAAATTGTTTTTTCCTGCCTAGAGGATAAGCATTGGGCTGCAACTCAGGAGAACTGGGTTGTATTCCTGGTTCTGCTATTGGCTTGCAAGGTGACATTTAGCAAGTTGCATCACACCTCTGTGCTTCAGTCACCCATTTGTAAAATGATAGTGTTGCTACTTTGTGAAGTATTTTGAGATGGTGATTAAAAAATGCTATCTAAAAATACTTTTTTGTTTTGTTTTGTAATTGATGCACTTGTTGAAGGAATGCATACTGTCCTAAATTGTTAGTGTTGCTGTATGTTGTTACAGTTATCTTTCTCTAGTCCCAGAGTGGCAGTGCTTCCTTGATGGGTCATATTTTGTGTTTGTGTTCACACAGAGCAATAGCTACATTTTAGGATTTCTAGAGCAATATGAGAATTTCTGATATTAAAGGGGTTTTATATTTATATCGATACTAGAAGATTTACCCAGTGTTGCCCAGGTCCTTAGCTCAAATAAGTTGGTTTTCTTCATTTAAATCATTGCTCTTGGATGGGGCTGGGAATGAGGAATTCAGTGTGCAGGCTGCCTCAGGGGAAAAGGACAGCCCCAGCCCTCTCACCACAGCAGCTTGGGGACAGGTGAGAAGCATGCCTGTCCACGGTCACTGCAGCAGGCATAGCTGGGCAAGGGGTGCATTTCCCCTGGCTGGGAGACAGACAGACTCTGAAATATATATTATAGTAGATTAAAGATGCTAAATATCGAGTAATTTACTAGTCGAGTAGTCGATTGAATTTCCATTGATTAGTCGATAGGCACTTCCGCATTCCTCCTTTGAAATGCACAAGAGCCCCCATGGGGCGCTCTTGTGCATTTCAAAGCAGAAGCTCCCACCCTGGGCTCCATGCTGCACTGCCGCTTTGACATGCCATGCGGAGCCTGGGGTCAGCTGGGGAGTCCCCAGCTGATCCCGGGCTCTACGCAAATGCTGCAGCAGCATTTCAAAGGGGGCAGCGCTGCAAAGCTGATCCTGGGCTCAGCTGTGTGGCGCTTCCCCCTTTGAAATGTTCAGGCGGTGTTTTAAAGGGGCAGTGCCACACAGAGCCTGGGCTCAGCTGAGTGGTGCTGCTCTTTTGAAACTCCGCCGCAGCGTTTCAAAGGGGCAGTGCCACATGGAGCCCGAGGTCAGCTCAATGCTGCACTGCTTTGAAACACCAAGGCAGCAAAAGGTGGGGAGGACTTAGTCAACTAGTCCTTAACATCCTCATGGTAGATGTCCCTTTCTAAACTCATGCCCCCTGTTGTTTCAATGGCATTATAACTATCTTGGTCCCCATCGCTGCCCCCCTGTGGTCATTCTATAGTGTAACTCTCCCTCCTACTGAGTCCTCCCTTTCTGTTTTATAAGAAACAATCCCATTCCCGGCATATCCCATTGTCCTTGCACAACCAAACCCTGACCTTGCTTTAAGTAACCATAAAAGGAAGCTGAATACCAAATTTCTGGTCCTAGCTTTTACTGTTTAGGAGGAGTTCTTGAACCAACTGACTCAGATGCACATTTTTAAAATATAGTAAGAGCAGTATATTTACATATATTAAAGGGACGCTGTTAAATTTGAAGTCATAGAATAGTTAGTTTTTCTTTTATCAATAGATTTTAGATTTCTAGGACTGAATTTTAAAAATCTGTTCTACTCTTCACCATATATATTGTATACTTTTGACACACTAGTCCAGTGTTTCCCAATTTTATTTGGCCACTGAACTCTTTTAAACTCGAAAGAATTTTGCGGAACCCCTAATAAGGAGTCTTATATATGGAGCTGAAAAAGGAGACCACAAATAAGTAAGGATAATAATAAACAAATGCTAAACAAGGTCATGATCAACATTTAATTGCACATATTTAAAAACAAAAATTACATTTAATGTGTACAGCCGGTCCCCGAGTTGTGAAAGGTCGAGTTACGACTGTTCGCATTTACCACCAAAGCTCCTAGGGAGCAGTTGTAAAGGCGGTCCCCGAGTTACGAACGCGACCCGCGCTTACGAACAGCGCGGTCACTATGTAACTCAATGGGGTCTGAGTTACGAACAGATCGAGTTACGGCCAAGTGTTTGGTCCATAACTCGGGGAAAGGCTGTATAACATTTTTTTCAATCATAAAATGTTATTGTAATGGAATTTTCTCGCAGAACCCTGATTTTCACTTTATGGAACACCATTTGGGAAACATTGCACTAGTCAGTTTTATCCTGGTTCTCATGCTAAAGTTCAGATAACTATTTTTGCTGACTTGTTTACAGTTTAAAACATTTCTATAACTATTAGGTTTTGGATATGTTGTAAAAAAAATTACAAAATATTTTGGTTATGAATTAGTGTCTCTTACAGTTATTTGAAATCAGAACTTTATGTACTTTTATATAAATGTGTAACTCAAAATGATTAGTCTGAAAAGGTTTTAGAGATTTTAGAAAATGGATGTTAGAACTTCTCTATTCTTTTTGTGCACTTTAAATGTATATAGCCACTGGCAAACCCAGTTAGCTGAAATAACATCAAAGATTTGAAAAAAATAATTAAATTACCTTTGAGTTTATTGTTAAACAGTAAACTAAGTTTTACTTGATTGTTGATAAAGCAATTGCAGTTTTGTTCCTGATTTTCTAATCTTTAACTTCTGTCAAGTAATTATTGAAGGATGCCTAGGATTTATGGATGCTAGCCACAATGTTATATGTGGAACCCTGGAAACCCAGTGCTCCTGATATGTGTTTTCCTTCAAGTACTCCAGCAATATTTTTGTTCCTCAAAAGCCTGTAGAAATGTGTTTTAAAACTTAAAAAATCCTTTGTTCTCTGGGAATAAATGTTAGGAGACTAGATTTTCCGCTTCTTTTCTGCAGCCAGGAGTATTTTCATAGCAGAATCAGTGAAAATACAACAGCTCCCTCTTTCAAATCTGCCCTGCTACAAATCCTACTCCAGTGGGACTCTGTATGATGAAGGAATTGAGGGACAGTTGGGCCTGTTCCATCTTTGACCTAAGATGGAGATTTGGGAGGACATCTAAGATGCAGGTATTGTTCCAGCATGAATACACCTGAACTGGAAATCATATAGGCAACAAATCTTGAAGAACAACCATTACTCTTGGGTAAGTAATAATTCTTTACACTGCTGCTGTCATGGGAATAAACAGAGGGCTTTGTTCATTGCCTTTCAGGTCAACATTAATCCAAGCATTTTTTTAAAAAGATAGTTTATTGGTATATGGCAATATGCAAAATATGCATAAAGTGCCACACAAAGTTTCATGAAACATGGCAGCTATGCAAAACCTTCAGTCTTTTCAAAGTTGTACTCTTTCCTCTGCCAACTGTCTAAAATGAAGAACATGTTCACTCACATTCTGTAGCACTTTTGAGACTCACAAAAATATATAAATAGTATCATGAGCTTTTATGGGCACAACCCACTTCTTCAGATGACAAATATGGAGCAAGAGACACAGAGGTTGAATTATAAAGCAGAAATGGGGAAGAGGAGAAGGAGAAAGAAAGGGGAAAAAATGACAGCATTGAAGTAGGGTGTACGTCCTACTCTATTAGCCTCATTTAGCATCAACACATTGACAGGGTTTTTTTATTTTTTTTATTTTCCTCCTCTCCCTCTCCCCTCTTAATTCAGCCTCTGTGCCTCTTGCTCCCTATTGGTCATCTGAAGAAGTGGATTGTGCCCATGAAAGCTCATGATACTATTTATATATTTGTTAGTCTCTAAGGTGCTACAGGGTCATTGTTGTTTAAGTTGTTTTAGTTACAGACTAACATGGCTAACCCTCTGAGACAGTCTGTGTTAATAATACCACCAATCATTTTTTTAAACTGCAGACAAAAGGGTACACACCAAAAAAAAAAAAATTGTTACCCAATCAGGAATCTAGACATTATAGAATATCATTCCACTGCTTCCCTCAAGATCCTCTGCAATGAAAATTGACCTTTCTAAAGACTGCAGGTTTAGGGCAACAGGGAATTTAGCACCCTAATTTTGTGAGAAGCCTTAATCTGTAGTTGTAGATTTGACTCTTGCATCTGAAAGATCTACTTGATCATCTTATTCTTAGTTGGTAAAACCTCTAATATTTCTGAGATTAGATTCACAAATGTATGCTGCATCTTCTAAAGTGATACCCAGACTGAAGCTTGAGAGCCACCAGTGCGTCTCTTGTGGCTCTTCGCAGCAAATGATATTACAACAGTGTGATTTAATTAGCCAGTCAAGATGCTTTTACTATATTATTAACCAATTGTAGTTGATTTAGTCATTTTGCTATGAGGGGTGTGTGTGTTCACACTGCTGTGGCTCTTTTGGGTAATGTCAATTGCTAATTTGGCACCTAAACCACTGAGGCCTGGGTATCACGGACATAAAGGAAACTATAAGCAGTTATCTATAAATGCAGAGGGACACATACTTTCAGAGGTGCTTCCATCTGACATCTTTTGCCACAAGCATCAAAAACCCACTCTTTATGCCAGAATGTTGCTAATTCACATCGTTTCCTCCTTTGTTCCTTTGACTCATCTGAAGCCTTAAAAGTTATCCTCAGTTATGGAGTAAAAACAGGTCTATTTAAATCTTCATCTGGCAACACCAACTCATTTGAAAATGTGATGGTCTAGGAACCTTTTTACCTCATGCAAAGATGTAATATATTCAGCTACTGGGGCTGACCAAATTAGTCCAACAATACAGAAGGTTGTTCCAAATTATCTTTTTCTCTGAAGATTGTCTCTGTCCAGTTTGTTTTTTGGATTCTCTCTCTTATGTCCAATGTACCTCTTGCAGTAGGTCAAGAGACTATTCAGTTTATAGCAACATCATGTAACACCAGAAGGAGTGTGCTAAGGTAGCGCGAGAGGAGAAAAGCAGCAACCTTCATGATGTTGAGAAATATACAAACCCTTACAGGGCAGAGACAGAGATTCTGCTTAACGTACAGAAACCCAAGCTGGAGAAGCCTGGCGTTTTCAAAAACAAAAGATGGGAAGAACACAGAGCTGAGCTTGGCTTACTTTAGTGGGTGTGCAGCCAGGTACTCTTCCATTCAAATCAGATTGCAGAAGCTTCTATTGAGGTGAGGGCTCTCAGGCAGCTTATGCAGAGAGATGCATTGTCATCTCTCTGGTTCTAGAAAAATTCCCCTCTCAACCCCATCTCTCACTCTGACCAGATTCTGCTGGTGTATATTACCTCTGGTGCCAACTGTGCCATGACTCTAAGCAAAAGAATGCTAGCTGGGGACTGGAGTCCCTATCCTCAAAACAATGAACAAGGAATGTGATTGGACTAAGGAAACCAGTATTATCTCTGAAGCTACTCTGTCGCTTGGCTTCACTGCAGAGCTTCTGGCTATTGTCTTCCAATGCGCCTCCTGTTTCCGGAGGATACAAATTTAGAACACTGCACAGGTCTTTTTGGCTCTTCTGTATGTTTTAAACTACCCTAGATTGCATGTTAGGTCCTGGTGTCCTCCAGTAGATAACCCTACAAATGTTTGCTTAAAAAAAGCAAAACACTTTACTCCATCTCACAAGCAGCTACACACATCTTTCCAGTAGGCATTGCCTGATGGTGTTGGGGAGTTCCTGGGGATAGTTGCTTTCCCCTCCATCTTTGGCCTCTTGAGTAAGATGATGTAGGAGTAAGAGAGGATTCCAACTTTGACTCATTTCAGCCCCTCCCTTCTACTTGAGGAGGGAATCTGCCCTTTGCTGTAGCTGGACCATGCATTTGTAACTGATTTCAATTTTGGACTTCTTACAAGGGCACTCCAGGCTGAGACATCTTGTTCTCCATTCCTTTTTTTGTCTCCTCATTCAGGTCACTCTGGACTTTGTAGATTCTGGCACCTAATCCCTATTGCAAAGTCTTCTATGGAGAGTCTGCCAATCTCAAAAATGTAGATTTGGGCTTTGCCCATCTATATATTATGTCAAAGGTATATTGGTAAGGATTACAGTCCTACAGCATATAGCCTGGTTCAGTTGCCTAAGAATTTTTATTCTATACCAGCATGAACAGTGTAGTTTTAAGGTACTTCAGAGAAACTGGTAATTTGTAAAATGGTCTAGTGACAAGCCAGTTTGCAAAGCCAAAGACACTCAGTAAAAAAAGCAGAATGCTTTAGACACTTATTTTATCCATTCAATGAATTCCCTTTGCAGCTTTGCCTTTAAATGATGACACATAGTTATGAAGATGACACAGCCAGCAGCCAAAGTCTGCAATAATTTCTTTCAGTCTCTCAAAGGAACCTGAGCATAGCAGGTACATAACTAAAGTTCTTTTCCAAGATGATTGCTGACTGCCACAGTAGGACATAGCCAGGATTTTTTTTTTCCTATTCCCAAAAAATATTTGGGATATTTTTTTCCATTGTCATTCCAAAGAGATGTGTATTTTGTTTTTTCAGGCTAGTTCTTAGTTTTCTTCTGTCTTATTCAAGAAAAATGTTTAAATTGCTTATCTCCAGATCTGTGCTTTAGATTGGCTGTATTAGGCCCCTTCAATGGGATAAAGGTGCAACGGGTTAGATCACAGAAGTCCCCTTGGGATTGTCTCCTGGTGTGCTGATCATGCCACTAATGCCCACCTTCTTGCCCCATGGGGATCCTCACCACCCTGTCCTGCTGAACCAGAAGTTCTGGTCTCCCCCTGTCAAGGCACAGAGTTGGGGTTACTGCCCCTCAGCAGAGAAACATGGATGCTGAACCAATTCAACTCTGGGAGGGCTCAGCTTTAGAGGTTTAGCACCTGGAAACCAACCCCTAAAAGGGACCAAAACCCCCAAATAAATCCATCTTATCCTGTGTAAAAATCTTTAAATAGGTTAAGGTTTGATTTAAAAAGGAAGGTGATAAATTGTTCTCCATGTCCACTAAAGCTTTGACAAGAAATAATGGACTTTACATTAGATGCTAGAATTTTTTTGCCATCTGTAAGGGTAGTTAATTTCCAGACAAGGCTTCTAAGGGAGAGTGTAGCATTCCCATCATTGGAGAGTTTTATGAATAGATTAGACAAACACCTGTCTGGTATGATTTAGCTTTACTTTGTCCTGCCTCGGTGCAACACTCGAGGTCCCATCCAGGCCTACAGCGTTATGAGTCAAAGGTGGAGAAATAGGCCTGGAAACCAATGTCTAAGTAATTCTTTATTCCCTTCTTCTACAGACCTGAACACCAAGCAAAGATGTTTCTAAGGGCAAGCGGAACCTCCTGCTAGCTTCCGAATCTACAAACTACCCTGGGCAAATGATGAAAAGGCTTGCTGGAAAGCCCTGATTGTCTAGAGGTGAGGCAGGTGTGTCCCTCCTCAGTGGCCAGCAGCAGCAGCCCAGCTCCCAGAGATATTGGGTCCATTATTGACTTCATATTCCTCACTGGAGAGGATCATCAGTCCAGAAGAGAGACAAACAAATCATGGTAGGCTGACTCCCACTGGAGGGCAGGACTGTCACTCCAAAACAAAGACATGGACCCATGACCACTTGCTTGGCGTGTGGATTGGAACCATAGCACACAGCTAGTAAGCTGAGACTGACCCAGCAACAAAGGGATCAGAGCTAGTCTACACAAGGATTTCTCACTCGGAGCTTACAGCACACACCAGTATCAGAGACCGCTGCAAAGAACATAAGAACGGCCGTAGTGGGTCAGACCAAAGGTCCATCTAGCCCAGTAGCCTGTCTGCCAACAGCGGCCAGCACCAGGTGCCCCAGAGAGGATGGACCAAAGACAATGATCAAGCGATTTGTCTCCTGCCATCCTTCTCCAGCCTCTGACAAATAGAGGCCAGGGACACCATTTCTATCCCCTGGCTAATAGCTTTTTATGGACCTAACCTCCATGAAATTATCTAGCTTCTCTTTAAACTCTGTTATAGTCCTAGCCTTCACAGCCTCCTCTGGCAAGGAGTTCCACAGGTTGACTACACGCTGTGTGAAAAAGAACTTTCTTTTATTAGTTTTAAACCTGCTACCCATTAATTTCATTTGGTGTCCTCTAGTTCTTCTGTTATGGGAACTAATAAATAACTTTTCTTTATTCGCCTCTCACACCACTCATGATTTTATACACCTCTATCATATCCCCTCAGTCTCCTCTTTTCTAAACTGAAAAGTCCCAGTCGCTTTAACCTCTCCTCATATGGGACCCGTTCCAAACCCCTAATCATTTTAGTTGCCCTTTTCTGAACCCTTTCCAAGGCCAAAATATCTTTTTTGAGGTGAGGAGACCACATCTGTACACAGTATTCAAGATGTGGGCGTACCATAGTTTTATACAGGGGCAGTAAGATATTCCGGGTCTTATTGTCTATCCCTTTCTTAATAATTCCTAGCATCCTATTTGCCTTTTTGACCGCCACTGCACACTGTGTGGAAGTTTTCAGAGAATTATCCACGATAACGCCAAGATCTCTTTCCTGATTTGTCATAGCCAAATTAGCCCCCATCATACTGTACGTATAGTTGGGGTTATTTTTCCCAATGTGCATTACTTTACACTTATCCACATTCAATTTCATTTGCCATTTTGTTGCCCAATCACTCAGTTTGGTGAGATCTTTTTGGAGTCCCTCACAGTCTGCTTCCGTCTTGACTATCCTAAACAATTTGGTATCATCCGCAAACTTTACCACCTCACTGCTTACCCCTTTCTCCAGATCATTTATGAATAAGTTGAACAAGATTGGTCCCAGGACTGACCCTTGGAGGACACCACTAGTTACCCCTCTCCATTCTGAAAATTTACCATTTATTCCTACCCTTTGTTTCCTGTCCAGTTCTCAATCCAAGAAAGGACCTTCCCTCTTACCCCATGGCCATGTAATTTACACAAGAGCCTTTGGTGAGGGACCTTGTCAAAGGCTTTCTGGAAATCTAAGTATACTATATTTACTGGATCCCCCTTGTCCGCATGTTTGTTAACCCCTTCAAAGAACTCTAATAGATTAGTAAGACATGATTTCCCTTTACAGAAACCATGTTGACTTTTGTCCAACAAATTATGTTCTTCTACGTGCCTCACAATTTTATTCTTTACTATTGTTTCGACTAATTTGCCTGGTACTGAAGTTAGACTTACCGGTCTGTAATTGCCAGGATCGCCTCTAGAGCCCTTTTTAAATATTGGTGTTAAAGGAGATGGAAAATACCATTATACAGGACTGAGACTGGAGATTGGATTGTTTGGACTCCAAGGTCATGGGGTATTCATCTGTGTATTTAGGTGTTGAACATTAGGTATGCTATACTATTGTGTAACTGCCATTAGGGCTTGCCTCCTGGAATCAGTCCTCACAGTGAAGTCTTGCCTTGTTAGTGATGGCAGTGTCCGTTCCAAGGGCTAACTTTTGCTTCAGGACTGGGCAGGGGAGAAGGGGTTGGAATGAGTCAGGGCAAAAGCACCATCCAGGCCTGCAGTCTATAGATTTTGGGAACCAACCTACCTATATCTCGAGCCCTTCACTTGGCAAAAGACAGTAATTTATTTTATAATTGAATTTTTCCAACAGCAGATAGCTTGTACAGTGCAGGAATTGCTAAATCCCCCTTACCTCTGGGCGTTTGGGTTTTGTCTTTTTTGTTTGTTTTTAGTTGATACCTCCTTGAATTTTACTCCAGCGATTCAACTGGAGTTTCATAGTATTTAACTTGTTTCATTCACTATATGTTCCAGTATGGATTCAGTTGAGTTCTGAAATTCTCTCATACGTTTGGACTTTTTAAAGAGTTTGCTTCAAAATGTGTCACAAAGACCACTGTGACCACAGAAGTTTGGATTAGTGTCCCATTATCCTAAGATCAGGCCAAACTGCTAGCTCCAAAATTGCTAGATGGCATATTCTGAGACAGGCCAACTTGTGGGCACAGAACACAAAACTTTGCTCTTAGAATTTGATAGGCCCTAGTTCACTTTTGCCCCTTTAATATGACAGTGGCAGTTGGCTCCATTCTGGTCTATTGACATTGCTTGGGTGATAAGTGTTCCTAGTGCTACTGTAAGTTCAGCCTATCTTGTTTGGCTCATGCACCATTCACTACCTTTAATTAGTGCTGTTAGGGAGGATGGATGTATCACAATGAAAGTTTACTCAGTGGTAATAACTGTATCATAGTCCTCTGTGATCATCCAGATGTGGCTTGACAGTTCTCTAGTCTATTATTCTGTATTACAACGGGAGGATCAATGCTTATGTCTAGCTTTGGTAAATGCTTTATTGCCCCCTGCTTCCGGTTAGTGAAGCTAGACTGCTGGGAGAAGACTTTGGCAAACTAAATTAATTATGACTGAGAAACTTTCCCTTAGTAATCTTTGGGCATAGTTGTAAGTAATTTGATAGAGTAGATCAGCATTTCCCAAACTATGGGCCGCAGCCCAGTACTGGGCCACAGGAAAAAAATACCAGGCCTCAGTGTGGCTGCTGGGAGGGAAGCAGGGTTGGGAGTAGCAGGGCTGTCCAGGGGAGATTTGGGGGGAAGGGGGCAGCCAGCTGGCCAGGGGAGATCAGGAGGAGGAGGATGGGAGAACCAGCCACTGGAAGCAGGGCTGGCCAGGGGAGATCAGGAGGAGAAGCGGGGAGAATCGGGCTAGCTGGGAGGGGGTCAGGGGCGTGGGGCTGGTTGGGAGAGATCGGGGGACGGGACGGGCTGGCAGCAGCAGGGCTGGCAGGGGGTGGAGGCTAGATGGGGGAGATCAGGAGGAGAACCAGCTGCTGGAAGCAGGGCTTGTCAGGGGACATCAGGAGAAGCGGGGGTGGGGAGCGAATCCAGCTGGCTGGAAGCGGGAATGACCCAGGCATGTGCAGAGCCAGGTGCACAAGTAAGTCCAGCCCCAGGGATTCCATTTTGGCCCCCAAATACCCTCCCTCAGGTAGTTGCGAACTGCCTGGCTGGTAGACACACTCATGCAGTGTGAGCACATCTACCAGCCAGGCAGTTCACAGCTAAGGACTGACACACCTAATCATAATAAAACTTACCTCATTAGAAAATACCAGACATTTTATATGTCTGGTATCTTCTCAATTTGTTTCCCGGACAGAACCCTCAAATACCAGATTGTCTGGTACAAAACTGGACACCTGGCAACCCTACCCTTCCGTGCACTCTCCCGCCTAGCCCGATATCCTATGCCCAATCTGCTCCTGCTCCCGGCGTGCCCATGCAGCGCTGGGTCCCCCAAGCCCTGGCCCAGGCTGGGTGGAGGATGCAGCTGGGTGAAACACTGAAAATTTATTCATTTTTATATGCGTTTATATTTTTGGGCTGCAAAAAACAGTACTGAAAAAAACCAGGTTCCAACTAAATTAAAAAGTTTGAGAAACCCTGGTCTAGTCAGCTTTCTATCCATCTTACAGTCTATTTATCCAATCCATATTCCCTTAACTTGCTGGCAAGAATATTGTGGGTGACTGTATGAAAAGCTCTGCTAAAGCTGGCACTGGGGGCTTTGGGAGGACCAGAAACAAGTTATTTGAATATTCATCATTTGCTTAATGAATATGCAAATGAGTGTTACCGGTCCTCCAAAAGCTCATGAAGGGATTTACTGGTCCCCATGTCAAAAAGTTTGGGAACCCCTGCCCTATCTCTCAGAGAGGGAGGCTTCACACACTGCCCCTACCCCCCACAAAAATCTCTCTGCGTCCACGGTCCTGAAACCAGCCAAATGCATCCAGTGTTTGAGGGCACTGTGCTGAAGCCTCTCCCTCCTTCCCCCATCCCCACAGTGCAGAGAGCAGCTAGCTGCTTTGATCAGTGCTGCTCCCTGCTGCAGGGATAGGCGTAGGCCATATCTTGCCTGCCCCAGAGTCTCAGCTAGTAGATGAGAGGGCTGTTAATTCAGATACAGCTCTAGCAGGGACACCTGGAGGTGTGCTTTATAGCACCTTTGGCAAGAGCTATGGCTAAATACCAACAACTCATAACATTTACCTCTGCTTGGATGTGTAACATTAGGTTGTTCGCTCAGCAAGGGACAGAGTGCTTCCTTACCCTCTCATGCCTCATTTACTATGCTGTTCTGACACCCAAATAGCCACCTTCTTTACACTAAATATCCGAATTATACACCTAGACTATTACTTTATCAATCTAGCACTACAATAACTGAAGCCCTCCTTACAGAATTTTGAAATAGTTTACAAACCCATTCCATAGCCTATGTTTATCTTAAACTTTGAGAACAGAGTTGGTACTACGCTGAAACAAAAACAAAGGAACAGACAGAAAGAAGGATACATGAGGCAAGATAAATGAGTTCATTAATTCATTGTCTAGCATACAAATGCTAACCTAGTATTAGTGGGAGGGAAGAGTTTTTGATTTTAATGTGAATGGCTGGCTGTTTAACTCCTTAATATCATTGGTAATAGTTTTATTGCATTTTTTTTTTTAACCAGGAAGTTAGAGGAGTACCACAACCGTTTATTGAAACTTTCATAAAGTTGAAAGAGCCAGCTATTCATCTCTAACATCAGAGGAAGATTTTAGCTAATGGAGGGCCTGTCACAATTTTCCACCTAAACAATTGATTACAGCTCTCCCAAACTGAACAACCCACCTATAATAAGTTGTACAATTCAAGCATGGATTAGTAGTAATCTGTTGAAAAAAGTCCAGAAAAGTTCTTGATAAGTTAGCTATACCATCCTAGTGTTTAGTGGAGGGTAAAGTCAAAAACTTAATGTACCATAATTACAATATTCTAGGCTTTAATCACATCATGTCCTAGCTGCTGTGTACAAGGTGTTTTCCACCAACCTTGGTTTTAGCTCATTACATTTATCTTTCTTAAAAGCTTACATATTTCAATTTCCTTATTCAACATCAAAGTTACCTCAAACTTCATTCCCCCTCTTCACATGGTGCACTGCCTCCTAGTCCATCTCAGATTGAGGAAGAAGTGTTACCAGAAATCAGATGAAAACTGTTTTCAGGGAAACATGCATTTATTGTTAAGCATTCCCAATGAAAATCAACATCTTGTAAAATGTTATTTATTTAAAAAATCATTAGTGTACAAAAGTGTTGTCTAGTTTTTATTCTCAAGACAAAAAACACTGATGCTTCATTCCAGCCCACTTCCACTCTGCCTTTACAGGAAGTTAAATGCTTAGTAACAAACCTCTTCCAGTATTCTTTAACTTAAAAAAAAATCAAAATTTGAGATGGAAAAGGTATTTGACAAGTGGGATTCTTCAACAGTTGAAATCGGCATTTCTATGATAGCAGCCTCCTTCAGCATCAGCAGTTGTTGTAAATTGTAAAAGGGATAATACAGCACTTTCATAGTACATTTCCTCATCTGAGAAATATGTAGTCTAAGACTTACATTTTCAGTGAATGGTTCAGCCCCATGAGCAACTGGCTAGCTATTTTTATGCTGCCCACAAGCAGGTAACAGGAGCGGGAACATCACAGTACAGTGCAAATGACTTGCAACAGTTGGTCAATTGGTAATACATCTGAAAAGTAAAGTTGCTGAGGTTGCCTACAGAGTATTATAGTAAAAATAACCAAATGAGAAGTAACACATACCTTGCATGTCTAGTGATACATCAGCTGATGAAGCTGTAACAGTACGTGTGAGAAGACCATAGTATATGGTTTTACTGAAGTATGGATCGGCAATCTTCTTGAAGACTGACAAATCCTTTTCCGTCAACAAAGCAACATTGGAAACTTATGCTATTCAGTGAAAACATCTACTTGCTCTTCCCAGAACAGCTTTAATTTATGTTTTACTATTGTCATGGAGTAAAATGCATAGGAAAATTAAAATGTCACTACTCTCTGCTTAGCCAATTGCTCTCATGTGCTCTACAAAACAATCTATGATCACATCCACCAAGAATATTTGGGTTTCCTCTTCAAAAACATTTCATTCTCAGCAAGCTGAGTTTTAAATCTGTCCCAAACTAATAGCTCCTTACTGTGCTTTGAGCTACATTGCTTTGAAACTGGAGTAGCTCAAAGCACAGTAAGGAATTGCTTCTAGGGATTGCTTTATAATCCCAGCTTGCTGAGAACCAAATGTTTGTACAGCTTTCCTCTTACCTTTCACAACGGCCTCGCTATTCCAAATAGCGAGAGTATTCCTGGTCCCACTTGTCCCCCTTGAACAGGCGTTAAAATATTTTAGCAATTAAAATAAGTTTTATTCAACTTTGGCTCCTCCTGGGCTTGTCTCCAACAATAAGCAGGCTCTATTACACCTGAGGAAGCAAGCAGTGGGCATGCACACAGTAAAGCCTCCCTTTGCTATGAAAGCTGACTTCTTCACTGTACAAGGTATACAGCCACCAGTTAAACGAGCTCTACTTCAAATTGCATTTTGTTTTGATGTCCATTATATATTTGGCCTATACGCTCTGAAGCAGAAGGCCTGACTTCCAGCTGTTTTATGAAGGTTAATGTTGCATAGTTTGTTTCCGTTATCCACATCAAATAATGTAGATCTGTTGTTTTAAGATATGTCTCTTTTTGGTTAATTAATTTCTCATTTCAAGCACAAAATGTCTATATTCCATACATCAGTGTTCCCAATCCTAATTTACTTGAAAGTTAAATACAGTGAAATCAGGAATAAATGTATGTTCAACAAAATGTATAGTACCTACTTCTGTAAATAAATACTACTGTCTGACCCATTATAGTCAAGGCCCTATGTACTCTGCGGTAAGGCCCCTAACTGAGGATGGTACTCTAGGACTGAGAATTTGTGGCAAATTCAGGTAAATCAGAAAACAGCCTTTTACTTAAATGTGGAGTGACATTGGTAGTGTCCTTTTTTTATATTGATTTTATTTTGGCTGTTTTAATTTCTCAAGAGATATCAGTTTGTCATATTGAGTACTCAGAAATTGTGGCGTTTTTGGCAAAGAAAGAGGGACTTTTGGCACCCGTGAAGGAGTTAAAGCTATGGCAACTTCTTTCTTTGCCTCTAAATAAGGTCAGAAACTACTTTAAAATTTGTGAGGGACAAGAAGAGACTGGAATTTCCTGTTCACCAAAAATAATATCCAAGAACAATTGATAAACCACATTAACTAGATGCTGCTGCTATGTTTCGTAATGAAGTTTTGCTGTCATTTAGGTAGTCCGTAAGCTACAATATTAGCACCTATTAAGATAAATGGGGCTCTCCAAGGTTCACAGTCACAGTTTTGAGCTGTCTGCTTACACACTAAGGAAGACAACCATGCATTTAAAATTGGAAGCTATTTGTACTCATGATACCTAGATATTTTTAAACTAAGTTTAAATGTGCTGCCTAAATCTGCAGCAGCAGAAGATTGTATAGCAATTCCACAGTCTTGAATGCACAGGGCCCTGAATATAGAGACGTTCAGTTAAAAAAATCTGAACTACAATTAACAGTAACTTTGTAAAGACTAAACAACTGAACATCTAACAGCAAGACAGTCCTGTGGTTCAGCCCTGACTGAACCATAGGTTAGACTAACCTGGTTAGACTAATCTGGTACATACCCTTATATTCAACTCCGATAGTCACCCAAGAATAGAAAAACATTCCCTACAAAGGACTCAAACTAAAGATTCATAGGGACCCTCAAGTTATGAATGTCCACTTTATATTGGGTCACTTCTCCCCCATCCATGTCTTGAGAATCTTCCTTGCTACCAGCATCTGAGGTAGCACTGAGACAAGTACTTTAGTTACTAAGCCCTTAGAAGGGGAGAGTGGAAAGAAAGGACACACTGGCATCTGTACAAATATGCATTTGAACAGAACTGTATTGGGAGGACAGTTTTTGCAATACCACAAAAAATGAAGTACTTGGCAACAGAAAATCCACAATGGGAAATCCAGTGGTGACAATGATCAAATAAAGCATTCTCTCCACACGTCCCCTTCCTAACTACATCCCCTTATATGCGTGGAAAACTTTGACTAACCCTGTTGTCAAAGTGACAGGTCCAGAAGCTATAATTAGGAAGTTTTAGTGTCCCCTAGGATTTCCAAGTTCCTTCCTTTGATAAATAGCAGCGAAGAATAAGGGAAAGAAGTTGGTCATTTACAAGTACCACCAGGGTAAATAAATGTAACTGAAATTATCACAATGTTCTTAAACTAAATAACAGAAAAGACAGTAACTTGACATTTTAACACAAATGGCAAAATTGCCATAGTTTTCTGTTTCTAGCTATTACCTAACAAACCAGTTGAGCAGTAGCAGCTTTTTAATTGTTAAAAAATAAATAAATATCAAGGCAAATCCCCAAAAATGTGTTTCCTTTGGCATCTCTGAAAATGACTTACACTACTGCAAGAAAATCCAAGAACGATCACTGAATAAACCTTAGAATGAAGTACAGAAAGACCATAGCAACCATTTTTAGTATTGCACTGATATGAGTTAAAAATGTACTGTCTGTGTCCTGCAAGTATTTTTAAAGTATGAGCACATTAGACAGAATACTGCAGGGAGCAATCTTGCATTAGTTAGGTCTTTTCCATCTCTATTTTCTAATTCTGTTCCCCTACTACTTTGCTCCAGAAATTTAAGTTTAATAATATTCTCTGTTGCTTCCAGTATAATATACAAACGTGATCTTCTCTGAAGTATTACTATTACAGCTCATTTTATAGTTCAAGCAAAATGAATGTATATTCCTCTCCCTCCCCCCCACACACACACTTACTTATTGGACTATTGCTTAAGGAAGAAGCCTTTTATGATACACTATCATCCACAATTTCCAGTCTCTACTCTTAATTTCTTTTCTATTTTAGTTGAAAGTTTTGTGTCTGATGTATTTTCTGAAGTATACAAGAAGACATTACAACTTTCTTTAGATGGATGTACTGTCTTGAAGTTACAAACTAATGATTTTCAAGCTTTTAAACTCAAGATGAAATGTAATTTTAATATGAATAGAAAGACTGACTATGTACAAAGGTAATTTCAGTTCTCGTTTATCAGAAACATCAATCCAAAAGAAAGTTAAACCGAGAACACACTTCTACTTCTATGTGCATTTGAAGTATGTACAATAAAAACACCAACACAGCCTCCATGTATCAACTAGGGAAAAATGCAAACAAGAGTGATTTTTAAAGTACCTGGTAAGCAATCCATATACTGATGCTCAAAATAAAATTAGAAAGCTGTTGCAAAAAAAGCTGACTGCATCATAGCAAGTACTCAAAGTAAAAAAAAAAAAAAAAAAAATTCAATAGTTTGTTTTTTAATTCTCAATATACTAGAGAATCAGTTGTTCTTCCCCCAAATCCAGTGAATTCATACTATCCAAATTTATTGAAGGAGTTCTGACTTATGTAACAAACAAAAGCCACTCCACTTTTTTGTGCTATGTCCAAACATACCAAATCTTTATATGATTGTGTAGCAAGTATGATGATTAAACACATTTACTGGTTATTCAAAATATACCATTTAAACTGGCAACTAAGTACTGTTAATGGCACCCAGACCCACAGATTATGGAAAGGAATCCAGAATGATATTGTAGGTACGTGTTGTTGGGGAGGGCAGATTTCCCAGTCACTTGGCTAAGAAGAAAGAGGTTCTGAACAGGTCACCATTTTGAACTTTGGGTAAATCTTGAAACACTTTCAGGAAAAAAGGTCATTCAAGTATTTAAATGGTGCGCTCTTCAGCTACCCTATCTAAAATGTCTAGTAAAGTACAAGCATGCAAATATAGGTCAATCTACAGGCACATAGGATCCATGTCAAAAACAGTAAGATAGCTATGATGAGTGACACCAACGATTTTTGATGACTTTGACACTCAAAAAATGTTGTCTGAATAATTAAAACAAAATCCTGAAGCAAATTCCTGCTAGTCTTGGTCACACTGCTAAACACTAAAGTAGGCATGTTTTCCCCCCATTGTTTTAGCTGAGCTCAAAGAATTTTTACAATATTTAGTAAGAAAAAATTAAAGTATTTCCCCTTTTAAATTTACACAGACGTTTAATTAGCTTTATTTACAGAGCAGTTTTTCAGTCTCCAATAGTGCCTAGATAGCATCATCAGGCTAGAGTGCCAGTTTTAAAAGAGAATCTATATAGAATCCTAAAAATAACAGATGGTGATGCTCCTCAGAAAGGGCAAGCTGGACTACACAGAAGCAGCTCTTTACATGGCTCAGTTACTCAGAAGTAGTTCTGTTGCAGTCTCTACATCCCATGATTTTGAAGACAAGGCCACTATTACTGCATTCTGTGAAGACAAAATAAAAAGTGAGATTTTTCAGGGTGTGAAATTGCTTTTCACATCAACCCAGCTGTCGCACTGAAGGTCAGTCTGGGACTTCACACATTTATCAAGGTCTGTATTTGTTAAATTATCAGTCATTTCAGCCAGAACTGAGATTTTCCAGCATTAAAAGTTTTTAAAAAGTATTCATTTAATTATAAAATGAAAAGTACTGTGTTATTGTACTTTATTAGTACGTAAGACATGATACGTTAAGTATCCAGTTGTCACTAAGAAGAAAAGCAGCCATTAAAATAAAGTGATTAGATGTACCTATGGCTATGAAAGTAGCACAAATCTTTTTTTGAACTAAAGCTCATATTTCATATATAGCTGCCCACGTCCTAACTTGTGTAAAAAAGAAAGTACACATATATACACACACACACACACTTACCCTATCAAAGCCCATAGCACAAAGGTTTTCTATCTTTTTGGTGTATTCTGGACTAGAAACTGGTGCTCCAGCATACACATGTGCCCAAAGTCGAGCGGTCTGTTTGAACATTTCTGGGTTTTGTTTGTACTATACAAAAAGAGAAAAAAGTGAATCCGTGTAACTATTCAGCAAAGTCCAATTGAAAGACCAGTTGACTTAGGCAAATTCCATTCTATAATTCCTTCTACATATGGTATCGTCAAATCTAGTAATAAGTGGGATTTCCAAAGTGAAATTTGGAGTTTTTCTGTTAGTTGTTGAGGATTCAAACTTACACAAATATTAGTTAGAAGCATCAATTAATAATGAGTTTGCATTTAATATTTTGGTAAGATAGTTTATATATTTTACATGTACAATGAAATAATGCTCAATTAGGGTACGCCTAGACAGCAGCGCTATTTCAGGATACTGGACGTGTTTTCCACGTCTTAACAGCACGCCCATTATTTTGAAATGCAACCAAAATAATGGGTTTGCTATTCCGACATCCCGGTAAACCTCGTTCCACAAGAATTAAGGGATTTGTCAGAATTGCTTATTTTGAAATTTTAAAATAGACAACTATCTCAAATAAGCTCGAAATAAGCTATGCAATTTGCATAGCTCAAATTGAGTAGCTTATTTTGAGCTAGCACCACTGTGTAGATGCACCCTTATTAATGTAAAGTAAGAGTAACTACACTGATGTTTGTCCAGATATGCAATATGCATAACCAGTGTAGCTGACAGCAGAAATTAACTGTGTTGTAATGTTCACTGAATTGCACATGCATTATTTTAATATTTCTTACAGTGTTTCCGCAAATTATTTAAAAAAACCATACCTGTCTTTTTTTTTTTTTTTAGAACCTTCATGACCAAGAAAGGGTCTGAGTGTCTCAGTGAGGGTTGCCATCTTACTACTAGACTTTATCCTGGGAAGTGAGTATATTGATATCATTTGTGACAAAAGGAGCTAGGAAATGGCTGGTCACATGGAAATAGCTGAAGACCTACCACTGATTTGAATGTACACTCACTTACTAGAAAAACTGTATGAAGATGATAGTAGTATTTCACACTAATTTTGTCAAAAACCCAATCTTCTAATAAAGTAATAGAACTTTACCTTAAATCAACAGTGAAAGTTTCTAGCCTGTATCAGGCATTCAAAAGCAGAGGTGTGCTTCATTTCTCTCACATTACATTTTCAGATCAATAAAATAGGAACTTCCTGTTTAAATAGTTCTTATATTTAATGGTTTTTTTTTAAATTAGAGATGTACCTATTTTACAGCAAGTTTAAATAATCATTGTTTTGAAATAATCTCACTTCAATTATACCTTCTTACAAGTGTACATTTTTTATAGGGTCCTAAATTATGTGACCAGAACTGACCAGTGTGACAATGCTTGGAAATCATTATCCACATATGGTCTAAAGATATGGAGAGGTGCACATCCAGGGCACTGAAATGTACAGTTGATTATTGTTCTAACCATCTTTTTTTATACAAGGTAACAAACATTTTAAATCTACTACACTTTTATTTTTTATTTTATATGTACCGTAGTAGTACACAGGACAGTGGCTCTCAATTTTTCCAGATTAACGTGCCCCCTTCAGGAGTCTGGTTTGTCTTACATAACCCCAAGTTTCACCTCACTTTTAATAAAAACTTGCTCACAAAACCAGACCTAAAAAATACAAAGCCCCCTACCATTAAAAGCAATCCACTGCATGGAGTGCTCAATAAATAGCACTGTGTTGTCTCAACTGAAGGAAACTTTAAACAAATGTTCACAAAATGTTAGTTATTTTAAAAAATACTTAACTATTAATAGCATGCTAGAGTATTGGCCTGTTTCTCCCCTAACATCCAAAAATAAATCCATGAAGGTTTCTTTTCAGTGATATTTTAAAATACATATTTCACAATACTGTTAGTTCATTTGTTTTCTTTCTAGGCATTTTAAGAAAAGGAAAGATTGAGAAAAGGAAAGATTTTCAAGTCTAGTTTTAGTGCTCCAGAAATGTGTACAAGTGCCAGCACTTACTGGTAAATATCTGGTCCCTGACTGAATGACAGAGAAGCTCAGCAGGGGTTATGTTCATACCCCTCTTCATGGTTCCCTCTAAGAAAGGGAGGGGCAAAGAGCCCTCCACAGGCTGAATGCGGTCCGCTAAGCCAGTGGATCCAGCCCATGGCTGCCCTGCTGCTTCCCCACCAGCCCACAGCCGCCCGATTGCCACTCCCCAGTCAATCAGTGCTTGGGGGCAGGGAGCGTGCAGCAGCTAGAGACATATGCCAGCTGTTTTAAAACAGCCAGCATTTATCTCTAGCTGCTGTGCACCTTTAGCAGGGATGGGGAGCTGCACTCCCCACCAATCAGGACCTGGGGGTGGTGAGTGCACCAAGTCTCTTGCATCCTGTCCCCGCCCTGCCAGGAGCCCAGAGGAGCTAGAGAGACACACCAGCTGTTTTAAAACAGCCAGTGTGTGTCTCTTGCTGCTGTGCGCTCCCCCACCACCAGGCCATGATTGGCTTGGGGTTGGGGGAGCAGCAGGGCAGCCACAGGCCGTATCCACCAGCTTGGCAGGCCGTATCCAACCTGCAGAGGGCTCTTTGCCCACCCCGGGCTAGAGAAACATGGCGGCTATTTTAAAACAGCCAGCATGACTCTCTAGCCGCCACACGCTCTCTCAAATTATTGCCCATCCCTGCTCTAAGATTTTCCAACCATGAGTGGAGTGAGTTTTGGCTTGTGCACCAATATTGAGGTCATGTGTGCTTGTTTGGATGTGTGCCACCGTGGCACCCAATTTATTAACACACACATGTTCCCGGCTGCCGGAACAGAACACTCCTTCCCCCTCTCCCCATCATGTCCCATTCCTGGCTGCTGGAGCAGACACCCACCCACTCCTCCTGTATGTGGGCCCTGCCACGTGGCAGCCCTGGCCAACCAAGCAGGTGCCCCATGTCCGTGGCAGGTCCCAACCCCCCACCTCAGTGGCTCCCTCAGCACGCCATCTCAGCCAGCCCCACTCATCAGAGCAGCTGCCTGCCATGCAAGTACTGCTGCTCAGCTCTCCAGAGGAGGTGGGCGGTGGAAGAATTTTTGTGCGCAGGTGCGCATCTTAGCAGAAACTGTGCTCTGCATCTAGATCCCTAGATTGCTGCATTATACTTATATTAGCTCAGCTGCTAAGTTCTAAAACTGGACTTGGTTATGGACATTTCTTGGCTTTAAATCCCGTCATCTGCAGGAGGTGTAGCTGGGATGTCTATTACATGGAAACATGATATTTTAACATATGAATTTAAAATGTTTATGATAATACATGCAGTGTAATTGTAGCCAAGTCAGTCCCAGGATATGAGACACACAAGGTAAGTGAGTAAATATCTTTTATTGGACCAACTTCTGTTGGAGAGAGAGAGAGAGAGAGAGAGAGAGAGAGGTAAGCTGTCAAGTCATACAGCTCTCCTTCAGGTCTGGGAAAAGTACTCCTAACCTCACGGCTAACCTCAAAGGTAATTCTCAGGGACCATTCAAGATTGAGTGACCGATGAACACCTGATATAGTCCTCATCCTCAAAGGAAATCTGTGCAACATTTTCAGAGCATGAGCATTCAGTTTTTAATATCTTCAATGGTTTGCTTCACATTTTTTAAAATTGTATTTTAAAAGTAAAAAATATTCAAGGTAACGAAATCTTGTATTGAGTTCTCACAATGCACTTTTGTCACTAAGTACACAGGAATCTTCACCTTTTACCCCTTGACTTACACAAGCAATGTATGGAGCTTAGGCTCAACAAAAGTTAACTAAATAGTCACTTGTGAATTGACTGTATCTAGTTTTCAACAATTTTTTAAATGGCCACACATGAGTTCTAGTAAAACACAACACACTATTTTAAAGCGAATGCTACTTTGTCTCTATATACTGAACCAGCCACTTTTACAAGCCAACTAGAAATATATTAACATTAATTAGGTTATTAACTAAAACAGTTAATTTGAGTCTGAAAACAAATACTTAGGATGCTTCATTCATAACTCTTTAGACTATCCAAGTTGAATTTTTTTAATCCCTCATTACTTTTCATTATGCGGTTTACTTTTTAAAGACTAAATAAGAAAAAACGAAAGTGAAACGATTTCATTATAACCTGCATTATTTCCAGGATCTCAGTGCTGCACTATTTGGGTTGCAAAAATAGCAAAGTAGTAGTCTTTTTTAACAGTTTGCCATTTAGCCTTAAAATCTGTAACAGTTACTTTCTCAAAAAACTAAATTTGGAATGAAATATGAATACACAAAGTCCAATTAAGAGGAAGATAATTAAATTTTTTTGGTTTACATAGTTCGGTGAACATCTTACCTGATTTGCCACTACTGCATCTTGTGGATCATCTGGTTCTGCGGCTGCCAGCAATGCTTGCAATGATAACAACACTGTCCTCAGAGTCATTGCTGCTGCCCTAAAATTGAAGTTTGAAAATGGCTTACTGAAATTTATTTTTTTTTCTTGTGAGATGTACTCTATTCATACCATATGAAGGGAACCACAAGCATGAGTAACTTGAAGTGCAGCAGTTTACAACAGAATACTAGTAATATTCTTTTTGGAGCTCTTAATATATACTTCAACACTCTCCCTTCTCAATAATACTTTCTTGGAAATCTGGAACATTTCCCGGTTTAGTAGTTTGTCCTTTTTCCAATTTCCAAAAGATTGTGTGCTTCTGATTAAGTAAAAGCCAACTAAAATTTTCCTCCTTTTCTTCCTTGCCAACAGTGTCACCAGCGTCTATTGTCAGCATCACTCTAAGAATTAGATTGATTACTCAGTGCGTGCTCCCTCTGCTGGCTTTCTGTCTCTAGCAAAACAGCCAAGTAATTTACAAGTAGAGAGAGACTTGTTTGTTTTTAACTTTTTAGGAACAAATTGATTAATTTTATAAATAGTCACAAACTATCACATAACAGTGTTAACACGGTCCAAATTTTAGTGGCCATTTAATTTATAAAGAATAGTTTTCCGGTTTTAATAAATGAATTTTGTAAATATATTTTAAAAGTAGCTCAAAAATGTATGTTATCTGAAGAATACAAGCAAACCTCTTCTTCATGTCAGGCTGAGGGCATGGCCACAATTTTAACAACAACATAAAACAATAGAGTTTTTAAAAAACCCTTCAGTCATCAGGCAGATTTGGGCCTTGATCCTGAAATGAGATCCACACATCAAGAGACTTGCATCTGGAAAGAGCCCCACAGAGGACAATAATGGTCAGGAGGTATAGATATTTGACCACAGAGATCTCATTACAGAATTAGAGTCTTATTCAACTCAAATCCAATGCATATTTAGAGTCAGAGGCTTCAGGAATTAATGCTGACTCGCAGACAAAATAGTGAATTAAAATGATAAATAACTATAGTAAAATCCAGTGAGGGGTAGCTCCTTTGGCTCAGTTGACCACAAAGGTGGGCAACCTGTGGCCCACTGAGGTTCTACCAGCAGCACATACAGCCTCTCCCCCACGCACACTGGCGCCCCACACTTCTCTCCCTCCCTCCCTCCCAGAGCTTGAACATACACACAAAAAGCTGAGGAGTGCAAATCAGCAGATTCACAGCAGGTGCTGTGAAAGTGCTGGGAGGAAGTGAGAGAAGTAGGAAGCATGGGGCTCCAGTGCCCAAGAGATGTATGAGGGAGGGGGACAGATGGAACTCCAGTGGGCTGCATGTAGCCCACCAATGGTCAAATCACTCAAATTTCTTTTGAAAATTTTAATAAAAAGAGACAGAAGTTTGAAACATCTGGAAATATAAATTTAAGATTTCACAGTTAAGCTTCATTCCAACCTTATCCTCAGCCATGTGATTTACCTAGAGACTCAGGTATATTAGATATACGTGTGACAACTGTCACCTTGGTCAACATACTGGATATTCAACCAGGCACTCAAAGAACTACCACTATGAGTTTTTATAGATTCATCTGGAAAAAGAATCAGGCTGTGTAGTAGACTTTCACTGAGCATCAGGCTAGGGAGAGAGGGGCATATGGCACAAAATGCCAAGTAGTTTACACATACAACTATTTTACAATTAGGTATTTTCAGAGATGGTACACAGAAACGAGTCTTTTAACAAAACAGTCTTTGAGGCATGTATGGTTATCAAGGAGGAATGTATATAAAATATAAAAGGCACATTATTCTTTGCAGTTGGAACACTTAACAGTGGATCTGATAAAGTTGTTTCAGATGCATACAGCAAATGAAAGAACACTGCAATTCCAGCTGTCAAAGTATGGGTGAAGAAGCGTTTGGATTGATGAAGCAGTTTACAGATCCATATTTCCTAGAAAAGTTCAGAAGATGTTATCCATAATGTAAAAGCAGATAAAGTATTGTGGCATGGCAATGTGGCTGGATGTAAAGAGACAGTTGGGGGACAGAGAAACTATAGCTAACAATATAATGTCAGAGTTAGGGATGTTTATGGAACCTTAACTATGTATTGCCAGGTGACTTTATTAACTCTGCAGTCTCTAAGCTTTGAAAGATTCACTGCAGAATTTAAACTCCTCCAAAGATAGTCATGCAGCCTTCCTGCTTCCACAAAACTGAAAATTCTCATTTTTCAAACTCTCCCTTTTCTTAAATATTTAAGACAGATTTTTCCAAAATTTTCAAATTGTTTCACTTCCAGCAAAATGCCATATTAGATGTTAATTTAGAATAATTAAAAATATTCTTTTAAGTCAGAGGCTTAAAATGAATATTAAGTTACTAAAGCAGCTCTTTATCTTTGCTATGAAATCTTAACAATACAGAAAGTTTAATTAAACCATAATACAAAGCATCTGAATTTTTGTCTTCAAACCATGATGGCACAAAACTGAGTACCCAGGCCAGTAGTGGGCAACCTGCAGCCCACACATCCCTTGTCTACATCTCCCACACATGGGGTCACCAGAGCCCTGCACTTCCTACTCCTCTCCTTCCTTCCCCAGACTGCCATGAATCCACTGATTTGCGCCCTGTCCCTGCTTCTTCCCCTCCCTCCCGGATCAAGATCCGGGTGCAAGGGGGAGGAGCTGGGATGGAGCGTAAATCTGCAGATTCATGGCACTCCGTAAATGCTTGGGAGGGAGAGAGGAGTAGGGAGAGTGGGGTTTTAGTGACCCAGTATGCAAGAGGGAAGAGGGCACCCCAGTGCGCTGCAGGTTGCCCACCATGACAAAGGAGGGCCACAAATTCACTATGGTCGAAGTTTCTATTTACTATAATGCTTTTTCTATTTAAATTAATAGTTTGATGGGTATGCTGAATGTTTGCCTCCAGCTCTAAATGGGGGGGGGGGGGGGGGGAAGATTTTCAATTTCTAAAACACTTAGATGTCACAGAACTCTAATCCTTTTGTCTGTGTATTTGAATGAATACCACAAGTTTTGCACTAAATTTCTGCAAGGAATTTTAGAAGCTGCAACCAGCTTTGTACATACTATAAAATCTAACTAAAGCCCTATTTTTCAGTCAAACAGCATTTTTACTACATTATTTCCATTTAATATGATTTCATTTATTCAAAAGGGACTTTACTAGAAGATCTACCATCATGATTACTTCTCCTGAACTAAATAAAAATTATTCTGCACTGCCCTTTATGGAAGTATTCTCAAACTAATGGAGAAGGAACTTAATGGTGTCTTACTGAAAATACTGAAAATGTGAATGCAAGACAGGAGACCCGGGTTATCAGCACAGCTATGCCACTGATAAATCTCTTCACTTATCTGAGCCTCAATTTCTTAACTCCCATCTCATAGGAATATGGTGATACATATATACCTCAAGAGTTTTGGGAGGCATAATTTGGTTTGTGAAGCAGAAAGAAATACTGGGACAAAAGATGGTACATGTGAGCTGAGGAGTTCAGAAACTCTTAATTGAAGCCTCTGCTAAACATACTACACCATGCTATCTGTGATTTCAGAGGCTGTCAGACCCATGGAGCACTCAGTAAAGCCTATCATATATTTAATTAACTTCACGTAAAGCGTGTTGGGATTTGCTGTATTTCTGACATTCCAATTTTTAAGGTGAGCAATGCCACAAAAACACCTCATCCAATCAAATATAGTCCTAGATGTGAGCGCTCAAAGGACTCTTGAATTTTACAAATCTGAAGTCTATAGGCAAAACTGATTCAGCTACACATTCAAAAAGTGATTTACAGCTATTTTCAAAGTCTCATCTCTCAGCAATCAGAGGGGTAGCCGTGTTAGTCTGGATCTGCAAAAGCGACAAGGAGTCCTGTGACTAACAGATGTATTGGAGCATAAGCTTTCGTGGGCAAAGACCCACTTCATCAGATGCATGCATCTCCTGTCTTGCATTCACCAGGGTAGCAGATGGGGCGAGGGGAGGGGAGGAGACATGGCAACACAGGGAAAAGGAAGAGGCTTATAAAATATTTATTAATAACTTGGGTGGCACATCCGCACAAGCCACATGAACTCAATACTGGTGCACAAGACAAAATTTACTCTGCTCATAGGAGGAAAATCTTAGAGGGAACACTTCACCCAGCCTCTTTCCCCGAGTTAATGCAATGCAAATTGGGTTAATGCAATTGCAGGATAGTTGCATGGGGGTTCCTGGGGAGGCCAAACTCATCTCTATTGGTAGGAGGATGGTGGGAGGATTTCTTAGAGGGGGTCACATGACACCCTTTACTTCCAGGATCAAGATGGACAGATGACCAGAAGTACTACCTTCAGAGGTGGGACTTCTTGTGAAGGGGGCATGGCTAATGGGGTTCAGGGAGCATGGCTAATGGGGTCCCTAATTTTGGTTCAGAAAATACAGTCACCATAGCTATATTCAATACAAACACTTTACAATGACATAACATCTACTCTCAGGATATCAACATGCTTTATGAATACTGATACAGCCTCAGCACCTGTAAGAAAAAAAATGATTCTCTACCTTTTAGTTTCCATAGCTGTGAAATAAATCTAAATAACCTCTAAACAAGAAGTTTGTGGGACAGTTTAAAACAGAATTCTTTCTTCCTAATTCCCTTAATTACAAGGCACTTTTTTGTCCTCTTAGCCATCTACGGAAAGAGATGTCTGCTCACAAATACATTGGTGGATATTAGAAAGAGTCAGGATCAGCTAACAAGTAGTTATGGATATAAATTATAAAAGGGGAAGCTTAAGTTGGTGATTACAAACAACTTTAAACAGAATGGTGAGATGATGAAGTTGTAGCTACATCTCTGTAATCTCTGTATTAATCATTTTCTCACTGAAGTTTTTAACTTTGTATCGAGTCCTTTTAAATAGCTTTATATTAAGTCCTTTTACATAGAAACTTTGTATTAAGTCTTTTGTATTAAGTCTTGGTAGAATAGTCCCTAAAAATGAGTAAGGTAAAGAGAATGTCCCCATTGAATGAATGAGGTGTGAATGGCTAAGGAAAGAAAGACAAGCACCTCAGGGCAGTTGCATCACTTGGAGACTGGAAGCCAAATCCAAAACCAATGAGACCTGTTAAGTGGGTCCACTGAAAGAAGATTGGACATATGGATGGCCTTGGGAGTCAGCAGCAAGTGCCTGCTTTCAGAAGCTCCCTCTTTGGAGATGAATGTGGCAGCATTGACACAACACCCAAAAGAAGGTGCCACAGGTGACTAACTGCATATGTATATGACAACTCACAGATTTTGCATATTCATAAGATGAGAGATTTGCATGAGAGGGGAGCTACTATAAATTAAAGGTATCTTGCAGGACTACCCCAGGTTTGATCTGGATCCGCAGAAGCCCGGCTCCATCCTTCCCCCATCTAACTCACCTGGCCAGTGCAGTTAGGGCGAGCAACTACTGGTAACAAGAAGACAGAGACAGATAGAGAGATAGTGTGTATGTCTGTGTGTTCATGAGTGTGATATAGCATATGCATATGATAAGTGTTGATTGCTATATGTATTACCAATAAATGTGGCGTTTTGCCTTTTCCCTCGGAAAAGATCCCATGCAGTACTTTAAGTACAGCAAGGTGAGCTGCAAAACATGACAGTGAATCACCATCATGGGAGACAGTCATGGCTGGACACGTATTAGTTTCTGCCATCATGCTAAGGGACGGACCTGATAGTCCACCAAAAGCTCTTCCAACCTAAACATTAGGATTCTAAATATTTTACTTATAAAGGCTAAATGGTAGAGATAAAGTTCACATCAAACCGCATTACTGAAAACTCAACATTAGATTGCCTAAGAAAGCTTGTCACAGACTATTACTGCACACTTGTTTATATTTCCACTAGAATAGTCCTAATGTAAAATAATCATCATAAATATCTGCAGCCTTAATGTTCCAGATATCCATACAAAGCTGAGTCTTTAATTCCAATTAAGAAGCAATATCAGATAAATTAATTTTTCTTTAAACCTACAGTTTCTCATAGTACAGGCTGAACCTCCCAAATCTGGGACTCTCTGGTCTGGCAACATCAGGGTCATGGATGTTGCTGGACAAAAGAGCCCAAAGGTGAGCAGCACAAACCAGCTGGGAGTCCCGCAGGTGCTAGCGAGACCCAGCTGGGATGGCAGGGGCTGGTTCTGCGGTGAGTGGGGAGTCCAGGCCAGGGAGCCTCTGCAGCAGCTGAGAGGAATCCCTGCCCCAGCCTGGCTGGGAACCCCGGCGGAGAGGGGATGGCAGCAGCTGGGGGGGGAATCCCAGCCCAAGGAGGCTGACCCTGGGAGCCCCGGCATGGGACCAGCTACAGACAGGGAAGCCGAGGCTCTGGGGTCACCCACAGCACAGAGAGGAGCCTTGACCTCCCCTGGTCCAGCAAGCTCCATGGTTCAGGACCATTCAGGTCCCAGGGATGCCAGACCAGGGAGGTCCAACCTGTAGTTAAACGAAATATTAGCCTGAAATGTCAGCCTGTAGGGTGAGTCTACATAACAGATCTCTTAAAATAGATCACCATTAAAGTACCTCTACCTGCAAGAAGTTATTTTTAAAAGCCTGCATTCAAATCTCTCTCCTATGAGCAGGGTATTTTCCAGGCTGCATAGTTCCCTGTCCTCACTGTGTCATTCTCAGCATAGACAAGATGCCAAAAGACACCTGCTTGCCTTCTCTTCAGAGATGATTAATAGGTATAATCACTATAATTATAAGGCACAACACAGCACTCTTCTTAAGAAAAGAAGTACTACAGAAAAAACATTACAAACAATAAAAGAACCTATACACATGCTAATAATAGGATTGCCAGGTGTCTGGTTTTTGACTGGAAAGGAAGACCATGGCAACTGCTGACTGAGCTATAAGAAGTCCTAGTTGGCCTGCATGGCTCCCAGGAAGCTGATGACACATGCCTTTGGCTCCTAGGCATGGTGTGGCCATGGGAGCTCCACACACTGTCCGCACCCCAAGTGCCAGCTCTGCTGCTCCCATTGACCGGGAAACTGCAGGTGTGGGGCTTCCAGGGCCGCCTGGCTGCGCCTCTACCTAAGAGCCAGAGGAACATGCCAGCAAGCATCTTAGGAGCCGACTGAAGTAAGCACCACCCAGATGCCGGAGCCCACACCTCTTACCCCCTTCCACACACCAACCCTCTGCTCCAGCCTGAGCACCCTCCCAGACTCCTAACCTCTCAGTCCCAGCCCAGAGCCTCTTCCTGCACCTCAAATCCCTGATCCTACCCCAGAGGCAACATCTCCAGCCAGAGCCCTCACCATTTCCCACCCTCCAACTCCCTGCCCCAGTCCAGTGATCAAGTAAGTCAAAGTGAGGAAGAGCAAGTGACAGGGCATGGGTGTCCGGTGTTCTGCTATTAGAAAGTTGTCAACGCTAGCTAATAAACTTATCGCACTTCACCCCTACTCTAACATGGGTTCAGGAAGAACAGTTCTTCAACACCCAGTGTTTCCTTTGTGATCACAAGTTCACCACAGCCTCAGCTCAGAACCAGCCCTTACCCTTAAGGGAACTCAGTATGCCCAGCTCTTCCAACCCTTCAGCTGAGGCCCTCCTTCAACCAGGGGTCCTGTCTAATTGCTGAATCAGGAAGCCAATTTAAAAACAGGATTTCTGGATAAACAGCCTTTGCGTGTTGGTCCTTTGTAAATCCAGTTTGAATTAGTATATGCACACTATTTCAGGGCAGTCTCTGGGGAGTGTGGGGCCTGGGACAACCTCCCCTTTCCTTCAGACCCCACGCCTTTCTACTCCCACCCTGCCTATTCTCACCCCCATTATGCTTCTTCCTCCAGGCAATATGACCTGGGGGAGACAGGATTAGCAGGGAGACAAGCAGCAGCAGTTGGGTGCCCCGGCATTCACCGTAGCAGCAAGAAGCAGAGCAAACAGGCCCCAGCCCGCTGCACTCTTCTGAGCCAGCTCCCAGCCATGTCACTCAGGGAAGTGGAGCAGGCTGTGGCGGAGGCGCTCCACTTCTAGCCAATGCAGTAAAGCAGAGTGACCCAGCTGAGAAAGGGCAGAGTGAAGTAAGCTGCTGGGTTACTCCGCTTTCCATGGCTCCCAAGCCTGATAACTGTCCATTCTACCTTAAATACTTGCTCCAAGTCACAAAACATAAAATCAAGGTTTTTTTAGGACTGTCACTTTTTAAAATGCAGCCTTGCCTCCCACTCGCATGCATAAAGGAATTGTGATATTTCTCAGTCTAAATATAGTTAAAATTAACAAATGTCATTGTAAAATTAATTCTGTAGCACAGTAAACAATTTTAACATACAATATTATCACTATTCATACTGGTCCAGCAACTACTTTCTTGAGGTGGACAGTATTCCTATGTAACCAAAGTACTCATTTAACCTTACACCAGGCTATTTAAAAAGAACTGGGTGGAGTTCACCCATCAACAGAGCCTACCTATAACCACATAGGTAACTTAGAAGCCTATCTTTTCCATCCAGCCAATTAGGGACCTCTCTCAAGCAACTGCCTCTGACCTGAAATACTATGAATGTACTCAGTGAGAAGCTACACTTATGTCACCACTATAACATAAATCTTTGAACAGCAGTGATGGAAAACAAATAAACAGTGACTTTCTGGAAGATTCTTCCCCAACTCTTCCAAATAGAGTTCTATTCAGAACTATAGCATTACAGTAGCACCTCCATGCCCTAATTGAAATTGGTGCCCTACTGAGATCATATAGTGAGAGGCTGTCCAGCCTCTAAATGACTTTCAATATAGACAGATGCATCATACTCAAATCAGAAGAAAAATATCAATATTTTACATATGGTGATCTGAAACACAGAGAAGTTAAGTGACTTGCCCAACATCCAGTACTATCAATGTCAAGTGTTCAACTATCACAAGTCAGGCCTCAAAACACATAGGAAGTTTTAAAAAAATAATAAATGTTTGGTTCTTTATCTGCCTTCTGCTTCCTATCCTTTATGTTTCACATTTTTCAACTTTCATCTTCAGGGATGAGGGACAGAAACTTATCTTGCTTTTAATTTAAAAGTAAAATTCTCATGTAATCATTGGACTCCCAAAGCTGGGTCCAGGGGGAAAAAACCATTCAAATATTACAAGTGCTGGCAACACAGGGACTATAGCAGAAATGAAATTTGAGTCAGGAGACCTAGGTTCAATAACCATGCATTATCCACAAAGGCAACCCTTTTTGAAGATAGATACTAATTAAGGAATACAGATTATATACACACATATATACATAGACACACACACACACATCCCAAGCATGCAGAGATACCTATAAAAGCCCACATCTTTCAACAAATAAAGAAGAGGCACTGTCACAGATGTCAAATCACCTATATCTATTTCATAATAGGAAAAATAAGCATAACTTCTGTTAAGGAAAATTCCTGATTTTCAATTTTTAGAGAGCTGTTGGATGTTTGGCACTTTTGTGAACTTGTGACATATTTAGGTGTTTAAATATGGTCACATATTTAAAAAAAACTCGCCTTGATATTCTGAGCATGCCAGCAAAATAGTAGATAAAGGAGAACCAGAAGACAATCTATCTGGATTTTCAAAAATCTTTGACAATCTCCTTTCCCCATGAGGTTACTAATGAAACTAATTAGTAATTCTCTTTTACCGCTCAGAATATCTTGGTGTTACTATGAATAGTCCTCTGAAAACTTCCTCTCAATGTGCAGTAGCAGTCAAAAAGACAAATGGTATTTTAAGAATTACTAGGCGGCTGCACCCCCTACTCACTACGCGCACGCACACACCCCAGCCACTACACCCTACCACCAACCTGCTCCTGCACCTTCCCTCCTGGCCAGACTCTACCCTCACTCCCAGCCAGATCCTGTACCCTATTGCTATCCCACTGTGACAGTGGGGATTTTGTCCACTTTTGTAGTCCTGTTGCCTTCACTGTTTGCTTTGTTGTGTGTGAGTGATTCCTTCTGTCCTATGCTGCTCTTCAGTGACTCTGTGTGCGCGTGCCTCAGTTTCCCTGGGCACTGCAGCACTATCTGGATAAGGAGGGAGAGGCTGGGTATGACTCACTGTGGAAGTATGTCAGTCTCTCAGGTCCTGAGGACCAGGTGACAGCAAACAACACCTTGGGCCTGGAAGCAGGACAAAACAGGAGACAGGCCTGCCTGGGGGGCTGTGAGCAGGGGCTGTGAGTGAGAGTTAGTTTTTCGGCTGGCTGGGGGAGCCTAGCTGGCCCCCTCTCAGATACTGCACCACAATACCCTGACCAGAGACAATCCAAACCCCTGGCCAGACACCCACCAGCACCCTGCTCCTGCTCCCTCTCCCCTGGCCACACACCTACCAGCAGCCTGGCTCCTGCCCTTATCCCCTGGCCAGACACCTACTCTCAGTTTACTCCTGCATCCTATCTCCCACCCAGAATCTGCACTCTATCCCTATCCCACTCCATGGCAGCTTTGTCCCACACACTGGACCCCTCATTTTTGGCCCCACCCCAGAGCCGGGGGGCACAAAATCCACTAAAACTGGAACTCCAGAAGAGTTAACCTGGCCTGAGACCTTGCACCTTAGTCCTCCCTGCCCTACCCCATCCCCATGAGCCTGGAGTACCAAGGGAGTGAGGTGTCAGTTGGGGGCCACTTTTTGCTTCTCACTTGTGTGGTCCCTATCTGACTTTTCTGTGGGAGAGTGGCCCCTAACCCAAAAAATGTTCTCCGCCCTTGCCATGAATAAAGACAATGTTGAAACTTTTTGTGTTGAACATAATATTTTCCTTTATTTAAAAATGAAGTCTGGTCAACAAGCCCCCATCTGGCTGCAGCATAATACTCCTGCACCCCCATACACTGAACCCTGAGCCCCTCTTACCCCCACATTTCCAGTCCCCTGCCATAACACCCCTGCACCACCCCCACACCGCAAGCCTGCACTCTGAGCCCATCATACATCCAACCCCCCCTGCCCTGAGCCCCTCATACACTTCAATCCAAACTCCTGCACCATAAGATTGACAGAAGACAGCCTGAATGTGTGCATGAAGCTGGATTTGACCAGTTATGATGTAAATTTTAAAATGTGTGAAAACATGAAGCAACAGAAGTACCATTAAATTAAGTCTGTGGGTATGTTTCATTTATGCTATTATTAATTATGTCAATTATCAACAATATTAAGTTGTATATTTTCAGTCATGCAAATGAGCATTCTTATACAGCTCTTTGTTGACCACTTGTTCTGAATTTTGATGTAGTTTGGCTCTTTGATTTGAAAAGGCTGCCAACCCCTGCACTAAATGGTATCACCGTACTCTGCCAGTTAACAACTTGTTAACTTTTAGGGTAACCCACTTTATGTGCATTGTGTCTTCTCTGCGCCTGATCCACAGAGGATGAGAATGTTACACCTTCCATCTACAAAGCCAAACTCTTTAGTGCAAGCTTTCTGCTACGTAGGTCCATGGTTTAATCCCTGGTCAAGCTGGCAGCCTGATCTGGGAACACCCATGTTTCGGACCCTGGTAGGAGGAGGATGAAGCGGCTATGTGTGCTGCTGCTCTCCCTCCCCCTCCCAGCTGTGGGGGAACAGCAGTGCAGTGAAGCGCTGGTCTAGAGGCTTTTTCCCCACTGCTCCCACAGTGGTAAGGGGCAGTGCCTGGGACACTGGGGGTCACGGAGCCACATATGTCCCACCCCAGGAGCGGAGTGCCAGCTAAATGCCCCATCCCCATTCCCCTCACACCCAGATACTGCAGCCCCATCCCCCTCACACGCACCCTCCCCTCCCAGGACCCCCATCCTCCAGCACACTCCTGCACCCTCCCTCCCAGCGCATTCTTACACCATCCATCCCAGACCCCACCATCCCCACCCCCAGCACCCTTCATTATGACAAATATCCATGGTCGGGAAAATTCCATAATTTGGCATAACCTATTTCCCAAAGCTGTCACATTAAAGAGGTTCAAATGTATTTCAATTTGCTGTGGTGTTTGTACCTGAGCTGGCCATTAGGTGAGGCAAATACAGCAACAAAGGGACCCACAATGAAGGATTTTTAATATTTGTTACTGAAGGGTTTGGTGGGGAATTTGTGCATAAAGGGAATATGAACTCCACAAAATAACAAGTATTTACACTTTAAATTAGACATTCATCTTTTATCTATGTGCCTTAAAAATACCTGAACTTTTCTCCTTGCTTCTCTTTTATGGAAGGTATATGTTTATTTAGTACTTAAAAAAAAAAAAAGAAGCCTATTTCATAAAAATACTATCTGCAACTCAAAATACAATATGAAAGTATTTATAAGCTTCGAGAATGTTCATAAAACTCTGGGGCCATACATTAGAAACTATAGTTGTCAAGCAAAGAGCAATATGTACTTTTGCCCATTCTCTAAGTCAGGTCTGCATGTTAGTTTTAAGTGTTCAATTCTGTGAACTGTATGGAGTATCTTACCATTGATCTTTCAGGATATCCAAACAAATGGCCCCAGTGACCGAGCTAATGTTAGGATGCCATATTTTGGTGATAAACAGCACCTACAATACAAGATAAGATTTTTTTATATTGCTATTAAACATACTACAAAAGATATGACATTCAAAATAACTTTTAAAAAAGTTGGAATACCACATACAATAAATTATTTGAATTAATTTTAGAAAGAAAAAATACTAATTTAAGATAGACCTGGGGCACCATAGAACACAAGATACACATGAAATAGCATATGCCACCAGTTATCATGCTAGTAAATTTTTGTGGAAATCTTTTAGTCAGGAATCTTGTTCCATCCAGAGAAAATAGGATCCCAGGGCTAGGACAAAGGCCCTCTTTCCAATTTGACACAGAGACCCTTCCCCATCTTCCATTAGATATAAAGAGATCCTTCTCTCCTAATCCACACAAAGCATCTCTGCTTTAAGGCCTTTTCTACCACTCTCAGCATCAATGTATAAATAAACTTCAGACAAGAGCATATTAGCACTACCTTCACAGCACAGAAAGTATGGTCTGAGTTTGAGAATGGAGCCATTATTAACAGCTTGTGTCTGTAAAGATATAAAGAGCTATGTGCTAAGCATTATTCTTCATTTACTATGAGAAATTAATAGCTGACAAAGTACATTCTGAGCAGGATAGCAAAGCTTCAGAGGAGAGAGAGTTGTGAACACTAGCATAAAGAATTATTAACTAGCAAATGTAGACTATACATGGAGCCCCACGCAGATCAGCCTGACCTCAAACCCGGCCAAAAAGGGCTAATGAGCACATATTTCAGGCCCATACACAGGGGGGTGCGAAGAGTGCGAAAGCACTCCTATGGTCCTCCAAGTAAGCATGCTCTGGCCAGCCAGGGGACAGCAGGAGCAGCACGCTGCCCAAGCCTCCCTCCCCGATGCTCTCATCAGCTGGGAGAAGGTTGGGGCTGATTTCCCCACTTACCTGGGGAACAATGGGGAGGGGAGGGGTTATTCATACCCTTGTGGTCCACATTTACAAACACCCCCCACCCGAAATTCCTGCATACGGGCCTGCATTTAACAAAGAACTGCAAAACCACATTCCCAGGGTTTACAATAAGCCTAAGCATCTGTGCACTGAGATCTAAGCAACCCTTCAACAAATGTTGGTAACAGAGACTACCAAGCCTTAGTGTAGGAGTTACTAAACTGTGGTCCACAGATCCCTGTGGCTGCTGCCTCCACTCCTTGTTTCAATTCCAGGACACATGTGGAAGGAAGGAGCTATCAAGAGTGGAAGCTGACACTTCCTTCTCCTCCAGGCAGTCTCACTCCAGATGCTAAAAAAAGTAATCCACAGTATCAAAACTAAAAGACACCGGCCCCAGGAAATCATCAAGCCCTCCATATACATGCCACAGTGAAGCAATTCAGAATCCAGTCCAAAGAAGTGCTTTAAGGACTGAGAAAGCTAGGAAACAAGAATCTGGGTTTGGGGGTGGGACTAGGTAAGGAATCAGAGGCATGGATGAAGAGCCACTAATTCCAGGGATCTCGCTAGAAGGCAGGAGTACAGAGTGGGGAGGAGGAGCTGGCAGAAGTATGAGACCTGCAGAAAGCACAAGGAACAGGGTTTTTAGGGTTTGTAAAAGTAGGGAAGAGGAAGAATCAGGGCCTAAATAGCAAATCTGGGCAGGAATGATCCAGGAAATTTAAATGGAGCAATGATTTGTGTGTATGTAAAGGGAGGAGAGAGAACTGGGAAATACAGTAACATTTGCACAGGAGAGAAAACCAGTACATGGACATATTCAATACACTCCCCATGTCACATAATTCTACTCCTGCAAGGAATGAGTGTAACTGTAAGAAGGATGTACGGCAATCATCAATTGGTGTGTGATTTAAGTGGGTGGGAGAACCATAATATGATCAGTCCACTGAGAAGTGGTTACATTACAGTCTGTTCTATAAGGATGAAACTTGAGACTTTTTTTTCCCCCTCATGAGTGAAAAAGCTTTAAGAGTTTTATCAAGACAACTTGCCAGCAAGACTAAAATAAAGATGGTGCCTTGTGCCTTTAAAGGCCAAAGACCTAGGATGAGCCAGCCCTGATCAATTATTGGACCCAGCTGGGAAAGGAGTCTATTACAAAAGCTAGCAAGTGGCTCTGCTGAAATGGGGCAGCAGATACAGTCACTTTGTAGTAGTCTCTGAGGAACGAAGCCTCTACATTAGAGGTTCTCAGTACAAATGTTTTGGTGTCCTCTCTCACACATTCCCTAAAATTCTTAATTAGTTTTAGGAAAAAACAAACATGTATGTCCAAATTATTGTAATTATTTATTCCTAGCTACAGGCTGAACCTCCCAAATCCCAGGACTCTCTTGTCCGGCAACATCTGAGCCCTGGAGATGGGAACAGAAGCCAGCTGAGAGAACGCAAGGCTGAGGAGCCCCAGCTGGGCCAGCAGCAGCTGAACTAAGCAGCGGCTGGGGAACTTCTCCCCCCACCAAGGAACCCCTGGCATCAGCTGGGACACATGGGTGGGGAATCTTGGGCCCCAGCGGGGGAAACTCCAGCTACAGCGGAGCTTCCGATGGCAGGCGGCTTGGTCAGGAACTGCCACCCAGCAGGACAGGTGGCGGCCAGGTAGCCCCACCTGGAAACCCCAATATACCCCTGATGGGAGCGGGGACAGATTGTGCAGCCCCAACCGTGGAACCCGGGGCTGAAGCCAGGCTGGCAGAGGTGGCCAACTCCAGCTGCGGAACCCCAGGGAGGTTCCCGGGGCAGCAGGGTCGGCCTTAGAAGCAGCGCAGTGTGGCCTGGTGATCTCAGCTGTGGAACCACCAGCAGCAGTGAGGCTTGCGGCGGCTGGGTGGCCCCAGCCCGGGAACCCTGGGGAACACCCTATGGCAGCGTGGTCAGCAGCACCCAGGCTGTTCCGGCTGGGAAGGAGGATGTGTGCAGGCAGGAGGATGGAGAGCCCATGCCAGGTCAGCATTAGCGGGGCAAACGGCAGGGCAAAGAGCCCAGGGGAGAGGAGCCCAGGAGCAGAGCAGCCAACAGGAGCACTGACCTCTCCTGATCCAGCAAATTCCGTGGTTCAGGACAGCTCAAGTCCCGACGGTGCCAGACCAGGGAGGTCCAACCTTAGTAAGTCTGCTGTGAAAAGTACTGTAACCAACATACAAGTGTCACTTTTCACAGCAGACTTACTCAACCCTGGCAAGCCTGGGGACAAATTAAGCCGTGGGCGGGGGGGAAGGAGGACCAAGGGAGATAGCAGGGTGCTGCAGACTAAAGCCTTGAAGCTGGAGCCCAAAGCTGTACAGCTGAAGCCCACGAGTAGAGTCCAAAGCCCCAGGGACAGAGCCTGCTCCCCTGTCAACCCAAGGCTGAAGTCCAAAGCCTGGACCTCATATCATAGTTCCTGGGAAGGTGGGAAACTTTCTGCCTGCCTGCTTCTCCAGCATTGTGCCCCAGGTGTTGGGGGGAGGAGGGGTGCAATCCCTGCTGACAGCCCTAGAAATCAACCCCAAGGCAGTGCCTCCAAGAGCAGCATGGAGGGGAAGAGGCTGTTTCTTTACGCCTCCCCTCCCATAGCAGCCAAGGAGGCTGTGTCTGCAAGAAAAGCCCCTGGAGGCCAAATGAGGCCACAGTGGCTACGTTTGAGAGACTGCTGTAGGTGGTAAGCCCTATGCATCATAGCTGGATAGAAAGTTTTGTTTTCCCTTTTGAGTTTGTGGTCATTTGGACAACAATTAGAGCACAGATCCAAGACCTAAAGACTAATTATGTGAGACTGAAGAACCTAATGTCTCATATGGTGTAGAACCTGGACACAATGATCTGCCTTAATACAAGGGGAGTGTGCATTAGGTTGCAGATTTAAAAAGGGAACCTGAGCCATGGTGCCACATAGCTTACCCAATGAGGCGCAGAGACAGCCCACATTGTTACAGTTCAATGGAAATATCTAGGTGAAAAGGTCACACTCAAAGCCCCACCAAGATTTAAGAAGAAAAGAGCTATCATTGGTATATCTATATCTACATCTACAGATATAAATAAAGCCTTTTTGGGAGGCTTTGAATCGGCTTCCAGCTAGTTGGGGTCCAATAAACCTGAAGCCCACATACGCCTGGCAGCTAGAAGATAGGAGTGTACTCTCAACGTGTTGGTATTTGTACTTCCTTCACCCCAGAATTTCTTAGCTGTTGTCAGGATGGCTTCTATTATTCTTTTCTCTCTTTGGGGTGGGGGGCTTTCCTCCCTTGCAAACAGTTCCAAACCTAAGTCTGATGATCATCATTTTCTCAAATGACAACAGAATGAAAGTGAATGGATTCTTGTCTTTTCCACTGAAACAGCTGCCACCCTGACCATCCTGAATGTAATATTCACTCAAGTCACAGCAGAACCGAAACAGCCATCCATAGTTTAATTATTACTATAGACCTGAAATGTTAAGATCAAGCCAAATACAACATATGAAGCACAAGGAATATGTTACTTCTTTACTCAGAGCACATAATATGGTCCTGCTATAGTTTTTCTTAAAAAACAAGATTCAATCTTCCGTTTTGAATATGAATAATATTCAAGTAAGAGCAATTTTCAAACTGGTTTATCAGACAGAGATTCTTGCCAGGAAGTGATCTAAGAAGCTGCATGTTTGTTTTGCCTTTGAGACTATCCAGAAAGCATTAGAAAATAGCAAACAAGGACTCACGCTCAAAAAAAAAAAAATACTGAAGAGGAAGTCTACTGAACAGAAATACAACAGATGACATGACATTAAGAAAGACAGCCACAAAAATGTTTACAGTACCTTAGGCGGATTGAAGGGATATGTTTCTGGAATTTTTATTTCTAATTGATACCTCCCTCCTGCAAGAATCAAAACACAAGTGAAAGATTATACTTATTTCAAGAGCGCGAACATACTATGATTTCAAAAGAGAGTGAAATAAATGTGATTCTCTATTTACTCTACATGAATACTATCAAGTCATGTATTTATATCCAAAATAAGTTCATCCAGTGAGCAATACGTTCTAGCTTTTAAATGCACATAAACACAAACATAAATGCTTATTTATTATTGAAGTCATATTCCCACATTGTATACAAATCCATTTCTAATTTCCAATTTGTTTATTGCCAATATCATTTTTCCTTGTCAGAACACCTTTGTTTCACACAAACAGACATTCAATTTAAAAAGCTGGAATACCCAAAAAACAGATACTAAAATAAAAATAAAATGTATCCCATGTAATGATGCCCAGTGGTATGAAACACATATTAAAAGAATTATTCCTTTCACTTTGAAACTTGATACCCTTCAAGTTCTCTCTTGAAAATACTAAATCAAAATTAGTTCAATATAAAGTTTAAATTATTTAGAGCTAGAGGATATTCTACTGTGTAAAAAAGGAGTCCTCATAGCTTTTAAAGTTCTTCAATATGCTTTGAAAGAATAGTTCCCAGCACTTGAATTCACCCCATGCTATATACCAGCTGCTCTCAGTCAAGGGACAAGGAGCCTTGGGGTCCACAAACATGTTTCTGGAGGTCCACCAAGCAGGGCAGGCTTTAGTCAGGGTGGAGCCCCGCCTCCTCACTCAGTAGAGCCCCACCTCCACCAAAGCCAGAGCAAGTGAGCTTCACAAGGCTCACTCTGGCGTGGGGCCCCAAGCAACTGCCCTGTTTGCTACCCCCCTAATGCTGGCCCTATCTTTTATATTCAGAAAAACTGCTAGTGTGGCACAGATGAGCCTTGGAGTTTGTATAGCATGTTGGGGGGAAGGGAGGCTGGAATGAAAAAGGTTGAGAACCCCTGCTCTAGCCCACTTACCCAGTTACTATGGCTCCAATTCTGCAAATACTTACCTATAAGTAATCCCCATGAACTCAATGGTGCTACTAATGTGTTTGCAAGGTTGGGACATATAATAATGGTAATCAAAGGTCTGTCTACATTACAAGTAGACAAGCTATATTGACATCCAGCTGCCAGTTAGTTTGTGCCCTTGCAGACTTATCTTGAATCAATGCAGCACATGTTTAGCAGGGGTGTTAGGTATCCCAGTGTGCAACATCATTCAGCACAGAGTCTTTTGGGTAGTTGTAGCAATGCATGGTGGGGCAAAAATGAATCTTGCAGTTGTAACTAAGAACAATGGCTCCCATAAGTAATGTTCTCCATCCCATAATATCTCTGTGCTATAATTTGTGTGACTACTTTCAAATTTCCGTGAAGCTGAGTGGGGCATGTTGCTGTCTGCCATCTCTGACATAGCATGCAACCTTGGAGCCTACACCTCCCTGCACTATTATTATAAGCACAACAAGCACAGGATGCACAATTCTTCACTATTTGTGGAGCTTCAAGAAGAACAAGACCATTTCCAAGTGGTCAGTTTGCTGTGGGACACAGCAAGAATCAATTCAAGAGGGCTGTTGATATTCATAGCACAGCTGCAGATGGAGTGCTCCCTCAGGTCCCCAAGAAACAAACAGTGACTTGGAGTACTTTGTAACACAGGTTTTGGATGATGAACAGTTCTGCAGCCACTGTCAGATGCACAAGACCACATCCTGGATTTGTGTTGAGCTTGGCCCCAAACATCCAGCGCACGGACACCAAATAGAGTTGCACTGACAATGAAGAGGCAAGCGGCGATCACACTTTGGAAACTCGCAATGCCAGACTGCTATCAATCCAGTGGGATGTCCTTCTGGAGCTGGAAAAGCCATAAACAGAGACTGCTGTCATGGAAATGTGAAGCATCATTAACTCCTGCTATGCAGGACCATGACCATTGGCAATGTTCAGGACATAGTGAATGGATTTTCAGCTGTGGGGTTCCCAAACTGCAGTGGAGCAATAGGCAGCATGCACATTCCCAATGTGCAAGGCGATTTGACGCCAAAGAGTACACCAACAAAAAGGGCTACTTTTCCACAGTTGCTCAAGTGTTGGCAGACCATCAAGGATGCATCACTGACATCAATATTGGCTGGTCAGAGAAGGTACTGCTCACATCTTTAAGAAAATGCTCAGAAAGCTATAGCAGGGACTTTCCTGACTGCTGGATTGTCCATGGCGATGTTGCAATACAAATAGTGACCATGGGGAGCCGGATGTCCCCCCAGCTCATGAAGCCATACACTGGCCATCTCAACAGCAACAAGGAAAGAGTCAACTACATGCTCAACAGGTGCAGAATGACAGCTGTATGTGCTATTGATCTCAGTGCAAAAAATACCTCACTGTTAATAGCTACCATTTGTGTCCTGCATATTTGTGACAAAGGAGGAAAACCTGCAGCAGGGGTGGAGGGCAGATGTGGAGCAGCTGTCTGCTGAGTTTGAAGAGGCAGACACAAGGCCCATCAGATAAGCTCAATAAGCAGCTAATAAGGCTTAGAGAGAGCTTGAACAGACACTAGAACAGCAAGTGACTACAATCTACTGTAGTACTATGTTCAGACTGGGGAGGCAATTTGGGGGTCTGTTAGGAATTAACTAGTGCTTAACTGCACATCTGTGCATATATTAATGACAGCTAGGTTCCATATCTTCCATGGATTTGTTTGTTGCCCATGACCTGTCTTTTATTAAAAATACCCATGATTGAATTATAGCCTTAATGACAATCCACCTATTACTGTGGAGGGATCTGCAGTATATTTACATTTGCTGTACTGTTTGGCAGTGATCTGATGGGTAGCGAGTGTACAAGGCCACTATTTCTATGTTTTGTAAATTAACAAAGATGAATTATGCTCAAAACAAAACAGGAGACTATTTTGAGGCTGTTTTCATTAATTTGAAGAATTTAAGAGAAAATACATTATAACTTTAAAAAAATTAACCTTAATAAATCTACCCAAAGGCATGAAAACTGATGGCCACTGTAGCTACATATACATCAGCTGTGGCTCTTGCAGGTCAGTGTATGTGAAGCTATGATTGTCTAAGCTTTCACACAGTGTGGAATGGCAGGAACAGTAAGCATGTTGGCTCTGAGGAACGCAGAGGGGATAGTAGGAAGGTACCATGTTGCAGTTCTCCACTAACTGCAACAGCAGGTGAGCTTGAGACTGTTGAACTTTGCTGATAGAGAAGTTTCATTATGTCCTGGTGTATCTCACTCTCTTTTTCCAGCATCTTTCTCCATACAGTCTGCAGTATTCACCTTCCAGGCCCTCTGTTAAAGGTCAATGCAGCACTAGTTTGAAGGATCTCACATAACATGTCCACCGTGTCCTTTTTTTCTTCTCATCTGGGTCAGTTCTTCCACTGGTGTGAAGGGCATTCCTTCAAAGCTGTAATGGCCACAGCTACAGATAAAACACAGACACCATTGTGCAGACATTAGGAATAGAAAACAAAACATTAAAATTCAGAACTCTCCCTTTCCCTTGCTTCCTGAAAGTGTTTAAAAAAATGAGCATATTGACACTTCTGCTTTGGAGTTCCTGAATCTTGGTGCCACACTCAGCTGCAGCCACAGTGAGGGAAACAGACAGAACTGCTCAGCTGCATGAAACTATGAATATAGGGCAACAGCACTGAAAACTGGCACTATTTTCCACAGATGGTGGTGGCATTAGCTGGTATCTCACTACTGAGAGTAACAAAGGCAGAGAGAGGGCACAGCTGCTGCAGACATTCCAAAGTGCTGCCAGGCCTGTGTGCCACTAGCCTACTTCAGTGCCTACCCAAATTATCCCAACCTACCATGGGAAAGTGTCCTACTGCAGAGGAAAAATAAGGCTGCCATTCCTAGAAACCTTTGGGAGAGCACTCTATGGAAGTTTCATCAAGATTTCTCAAGAGAATTTAAAGGTCATCCTTGCAGACATTAAACTGCTCCACATGGCTTCCTAGCTCTACAGGAAAATGAAAAGCAGACAGCAACTTGATCTCTCTTGGTTGTAGCACTTTCTAGTGCAAATACATTAACAAAAGCTTGAAATCTTGTGTCCTGCTAATTTGGGGGCACTATCCCTTGTAATGGAAAATTAATTTACACACTTACCTGAAGTTCCTTTCCCTGCATCAGGATTTCAAATGCTCAACTTGCAGAAATGTGGTAGAGACCAACACAAGTCCTGGCTCGCTGCACAGCCAAATCCTCCAGTTGCTTGTCCCCCATACTTCTCATCTTCCTCATCCATCTCCTCCTCGCTGTTCATAGCAGTGGCCTGTGACTCAGGCTCCTCATAGGTATCCATGAAGTTATATGGGATCTCCACCAAATCTGACATGAACTCTTTGCAAAACCATCAGGTCTGTGGATCTGGGCCCAAACAATTGCTGGCCTCCCTGACCTTCAGATATGCCTGCTGCAGTTCCTGTATTTTCCTGTGTACTGCTGTTGTTCCCTGGTGTACCCCTTCTCCTGCATCCCCCAAGCAATCTGCTTGTAGATGTCAATATTTCTACTACTGGTTAAAAGATGCACAGTCTTCTTCCCACAGGCCCAGGAGATCCAATTTCTTCTGCCAATTCCAGGAAGAAGAACATCTGAATCATGTAGCCAAATAATCAGCTGGACACTTGCACACAACAATGGATTGCTGTTAGGTGGGCTCACTCATCTGTGCATTCAGGAAAAGGCATTTCAAAAATCTGCAGACGTTTTAAAGGAAGGGGCTACTGGTCTATGTGACACCTGAACAGTGAAGCTCACAATTGTGACTAGAGGTCAGTGTCAGTTATTGAGATATAGCTACTGAAAAGCTGTTATGGTTAGCACTCACACTATGTTGCCCTCCATACATCAACCATGGCTGTACACTGCTCAGGGAGGTGGCATCAGTATGTTGGCATAATGGGGTACATATATCCATGGGAGACAAATTTCATTACAAACACATGCATATCTACGTCAACACAAAGTGGCTTATGTCAACCTAACTTTGTGGTTTAGATAGGCTTTAGATATCCAAGCTCTCGCTATTTCAGTATTATACCACCTTTTCCTAATAATGTACCCTGCTAGAAACATTTCTACAATGTCGCTATTTCAGTATTATACCACCTTTTCCTAATAATATTTCCTTTGGGAGAGTGAAGTATTTCTCATTTCAAAGATATTGTTAGTACCATTTATAATCATCTACCAATATTGCTGTATTTTCAACCAATACCAACTATCTACATTCTCTTTCTATTTGCAATTTCTCTTGAACTGCTTGCCATGCAGTAATTTCATGGACCACAGCACTGCAAGAAATTAATAGAATCTATATAACAATTTATATTGAGTTTCCATCAAGTTGCAGCCCATAGCACTGTTCCTTGTATAGATTATTCTCTATCATTCTATTCTTATTCTATTTGGAAACCAAAAGTTTTTCCATCCCGTTTATGCTTACAATTTATTATGCAAAATTGTATATGTAGTTTAGCTATAATTCTTTCCCACTGAGAATTCAGGAGACGTCTATGTGGCCCCAATCCTGTCAATTACTCTGGACAAGCAGAGACTTATTTCTGTATAGACACAGGGTCTGCTTGGATGGAGTAAATTGCAGGATCAGAGTCTAAATCAGTAATTCTAGTCACTGTCTTTTTTCCTGTGGGAAAGCTACATTACTAATATGGAGAGATTACAGAGTCTGTCTGCCTGTTTCTTACATTATTCAGTGTAAAAATTCTCCATTCTCAAAGATGTTACTGTCATATTTTTGGCGCTTTCTGCAATGTGCCTTTCCAAATACAGAAATCTTCTGAGGCAAACATTTAAATTCACTGACTGGAGTTAGTTACTTTATATGTAATAGAACAACTGGAATAAAAGCCCATCACTCTCATACATTTGAATTTCTTAATGACAATATATTTCTTACTCCCCCCCCCCCACACACACACACACACACACACAGAGGAGGACAGTGATTCCAGCTGATTTTTTTTCAAACCATCTGAATCCAATAAAAAAAAAAATCTATACTTAAGTTAACAGCTTTAATTCAAAACAAAACCAAAAGAGAATAGTCAGGATTTAGGCATAACTTAGTAGTGCATTCCTCCTACAGAACAGAGACAGTATCACACAATTCCTAACATCTTCCTGGAATAATTAGTAAATTTCTTTTTAAAAACTAAGACAGAAAATGAGACAAAAGTTGAAAATGGGAAAGGGTGTGAAATATATAAACATACTAAGGATGGGCTTACAAACTAGCAGACAAAAAGCAACTAATTGTTACAAACCACAAAGCAATAGTAATGGAAAGAGCAAATTAGGGTATGGCAAGGAAACAGCATATTTAAAAATTGAAAACAGGAATAAAAGTGTGCATAGTCTGTCTTGACTTAACTGTTTGGAGAAAGGGCAAGAGGTTTTATGTTTTTGTATAGCACCTAGAACAATTGGAAGTGGATGGAAGTTAGTCAGTACATCTTATTGGTAAAGATTTAAAAGGGTTTTGCTGACTCATCCCACCTAAATATAAGAGAGGCAAGAGTGGCTCTTTGGGGAGAGAGGATCTAAAATGGGCTTAGCAGTCAAGCATGAAATGCTTTAAAATTAATTTAAGACATATTTTTTATGATTTTAAAAAACCATGTCAGAAACGTGAGTTTGAACTCAAACTAGCATGTACACTATGTTTATAAGGCAGACTAGAAAAGGCAACAGATGACACTATATAAAGAACAATACAATAAAGTATAAAGCATAGTCATACTGACTAAAATACTAAAAGAAGCGAGTAAGAGTGTAGTGCTTGCCAAACTACTCTTGCGTATCTGTACCCGTTGTTTCTTTACGTTGACCACAGTCTGTGAGGTAAAGATGGCCAACAATTTCAGCACAGTAAGTTCACACATGAACACTAAATACAAATGAAGACAAAGAGTAGGGAGAAACAGGCAAAACAAAAAGGGCCGATTTTCATGCAAAACATCTGAAAAGAAAGCAAAAAGCTCCCTCTGTAGAACTGCTAAGAAGATTGCCGCTGGATTTCAAAATACAAAAATGCTTTTAACATTTTTGCAGCTCCGTACTATTTTGTCTGGATTTCAAATCAATATATAGATATTACATCAGACTTTGTAAATGTAATTTAAAGGCAAGATTTCATTTCTTCCAAGGAAAGGAACTATCACAAACTTTGGATAGCTTGAACTATTCTACCATACAAATAAAGTTTATAGCCCCAATACTTAAGTCAGTGGGAGACAATTAACTAGTATTATTTATACATCGATATGGACGTGCACGGCATTTACAGACAAAAATAAATTATATGTCCCTGCTCCTAAGACCTTACAAATTAAATTAACTTTTTATACATTTATCCAGATAAAAAATTAACTATTTTGCTCACTATTTATTATTGCTACATATATCTTGAAATCCAATGGCTTGTCATATAAGTGTAACTGCTGTATATTAGGGATGTTAGGAAGTGTGTAATTTAGTAATCACATAGCTAATAAAATTTTTGTTGGATACACGTTTAACTGATAAGCACTCTGCATTTAGAAGAGCTCGAGAGCTAGCGCACAAGCACGCTGGCTCAGTCCTGGCTCACGCCGGGTCCAACAGTGCCTCTGCTTCAGAGCCACACCGGTGCAGGGAATTGCATATTGCCAATAGAGTTAACTGAAAAGCCATTTATCGGTTAATCGTTTAGTCAGCTACATTATGACATCCCTACTGAATACACCTCAATATTTCTGCTAAAACTGTTTTATAAGTTCTTAAAGCAATATTCAAAAGCCTTGCTTTTCGTATTACACAGATATCAGGAAGTGCTAAATATAAAGCGCAGACCAAATCTCAAGTCTAATGTTACTAGATTTACTATATTTACCAGATATGAACTAAAACTTTTGAATGCTTGATTTTCAACCTGAATATTCTTTTAACATAGTTGTATGCATTTATTAAAATTATGCAACTAGACATATACATATTATGGTTCATCAGTTTATCACTAAAGAGGTTTACAAAAAAATAAACATTAACCTAAATGCCTTTAGACTACCACTTAAGAACATTTTAGAGACTGTCATTTACTGAGAAGCAGAACATACCAGCCATTAATCTGGATTTTTCAGAGCTCTTGCTATCTATGTTTTGTAACATGAACAGAAGCTGCACTACCAATTCATGTTGTGATCTTTCAATACTAGGCAAGCAATGTACCGCTGAAACTGGTCAATATTTGGGTGGGAAACCTTTAAAGAAAAGAAACATTATGAACTAATGCATTGCCATTTTCAGAAACATAAAACCAAGATTCTTACCATTTGTAGTCATTTAAAAAAGTCACATGGCACTTATCCTTAAGATTAACCCTGATACTCCCCTACAGCTTCAACTGGATGTTCTTTATTGTTTACCTTGAACAGTTATACAATGTGTTACTGTTTTTATACAGTATGTCTATCTTAATAAACGCATAAACCATGTTAAAAGAACATTCAGGCTGAAAAGTCAAGCTTTCAAAGGCCAGAATTAAAGTTGCTCATATAATCTTAATTTGAATACACACTATAATCCAATCAAACTACATAATCATGCTTATTTTTTTTTCTTGACAGAACTACTGCCACATTCAATGCCCATGAAAGGATGGAGCTCACTGAATAAGTAGTTATTACATTTATTCAACCTCATCAATGTGTTTGTGCATTATACACATCATATCATACAAACTTGCACTACATACAGAATTACTGATTTCCTCCTGGTATTTCTACTGTGCTCTTATTCTGGTATCCAAGTGTTAATAAGTTTGTCTTCACAGTACTCAGATGAGATAGGGGAGCACTATCACCAGCCTGAGAAGTGACACACAGAGATTAAGCCCAATAATGTCATACATGCCCTTTAATTTTGGATGCCCAGTTTCAGACACCAATGTCCTAAGCATCTGCATATTTACAGAATGTTTCTTGAGTCAAAGCACAGATACTGCTGACTTTGGTTTCAGCTGCAAAACTCTTCAGAAAACCAGGCCAAAAGAGTCAATTTGGGCATCCAGAAAGTAAGGGATAGATAACTAGTATTCAACTGTACAGAGTTTGGTTTCAGTGGCTTGCCCCAACATCACATAGGAACTCTATGACAAAGAATCCAATTCTCCAGGTTGGCATACAGCTCTTTTAACTATGAGATAAGATTTCTCTTCCTGCAGTCCTTGCCTCCTTCACTATAGAAACTTATAAATTCTAGAACAAATGAGGTACAGATCCTACAGACCACAGTCTGTCTCACAAAACAATCCTGATGGATTCACTGATCACCATCCATGCTGTACACTGACATGGTAGAGTTCTCTAGGGGAAAAAAGTAAATTATGTTATTAAACACTGTCACAATGCATAAATCCAAGAAAGATGAATTATGACTGTTCAAGCAACTTTAATTCTGCCATTTCCTAACTTCTAGCTGCACATTCTTTTAACAACAAAAAATTACACTTTTGAAAAAACAAACTCCATTAAGTAAAAAGTCACCCATGTGAGTGACTGACAGTGTTAGAACCTTTAGATCCATAGCACAGACCCCTCTGCAACTTCAGCTAACAGTATTAACAGATAGCAAGAACAAGCTATTATCCTCTGTGAGCCATCCACTGCAGGGGGGAGGTGAGATGTTTTGCCAGTGGTTTCATGGGCATTTGCTTGGGAGCAGAGGAATGTTGGGAGTCCTCACAGTCGGTGTTCCCTGTAAGCTGTGTGCTTGTGCAGCCACTCAGGAGTGCTTCAAACACTTCCCCGCTGATTAGCAGGGAACCCACTTTGCTGAGTTCTGTGTTTCTTCACATAAATTATTCTGAGTATGAATAAAAAAATGCAGCACATGGATGTGAAAGATTAAAGGGAACATAGCTCCCAGTTAATGTATCTGGTGAAAAGTAGTACCCACCAATCACAGGGAAAGTCCTCCTACACATTGAGTTAAAGCATGCTCAGAGATGGAATATTCTGAGACTTTTGATGCCAGCCTCTAACAAATCTCTACTAAGTATGTATGAACAGGAATTTTCAGACTTATAAATCCACTAAATTTGGGAAGATTTTCACAGGAATGAATAAAAGCCTATGTTCTGACTCTAGAATGCAACCCCTATCAAATTTCAAGTCTCTGCTCCAAAGGTTGGCATTACCAGAGCTTCTCTACTAATATTTTTAAGAGCTTTTTTTAACACCGGCGAAAGGGCTTACTTTCTCATAGCTTCGCTTTTTTGTGAACAGTTAAAATGCTTTTCCTGAAACTCTTCCAGAATTTAATCTGAGCCACATAATCGGCATAGAAAATTTTGGCCCACACTGAGGTTAGCAAAACTACAAACAACTGAAAATAGGGTCTTTTGGCAAATATCAAACAAGCTTAAATTTAGCAGTCACTAGCAACTCCACCTGTATTATACAAACACACACAATAATTGTGAAGCCAATTGAACAATTTGGAATTTCTAAGCAAAATAAGCTGTGTCAGTTACAGCTATAACAAAATCATTTTGTTTTTCTGGTTTGATAAACCATATACTTGATTGTGATTAATACCACAGAGAAACTAGAAAATAGGCTATATGATTTCCAGGATAATTTTAAACACCTGATCTAATACAGAGGATCCACAATAGAAAATTAAATAGAGGGATCTATGGAAACCTCCAAATTTCCTCTAATGAAGAGGTGCCCTTCCTTACAAGTTGAAAAAATATAAAACACCCACACATATTTTCTACAACAGTTCTTTGAAACACATATTTGGCAAGTAGTCTGTTCTGTGCTATAGATTTCTCCAGGCCTAGAGAATATATTTGCTTCCAGATCCAAAAGACATCTATCCCCACCAAGCATAACAACTATATCTTGTATCATAGAACTTCTTTCTATGATGTTTAAAATTCTGTTGCACAGCCCAGATTGCAACTTAGTCCTGGCAAGTAGCATGGTAAAATCTGTTTTAAAGACTAAACAATTTTTCCATGTAATTATACATAAATTCAAAATGATAACTTTTCAAAGTTTCAATTTAAATATGAAATTTAAAACCACATAAATTAATGGCTTTTTTCAAAATATATAGCTCTTTATTCTTTATTATTTTGTGAATTAACTTGATAAACAAAACAACCCAAGACACAATTTGAAGGGCACAATGATTTCATATGCAAAAACATTACTTGCCTTCATATGGTGTGTCCGGAGGTCCTGCTATTTCTCCTCTTAATTCTGTAAAATTCTCATCTACAAGATCTACTTTAATTTGATTTTTGCTCGTCTTAAAAATAAACAGAGAAAAGCAGTTATGAGTAAGATATGTTTGATACACAGCTTCCAGAAAAATATTCAATTTTTAGAACAGATTTCTAAAAACAACCCATTACAAATATATATGTTCTGGTTAGTTTTATTTAATTTAAAATATAACTTTATGCAGCATTACAATTCTCCAAAGTAGTATTTACAGAGCCACTAACATGGACAAGGGTATTCGAAAATATGTAGAATATGTTAACTACTATTAATTGTTTTAATTGACTAGATTTAGAGTTTAAATAGCTGTTTATTCTAAATACCTTAAACAAGTCAAGAAAAATAACCAGTCAGAAATTTTAACTTGATTGCTTTAAACGGAACACTTTCAAGTGACATTAAGCATAACCAATACCTTTACTAGAATACAGCAAGATCTTGCAAAAATAATGCACTGATCTATTTTTGAAACAATATATGATATCTTAAATAGTAACATTAACAGTGGTCTTGTTGAAAAGCATATTTTCAGAACATCTGAAGTCTAAGGCAACATTTAGGTGCAGGGGCTACTGGCTATGTGTCACCCCCTCCTTGACTTCATACTTCACAAGACAAATTTTCTTGGACCTCTTTTGTAATTTAATTTCCAAATTCTCATAATAGCATATTTAGTTACTGTATAATGTATTTTTTTTTATAAACAGTTCCATAAAAGAGTTTAACCAAAATTACACATTACATTCAAAATTGTCTTTCATCCCAGAAAGGAGCAGGAATAAAATGTATAGTTGCTTTCCAAAAAAAAAAATTTAAACATAAACTACCTATGGAAAGATATACACCTACATTGTTTACAGGTGAAATACTAGAGGGACGCACATTTTGTTATTTCTATTGACTGACCTCTTTGCATACACCCTGGGCTCCAAGCATCTCTCCATAAACTGTCTGTATGCCAACGTCCCATTCCTGTCTATTTCAGAGACTCCTGCAAACTCCACCCCATCCTTTTCCCTATTCCAGAATTTCTATGCACAGTCCTGTCCTCTCACCATTTTTATTTCTTCTTTTTGGCTGGGAGACAAGTCATTCCAGATGTCAACATTTTAAAACTATATTGGGAGGCTGGGCACAGTTATGCTGAAAAGTATTAATGACTGCCAGTTCTTTGATCTACAATTAGAGAGCTAATGGAAGCTGATGGATCTGCTAGCCAGATGCAAGGGGCTCCAGGTGTCTATTTCCCCCTTCCTGTTTTCCACAGCTCACCAAAATTAATACTATTCTGCCCACTGATGCCTAGAATACTTCCTGATTTTTTGAGTTGATTGGATGTGAAATCCAAAAGTTATCATAATAAACAAACATTAGCAGGGCTTGACAAATGGCATCAAAATCTACTTGCCAGCCCTGCACTGCACATGCGCAAGACCCGCATTGCGCATGCGCACGCCGCCGGTGAACGGGGCGACCGGCTGAAATCTACTCACCACGGGCGAGTAGAAACAGTGATTTGTTGAGCCCTGAACATTAGGATAACCGATATTAAGGTATACATTTTTTAAACCAACATGCAGTTTCAAAATTAAGAAATGCAACAGATTTTATTCCTCTCTTCTGTTTACAAAAATTTCTATTTACAACTTGAAATAGGTATGAATAGGAAACTAGCTGCAATGTCATACCAGAGGCTGAGTTTTCACTTCAAAAGGAGGGATTCAATCACTTTTGTATAGAAGAATACAATACACTGTTCCCAAAATAACCACTATGAGTACTTAGATATTTAATTGAGAATTTACAAGTTACAAGTTAATTTTAAATGGAGCCTATAAAATTTATCACTGTAATTTTCACCATCCAAAATCATTTCAGCTCAGGCTTTATTTAACACAAAACTGACAAAGAGGTAACAGTGGAACAGATCTGATAGTTGAACAGAACTGTTGAACAGAACTTTCATAAACAAAAGTTTCTCATTCAACAGAGACTGAAGAATAATGGTTTCCTTCAAAGAAACTTGAACTAGCCTCTTTTAAACTGATCCCAACTCCTATGATTCTGAAAAGGGATTGACACAGGCTGTCTTTAGTAAAGTTAGCCGTCACAAAACAAGAGATCCTCTCTCATTTGTTCTCTGTAGAACTGGAGACATAGGCTGCCCTTCGTAAGGATGACTATAGCAAAAGTAACAACAAAGTAATTTAAGTAATATTACTCAAAAAGTAATACCAAAATGGTTTTTTAAGTACATTAGAAGCAGCAAGCCGGTTAAACAACCAGTGGGGCTGTTGGATGATCGAGATGCTAAATGAGCATTCAATTATAAAGTAATTGCAGAGAAGGTAAATGAATTTTTGCTTCAGTCTTCTCGGCTGAAGATACTGGGGAGATTCCCAAACCTGAGCCATTTTTTTTAGGTGACAAATCTGAGGAATTGTCCCAGATTGAGGTGTCAGAAGAGGTTTTGGAACAAATTGATAAACTTAACAGTAACAAGTCACCAGGACCAGATGGCATTCACCCAAGAGTTCTGAAAGAACTCAAATGGGAAATTGCGGAACTATTAACTGTGGTTTTTAATCTATCCTTTAAATCAGCTTTCGTACCTAATGACTGGAACATAGCTAACATGACGCCAATATTTAAAAAGGGCTCTAGAGGTGATCCTGGCAATTACAGACGAGTAAGTCTAAAGTCAGTACCAGACAAATTAGTTGAAACTACAGTAAAGAATAAAATTGTCAGACACATAGATGAACATAATTTGTTGGGGGAAAGTAAACATGGTTCTGTAGTTATTCAGTGAAGCACATGGCCAGGCAGGCTGTCTGGGAAACGTTTTAAGTAGAGCTGTCAATTAACGTGCGTTAACACCTGCCTGTTAACACCTGTTAATTTTTTTAGCGCGTTAATCGCAGGCATTTCTGCAGCGCTGCCCCTTTGAAACACTGCCAGGGCATTTAAAAGGGGCAGCACAGTAGGAGCCTGGGATCAGCTGGAATCCCCAACTGACCCTGGGCTCTGGGAAGCGCTGCCCCTTTGTTCCAGCATTTCAAAGGGGCAGCACCTGTGATTAATCACAATGACATTTTTTAATCACTTGACAGTCCTAGTTTTAAGCTCTGTAAGCCTTAGCTCTGTAGGCAGGCAGGCTTATTTGGCTGCTGGCTGGTAAGTCTCCTGGCCACAGCCTGCTTCTGGCACCCCAGCCCTTTCCTGCCCCAACTCTCTGCCCTCCCAATATACCCAAACCCTCTGTCCCCCTCTTACACTCATAACCCCTCCCAAATCTGGCACCCCAATCTCCTGCCCCAAATTACAATACCCTCCTACCCTAGATCACATCCCAAACCCCTGCACTCCAGTCCCCTGCCCTAGGTCACAACCACTTCCTTCACCCAAACTCCCTCCCAGACTCCAATCTCCCTCCTGCACCCCAATCCCTTACCCCAAGCTCCCATCTGCGCCCAACCTCAATCGCAGACCCCACATCTCCACCATCAATATCATGGAAGAGTGCCACCCTCGACCACTTTCCAAAATCTTGGAGTGCCCCATCAACAATTATTGCCCATCCCGATCTAGAGAAAGGGATAAACAGTGAGGTGGCAAATTTTGCAGATGATACTAAATTGCTCAAGATAGTTAAGACCAAAGCAGACTGTTCAGAGCTTCAAAAAATCTCACCAACCTAAGTGACTGGGCAACAAAATGGCAAAAGAAATTTAATGTTGATAAAAGTAAAGCACGTTGGAAAAAATAATCCCAACTATACATACAATATGATGGGGACTAATTTGGCTACAACTACTCAAGAGAGAGATCTTGGAGTCATTGTGGATAGTTCTCTGAAAACATCCACTCAGTGTGCAGCAGCAGTCAAAAAAGCAAACAGAATGTTAGGAATCATTAAAAAAAGGAGAGAGAATAAGGCAGAGAATATTTTATTGCTTCTATATAAAATCATGATACACCCACATCTTGAATACTGCATACAGATGTGGTCACCTTATCTCAAAAAAAGATATATTGGCATTGGAAAAGGTTTGGAAAAGGGCAACAAAAATGCTCAGAGGTTTGGAACGGGTCCCATATGAAGAGAGATTAAAAAGACTTGGACTTTTCAGCTTAGAAAAGAGGAGATTAAGGGGGGATATGATAGAGGTCTATAAAATCATGACTGGTGTGGAAAAAGTGAATAAGGAAAAGTTATTTACTTATTCACACAATATAAGAACTAGGGGTCACCAAATGAAATTAATAGGCAGCAGATTTAAAACAAACAAAAGTTATTTTTTCTTCACTCAGTGCACAAGAAACCTCTGGAACTCCTTGCCAGAGGATGTGGTGAAGACTAGGACTTTAACAGGGCTCAAAAAAGAGCTAGACAGATTCATGGAGGTTAGATCCATCAATGGCTATTAGCCAGGATGAGTAGGAATGGTGTCCCTCGCCTCTGTTTGTCTGGAAATGGTTGACAGAGAAGGGATCACGTGAGAATTACATGTTGTGAGCCCTCCCTCTGGTGCATCTGGTATTGGCCACTATTGGCAGACAGGATACTGGGCTAGATGGACCGTTGGTCTGACCCCATATGGCCGTTCTTAAGTTCTTAATCCATTTATTTGCTTCTCTGTATTTTGACAACCTAAGGGGCCACCATCTTCCATAAGAACCATGCAGGTAAATTTCCAGAGAAAAACTGCTTAGTTCTAGACTAATATTCATCTGTTTCTTTTGCTGACAATTTGTATTTAATGTTTTCCACTTCATTTAAATTTGACAGAGACCAATTTGCATAATCACATTGAACACCATGGTTAAAACTGCGAAACAAAAGACAATGAACAGTTTCAGAATGTACTAATTTTAAATGTTCATTGTCTGCAGCTCAGAGACCATTTTGATGGCTTTCTATCCCCCAGTCACCCCTAAAATATTTGGCAGGAAACCCTGCAATTCTAAATAGATACTTGAAAACAGCTATCCTTAATCAATCAATGTTTTAGGATCACTGTAACAATGTTTTTGTGATTTTACTGCTGTTTTACCACCAACATTTAATCAATACAATGAAATTCCAAGGACCAGTTCCATATACTACCATCCTAAATAATGACTGGAAAGTATCCCTATAGAAAGTCTCTCATAAATTTTATTCCTCCATTTTATTCCTCTACACAATTTTTTCAGGGCCCTTGCATAGTCCTTTAATTATGGCAGGGATCATTCCAGAGATCTGTGCTCCCATGAATCTGTGATGCTGCTACACAAACATGTTTTGCAAAACTATCTATAAAGAGTTAGTCACATCAGCACAGTAGATTCAGCTCTCATCAAAACAGGAAGTCTCAAGGCTTGCCAATGGGAACAGACAACAATATGGAAGAATATTTCCTTTTCCAGCTTTGAAAATAATACTATATTCAGTGGAGAGTAAAAATCGTCCACATTAAAAATTAGTAACCTAATGGCTTAATGGCATTATACATGGGTTGTACTGTGTTTACAAAAAATATAACCAATGAGCCTGCGCTTACTGGTTAGCATACACAGTCCCCCCCCTCCCTCCCCCGTCCCACCAGGACCTCCTGGCTGGAAACGGCAAACCACAGCCAATGGGAGCTGCGAGGCTCTTCACCTATGGAGCCTTAGATAAACAAAGCAGAGCAGCCCATTAGTGGCTTTCCCACAGTGGGCCCATGGCCCATTTTGAGAAACACTGCATTATAGGCAAATTAATTAACTGAATGGCTGAGATGTCTAGAAGAGGGTAGTATCCCTCCCATCCATCACAACATGGTATCCAGAGCAGCTGTACTATCCCTACCACTCAACCTGGCCATCGCAGTTGCACATACACTGACCTGTGAAAGACACAAATGGTGTATGTGTTTGTGAAGTGGAAATGACTGTTCTTTCTCCTGCAAATGTTTTTTTCCTGTATTTATAGTTTCATTCAGTTATAAATGTGTCTATGTGCATGGGTTTGAAAAAAGTATTTATGGAAACATATCTGATCTTTATTAGTTCATAACATATATTGGCTGGGGCTGACATTGTTAAGAGATAATAACAAAAGGTATATTTGCAAAGTTATATTACTATACGCACTGCACTCATTTCAGGGTTCATACTGGGATGCAAAAAAAACCACTGCAACAGCATACATTACCATTCCTCACTATTAGAATGGTCTTTCAAAGCCTCTCTGAGCCAAACAGCTCTATGTTGAGCTCCTCCTTTAGCCCTTGTATCCAGCTACTCAAAATCAGCAGACAACCATTCACCTCCGCCCTCCAGCCCATCGGAAACTCTTCCTCCTTTGCATCACAGATATTATGTAGAACACAGCAGACAATTATAATGACCACAGATCATTATAGACCCTAACTGAACAACTGTGTAGCCACACAGCTTCCTATTAAGCCCCACACAGGGGCTCAGGACTACAGCAGAGAGAGATCACCATCCCTAACCCCAACCCCTGAAGCAGCTGTGGCTGGTGGAAGGGAGCCCCAACCCTTCTAGTACGGAGCCACCTCGGTAACCATCAGCCCCAATCCCCTACACCAGATTGAGCCCCTTCCCCCCAGTAATGAACACCCTTCTGCACCCCAAAGCCCTCATCTCTGGCCCTAACTCAAAGCCCATACACCCAGCTCTGAGCCTGTATCCTCTCCTGTATCCCAATCACAAGCCCTGAACCCCTCCTCAAACCTGGAGCCTCCCTTATGCACCTAAAACCCCTCATGCCCAGCCCCACCCAAGAGCCTGCAACCCCAGCCAGAGTCCTGGCACCCAAACCTTCTGTACCAGTACTGTGTCCCTCAACCCCAGGCCCACCCTAGAGCCCACACCCCTAGCCAAAACCCTCACACTTCTGCACCCCCAACCCTCTACCTCATACCTGAGCCTCTGCCTGCACTCAAAACCCTTTGGCTCCATATTGGTGCACATAAAAAAATAATTATGCTTTGGGGTGGAAAAAATTAGCGGCAACACTGATAATGACTGGAATATTTTTTTACTGAAGTCCAACCTCATGAGTAAATAGTGTCAGCAATCATTCAAACTGCCAAAGGCACACTCAACTGTCATTCTGCATATGCTGAGCCTGTCGTTGAAGTACTCCTTGATGCTGTCAAAGTGGCTTGTGTACAGCTTCATGAGCCATGGGAATAAGGGGTTGTCTGAGTTTCCCAAGATCAGTACTGGTATTTCAACATCCCCAGTGGTAATCCTGTGAACTGGAAAGAAAAGTCTCGGCTTGCATCCTTCTGAACAAGTCCGTGTTCTTAAGGACGCATGCATCATGTACCTCTCCTGACCAGCCCACCTTCATATCCGTAAAACATCCTTGGTGATCCTCAAACACTTGCATTATCACAGAAAAGTAGCTCTTTCTGGTTGATACACACTAGTAAAATGGCCTGGTGGCAAAATAGGGATATTCATGCTATCTATCACCCCACTGTAAATGCAAAAACTCAAGACTGAAAAACCATCCAATATGTCCTGCTTACCACCTAAAGTCACAGTCCTGTATAGGAGACAATTCATGACCCTACACACTTGCATCAGGGAAACTCCCATTGTGGATTTTCCCAATCCCAAAAATGATTTCCAACTGATTGGCAGTAATTGGGTGTTGCAAGCTTCCACAAAGTGACCACTGCTCGATTCTCCACTGTCAGTGCAGATATCATTTTGGTGTTGCTGAGCTGTACGTACAATGAGCTTCACACACAGATCCAGGAATGTGATCTTTGCATGGCCAAATGTTCTGCAGCCACTGCTCATCATGCAAAATCTGCATAAATATGCAATCCCACCAGTAAGTGTTTGTAAGGGCACTCCATCTGCAGCTGCTGTGTGAATGCACCAACAACTCTCAATTTTTTTTCTATATTATATCACACAGCACAATTCCTGGCTCTTCCAAGGAATTATGTTCCCTGTGACTCTGGAAATACTGCAAGATCAGGCGCCCTGTGCTCAACACTCATTACAATAGTGCAGAGCTGTCCAGGATCCACTTTTTTCACAAAAATGGCTGATACTTGGATGTGCAGGGATTGTGAAAAGAGGCACCAAATACCATGGGATGCAGATGAAACTGAGTTAGAGAAAGTTGCATTGTGGGATGTTGAAATCATGTTCCCAGTCACCCCTGCATGACTCATTTGTCCCCATGAAACATTGCAAAATCTTCTCAAAACACCCTCCAATAGTTGGTGGCAAGTAGAACAGAGGGACAGCACTACAGTGCATTGCTCTCTATACCAAGACAAGTGCTGCCTTTGAGCATGCACACCACTAACACAAGGAGTGTAATGTCAATGTGAAAAACAATGTTATTACTGCAGCGACTACACAAAAATGTCATTTAAGTCAACAATTTTCTAATGCAGACATGCCCTGATAAGTTTCTTTGGCTGCCATTAAAATAACCTTCACACTCAATCTCCTGATCACCTCCTCTCAACCACACGGCTCATAGCTGAAAACACTCATTGATTTAAAACTTATCAATGATTATGTAAGCATTTTTTCCTTGTATTATCTAGGCAGTCTGGGTCCCTTCCCTGAACATCAGCTCCCATGATGTCTAGGCAGCCTGGCTAAGAACAATTTTCGCCTCATGTGTGCATCAGGTAAAAGAGTTTGTATCAATTTCACTAGATCATCTTTCTGGGCCTCAGCTGTTGTGACGTTCTCCAAATAGCCTAACTAATCAGACTACCCTTTTGGCTCACCCACTTTCCTTTCCTGCAAGATTAGACACGGTTTCTGATCCCCCTTCTACCTGGCTAAACAGAACAATGCAGAGAGAATGGACTGTAATCCAGTTAATACAAAAAGTAAGAGAGCAAGGGACAACATGTTACAGGCAGGTCCAGGAAATAAAATGTTAGGTGCCTGGCTGCAGCAAAATGCATATTGAGCAGCAGCAAAATCTGGAGACTTGTCTGAGAAAGATGGGCTGCCTTAACAGTTATTGTTTCAAATTCATACCTGATTCATGCTTTCAAGTTAGTCTCTGCAGCCATAAAAGCAGAGGTTTTTTTTTTTAACTGAGATTCTGGAGTACAATTCTGTGGTAATTTCCATGAGCCCTGAACCGTAAGGCACTATTTATGCACTACTTTGACAACTGAGGGACACTTACTTAGGTTCCTTAGATTTGCACTCTGGGACACAAGACGAGTTCTTGACTGTTTCTTTTTGCTGCTGCAGCGAAACCACCTCACTGGGCAAGGCTGGAAGTGGGGCCCCCTCCCTGGGGCACCAGTGAGAAACCTGTAAGCACACTGGGCCAGGCCCGCCGCAGACAGGCTGCCCAGCTGGAACAGTTGCTGTCAAAAGTGGGCCCCGTGGAGCTGGAGCAGCCCCCTGACCGGATAGGCAAGGAGCTGCTCCAGCCCCTATCAGTTAACCACAACCAGTAAAGCCTCACCCATTGAGAGTGAGCCTTACTGGTTAACCCGTTAACCATTTACATTCCTAGTCCTGAGAGTACCAGACTAGAGAGGTTCAACTTATTTTACATTATAAAACAATGAGTAGTTCTGTGGGACCTAACAAAAATATATAGTATCCTGAGCTTTTGTGGGTAAAACCTACTTTATCAGATGAGCTAGAGTGGAAATAACATGAGTTATTTATAAATAGAAAACGGGGGAGGAAGGTCCCTGTCAATTGTAGGACTGGTGCTAACGAGGTTAATTTAAGTGAGCTGAAAGTGTCCCATACTTAGCTTTTGACATTTAAAAATTCAGTGTTAAAGGCATGGGAGACTGACTTTATAAATGCAACATCCAGTTAAAGTCTTTGGTCAAGCTCAGGGAAATAAGTGTCAATTTTGTACTTGAATACCAATTCCACACTCTTTCTCTGGAATTAGCTGGTGAAATTCCTTTGGAGAAGAGTGGCTACTTTTAAATCCATGATTGAGTGACCAGGCAGATTGAAATGTCCCTCTACAGGTTTGTGTGTGTTACAATTTTTGATGTGCGATTTGTGTCCATTTATCATTTGTCTTAGAGACTGTCCAGTTTTGCCAATATACATGGCAAAGGGGCATTGCTGTCACTTTACAGCATATGTCATATTAGAACAGTGTTTCTTAAACTATGTTCCGTGGAACACTGGTGTTCCATGAACAAGTCGCAGGTGTGCCGCGACCTCTTCTTGGTTTTTGTTACTTTTGTTTTTGTCTTTTTTTTGGTCTGACAACAATTTTTTTTGTTGAAGAAAATTTTCATAGGTGTTCTGCATAAAAAATTATTATTGTTTGGTGTTCCGTTGTCTCAAAAAGTTTAAGAAACACTGTATTAGAGGATGTGCAGTTGTATGAGCCCCTGATGATGTGGCTTATGTGGTTAGGTCCTGTGACAGTGTCACTTGTATAGCTATGTAAAGAGAGCTGGCAACAAGATTTGTTGCAGGGGTTCCTGTATCTGAGGTGTGATGTGTAGCTGCTGGAAAGTATTTGCTTCAGGTTAGGGGGTTGTTTGTAGGTGAGGATTGGCCTGTCTACCAAGGCCTGTGAGAGTGAGGGATCATTTTCCAAGATCGGGTGTAGACTGTCAATGATGTGCTGGAGGAGTTTAAGCTGGGGGCTGTAGATGATGACCAATGGGTTCTGTTATTTTTCTTGTTGGGCCTGTCTTGAAGTAGTTGACTTCTGGATACTTCTCTGGCTCTGCCAATCTATTTCTTCACTTCTCCAGGTGGGTATTTAAGTTTTAAGAATGCCTGATAAAGATCTTGTAGGTAATTGTCTCAGTCTGTGGGATTGGAGCAAATCCAGTTGTATCTTAGGGCTTGACTGTGGACAATTGATCATATGTCCTGGATGGTACCTAGAGGCATCAAGGTAAAAACAGCAGTCAGCAGGTTTCCGGTAATTGTACTGTAGTGTCAAGGAAGTGGATCTCTTGCGTGGACTGATCCAGGCTAAGGTTGATGGTGGCAGATGATTGAAGATCTGGCGGTGTGTTTTTATATATTTCGTCCCAAGTTGTAGCAGGGAGTTTTTTGAGCAGATGATGTAGTTTCTTTTGGCATTCCTTAGTGGGACCAGAGGGAAGAGGCCTGAAGAATGTGGTGTTGGTGAGCTGTCTGACAGCGTCCTGTTCATAATCTGACCTGTTCATGATGACTTCAACACCCCCTTTGTCAGCCCTCTTTGATAGTTGTTTTTGAGGCTGCGGATAGCATTGCGTTCTGCATGGCTGATGTAATATGCTGTTTGTTGGTTCACAATATCAGCCTGTGCACATTTGCAGAAGTAACCAATGTGAAAGTCCAGACTCTCGTTGCGACCATCAGGAAGGGTTCACGTAGACATCTTCTTCTGGGGTTGGGTGGGGAGGATCCTGAGGGTCAGAGAGATCCTCAGTGGTGTGCTGGAAATATTCCTTCAGTCAGAGTTGGTGAAAATAGGCTTCTAGGTAACTGCTGAACATGTGTGGGGGTGGTGGGGCAAAAAGATTCCCCAAGATAGGAGAGAATCTTCTGCTAGGCTATGTGTAGTTGGATAGATTAATAATGTTCTTAGGTGAGTTGAGAGTACCAGAGTTGCAGTGCCGTGAGGCATGTAGGAGTTTAGACAGTTTATTGTCTAGTTTTTACGAAGTCTAGCCATGTGGACATTGTAGCACTGTTGCTGTGGATAGCATTATTTGGAGTGGGACACTCCCTTTTTTAAAAAATTAATATTGTTTTTTGTAGGAATATTATGGCTTTATTTCATGTAAATGCACCCAGAAGCTGGAATGATAGGTACATGCTTTATAAATAAAGGTGAACAGTAGGGGTTTTACTGAAATATTTTCTTCCAGAAGAGGGGAAAACTATATTGCTAATCTCTTTAGAAAACCACGACAGTTGTTAGCTCTCTAAGAACCAGCACACTCAAGTGCAGACTTCCTGGTTTTCCCTGTTAAAGGTCATGTCTCAACTAAGGATGTAAAATCCCATTTAATTGGTTAACCGGTTAAACATTAAACCCAACTGGGCTGGAGCACCATCTCCTCCACACAGACAAAGGCTGCTCCAGCAAGCCAATCAGAGCAGCCCCTGCCTGCGACTGGGTCAGCTCTGACCAGCCAGCCAGTTGGAGCAGCCCCTGCCTGCAATGGGCCCTGCAGGACTGGAACAGCTCTCTGCCTGCTGCAGGTTGGGAGCTACTCCAGCCCCTATGAGTTAACGATTACATCCTAGTTCAGACTAGGGATGTGAAAGTGGGCTGTTACCTCATGTTAACTAAAACATGCTAACAAACATCTTAAACTGGTCAAAGTAGAGCATTTGGTTTACCTTTTACCAGTTAACACATTTAAAGCTATAACTTACTTAATTTATCATCACTAGGATTTTAACATACATCAGGTAGCATGTATGCTAATACACCCTTTGTCCTCCTAGTGAAGACAGCACCTGTATGAAGGACATCACTGCTACAAAACAGACCAGTTTTTTTTCCAATCTAATCACTATTTTTACTTCTTATGGTTTTCCAAATTTTCACATAATTAATCTGAGTTAGGCTTACCAGATGCTTTAATCAAAAATCCCGAACATGGCAGGAAAAAAATTGGGGTGGGTGAGTGGGTAAGAAAAAGAAAAAGACAGACAGACAGCAAACTTATTGAGCAATAAATAAATAAATAAATCCAGAGAAGAAAGTTGTTGAGCAAAAAAATCAAATCGGGAAAACAAAAAAAGGTTGTTGAGCCTTTAAGAATCCCCACGCTCCTCGCTTCCCCCCAGCCCACGTCAGACGCGGCAGGGGAACAATGTCCCCGTCGGCCTTCCGTCCAAGAAAAACAGAAAATACTGGACATTTTACATGTCCGGTATTTTCTTTTCTTTTTTTTACCTGACAGGGGCCAGAAATAACGGACTGTCCAGGTGAAAACTGGACACCTGGCAACCCTAATCTCAGTCCAAAGAATAATTTTTCTAGGAAGCTTCAAAAAGCTAAAAGCTATTATAAAAGCATAGAAGAGTACATGCCTATCTCGGAAAAAATAAGTGAGATTCTTTTCACACTTAAATAACAAACTAATATGTTACTATTAGAATATTTGAATGCGCAGAATTAAGTACATGCAAACAAGAGCATTCAAAAACATTACAAAAATTGAGCACTTCCATGGCCAGACTATTATTTTAAAATTTCTTATACCTTTAATTATGAACTAAATTTCTATTGAATTTCCTGGACAAGTGTCCTCATAGAAGACTAAGTCCACAGCAAATTTAAATCTTAATAACTAGGGCACTCCGGGTATCTGCAACAAGAAACACCTTACTTTTTGTTTAAATAGATTTCCCTTGTGCCACTCCCCCACACACAGGGGCAGAATTTAAAAAAAGCTAAACCAAATGTATTTAAACGGTTGCATACAAAAATAGTTACATTTGAGCTAACAGAATCCCTTTTCAGTGCAAAAGGGAGGTTGTTAAAACCCTTATGTAAAAGTAAAAATAGGTGTTTAGAACAGGTTGGGCTCAATGTTTTGAGTATTGAGATGTCACTATTACAAAATTTGTTGCTCAGATTACTAAAATTGTAAAAAGAAATTTCCGAAAAGAGCCAAGAAGCTCATAGTTCTTCCTACTTTGGAATCTTACGCCTGATCTATGCTGAAAAGTTTTACTGGTATAATTATTTTAGCTAAGGATGTAACTTTTTGATCAAAATTACAAGTAAAACCCCTTAGTTTGATGATAGAAATGTAGCCGTGTTAGTCTGGTGTAGCTGAAACAAAAAACCGGACTATGTAGCACTTTAAAGACTAACAAGATGGTTTATTAGGTGATGAGCTTTTGTGGGCCAGACCCACTTCCTCAGATCAAATCGTGGAAGAAAATTGGCACAACCATATATACCAAAGGATACAATCAAAAAAATGAACACATATGAAAAGGACAAATCAAATTTCAGAACAGAAGGGGGATGAGGGGGGGAGGTAAATGTCTGTGAGCTAATGATATTAGAGGTGATAATTGGGGAAGCTATCTTTGTAATGGGTAAGATAATTAATGTCTTTGTTTAGACCTAGACGTAAAGTGTTGAATTTAAGCATGAATGACAGTTCAGAGCATTCTCTTTCAAGTCCGGTGTTAAAAGGACTTTGAAGCAGGATGCAGGTAATCAAGTCATTGAGACAATGCCCTTTCTGGTTGAAATGGCAAGAAACTGTTTTTTCTTTGTGATCCTGTCTAATATCTGTTTTGTGGGCATTGATTCTTTGGCGAAGTGTCTGAGACGTTTGTTCAATGTACATACCAGACGGACACTTTCGGCACATGATAGCATAAATTATATTTCTGGATGAGCAGGAATATGTGTTCTTGATCTTATAACTCAATTGGTTAGGTCCAATAATGGTATCAGCAGAATGAATACGTGGACAAAACTGGCAACGGGATTTGAGTGCATTTGTATCAGCATAAGTTAACACCCTTGCAGTACAGAACAGCTGTACAAATATAAAGCACCTTTAAGCAACAAACTGTGTCTAGGGATGTTAACTAGCATGTATTTGTGTAAATGTGTAACCACTGTAAAGGAGGCCCCTGACCTGCGACGTGATTGGTTCCACAGGAAGCGTCGCAAGTCGGAGGCGTCGTAACTTGAACCCTCATTTACGATAGGCACCGTGCACAGTCATAAATTCAGGCCAAGGAGGTAAGTCAGGGGTTTCCAGCCCCTTCCGCACTTACAAAAATGGTTTTAAGTGCAGGGGGTTGGAACTCAGGCAGTCGCAAGTCGGGGGCCTCCTGTATTGTTTAGCAGTTACACATCTACACATGAGGGAGGGAAGGGGAGCAAGCAGGAGCCGGTGCTCTCAGGGAGACTGATCAAAAAGTTACATCCTTAGCTAAAATAATTATACCAGTAAAACTTTTAAACTGAGCTTTCAAACTGGCTCCTCCTGTGCATAGTTCCTGCTGAGCCGCCTGCCCTGCACTCCTGCCGCTGCCTCTGTGAGAGAAAGCAATTGGAGGTGGAGGGGAGGAGCAGGCAGCTCAGCAGGAACTGATACGCAGGGGGAGCCAGCTTGAAAGCCTGCTTCCCACATGTACCATCTTCCACCCTCCTTCTCCCCACTCTCCATACTGCTGCCTGTCTATCACAGGCAGCAGTGCCGGGGGCAGGCCTGCAGAAGCCAGCACATGCAGAAAGCCAGCTTAAAAGCCGGTTCCCCATGCATATTGGCTCCCGTCTGCACCCACTCTACACTGCTGCATCTGTGGGATACAGAGGTACCGAAGGGGGGGGGCGGGGGGAAGAGTCATTAGAATTAACTGAGTAGCCCAGATTTATTGGTTAATTGTGTAAACAACTACATGCTAACATTCCTAGTATCCACATGGAAACAATGGGGAGGTTGCAGGCACAGGAGGTTTTATATGGTTGAATCTATCTGGTCCAGCAACATCCGCGGCCCAGCAAGACCACAGATGTTGCTGTACCCAAAAGCAATGGTGGCTGGGAGCGGGAGCTGGCTAGGAGTCCAGCAACAGAGGGACCAGAGGCTGGAGCCAACAGTTGGTTCGACAACCAGGAAGGCAACCTGGGAGCTGGGCCAGCAGCCAAGAGGGGAGACCCACCAGAAGACTGGCACCAAGGAAAGCTCAAAGACCGGCTGCAGAAGGGCCAGTATTGACCTTCCTTGGTCCTGAAAACTCCCTTGTTCAAAATAGGGATGTCAACACGTAGTTGAGTACACAATTAACCAATAAGCGGTTAATCTTATAGACTACATGCATTTCACCTCTCACAGAGGCAACAGGGTGAGGGTAAGAGGGGTAGGCAGGAGCTGGTGCATGTGAGAATTCAGCTTTCAAGCCAGCTTCCCGTAAATATTGGCTCATGCAAGCCACTTGCCCCCAACTCCTGCACAGAGGGGGGACAGACGCATGGGGAACCAGCTTTTAAGCCAGCTCTCCTCATGTGCCAGCTCTGCGGAGCTGCTGCCTCTATCAGAGGCAGCGGGGGAAGGCTGCTCTGTGGGATTCCAGCGCAGCTTCTGTCCATGGGGAGTTCAGACCCTCCACGGATAGGGGCTGCTGCCATCCAGTGCTGCTGCCTCTATATCAGAAGCAGAGTGCAGAGAGGCAGGTGGGAGCCAGTCTGTATGGAGAGCTGGCTTTTAAACCAGCTTCCCGTGTAGACTCTCTCCCACCTGCCACCCTGCACTGCTGGCTCTGATACAGAGGCGGCAGCACCAGGTGACAGGGGGCTCCCCAGGAGTGGGGCCGGGAGCACACTGGCTGCCAGCCCTGTCCCCAGGGACTATCAAATAGTCATGTAACCGATAATATTTTGTGCAGTTAGATAACAATTAATTAAATAGTCATGTAACATCCCTAGCTCAAAGCCAGTCAAGCTCCAAGGGTGCCAGACCAGGGAGGTCCAACTGCATTGCTTTAACTCTACTGCCATAATTATATGTTACAACTTCCCAGCACAGATAAACCCTTGCAAACAAGTTTTGATAGGCATCATTAAGCACTGAACCTGAATATAATTTGAGTGGCAAAAGCACACTACATACTTTACAGCAGGGATGGGAAACCTACAGCCTATGGGCCACGTAGGCACCCCAATCTCCTGGTCCCTCCCACCCACAGTCTGCATCTCCACACACACCCTGCTCCTGTACCTTACACCTCCTGCCCAGAACCAGCAACCTTACTCCCAGCCAGCTCCTGCCATACCTCCCGCCCAGACCTTGCACCCTCACCCCTTCCCCTGGCAGCCCTCTCTCACACACTGAACCGCTCATTTTTGGCCCCACTCAAAATCCTGCCTCCCCCCCCAAAACTGTACTCGTCCCAGACCCCCAGAAGAGTTAACCCAGCCACATCAGTCCTGAGCCTCACAGCCCTCCATCCCCATCCTCCAGGGGAGTGAGGCTATTTTGTCTCTTTTTTTCTGCTTCTCAGTTGGGAGCCACCTCTATGAGGGTTTTCTTCTTCTCACTTGGGGGCCCGGTCTCACTTGCGTGTGGCCCCCGACTGATTTTTCTGTAGATCAGTGACCCACAGGCCCCAAACGAAAAAAGGTTCCCTAACTCTGCTCTACAGGATACAGAATAAGGGTTCCCCGCACCAAGGTTTTTACAACATATACCATATAGAAAATGGAGAAAGTCCAGATTAATTTTAAATGCATGTAAGATTGTGTTTTTAAAAAAATACACTTTTCTCTTTTGCTATAAAAATGGTTTAAAATGAGAAATGTTAATTACCCATTATATATGCAAATACATGAGAATATCAGTTACTTCAGACCTGATCCAGCAGACAATTCCATAAATCAATTCCCACTGAGGTCACTAATAGTTCCACAAGTGAAGAGATTGCAGTATAATCTTGTTTCAAAAGATTATACTCCTTCAATCTCAGCCACACAGTCTAAGACAAGTTCCCTTTATACTTCACTTTTAAATAAAAAGAAAATTAACTGTAAACTTCAGTTTTCAAAAGTTATCAATATATATGAATGAGCTAATGATGTAAGCAAGTAGCCAAGTCGCTTCCCATTGTCTTGCTGCCTCTATCAGAGGCAGCGGGGAGGAAGGAAGGGGGACAGGAGTCGGTGCTGGGGGGAGCTAGCTTAAAAGCCGGTTCCCCCCAGCACAATCTCCACAGTGCCACACACCACACCCCACACACACACACACAGCTGCCACGATCTTACTACATTAAAATGCAGAGCCACAGTGGTCCCAGACCAGCGTAAGCCAAAACTATTCAGTCCTGGCTCATGCTGCATCCATGAGCTACCCCTGCTGCAACTAGGTATGTACGCAACTAGTCAACTATCCAATAAGCAAATGCTTATCGGATAGTCGACTCGTCGCTTCCCCCCCCTTGCTGCCTGTATCAGAGAGAGGCAGCAAGGGGAGGGAGCAGGAGTGGGTGCTGCGAGGAGCAGGAGTGAGGAGCACTGTCTCTACAGGGAAAAGGGGAGGCAGAGGCACAGCGGGAAACAGCGCAAGCAGGAACTGCTGCAGTCCCGGCTCATGCTGAACACTGCACCCCTTCATTTTAAATATAGTAAGACCCTAGTGGCTCTTACTACATTTAAAATGCAGAGCTGCAGCACAGGTGGCTCTGGAGCCTGCACAATCCAGGACTGTTCAGTCCTGGCTCGAGTCGGCTCCTCTAGAGCTACCCCTGCTGCAGCTCTGTAGAGGGACTTCTTTACTAATCGTATAGTTGATACAAATTGTATCAATTATATAATTAGCCAAATAATCGCATTTTAACATCCTTAGCTGCGAGACTGCATTTTAAACATAGTCTACATTTAAAACACAGAGCTGTAGCGGTCCCAGCTCTGTCCTGGCTTGAGCTGGTCCGGGACCTACCCCCACTGAGGCTCTGAAGTTTAAATGTAGGCCGGGCTTCCTGCTCACCTGGCTCCTTCTACATCTAAACTGCAGAGATGCAATGGGGGTAGCTCCTGGGCTGATGCAAGTTAGGACAGAGCACTTTCCCTTATAGACTAATTGTGCAGTCGATAAAATTTGTACCCACTATGTGATTAGTCAGTTACCTGCTTCTTAACATCCCTAATATGAGCACATCATTTGACCTATTATTCTGATTCTTTGACTAACCCACAGGTCTAGTCAAATGGTCAAACACGTTTAATGCTATTTTACACAGAAGTGTTATGAATACCTACAGCTCAAAATGAAATATTATGATTAATATAAATACTATTACAAGCAACAGTAACACACTATCCAGTTATTCTATTACTATTTGCAGGAGAAATATATTGATTTTAATAACAAACACAGCACACTTGATTCAAATATCATATCATGAGGAACAACCATAAAATTCAGATAAACATGTTTAGGATGAAAGTGTGAATGAACAGATTTTTAAAAGACTGCTTCAGAGCTGGGAATGGGGAGTACGGTCTTCTTAAAGCCTGCTAGTAAATTCTTCTGGTTTAAGCAAATAATTGAACACCAGCTAACTGTAATGCAGCCCTCTGATAACCAGCTGATTTGCAAAATCATCCTGCAGTCTCATTCAGTACAACTTGAAGGGACATGTCCAAATATGAGTTAAATGGAATTCAGGAAGCCAGGGGTGTACTGTACACTGAACATGCTATTAACTTTGATAACATGCTATTAACTTTGCTTACAACAAGTTGTTTACATAATCATCATGGGCAGAGCTTGAAAAAAATCAATGACTACAGAGTAGAAAATCCCCTTTTTAAGTGGGGGAATGAGACAAAGAAACACTTGAACCAAAAATTTCTGTAAAATTTAAAGACTGTTTAGTTGGACAAGTGACTGTCAAAGACAAACATTGTGGCATTCAATACCTACTCTGTCTCCATGATTCTTGTCCAAAAGACTACGCAATATAAAAGCAAAGATATGTTCTTCCAGCTACTAATGGTGAGAATTCAATCTGGGTTCTGAAAACTAAGCACAGTTCCTTCTGGTTCATAACAATGGAATATTCTGAAACGAGAAGAGAGATCCTACTCCTGCAAACTTGTAAGGCCTGTCTACATGAGAAAGATTTAGCAACTATATCAACTGAGTTATACCAACCAAGTTCCAGAAAAAGTGTCCTTACAGGTGTGGATTTTTTGGTCAGCATACATTCTCTAAAATGACAAGCCAACACATAAAAAGGTACTTTGATATGGAAATAAAAATATCCACTTTATACTAGGGATGTTAAATATCAGTTAATTGATTAGTCAAGTAACCTCATGAAATTTTATCGGTTAGTTGACTATTTTATAGTCCACAGGGGCAGGGCTGGCAGCCTCTCTATCAGAGGCAGCAGCGCAGGGTGCCAGGCAGGAGCTGATCCACAAGAGGAGCCAGTTTAAAGATCAGCTCCCCTCATGAACTGGCTACCTGTCTCCTTGTGCTGCTACTTCTGAGAAAGAGGCTGCAGCGCAGGGTGGCAGCAGCCCCTGTCTAGGGGGAGTCCGAGTTTCTGGACCCAGCGCAAGCCAGAACTGAGCTGGGCTGCCTGCCCATCTAGCTCTTAATACACTTGAAATGCAGAGCTGAAACGGGGTAGGTCCCAGACCCAGTTTGAGCCAGGACTGAGCCGGGTTCCCTGCCCGCTTTGCTCCTAATACACTTTAAATGCGGATCCTCAGCAGGGGTAAGTCCCAGACCTGTTGCAAGCCAGGACTGAGCCAGGCTGCTGGCCAGCCTGCTAAAAAATTTATTGGCGGGAAAACATGTGTAGTCTACAGCATTAACCTATAAGCTTTTGCTTATTGATGAATCAGTTAATCGACTATACTATTACATCCCTACTTTATACCAAGGCTTTATAACAATAACAGTTTGAAATTCATATTTCAGTCAAAAAACGTTAGCATATAGTAAAGGCCTATTCATGTAAGCAGTTCCATTGTGCTCACCAATTGCACACTGATTTAAATAGCAATACTCAGATGAATCAAGTTAATGCATGTTTCCAGGGACATTATTGGTTCTGTTCATTAACAATTCTGTTGCTGATGCACAAGTCAGAGTAAAAACTATCACTCTTGTGTAGCTATATTGGTCCTGCAGTGCTAATAGGGGCAAAAAGCACCAATGTGCTATTTTCAGTCATTTTTTAGAGTAGAACTGAATTTTAATCTTCTATCTGCTAACCTCACAAAACGCCACAGTCCCCTGCCTCCACTCTGCTGCCACTGATACACAAGTAGCAGCACAGGGCAGCAGGCAGTAGCTGCCTGCCCCCTGAGTGTTACTGCTGAAAAGCAGTTACACAATTACTTAATTAAATGCATTTTAACACCCTGAATTCTTACCCATCTTTCCCATTTTGGGTTAGGCCCCAAGCAGGGCCACCATCTTACCACTCTAGTGAGGAGGGCTTTAAATCAGTTTCAAAGGGACAAGTGATAAAAGCCCACAGGTAGGCATAAAAAACGGTGACCATAACAGAAGGGTGACAGGACCAATACAAGTGAAATAGTGAAGGACTCTGTTCAACATCTTGAATGTCTATTCAGAAATGCAAGTAGTAAGGGGAATAAACAGGAAGAACTGGAAGTATTAGTACATAAGCTAAATTATTACTTACCTGGCATCATAAAGACTGAGTGGGATAAATCTCATTACTACAACACTGGCACAGAGAATTATTTCTTGTTCAAGGACAGGCAGAGAGGCTTGGAAAGAAATTGTTGATAGCCTATGCTCCCATAGGAGCTAAGGGCAAAGAAGGAGGACAGGCAGAAGAAAAAAGGAGCAGTGTTTTGTTATATATCTTGAATACAGACATTTACCTCCTTCTGTATCTCATAACAAGAGGCAGACCCTTTGAACATCTCTTGGTGAATAGGTGATATCCTGGTAGGAGTCTACTACAGACTAACAAATCAGGAGGAGGAAGTGGTGGATGTGGCATTTCTAGATCAAATAAATATCCAAAACACAAGTCCCAATAATAATGGAAAATTTTACTCAGACATCTGTTGGAAAAGTAACATGGCAAAACACAAGATGTCCAGTAAGTCATTAGAAAGTATTGGAGAAAACTTTGTTTCAGAAGTAACTGGGGGGGCAGCCAGGTTAGACTTTATTCTAACAGGAAGGAAATGGTTGCAAATATGAAGACCAGAGGTAATTTGGATTAAAGTGATCCTGAAATGATGGATTTCACATTCTAAAGGCAGGTCTACACAACTGTCAAAATAAGGAAAAAACATGTTAAACAATATATAGCTCAGATAGATGTACTTTAGTAGTCAGGAAAAGATTAAATTCATCCTAGGGTGCTTAAGAAATGAACTGAAAACATCTCTCAAATGTTAGCTGTTTGTTAACTGAGGCACCATGGAGTGAAGTCCTAAAGAATGATAAAGTAGGATACAGTTGCAAAAAAGTAATATTCTGGGTAATGATGTTAAGAAGCAGGTAATTCGGACTACATGATTAGTCAATAAGGGGAGGCACTCTGTCCTAGCTTGTGCTGGGTCCAGGAGCTAAACCTGCTGTGGCTCTGCCATTTAAATGTGTAGGAGTCGGGCATGTAGGAAGCCTGGCTCCTACTACATTTAAACTGCAGAGCCACAGTAGGGGTAGTTCCCAGAACTGGTGCAAGCCAGAACTGAGCAACCCAAGCTCACGTTGGCTCCGGGACTGCTGCGGCTCTGTCTCTCCTTCATACTGTGGAGACGGTGCTGGGGGGAACCAGCTTTTAAGCCAGTTCCCCACAGCACCGGCTCTTGCTTCCCCCTCACCCTTGCTGCCTCTGATACAGAGAGAGCAGGGAGAGGGAGCGGGAAGCAAGTAGTCAAGCAGTCACTCGACTAGTCACTTACAACCTAGAATTAGGGATGTATTAACAGGGCATCATATGCAAAACACAGGTGACAACTGTCCTACTCAGTGCTGGTGAGGTCTCAACTGAAATACTGGGCATCACACTTTTAAGGAACGATGAGGACACAATGGAATCCGAAGAACAATAAATATAATAAAAGGTTTAGAAAATATGGCCTATATAATTAAAGGTTAAAATAGTGAGCAAGTTTAGTTTTCAGAAAAGATGACAGGAGGCACTTGGTATCAGTTTTCAAATGTATTAAAGGCTGTTATAAAGAGAACAGTGATCAAAATTGTTCTCATGTCCACTGCAGGTCCAGAACAAGAAGTAATGGGCTTAATCCGCAGCAAGGAAGACTTAGGTTAGATATTAGGAAAAACTTTGTAACTATAAGAATAGTTAAGTACTAAGATACGCTTCCAATGGATGATGTAGAATGCCCATTTGGGAGGTTTTGAAGAACAGACTAGATCGGGGTGGGCAATAAAAAAAAAAAAATGCAGCCCGCAGTTAGTCCCTGGCAGGCCACCACCACTATGTTTACCTGTGGCTCAGCAGGTATCTGAGAAATGGCGATTCGCAGCAAAACCAGAGTTGTGATCCTCTGATACCTGCAAAGGCACAGGTAAATATTGAGGTGGGGGCCCACAGGCCAGAATTTGCCCATCCCTGGCTAGATGAACATCTGTCAGGGATAGTCTAGGTCAGTGGTTCTCAACGTGGGCCATATGGCTCCCAAGGGGGCCATGCCTTACTTCTAGGGGGCCACATGGAAAAAAACAGAACATTAGGGGGCCACAGTAAGTTTCTGAGGGGGCCACCCAAACTTAACTGCCAGGCGTATGATGAATGAGGCTCAGAAGGGGGCCATGAGCAAAAAAAGGTTGAGAAACACTGGTCTAGGTAACTCGATCTTGTATCAGAGCAGGGGGCTAGACTAGAAGACCCCTCTATGTCTTTCCAACTCTATATTTTAATAAAATAACATTTCTAGCAATAAGGACTAAAAATGTTACAGTATTTCCAATATGAATATATAACCAATGGCAGTGCTGTCTTCCTAAATCTGAAGACAATATGAGCCAATACTTTTGCAGCTGCTCATAACCTCTCCAGTTAACTCTGTTCAGTTTCACAACTGTTATTTACAAACTGGTTGGCTGGAGTGACACTTTTCTGTGAAGTATCATATACATCAGGGTGGGCAATCATTTTTAATGGGGGAAGCACTCCAAGATTTTGGCAAGTGGTCAACGGCTGCACTTCTATGGAGGGGATGCAGGGTCTGGCACAAAGGTTGGCTGCAGAAGGGAGCTTGGGGTAGGGGTGCAGGAGAGGGTGTGGGGTCTGAGAGGGAGTTTGGATGAAGGAGGGGGTTGTGATCTGGGGCAGGGGCTTGGAGTTCAGGGTCCGGAGGGGGCAGGGGTATGGGTGTAGGAGAGGAGTCTGGCCTGAGGGAAGCTCTAGGAGGGGGTGCAGGGTCTGGGAGAGAGTTGTGACTTGGGAGAAGGGGGGGAAACGGGTACAGAGGGTTTGAGTGGTGGCCTGGGGCCGGTGGCCTGGGGCCGGTAGTTGGGGGAAGGAGGTGGTGGAGTGCCAGAGGCAGACTCTGGCTCAGTGGAGTTTACCTAGGCAGCTCCCAGCCAGTAGCCCTGCAGGAACCTGAGCAGGCTGTCTGCCTCTCTGCTGAAGTTTCAGTCGGCTGGCTACTCCATGTGGGTCTGCTCTGGGCATAGAGGGGAGGGAAGAGAGAGAAGCTTTACATGCTGCTCCTGCCCCGTAAACTGGCCAATGGGAGCTGAGAAATTTTGATAGGGAGGCAGGGGCAGTGTGCGAAGCCTTCCTCCTCAGCTGTCCAGAGTGGAGAGCAGCTCCCTATTTCAAGTGTGAGTTGCTCTCTGCCTTAGGGTCCTGGCGAGAGAGCCACAGGCTGGATCTGGTGGCTTGGCAGGCCAGAATCAGCCCACTGGCAGCCTCTTCTCCACCCCGATATACATCTATAACACTATATAAATATATTAAATAATAAGATTTAATGTGCATATTGAACCAAACCCAGTCTTCAAAGTGTCCCTCCAAGTCACCATCTTATTTTTTTCCAACAGATACTCCCTAGGAAGATTCTTTCTCTTCCACAAACTAACTCCTTAGAGATGGACAGGTGGACAGAGTGATTCAATTACCTGTTGCACTGCTCCAGGAAGGCTATGCTGGAATTATATAAGATGCCTGTTCTACTGTGCTCCCTCCTCCTTCTCCCCTTCCCCCGGAGGTACCCCTCAGAAGCATCAAGTGGAAGAAAATTGGATTTGGTACCCTTATTTGTTTCTCGATAATGTTTAAAGTCAGTCTAAAAGGTGTTTGCACAAAATATATTTTTGTGATATTAGAAATTCAGGAAGCCTACCTTGTAAGACTAATGTGATGGAGAAGTAATGAACATCACAAGAGATAACATCACAAGAGAAGAGACTGAAAATGGAGGTTTTTTCCAGAGTAAGATTTCAAGTGTGATGTTAATTAACATATGCTAATGCATTACAGTAAAAATCTGTGTTGGCCGGCTGGTACTGAGCTAGAAACTCCTTAAACCAGCATTTCTAATATCCATAGAAAGTCTAGTTTATAATAGGGATGTAAGGTCCTGTTTAATTAGTTAACTGGTTAACCAGAGTAATCAGTTCACTGTTTACACTAGGAATGGTAATAGTGTAGTCGACTAAACACTATCAACTACACACAAACACACACATCCCACTCCCCAAGTGGCTCTGCAAGTAAATTTTTTAACCAGCCGGCCGACAGGCTGGCTCACTTGTGGATTATGCTGGACCCAGCATCAACCCCCGCTGCAGCTTTGCACAACCCGGCACTCAAAGAGCCAGCACGCAGGCAGGCTGGCTCAGTCTTGCGCACTAGCTCTTCAAGTGCCATGTTAACGGTTGATGCCGGGTCCCGGCGCAATCTGGGACTGAGCCAGCCTGCCCGCATATCGGCTCTTCAAGTGCCATGTTGTGCAGAGCCACAGTGGGGGTTGATGCTGGGTTGCGGCACGAGCCAGGACTGAATGGTAGCAGTGCTAACCCTTATACATTAATTGTGTAGGCGACAAAATTTTTGTCAACTACATGATTAATGAATAACATGCTTCTTAACATCCCTAGTTTGGGCACACAGCTGGCAAGCTTACTACCTGGCTCTGCATAGCGTCTCAGAAGCAGTGACATATCCCTACTGCTCCTAAGTAGAGAAATGGCCATAAGGGGTACGGAGTGCAGGGAGCTGGAACATGGGAAGGGTTTTAGGGTGCTGGATCTGGAGGAGTGCTTGCATGGGGCGGGGCTCCCCACAAGAAGCCACCTGTCCCTGCTGCTTCTAGGTGGAGATGTGATTAGGCAGCTCTGCATGACTGGGAACCACATACAATGGGAGCTGCAACGGTGGCATCTGTAGGTGGAGGCTGCATGCAGAGTCACCTAGCCACAGCTCTGCCAGGAGCAGCAGGAAAAGGTTGCTGCTAATGGGGAGCTGCTCAAGGTGAGTGCCCCCCATATCCAGCACCCCAAAACCGCTCCTGCATCCCAACTCCCAGCCTTGTGTGTGTCACACCCAAACTCCCTCCCAGAGCCTGCATCCTCTCTGCCAATCACTCCTGCCCCAAACTTCCTTCCTCTTATTTAACTGGAATTTTTCACTCATCAGCAATCCCCATATCCCCAACATACCAGATTAAAAAAAGCTTTTACTGTATAAAGTTCTAGTGCAAACTATATTGCCTTTAGACTGTATTAAACTGCAATACAGCTACTAATACTGATGAGTATTAAGCTGGTCATGTTAAAATCTGTGGGAGCAAATGCAGTGAGATTTTTACCTGACCAGTTTAACACATGTTAAAGGCAGCTTGTGCCTTGTCTACACTTGTTTTTAATCACATTTGTTAGCACATAAGTCAACACATGCTACCATAATACTCTAAATCATAGTCTAAATAAAGAGAGGATGAATTTTCCACAGTTTAAAAAACTAATTTTTGGTCATACCTGTTTACTTCAAAACCTAAGGAACACTAAGTTAAAAGGATGTCTGCTGAAAATTCAGCATTCCACTCATTTTTTTCCAGGTGTGATAACTCACAATAAACTAATTAGGCAAGAACAAAAAATAGGTTTTTAAAAAGCATTTCAACTACTCGTACAAGACAAGCAAGAGAGCACAAAATAAATTTAAAAAAAATTCCTTGGCCCATAAACTTGAAGCCAGGCCTGGAAAAATAGTTATTAAAAGATACACCCAAAGTGGCATTTCTAGACAAAAACATGAGCATTAGATATGAAAACTATGGCTAGGAAATAAAAATTTTAAAAATCTTTCATTCACCTAAGTTTGAAAATTGGCCTGCATCTGTAAAAATCTCTGAATTGCAGAAGTTGTTGATCTGCCCCTCTCCCATCCTCTTCTAAAACTGCATTTGGCTGGCTCCCACTTAGCTAAGTCCAGAATGCACTTTTGGAAGAATGTAAATGGCAAACTCTGTACGTTCTCTCTCCAAAATGCAATATAGTAGCAAATGCCATTTGGTGGCATTTGCAGGGAAACAGATTGCCAGCTTTCATGTTCAGCTATGGCTTGAGACACCACTCCAAGAATGTTTAAGAGCAGATAAGATCAGCAACTTTTCCTTGATGCAAGACAACTTTATGTTAAATTAAACACATTTTAGCTATATAATTTGTGACAATCAATTTTTCTTGATAAAGTCTTGAATTCAGATTGCCAAAGTACAAAAATATCTAGTCATCCCTCTGTATATCTCATACTGAATGTTTTCACACTACCGCTGAAAAAAAAGTTTAATCAGACTTTGAAAAATCAAGTCAAGGTATTCCCAATACATGTATCCAGAATCAGTTTGTCATTGTAATAAACATCCACAATTACATCAAAGTAGTATGTATTCTGAATACCCATGAAAGCCTGTAATATAAACAGTAATTATATATGTACTGATAGAAATAGCTGAATCCTGGGGAGAGAGATAATGCTCTTAAATGTTTAATTTACAAGATGCAGGAATCCTGCAAGAGTAAGGGTTGTCTCAAAATTCACAAATTCAGTTCACCCAAGGAAAGTAATTTCTTTTTTATCTTCAATGCAATCAAAATCTCCGGCACATATATTAAACAGGAATTTAAAACAAAATTGCTCCCTGAGTCCCAAACTTGTCTATAAGAAAATTAAAAGATCTAACCATGTTTATATCACTGATGCATATGGCAAGGTTTCTCTTTTCTAAATAACACAAGGGGGAAATTTGGAGTGCTTTCTTATATAAAGGCATAAGCAGTCAACTTTAAGATGTATTGTTCAGAGAAAGTAAACACTCTGGGATATTGTAATTTTAGCATATAAATACACAGCTGACCATTCAGGATCTGTTCTAATTTAGTATTTGGGTTCTGTAATCATTACACACTAGAACTCACATTGAAATCAACTTGAGCATCACACGCACAATAGCTGTAGAAATTAAGCTCTAAGATTTTGTGGAGAATAGTTTATTTTGAGCTGTGTAACAATAATGCCGTTAGCACATTATATTCAGAAGGACATCAACTAGACCAATTCTAAACACGTTTTCTGTAAGCAACACAAATCCTCAGGAAGTTAGTAGCATCTTGGTTTTCTGACTATGAATCTGGCTGATTTGTAGTGTCTAAAATCATCAGCTTTCAGAGTCAAACTGCACATTAATATTTCACAAGCGTACAACATGCCTCATCATCCTCATGAGTATGATGGTGACGACACAAACATCAAAACCTATCTCGCTGACATTTACCAACACAGTTCTACAGACAGCGAAAATAGCTCTGATACAATCACTGTAAATGCTATTCTACAGTCCCTGGAAATACACTTAAAGGTCTTTATCACTTCCCCCCTTTCCCTAATTACTGTACATCCCTGACAGGGAATGTTTCAAGAATGATTACATCTGATTAATAGGGTATCTGGTAACTGGGATGTCAGGTGGTGAGAGGGTTAAAGATATGCACACCAAGGTGACATAACCTATGTTGGGGGTAAAAGGAAGCCTTGGATTAAGGAAATCTAGTTAAATGGGCTTTTACCTGCATTCATTAAAAAAAACAAAACAACGTATCACTCTGCAGTATAAGCCACACGCTAACGAGGGAGCTGGATGAAATGGGACGTGTTATTACCCATCCTGTCTTGCCCCATCTCCATTTAGCTCGCATGGGAAAGCCTCTCCCCAGTGCCCCAGCCGCGAAATACTGGGATCCCCCGCTGTATCCGTGGGCAGGGGACCCCGGAGACGACACCGCCCCACACACGCGCGCGCGGCCCGCCCCGTTATTAGGCTCCCCTAGAGCCTTCTTTTTGGGCCGACCAAACCAGACTGGGTGGTGGAGGCGGCGCTTTTCCCGGGGGTTTCCCGGCCTTGTCCAGGCATCTCGCTCGCTGCCCGGCCACACTTCCTACCCCTTCCAGGCCTGCCCCCGCGCCGAGAATCATTCGCTGCCGGAGCGGGCCCAGGCTCCCCGTCCCCGCTGCTGGGTCCCTCATCCTCAGGAGCCGCCGTTACCTTCCCCCTCAGCCGAGAGGCTGGGACAGACCTTCCCCCAGCCGCGGGAGGAGGAGGGACTGTCGGGCGCCCCGCACACCGCCAGGGCCGGGGGGAGTCTCTGACCTCCTCGCTCTTCAGCACCTCCTTGAACTCCCGCTTGATCCTCTGCACCGCGATGTTGGCCATCTCTGCAGCCGGCAGCCACACGCCGCTGCCTCCGAGCCGGGCCCAGCGAGCTCCGCCGCTCCCGCTGGATAATTCCCGGCCCCACCAAAATGGCGCCCGCGTCGAGCATGCGCGGTGCGGCCCCCGGCGCCTCTCAGGCGGGGCCAGCACGGTGTGTGTGTGGGCAGCCGATGCAGGGAGCAGAGCGGCCCCTGAGCTGGCGGGGCCGCGCTGGGGGGAAGGGGTTGCGCGGGACTGTCCCCCTGGCCCTGCGGGAAGGGTAACGCCCTGCTGCGCCGCCGCTCCTTAAGCGACACCCGCCTCCCGGTCCCCGGCCTGTCACACGAGGAGCCGCTTTCATGCACACGCACAGCGCGATGTCCCTGCGGTGACACCCCTCACCCGCGGGCAGAGCTAGGGCCGCTGGCTTGTGATGAAGCAGCTGTGTCATCCACACTGTCGGTGTGTTGTTACACGCACGTGTCGCTCAGCGCTCGCCTCGGCAAGCGACGGGTTAACAAGCGCCGGGTGAAACGAGCTTCCGCGCCTCCCTCGGAGCCTGGCGTGGCGGGGCCGGGCGGGCTCTGGGCTCTCCCCTGGTGGCTGGGGTTGGGGCGGGAGAACTCGAGAGGCTACAGCAGCGAGGAAAGCGGAAGGGCCATTCAGCGCCTCACCCTCCGAACAGAGAGCGTGACCGCCAGGGAGCCGGGCTGCTAATGGGCTCCTTCCAGTGAGAGCTCGGGGAGATGCCTGACCCCTGGTGGAAGCTCGCTGGAAGAAGTAGGACTGATTTATGGGCCTTTCCAGGGAGGGGGAAGCCTGTAGATCAGTGGTCTCCAACCTTTTTACACACCAAGCCAAGATCTCCCGCCCCGCCCCTTCCTTGAAGCCCCGCCCTCTCTATTCTCCTCCTCTCCATCACTTGCTATCCCCAAGCCTTATACTGCTGCTTTTTTTTTTTTTCAATTCTTCTGTAGGAAGAGGTTTTTCCAACATTTGGCCTGTCTAGACTGGACCAAATGTCAGAAAAACCCCTTCTTTTGGAAGCCCCCTTGTTCCTCGTGGAAAGAGGAATATAGGGGTGCGACCGAAAGATCATGTGTGCTCTTCCACTAAAAGAAGCGGAAGAACAAACGCATCCCTGGATGCGGAAGAGTGTTTCTGGGATATCTCCAGAATCCTGAAAAACTCCTTTCAGTCTAGCTGTACCCTCACTGGGTTGAGACAGGATGTATAGGCTCTGGGGTGGGAATGAGGGATTTGGGTGCGGGAAGGGGTGAGAGGTGCAAGCTCTGGGAGGAAATCTGGATGCAGGAGGAGGTGGAGAAGGGGACGCTGGCTCAGGGAGAGGCTCCAGGCTGGGCAGTGTTGGGGTACTAAGCAAGCCACAGGCTTGTGGATGTGAGGGTGCAGGAATTTGGGTTGGGGTATGTGAGGGGCTCAGGGCAGGGGGTCCCAGTGTATGACAGGCTCAGATCTAGGGTCTGGTGGTAGGGGGAGTGCAGGAGTGGTTGTGGCCAGATGGGGGCTTGGCCCCATTTGGGGGTTTGTTGGCCAGGCTTCATTTTTAAATAAAATACTATATCAAACACAAAAAGTTTCTACATTGTCTTTATTTATGAGAAGGGCGGGGAACCTGTCTTGAGTCAGGTCACTGGCCTACAGAAAAATCAGTTGGGAGCAGGGGACATGGTACTGGGGAAGGGTGCTAGTGGGTGCTGGGGCAGGGAACAGGGTGCCAGTGGGGGCAGGGTTCTGCGGCTGGGGTCAGGTTTCTGCAGCAGGGGGCAGAGTGCCAGCAGGGGACAGATTTCTGCAGTGGGGGAAAGGGTGCTGGGGGGCAACAGGTTTCTCCAGCGGGGGGCAGAGTGCTGGGGGGGCAGGTTTCTGCAGAGGGGGGCAGGTTTCTTCAGCAGGGAGCAGAGTGCCAGTGAGGACTAGTTTCTGCAGTGGGGGACAGGGTGCTGGGAGGGTGACAGGTTTCTTCAGCGGGGGACAAGGTGCTGGGGGCAGGTTTCTGCAGCGGGGGACAGGAGAACAGGTTTCTGCAGCAGAGGACAGGTTTCTGCAGCAGGGAGCAGAGCGCCAGCGGGGGACAGGTTTCTGCAGTAGGGGGCAGGGTGCTGGGGGGCAGGTTTCTGCAGTGGGGAACAGGTTTCTGCAGTAGGGGGCAGGGTGCCAATGGGGACTGGTTTCTGCAGTGGGGGCAGGGTGCCAGGGGGGCAGGTTTCTGCAGCAGGGGGACAGGGGAGACAGAGTTCTGTGGCTGGGGGCAGGGGAGCGGGAACGGGGGCAGGAGGGCAGGGACAAGGTTCTGCGGCAGGGGACAAGGTTTGGGGGCAGGGGAGAGGGAACAGGGTTCAGAGGCAGGGTGCCAGTGGGAACAGGGAGTCCCCTACACCAGCCTCGGAGGGAAGCCTCCGTTGCGCGCTCCCTCTGGGGCCGACACCCTCCCCCCCCCCGCGGAGGAAGGAAGCACCATCGCGCACCTCCGCCGGACCTGACCCCCCCCTCCCCCGCAGAGCAGGGAAGCCCACGCATGCAACCCCTCAGGGCCCACCCCACCCCCCGCGGAGCACCCCCTCCGGGTCTGACTCCCCCCTCCCGCAGAGAAGGGAAATCCCAGCGCGCACCTCTGGGGACTTACCCGGTAAGTTCCCAGAACACCAGGGAGCTGGGGCAAGGAAGCAGCTAGCGCATTTCCGGAACCCCCGGAAGTGACCCGCAGCATTAGGACTTTTGTCCACCCCGCGGGAAGCTGCCACTACCTCCATTGTTGCTCGAGGTAGGTACTGGGGCTTCTTGGGGGTGGGGAGAAATGGAGGGCCCAGAACACCTCGCGATCAACTGGTCGAGGCCTCGTGATCGACCAGTCGATCGCAATCGACTGGTTGGTGACCACGGCTGTCGTTCCCTTTGCAAAAACAACCCTGTCCTGAAAACGTGCCTGTTTTGCCTAAATAACCCTAAGAAAGAGGGGCTTTGGGAACTCTTAGCCCATATTTTTGAAGGGAGCTGGTATCCCCAGAGAAACTTTTATTTTGTTTACTCGTTCTACTACAAGACTCTGGAAAGATCAAGTGAAGGTCCAACATACCTGCCCAGTGGACAATAGTACTTTGGAACTAGACCTCAGAAGAGGTGAACTATGGTTTAGCCAGATAATGTGCCAGCAAAGGGGCTGGAGCAAGAGCTGAGGCAGTGGCCATACTGAGGAAAGAAAAGTAGGCCACACCACTGTGATAATATCAACATAAATTGATACATTTGGAGGATAACCCAGCTAAGGTGTAATCACACTCTTAGGAGTGTTGTTCACATGGGCATTAAAGTCTCCCAAGAAATGAATAAATTCACAGCTCTTCTAGGGCTGTGTCTACATTGGCACCCTTTTCCGGAAAAGGGATGCTAATGAGACAAGTCGGAATTGCAAATGCAGCGGGGATTTAAATTTTCCCGCGGCATTTGCATGAACACTGCGCTTTTTTCGGCTCGGGGCTTTGACGGAAAAAAGCGCCAGTCTAGACGCGGCTCTTGCAGAAAATAAAGCCTTTTCCGAAAGATCCCTTATTCCTGATTTTAAGAGGAATAAGGATCTTTCGGAAAAGGCTTTATTTTCCGCAAGAGCCACGTTTAGACTGGCGCTTTTTCCACAAAGCCTCGAGCCGAAAAAGCGGCAGTTAGAAATTATGCAAATGCCGCGGGAAAATTTAAATTCCCGCTGCATTTGCAATTCCGACTTGTCTCATTAGCATCCCTTTTCCGGAAAAGGGTGCCAATGTAGACACAGCCTAGTAGTATAAGAAGCCAAGGACAGATATGTCAATTCCTGGATGATGCACAATGTGAATGTTGTATCCTGACAATTAGAGAATGATTACCTATAGTCTCAATGGTGCCACAGAGAATGGTTTCTTTAGAACTGACACAGACAGTTTATGGTAAGGATGTTAATTATCAGGCATTTTGCATCGACTATTTGATTAGTCGATATAGGGCACCTCCGTCTTTGAAGTGTAGCAACAGCCATAGGGCTGTTGCTACACTTCAAAGGCAAAAGCGTTGCGTGGAGCCTAGGGTCAGCAGGGGGGACTCCCCCGCTGACCCCTGGCTCCGTGCATCGCTGCTGCTTTGAAACGCCATGTGGCATTTCAAAGTGGCAGTGCTGCACAGAGCCCAAGGTCAGCAGGGGAGTCCACTGTTGATCCCGGGCTCAATGTGGCGCTGCCGCTTTGAAATGCTGCAAGGAGCCTGACATCAGGCTCCCCGCAGCGTTTCAAAGTGGCAGTGTTGCACTGAGCCCAGGGTCAGCTGGGGGACTCCCCAGCTGATCCCAGGCTCCATGCAGCACTGCCACTTTGAAATGCTACGTACGGCCTGGGGACACCTGGGGCAGTGCCATGTGGAGCCCGGGGTCTGGCTCCAGGCTTCAAGCAGCACTGCCGCTTTGAAGTACCCCATCTTCTTCCCTCCTTGCTGCCTCTATCTGGAAGCCCTGGGTCAGCACAGCAGCGGGGCAGCTGCAGAACCCCAGCCGGGCATTGCAGCAACAGGGCAGTCATGGAGCCCCATCCCCGGGAAGCCCCAGCTAGGCAGGACAGAAGCAGGACCGTGGCAGCTGGGGAGCTCCATCCCCAGAGCACCCTAGCCAGCTGGCAGAAGCGGGCCAATGCCAAGCCCAAGCAGCAGGCTGGAGCAGAGCTAGCCAAAGGGAGGGGCAGTGTCCTGGGAGGCTGGTGGCAGAGGACCTCCCCCTGATTGGCTAATTCCCTCATTTGGGACGGGTCAGGTCCTGACAGTGCCGGACCAGAGAGGTCCAACCTGTACCAAAAGGTGAACTTCAAAGAACTTATTTTTAAAATTCTGTTTGTCCTCTTGCTTCTTTATAACCAGGGCTCGCCGAACCGCAGCGAGCCCTGCTCGTCAGTCGCGCTGTCCGGCGATCTGCGCATGCGCAGATCACCCGAACCCGGCCCTTCCGGGTTACAATCTACTCGCCACGGGTGAGTAGATTGTATAATTTGTCGAGCCCTGTTTATAACTATAGTGAGGCTTGATTTTTTTTCCCTCCTTCATGCTTTTTTGGCTTAGACATATCAGGAATGTCAACTCCTGTCTTCCCTGGTTTTGCTGGCAGACTTCTTGAGAAAGGGAGGGATGCCTCAGGAGATACACATACTGTGACTTTACATGCTTTAGAACAGGAAAAAAATGTTGACTCTGTAAGCTCATGATACCATCTACATTTTTTGTTAGTCTCTAAGGTGCTGCAAGACTATTTATTATTTTTTAAGTTTTCTCTGTAACAAAGATGTAGAGCAAGTCGAGGCTACAAATTTTTGCCAGCCATATTTTTGGGGGTGTGATGAGATATGACCTGTAACTCACATTGCTGTGGACATACTGGGTCAGACCAAAGATTCATCTAGTCCAGTATCCTGTCCTCTGACAGTGGCCAGTGCCAGATGTCCCAGAGGGAATGAACAACAGGCAATCATCAAGTGATCCCTCCTGTGTCACGCATTCCCAGTTTCTGACAAATAGAGGCTGTGGGCACCATTCCTACCCATCCTGGCTAACAGCCACTGATGGACCCAACTTCCATGAATTTATCTAATTCTTTTTTGAACCCTGTAAGTCCTAGTCTCCACAACAATTTCTGGTAAGGTGTTTCACGGGTTGACTGTGCATTGTATTCAAATATATGTTTTTGACAGTATATCTTATTTCACTTGGGGTGAGGGAGCTGAAATAAACTATACTGGCAAAACCACAGGTTGGCATTATATGCTGCGTCCACAAAGCGCTTTGCAGATGTACGAATCAGGCACTCCCAATGTAGATGCAGTCATGGTTTTGATTTTGCATTGTTAGTCCCTGTGAGCCATCCAGAAATATAATAATATTACTGGTCGCAGCATGGATTTTATACTGTATAGCATACGGTGGGCAAAAGGGCCTCCATGGGCCAGATCCGGCCTGCCAAGCATGTGGATCCAGCCCGTGGAGGCCCTGCTGCTCCCCCGCCTCCAGGCCATTTAGGGCCTGGGGGTACGGGAGCGCCCAAAGCCTTCTCCGCTCTGTCCCCACCCTGCGAGCAGCACGCGGCGCTTCGCTCGCAGGACAGGGGCAGAGCAGAGAAGGCTTTGTACACTCCCCAACCCCCAGGCCTTAATTGGCCTGTGGGCAGGGGAGCATGCGAAGCCTCCTCCCGCCCTGCCAGGAGTATGTGGAGCTTTGAAGCGCCAAGCGCTGCTTGCAGGGCAGGGGGGAGAGTGGAGGAGGCTTCACGCGCTCCCCGGCCCCCAGGCCAATCAGCGCTTGGGGGCAGGGGAGCTGTGTGAAGCTTCCTTCGCCCTGCCCAGGCCCCGCGAGGAGCCCGCGGCACTTCAAAGTGCCATGTGCTCCTCGCAGGGCAGGAGGAAGCTTTCCGCGCTCCCCTGCCCCCAGGCCCTGATTGGCCTGGGGGTGAGGGAGTGTGCCAAGCCTCTTCCAGGGCATGGGTGCCTAGTGAGAAGGGGGGGGCAAAGGGGCTCCCCAACCCCCACAAACCAATCATGGTCTGGGGATGGGTAGCCCCGCCCCTTCCTGTTTAGGCCCCTCCCCTTCCGGGGTGGCCTGGGGCTGCTTCAAAATTTTTTGAAGTGGCCCCTGGGCAAAAATTATTGCCCACCCCTGCTGTATAGTATGGTCATAAAATAGCTTAATCATTTTATAGCAAAAGTTATTTTAAACTATATTACAAACAAATGATAAAACACAAAATCCAAGATGGGAGCAGAATCCTCAAGCTCTTTTTTATAATCCTTATCCCATATCCTCTCTCTTTCTCTTATTGTTATCCCTCATCTTCTCTTTTTTATGTATATTAATCTCTTCAGGCCAGAAGCTGCCTTCTTATTTGTATGTCAAATGTGTAGCACATTTTGGGGTGTATAAAAATAGTAATTTACAATAATCATTCAGTCAAGATTGGAGTTCCTCCTACTGCAGCTTTTGTTTCAGATAAATCTGAAATTGGCAGCTTTGTGACTCAAATGACTCAAAGATCTAGATTCAATAGCCTTTTAGCTTTCTTACAAAAATAACTGGTTGTACAAGTTCTACCAAGTTTAAATGCTTATCTAAACTCTCCTATTGTTTCTCCTAAATAGGTTGCAATGTCCGGATTTGCATACAAGTGTAACACTGCCCTCTACTGAAGGGAATATGTCAGATGTGTCCACTCATGTAAAATTGATCCTTCTATTGACTGAACTAAAGTAGGACTTATAGGCATCTTCCAGCCAGACAAGAATCAAAAGAAAAAGGATTATTTGATTTCTGCCATATGGAATGGTACCATATATTACTAACAGTTACCCTTGTTCTATACTGTGTCTATTTCTTGCTCTCATTAATTTGATTATGTATCCATATAAATATTTTGTGTACCAATTGAATGGATGTGTGAAATTCATCTGGTGTAACTCAACTGAGTCTAGTTACATAAGAGATTGATCACTGAGTTTACATCAAATAACAATATGCAACTAAAATAGCAAATGATAGTAAAATTATTTGTATAAGGATTAATTTTAACTTATTTACTAGGAAAAATAATAGTAGCACATTGCTACTATTTACATGTTGAGTCTGACTGCAAATTTTCATTAGGAAATGCCACTCTCATCCAAATCTTTCATCATTTGGCTGCCTCCCTGACCTTAGCTTCTTAATCAATCCATTATACATTAAAACCAACAGAATTTCTTGCTAGGAATATAAAATAGCATTTTTGGTTTTTTAAAGGTTTATTTTTCCTGCCATTCAAGGGGAAGAAAGCAATTACCACCATTATAACAGAAATTATTAATACTGACTTCTTTTTATCAGCAATATGACAAAAAACAGCTACCATCTTGGGATCCTTTAAAAAAATCAAAGTAAACTTAAAATATTAATTATACATTTCAGGGCCTTGAAAGAATTAATAGTTACACACATACTGACATAATGATGGGAGAGAAGTGAGGATTTGGCCATAATCACAACACATAAATTCACCATAATCCATTGGTGCTGTATTACATACCATTTGGAAAAATTAATCACCAAACTAAGTATTTGTACTGATATAAGCATTTTCTGCATTGCTAGAGTTATGGTTAATACTTTTAAAAACGTATATAGTGCTTTACATTTTCAAAGCCTTGTGATGTTTAATCTACTATATATTTGAGAGTATGTATCTGTCCATCTATCTGTCTATCTGTTCAAAAACTCTTCCTGAGCAGTAAGAGCTAGGACCACCAAATTCATACAGCTTTCTTTTATAACTTAAAGCAACGTGAGGGTTTGCTTGTACCAGGAAAATGGGATGTGCCTGGAATGGGATTGCAGCTCATAAAATCATACAGAAGAGACAGAATCACCTGGTAGATGAAAAGAGCTGACTGGGGATGTGTCTCTCCCCTGTCTGGTACTGCCAGAGCCTCTTATTCTCAGGCGCCCTCCTTCCCAATTTGTACAGGAATATTTCTGGTTGTTCCCTTAATCAGGGAGCAAGGGGAAAGTGCACAGTTTGCTGCATTCCTCACTCTGGCTAGGGAGCACAGGGCAGACAAACCTGGACTTGCCCCAGCCAAGGGACATATACCTTCTCCTCTGGTGTGCCCACTGGAGCTGCAGCGGTCATGGAGAGATGCCTCTCACTTGGTCCCAAGCTGCTGCAGTGAGAGAGGGCTGGGATAACCCTAACTCCCGGGGGCATTCTGTGTATTGAACTCCTCATCCCTAACCTCCCTCCCTACAGAAATTATTTAAATGAAGCATGTATATTTTCATTTTATTTCCAAAAAAACAAAAATTAATTGAGTTAAGGACTAGGAATGTTAAATATAGTGTAATCAACTAGTCGATGGATTTTCCATCGATTAGTCGATAAGCAGGGGAGCCGCAGCAGGGTTAGCTCCCAGTCGTGGCAGCTAACCCCACTGTGGCTCTGCCTTTTAAATGTATTAAAAGCCTGCAGGCCCTTAATACATTTAAAGGTATAAAGTGCAGCAGAGGAGACCCAGTGCGAGCCAGGAATCTTAATACACTTAAAAAGCAGAGTTGCAGCCATCTGGGATTGTGCACAAGTTGAGAATCAGCTGATTTCCGGCTCTTGCCCAGTCCCTGCTGCTCCCGTGTCCCCTGCAGAGACAGTGCAGTTAAAAGCCAGTTCCCCCAGCACCGGCTCCTGGTCCCCCTTCTTGCTGCCTCTTCTAGAGGCATCAAGTGGGGGGAAAGCGACTAGTCGAGGAACTAGTTGATTATTCAATAAGCTTTTGCTTATCAGATAGTTGACTAGTCACTTACATCCCTATTAAGGACCCAAGCAATACCGGGTAAATCTTCCATTAACTTTATCTTGCTGTCTCCCTGTGCGGGACACAGGTGGTGTTTTCATTTTATCCTCTCCTAGCATCCTTTGGTAGAGTCCAATAGGATGCATAGGAGTGTAACTTGAAAGCACTGTCCTCTGGTAATCCCTGCTCCTTCTGCTAACTAAAGCATGTGAAATTACAGAATATATCTCTTGAGACATCCCTTCCTCTCACAATAAGTCCTCAGGGCTGCCCTGTTTTGCCTGACTTGCCCTGTTAATGATGTTGCATATGTCTTCTTTCCTAGCTGTACTGCACATCAGAGAAGCTAGTTTAGAGAAGTTAACAGCCTACTGTTATAAGGTGTGGAATTGAAGATGCTCAACACCTTACATAATTAGTTCCCAAATGATTTGCCAAATGTCACACACTAAACAGCAAAGCCAGGGTTAAACATAAGGAATATCTGGCTCTTTGCTTTGTGATTAATCCATTATATCCATTGCTTCTTTGTTTAAAAATAACTTTTTGTATTTTTCCAGTTATTCTGAAATATGTTATCTGCCTTACAAAGCTAGTAAAGACATGGTTCCAGGTCAACAGGACATAGTAGAGTAGGATAATAAGAGGGGAGGGGTGGAAAGGATAGGACAAGGATGAAAATTATAAAAGTATATGGGTATTCAGCCAGGGCAGGCACAAGAGGGTATGGGTATAGATCATCATTCACATCACACTTCCTGTCAGTACTCCGCTCAAGACGGGGACACTAGTGATCCAACCAGTGGACCAGATTCAGTAATGAATCCTGGCCACATGCCATGTTACACATACACTAAGTAGTAGTAGTCAGATACATATATCTTAATGGTTCTGTTGTTGGTCTTTCCTCCCCCTGATCCATCATAGGCAAAATGGAAGAGGTGATTTTTTTTAATAGGAATTCAAATGAAATGAAGGAGATGACTTAGCCCTCATTTGGGATGCAGTATTTGGGCATATGGAACAGCCTGAACGAAGACAAAGGCTATGTCTACACTGCCCCCGTTTTGCGCAAAAAATATGCAAATGAAGCAAAGTGTGGAATATCACCGTGCCTCATTTGCATAATTAATGAGGCTCCGTTTTTGCACAAAACCCCCTCTTACGCAAGAAACGTTCTTTCACATTTTTTTCAGGAAGAACAGCTCTTGCACAAAAGCCTCTTGCGCAAAAAGGAGCCTCATTAATTATGCAAATGAGGCACGGCTATATTCCACACTTCGCTTTGTTTGCATATTTTTTGCGCAAAACAGGGGCAGTGTAGACATAGCCAAAGACATTTGTAAAATATGTGATATAAAGGCTAAAATCAATTAGCAGTGGGGAGTGATCTGTAAAAGATCCCCAAATCACAAATGTAACTAGGGGTTGTACCAATCATCCTTAAAGATGAGAAGTTAGAATTTAATGTGTAGTGTAATGGGTAGCAGTATTTTGGATGAACTGGTTGGGATTGAAGCTAGGGTTTATTACAGAGTACTAGAGTGAGAAAGTGGAGATAGGACTGGAATAGCAAAGGATGCTACAGTTCAGAATTGAAGAGCATGGGTAGATCTGCATGGGAGTCCAATATTAATAATGTGTTTTTGTACAATAGATGCAATCACAACATAGTTATTCACACAGCCCTGGATCTAGCAGCTAAAACAGACTTCTATTCCTTGAACTTAAAGGAGAACCATATGTCAACAAATGTAAAATGCTGTGTATGCAACACCAAAAAGTCTCCCTGTAAAGAGTTTATAATTTAAAGGCATAGATGAATATAATATAAACAGTAATGAATAACAGTGTATGGATGTTAATGTGCAGGCAGACTTCACAGAACAGGTGGGATGCTCAAGTGAATTGAAGGAAAAAACAGCATGGGAATCAAACATCTATTGTTGTGAAACTCTCTGGGATGATTTTGTTATGCACAAAATATCTGAATTAAGGATGTGGCACCAGTCCTATTTAGAATTTTCCTTAAAAAACACTTTACATATCTAGTTTTTTTTACTCATTTTGTTCAATTCACTAATGTTTTAGTCTGTTTTAAATTTCAGAAGCATGTCTGAGCCTGTTTCTAGCATCAGCCATCTTGGTAAAAAGGTGGTATAATCTGTGGTAGTAGGAACCAAATCTTCTTCTGGTGTAAATCTTTTGTAAGACACAGTAAATCTTTAAGTTCTGTAATGCACATTTACAGACATGTGGAAGAATGTGTTGCTTTTTACAAGTTCGTAAAGTCTGAACCTGTATTAGCTCATCCCAAAAATGACAGATTGAGAAATCTTAAAAAAAAAAAAAAAAAGATACAATGGGTCAATAGCGTTAATGCAACTCATCATTGTCCATTAGTAAACAGTGTTAAAATAAGTGGGTTTGTTATATAGACACCTCAGCCTGCTCAGTACCATGGCAAACACACCATTAACATCTATTTAACCTTTATTAAGAGATAAAGAAAAAGGAAACAAAGCATTTAAAAATCTAAATCTTAAGAAGGCTTTCATTTTAACATTCCTTGTTCCCTTTTCCTTTTGCTGAAGAGAGTTTAAGAAAAAAACATTTTGACAGTCTTAGATGGTACCAAAGGGGGTAATTGCCCTTTTGGGGAAAAGAAAGGAAGTTCTTTGAGATGGGCTGTAGCTGCTGTTGTTGTTAAAGTCCAATTCTGTTTCATCCCAGATGGTGTTTGGGATTCAGCTGCAGCACATGTAGAGATGCAGCCTCTCCCACAGCCTCAGGAACTGCAGTGTCCTCTTTGTGACTCAGCTCTCTGGCCACATCACTATCTACATTCTACTCTTCCAGAGGAGTTTAGCTCCTCAATAGGCCTGTGTAGTCTTCTTGCTCACTACCTCAGCCCCTCAGTCAGTGGGTGGTAAGGCAACACAGGCCTGCCCTCTTATCTTAGTTCTAGCTTAGGGTCCACAGCTCAGCAGTCTCAGCCTTCTCTCTCTGACCTCATGATTCTATCCCTGAGCTTCTTCCTACTGCTGAGTCTCCTTTTCTTTCTGAACATACCAGTTCCCCAAAGCCTCCTTCCTCTTCCAAGGGAGCAACTGTAAACAGAGGCCTCTGTTTTCTGGGCATATCTGCCTTTTCCCAACAGCCCCTTCTCTTTCAATGGCTGGGCTTTATAGACCCCACCTCTCCCGGCCTAGTTGAGCATCCTCAGCAACCTGCAGCCCATCAGAGCTCTATATGTGGCCCACGAGACATTTTGTTTACTGTTGCCCATGTGCAGGGTTGCAAGATTCCACTGGTTTCTAGTCAGGTAGGTTTTTTTTTTTCCCTGTCAGTTTTACTAAAGTGACACACACACAAAGCAAGGGCCCATGAAGTGCAGGGCATGCTGATTGCACACAACTTGGAGTGTAAGATCCATGCGCTCCCTTTGCATTCAGTTAAAATGCTGCTACCGTTTAATTGGCACATCCCTCAAATTCTAAGTGTACAATCACACTTCGCAAAACAACACTATCCCAGGAGACCATCTTTGGTTACAACAATCTTACAGCCCACTGAGATGGAGTGCTACTTATGCAGCCCGCTCATTAGCCTAGGCTGCCCATCACTGAGCTACCTGATGGGTTAATTGGATCATCTGGCCTGCATTAAACCTTGCAGAGTGAGCGTGAAGTGTCACAAAAGGAATGGTGGGTGGAATAGTTTACTCCCTCATTGTTTTATCTGCTAATTAGGCCTTGATTCTAACACACCAATTTTGGTTTGCTAATTTCTGGTTCCATATTTTTTCTTGTTTACCAAATATGAATTTAACACAGTCTTTGAGTTTTGTTTGGATTAATTCCATTTTCTGTCTCTCTTTCAAACCTTTTTCCATCAAAATTTGTTGTAATAGGTTATTGTGACGTCTCGTGAACTTATTATATTCACTTTTTACAGTTAACTTGTAAATTATGGTAAATTTGTAGGCCCAATTATTACAAGAGGTCCATTATACTTTCTGGATAGTTCATGTTTTAAGTTTATTTATTTCAGATTGGTATGTGTGTCACTGTTGGGGAGGGAATGTCTGTCCTATGCAGTGAACAATTAATGATGGGGCAGTCTGTCAGACAGCAGTATGTTGTCTCCAGAAGGCTAAAAGGAGTGAGTCATCTGTGGCTTTTCTACTCCCCTCTCACTTCATTGTTGCTAGACTCACACATTTGGGCTATGTCTACACTGGTGCGATCTTGCGCCAGAGATATGCAAATGAGGCTAAGTGTGGAATATTGCCGAGCCTCATTTGCATACCTAATGCGCCGCCATTTTTGCAGAAGAGGCTCTTGCGCTAGAAGGAGCTGTCTACACTGCCCCTTCTTCCGCAAGAAAAACCCTCTTGCGCAATGCCGCCACGCTGATTATTTTCAGGAATAACGGCATTGCGCAAGAGGGTTTTTTCTGCAAGAAGGCAGTGTAGACAGCTCCTTCTAGCGCAAGAGCCTCTTCCGTAAAAATGGCGGCTCATTAGGTATGCAAATGAGGCTCGGCGATATTCCACACTTAGCCTCATTTGCATATCTCTGGTTCAAGATCGCGCCAGTGTAGACATAGCCTTGGAGAGGATACACTTTTATGCAACACAAGCTTTGTGACATAAGATTCCAAGCAAGAGTAAGAGCACAAGTTGCTGGGACGCAAATGTGAATTCTCCACTAGTTCTCAATGTGTGTGTAATCAAAGAGTAATCCTGTGGCACCTATATATTTTGGTTAGTCTCTAAGATGCCACAGGAGTATACATTGTTTTTAAAGTTACAGGCTAACTCAGGTATCCCTCTGTAATCAATTACTTTATACTTCTTCCTGTGATTTATGAAAAGGGGCATCAAGCCATGAATTGCTTAGCCTATGCTAGATCCTGAAAAGTGAGAGGCCCTAAGTAGTTGTTTTCCTTATGTGTACCATTAAGTATACACATATTGGGGATTTAAGCACAGTGAAAATGGTATCACAGTGCACCATTGGAGTATGTAAATATTTTGAGGCAGATTCACTAATATGCACTGTGATGCAAAGCAGTTCCAGCCATGCAAAGAAGTCATAAACCCAGTTTAATTGCTCAGTTAAATTTAAATTGGGATTGTATCTGCTTTATAATGTAGGAGCAGTACAAAGGATTTGGCCCCTTGAAAGGTAAACAGTCACAACCCTTGATTCTTCATTGGGCACTGTGTGTGACATTGGGATGAATTAAAAGATTGGGGGTGAGAGATTTCTTAACCCAGCATCCGTTTTTATCTCTCAGGGGATGGAGGATCCTGCAGTGTGTTTCGAATAAGACCTTCACAGCTCCACTCACAGGCCGTGTGTTTTATGTGTGGAAATCTCCCCGCCTGATCTCATGATAATCCGAAACACGAACCCTCCCCCCAAGCCCAAATCTTGCATGGCCCCCTCTCTAGTGAAGGATGCTGAATCTGGCGCCGCCGCATCCTGGTTTTGCCTGCTGTCGGGCACCCCCGTTTGCATGAAGTGGGCAGTGCCAGGCGCTCCGCACCGCCCAGCTAGAAGTGAGAGCAGAGATGGAAGCCGGGAAGCTCTTCCCCCCTTCTCTGAGCCGGCAGATCCGGGTCTTGTGGTCTAGACTGACGTGGTCAATCGAATCAAAACAGAAGGGGAAAGGTTCCGCAGGACTGGTTCCTGGGGCTGAACCGCGGCTGTTTCTGCCTGTCGAGCCCCAGCAGCCGGAGAGAAGGCGGCGGCGGAGACAGCAGACACAGCCCCAGACTCCAGGGTTAGGTGAGTGTCTGTTTCCCTCTACACTGAGTCTGCAGGTTTGGTCTGTTTCTACATTCGGGGGACGGAAGGCGGAGGGAGAGTGGCTAGGCAGGGAGACTGCCTCTTCCAGCTGCGTTGCTGTGCAGAGACAGATTCGATCAAGAAAGTTTCAGAGAAGCCACCTTTCAGCTCTTATTTACACTGCGATCTGTGAAACTGGAAAAGCCTTTCCGGGTAGAGGGTAGAAGCCCTAACGCTGGAAACGCTGAAAACTGGACTGGATAATAACAACTGCACTTACAATAACAATCACAACAGTACGCTGAGCCTAAGGCCATAGGTTAGGTGGATCTAAGTGAGGCTATTTGAGCTCACCTTTAAATTTGATTTAGGAATTTAAGTCAGTTGAAGTACAAAAAAATCTCTTCTCAGACATCTAGGTGTCAAGAAAAAATACACTACTAACTGTCTTGGAAATTTTGTTTTGTTTTAAACTAGTGTGACATATGTACACTTTATATTTGGTAATGTAATTTAATTATTTTACATGCAAAGTTATTCATATTTCTCAGGTCATGCATGACATTGTCTGAGTTAAAATAATATTTTGTTAGCTAAATCAGTTTTGTATTCACTCTTTGCCATTATAACTAGTGAAATTTTGGGAGAATTTAAAAAAATTATTGATGGACAGATAATCCACTGCAGTATGTATGAGCTATTGTGCTTTCTGAAAAAGCATACACATCTGTATAGTTGAAATCAGACTACATTTTGCAAGCCATATTATTGGGAAAAAGTTAGTGTTATATTATTAATTAGTTTCTGTACGTGCTTGGAATATGTGATTCTGCTCAGTGCTCCTTCATAATGACATTGTGATATATGTTTATAGAATATTTTACTAAAGTAGGAACCTCTTTCAGAATACACAGGTACCACATATGATTATTTCTACTATCCATATATGATTATTTGTACTGTCCTACAACTCACCCAGGGTACATCTACACAGCAAAGTTATTTTGGAATAACTGACGTTATTCTGAAATAACATAGTCCACGTCTACATAGCAAGCCACTATTTCAACATAATGTCAAAATAATGTCGAACTGGAGGACTTCTTACTCCGACTCCTGTAACCCTAATTTTACAAGGAGTAAGGGAAGTCGGAGGAAGAGTGCTCTTTCTCAGACTTCCCACTGTGTAGACAGCACCAAAAGCCGAAATAAGCTATTTCAACTTAAGATATGCAATTGACGTAACTCAAGTTGCCTAGCTTATTTCGGCTTTAGCCCTGCTGTGTAGACATGGCCCCCAGTGACTTCAGTAGGAGTTCTGAGGGCTTAGTAGGTGCTCAGCCCCTCTCTAGATTTGAACTCTTTGTATGTGTTTGTGTGTGTGAATTTTAAAGACTAATGCTTCTTCTGCTTCTAAGCTCTTTGGTACAGAGAGACTTTATATTTTGTCTTGTACAAAGCTGAACAATCTGCCTATGCTCATAGCTAAGTTTTCAAAAGTGGTCTCAAATTTTATGTACCTCAGATTTTGGATATCTAAACTGAGTTACCAAAAATTAGCAGCCATTTTTTAAAATGTTGGCTTTAATGCATAATGTGATCACTGAGGAAAGTCTCAGTGTTGTGAGGAGGAACATAAGAGAATTCTTACAAGAGCTATTTACTGGAATGGGGCTTTACTGACTTTGGTCATTGCTATAAACTGTGTTTCCAAAAGCAGATCTCATTTAAAAGACCTCAATGTTAAAAAAAACAAAAATAAAACAAAAAGCTAATTTTGATTCCTTGCAAAGTACAGTGACAGAAAAATAAATCCTACATAATCCCACTGAATTCTCTATCTGGCCTGTCCAGATTCAAGAATTCTGACTAATTATTATTACTGACAATTTAAAGTTTGACCTTGTAGTATTACGATAATCTTGATAATGCGGTGTGAATAGTGAAAGCAAATGATAACATAGAGAGTGTACTGTTAATCTAATGATTAGAGGTGTTAAGTCCTGATTGCCATTCTTCCTCTTGCCACTACTGACCTGGGCAAGTTAATTCATGTTTTTGTTTTTTATTTTCTCCTTAGTCAATATGTGGAAATAACAGTTCTTGCTCTTGCCCACATCAAAGTGGTGCTGTGTGGATTGATATTTCTGAAGAGATTTAAGATCCTAGTATGAAAGATCCTATAGAATTGCAAAGTAGCATTACAATTGTTATTGGTCTACTTATGGATCAGCTCAGCTATGCTTCTTTGCTCGTGCATGTCACACATCCCTGGTCATTCTTTGGCCCTCTCTTGGAGTATGAACGACAAGACCCTACCACAGATTTGAGATGGCAGTAGCAGCCAATGAATGGCTGTAGTGTTTTTCTGTGACATAGGTAGCTGATTTCTCATTTTAGTCATATTTATTATATATTTTTCTATCTAGTTTCTTATACTGCACACATCACCACAGTTTTAGAATACCTTCTCCCTCCCACCTTTGTCTCCACTGAATTCCCAGCACATAGCCCAATAATTTGGGCAACATGCTGGTACCAGTATTTAATCCTGAATCCAAACAAAAATCAACATGATAAGAATTGCTGATGGCATACATCATTCTTAAAATGTTGTCAGTATAAATGGCATTTTGCAGTGCAGTTTAGGATTTATTCATCATTTCATAACTGGAGAGAGAAGGTCTGTTTTTATAAAGTGGAGTTCTGACTTTGGAGAAAGTTAGCTTCATGTTCAATTCTTGTTTGTCTGTTTCTTATTTCCTATTTTCATATATTTAGCCTTGAGAAGTACTGATGTGTGGGTTTTATTTGCATAACAGACTGTCATAAAAAAAAAGCCCTGATAGTCATACTTCAGAGTACATTGTGTATTTTAGGTACTAAACAACCTCCTTAAAAGGCCCCATCTTTCTCCCACTGAAGTCCATTGCTGTAGAATTGGTCGCTAATATTGTACATTGAAAGTCTCAGTAGGGCCTCAAATAGAATAGAAGTAATGTGACTGTATCTCTGAATATGAATGAAGTTGATGGAGGAAACTGGTATTTGCTTGGCAATGCAAAATATCACATACTTATTTCTGTGTTTTTACACAGATCTGATAGTTCTTAACAGCAAATGCAAACATATTTTAACAGATTATACACGGAGAATTTTATATTCCAAATATATCTTCAAACCACATTCTAGAGCAAATTAGAGCAAACTGAACATGATTTGTATACATTTAACTCTCAGATGAACCAAGAATGCGTTTTATTCAAACTTTGTAGTCTGCATATTTAATTACTTAATATTTTCTTTATAAACCTTTTTTTGCGTTCAGGGACAGTTCTTGCATTCCAGTTGCTAATATAGGATCCAATTTTGTAAGAAGTGGAATGCCTCCTGGGAGGTCTGAGTGCTCTCAAATCCCAAGTCAAATAGAAGTTGAAGATATTCAGTACCTAGCATGGTCTGACTTGTAGAATCAATTCCTGCAGTTCTTTTCAAGTAAAACTGCATTAACTTTAGCAGGGTGGCTTCTTTCAACCTCTAGAGTCTAGGTTCCCTTCATTGGTATCTGCCTCATGAAATTCTCCTGGGAAGGGGTTCCTCAACATATAAGGGATCCACTCAGGAGCTTATCCAGCCTCAGCATGTGTTAATTCCTTAGTAAACTCTTCATAGGATTTGATAGAGGTAGAGGGCAGGTTTATGTTTTGTGCCCTTGTTCTTCTATCCCATCCCCATTCAATCATGGATCCTTAGCAGTACAGAGGGACCACCTGGGTCAGAAGAGACTGGTGCTCTGGAGGTGAGTGATCTTGCCTTTCATGTAAGTTAAGAGATCATCACACAACTTCCCCTCCAAATGTTCCTGGGCAAGATGATTAGGGTGTTTTAAATTTTCATGGATGTCAGTTTGTTTAACCATATGCTGCACAGACTTCAGTTAAAGTAGCTACCTTATATTTTGAAGGTAATGAGACACATTCATAAGACTGTTGAAGTAAATGGAGTTTTGGGAGAAATGAACTTGACATGGAGTCCAATCTTGTTCTGAGGCTGCAACAGATATACACTCGTTAAAACTTCTGACTATCTTGCATCAATTTAAATATGGTTGAATTCTTACTACTTATTCTTTGTCTGATCCAAAACATTTAACATCTTTAAGAGAAAACAAAACATATTAGAAAAGAATGGAACAGTCATCTTAAAGATATAGGACCAATTTCTGTCTTGGAATAAGCAGGTTTAACTCCATTGATTTCCACTAACTACTCTTAACATCTGGTGACCTCTTTGACTTAAAACCAGTCTTTTTGGTGTAATAAACAAAGTCAATTTGTGTATTTTCTATTAGTCTGTCATAAAAACTTTATTCTTGTAGTACAGTATTTTTAGAAACCTTGGAATATTGGATCTCAACATTTCATATGTAGAAAGCCTCCTTAGAAAAAAGAACAGTCCAGTCATATGAAGCTGTAATATCTCTAAAGCAGTTAACTGTTTAAATAGTACATCTAAATCATGAATCCTTGAACCTGCCAAACCTATTATAACTGTTGGCCCTCAGCACCCTTGATAGTCAGGCAACTTATTTAGACACATAAATATACAACTAGACACCCACATTAAAAATCATGTTAAAAGATTTTTATGATGGGCCTATAGCAAGTATATGAATATTCTTATTCATGGACTACACCATAGTGACTCTGTTCAAGCCAGTGAGGTTGCTGAATGGTTGACCTTCATAAGAACAACCATATTTGTTCAGAACGAAGATCCATCTAGCCCAATATCCTGTCTTCCCACAGTGGCCAATGCCAGGTGCCCCAGAGGGAATGAAGAGAACAGGTACTCATCAAGTGATCCATCCCCTGTTGCCTAGTCCTAGCTTCTGACAAACAAAGGCTAGGGACATCATTCCTGCCCATCCTGGCTAATAGCCATTGATGGACCTAACCTCTCTGAATTTATCTAGTTCTTTTTTGAATGCTGTTAAAGTCTTGGCCTTCACAACATCCTCTGTCAAGAAGTTCCACAGGTTCACTATGCATTATGTAAAGAAATACTTACTTTATTTGTTTTAAACCTGCTACCTATTAATTTCATTTGGTGACTCCTAGTTCTTGTGTTATGGGTGCAAAATAACTTTTCCTTATTTACTTTTTCCACACCAGTCATGATTTTATGACCTCTATCATATCCCTTCCCATAGTCATCTGTTTTCCAACCTGAAAAGTCCTAGTGGCAGCCATTCCATACTTCTCATCATTTTTGTTGCCCTTTTCTAAACCTTTTTCCATTGCAGTTTTTTTTTAGATGAGGAGATCACATCTGCACATACGATTCAAGATTTGGGTGTACCTTGGATTTATAAAGAGGCAATAATATATTTTATGTCTTATTATGTATCCCTTTCTTATTGATTCCCAACATTGTTTGTTTGTGGGGAGTTTTTTTGACTGCCACTGCATATTGATTGGATGTTTTCAGAGAAATATCCAGAATGACTCTGTCTTTTGAGTGGTAACAGCTAATTTTAGACCCCCAACATTCTATATGTATAGTTGGAATAATTTTTCGAAAAAGCTTCCTTTAAAAGAGAGCATCTGAACCTCAAAACCGGATAAAAAAAGCGATCTGCTTTTTCAAAAGAGAGTGTCCAGACTGCATGGATGCTCTCTCAAAAGAAAGCCCTGATTGCTATTCACAGAATAACCACAGGGCACCTGTGCTTTTTTTCAATTACCTCTTCTTTCGAAAACGGCGTTCTTCCTCGTAATTTGAGGTTTACCAATGTCAAAAAAACTCCTGTGTTCTTTTGATTTAATTTCGAAAGAACGCATTTGTAGTGTGGACGCAGGTGAAGTTTTTTTTTTTTTTAAGTGCAGTTTTTTCGAAAAAACAGTGTAGTCTAGACATACCCCATGAGAGGATCTTCTTCCCTCTTATCCCATGACAGCTTACTTTGGTTAAGAGCCTTTGGTGAGGGACTTTGTCAAAGTCTTTCTGGAAATCTAAGTACATTATATCCACTGGATCCTACTTGTCTACATGTTGGTTGACACCCTCAAAGAATTCCAGTAGATTGTTGAAATGTGGTTTTCCCCTCACAAAAACACTTTGATTCTTACCAATAAATTATGTTCCTCTCTGTATCTGAAAATTATCTTCTTTAGCATATTTTCAACCAGTTTGCCCAGTACTGAAATTACACCTACTGGCCTGTAATTGCCATGATCACATATGAAGCCCTTTTTAAAAAATATGTCCTTATGCATCTCCCTCTCTTTTTCCTATGCCTGCTCTTTCCTTCTTTATACAGTCTGCAGTGTTCATTCTCCAGGCTCTCTGTTCAAGGTCTGATGCAGCACTGGCTTGAAGGATCTTGCAGAACATGTTCTCCCACATTCTCTTTTTTTCTCCTGCTTCTCTGGGTCAGTTGTTTCATTGATGTACACAGAGTCCCAGTTAAGGCCTCAATAGCTGCAACTACAGATAAAACACACAAAGGTACCATTGTCAGGATAGTAAGAACAAAATGCTATACTTAAGATTCATGATTCCCCCCCCCACCCCCCCACCCCTTTGCTCTTCTAAAATGACTGGGGAACCTACAGTCCTCAGGATGGATCCTGCCTTCTGCTTATTTTCATCTGGCCCATGGCAAGTCTGTGTCCTGGAAGCCCCAAGACTTGGTCCTTCCCCTTTGAGGCTGGAGCCATGAGCACCAGCTTGTCCTGGTGCCAGGGGAAAACTAAGGTTGCCAGGCCATTAAAAATCTGGTCAGCTCCATGAAGCTCCCAGGAGTGGCTGGCATGTCCCTGTGGCTCCTGGGCACAGGTGCAATCAGGGAAGCTCTGTGATCTGCCTCCACTCCCAATGCAGGCACCACAGCTCCTGATGGCAGGGGTGGCACCTGTGGGGGGCAGGCAGTATGCATTGCATAGAGCTCCCTTGCTGCACCTCCACCTGAGGGCTGGACATGCCAGGAGCATTCCAGGAGCAGCGCAGAGCTAGGGCAGGTTGTGAGCCTGCCTTAGTCCCCTCTGCCTATGACTGGAAGCTGCCTGAGGTAAGTGTTGCCCACCCCAAGCACTCTGTCCCAGTTCAGAACCTCCTCTTGCACCCTAACTCCCTCCATTGGGCCCGCACCCCCTGCTCCAGTCCTGAGCCCACCCCACACTCCAAACTATATGGACTCAGCTCCAAGCTTCCTTCTGCACCGAAACCCCTCATCTCCAGCCCCACCCTAGAGCCCGTGGTTGCTTTCTTGCCCCACTGCAGAGAGAAGCCCTGAACTCCTGCAACCTCTGCAGGGCTGTGTGTAGCCTGCAATTGACTTTTTTTTGTCGGTCAATGGCGCCGGATAGAAAAAAGATTCCTCAGTCCTGCCCTAAATTATTAAACAAGACAAGCGCATTGACTCTTCTGCTTTGGCTTTCCTCGTTCCTAGTGCCATATTTAGCTCAAGCCACAGTGAGTAAGACCTGCCATAGGTGAGGGAAACAAGGAGGAAACTGCTTGGTTGTCTGAAAGTGTCAGACAAGAGCATTGAATGCTGGCACTATTTTTCATAGGTGTTCGTGGTATAGCTGATATCTCATTCCAGACAGTAACAAAGGTAGAGAAAGCGCTCATGCTGGTGATGTACCAAGGGCCTGTATGCTACTACTATATGTATTGCTGTGGTGCCTGCTGGAGTAATTGCTGCAGAGAAGAAATAAGGCTGCCATCCCACAAATTCTTCTAGTTTAATTCAGGGTGGATATCTTTTGTACATAAACAAACTGTTCCACATGTCCACCACCATCATCCTGCCTAACTCTAGAAAGGAATGAAAAGTTCTGCCTCTGCTTTTTGTAACACTAACTCTTCTAGTACAAGTATACTAGTGAAAAGTCAAAAGCTGTGTCCTGCTAATTTGGAAGCATCATCCTTGTAATGGAATATTTATTTACACACTTACCCAAAGTTTCTTTCCCTGCTTCATACTTGACCAAGTTTGACTGATGGGGTTGGCTGGACTGCTGTGGAGTCAAAAACAGGTCCTGGCTTGCCACACGTGGATCATTCAGTCATCTACCCTCCATACTTCTCCTCTTCCTTGTCCACCTCCTCCTCGTCACTGTTCATGACAGGTGCCTGTGACTTGGAGGTATCTATTGTGGTGTATTAGGGTGTGGGAGTAGCTCTGCCAAGTATGGCATGCAGCTTGTAAAAACAGCAGGTTTGCAGCTTAACGCCACATCAAATGTTAGCCTCTCTGGCCTTCAGGTATGGCTGTGGCAGCTGTTTGGCTTTCATGCAGCGCTGCTTCAGGGCCCTGTTGTACCCTCTTCTCCTGCATCCCCTGAACAATCTGCTCATAGATGGCAAAGTGTCTACAGCTGGTTTGGAGCTGTGTCTTTATAGCCTCATCCCCACAGCCTAAAAGATCCAATATCTCCAGTCTGCTCCAGACAAGAGTATGTTTGGTGAGTATAGCTGGCGTGGTCAGCTTAGAAGTTGCACAAAACAGCAGAGAGCAGATAGAGATATGCTTACCAAATTGGACAACCGGGTTTTCCCAAAATTTTTGGGAGTTTAAAATGGGAGGAGGAGGTGCTTCTGGTCTATATGACCCCGGGTAGCCAGGCTAATAATTGTGACCAGAACGATCAATGTCAGGCATTCAGGGACAACTGCTGGAGAACTCTTGGGTTGACATGAGTAATGGAGTGTCTACACTGGAGGTGGGCAATAAGATGGAGGCAGTTCTCCAGGGTTAGTCCCTGCGGTCTGCCACCACTTTATTTACCTGCAAGTGCCTATACCTACAGAGGCACAGGTAAGTAGAGCGGTGGCAGTTTGCCAGGGACTAACCCCAGCAAACCACTTCTAGCCCATGGGCCTGTTATTGCTCACTACTGGTCTACATGCATGCTGTGTTGACCGTCATACACTGATCTTGGCCTTAATGCGTCTCAGAAAATGGTGTTGCTATGTCAATATAATGGGGCACTTACCTAGGTGGGAGACAAATTTAAATACAGACAAGTCCACAACTAGGACAATGCCAAGTAGCTTATGTTAATTTAACTTTGTAGCACAGACCAGACCTTAGCCTAAAGCCACAACTGTTGGTACCAGAACTCAGGTGTCTTACCAAAAGGTTATACACCCTGTGAAGAAGAATACAGGTTTTTCCAGTAGTTAAATTTTATAACTAACGTGTTTTATTATGAAACCTAAAAATTAATTATAAAAAAATCAAGAGTGGCATTTGAAACATCAAGGTCCACTCATGCCCCTGCACCTTAGCCTTGTGGAAGCTCATAGGAGGCAGGCTGGATGTGCTGTGGTGGGTTGTCTGTCTTTGTTGCTGCTCCTCCATCTTGCCCCTGTGAAGAGTCTCAGAAGACCCCTTCACTCCTGTTTTCCCTTTACCTGCTCTCTTGGTCAGATGCCAGCTCCTTATGAGCCACTTTGCATAGAGCCCTCGGCTGCCTGTAGCTTATACCATAGCACTCTCATTCCAGGATGAAGTGGCACAGCACGGAAGTGCATTTAGTGTGGGTGTAAGTGCCACCAGCATGGATCTCAAGTCCAGTTGCTGCAGTTTTGCCATCTTGGTGTGTTGTGTTAGAAACAGTAATAAAACATGCAGACAGCTCTTGTAGCTTAAGAGACTGGCAGTAGCTGCTGGGGGAAGTGGGGACAGGAATGCTGGAGGAAATAATGAGGCTATTGGAGGGTGGAGAAACTCAACAAAAGCCAGAAAGTAGGGAGACCCACCTAGATATTGGATGCTGTAGTCCCTACTTAGGCAGAAACTCCCATTGAATTCCATGGGAATGATGGCTGTGGAATTTAGCCCCACATTTGTTTTCTGAGCTAATCAGAACTAAATAGGTCAATAACTACAGTGAACAGCTCCCTGTACTGCAATAATATCTCTCAGACAAAATTATTAAATCTCTTTTAGTCATTTGGTATAATAGAAATAAATTTAGTGTCCCTAGAACACATAATGTTGAAGTGAAGCTGAAACATTTATCTAGCAGCAGGATGATATTATCCTTGCACAATGTTCTTGTCAGCTGACATCTTTCATTAATTAGCTTTTATATCAAGAGATATTTCTTACAGAAGAATTCATCTTTTTAACAGAAGGGTGACCAGCTGCTGACAGTTGGATTTTGCAATAACTCGACATCAAATACAAAATGGGCTTTACAACATTTAGATTTATTTCTAAACCATGATTGGATCTGGGTAATTTGCTCCCTTTCAATTATTTTGACCACGAGAAATAAGCCACCTACATGTGAATAAGCAAATAAATTGAAAATATAAAAATGGTTCTTCTTTAGCTTCCGCTGTGAATTCAGTGCTGATGAAAGATGACAAGCTGTTAGTGTAGGCCCTAGGATATTGAAATATTCTCTCTCTCCAAAGAATGAGGACTACCAATAAGTATACCATTCAGTGATAACTGGAACAATGGATTTGAAATATAGACACTTGTCTTCTAGGGACTGAACTAAGACTTTGTCTACCACCAAACTTTTACTTGTTCAGTTATACTGATTAAAAACTCCTGTGTGAACACTTTTCCCCCCCTAATTTGAATGGCTTATTTACATTTATTTTAAATCCGTTCCAACCAGCTTTCTCTAATCTGAAACAAGCTCTGCTTAAACCAGAATACGTGTATTTTGGCAGATGTCTTAAATAACACCTTGAGTTAAACTAATGCAACTTGGCAGATTGACAAGCCTTAAGGCTCCCCTCCCCATCCTTGTATAAAATGCCAGATTGCTAACAAATGGAAGTGCTTTCAGTTTCTATATTCTTGGAACCACATCCTACTAGGGACGTGAATAGTTACCTGGTTACCTGGTAAGCATCACCCTTAATGGATGATGCTTACCGGGTAATGGCTAACCATTACCTGGGAGCAGCCCACTGCAGGCAGAGGGCTGCTCCAGCCCTGCAGAGCTGCCAACTCTCAGCCTACATGGGCTGGGAGCCAGCAGCCTCGCATGGGGCTGGACCACCAGCTATGGGCTGGGAGCCGGCAGCCCTACCCCTGCTGCCGAGCCCAGCACAGGGGCGGAAGAAGCCGGGCTGGAGCAGCCCCTGCCCACATCACAGAGGCCTCTCCAGTCTGACTGTGGGGATGGCCACCGCCTGCCCACCCCCATTTAATCAGTTAACTAGTTAAACTAATCAAACAGGTTAAGTTAACGCTTAACTGGTTTACTAATTAAACAGGATTTTACATCTCTACATCCTACCCCATTGATTTCAATGTGAATTTTGCAGATACTGGAATGGAAGGAAGATTGTGATTATCAGGAAGACGAGAGCTAGTGATCCTCCACAGAGGTGGGAGACTCCCTCTCGCATTAATTTTCTGAGGCAATCTTGTACCACCCATTATTTTAAAGTCTATTTTGTAATCTTGTTTCATACTCTTTGTTTTCTTGGTTTTTCCTCTCCTTTTGCTCAGAACTGTCCCCCACTACTTCTGACCTTGTCCACAATATAGACTTTCTGAAATTCTTCCATCATTGTTTACCTTTATTACAGCTTCATTTCATTGCATTGGTGAGGTGCTGCTGGAGACTGGTGTTCCTTTGTGTGCTGCTCAGAGCAGATCTAAATGACACGGTGGTAAAAATCCCAGTGGCCTAACACATGCACCATTGCTAGAATAATTAGAGATGCACCAGTGCTAGAACAACCATGGGAGAGCATCAGAAAATCCTCAGGATATTTATAGTTTCTGTTTTCAGAATTTCCTTCTCCAATCAGTTCCCCCCCCCTCTCCCCCGCTTCAGACTGTCTTTGCTCTCCATCCCCTTCATTAGCCAGTGCATGACCCTGAGATACCTCCAGTATTCCTTCAGTTGATACAACTCTTCTCTGTTTTTGTTTCTGTTCTTGTTTCTTCTTAATTGGTTATTTAAAGTGAATTTGGTGCTTGTGAGAGATGGACTATCCTGGAAAATGAAGTCCTATTTTACTTACAGATAAAGAGCTTCTCAGACAACAGCTGTGCAAGCTTCCTCTTCAGTGAGCCACTCAAGCATGCCTCAAATCTAACATAGTTCAGAGAGTAGTTCACTCTCAAGGCCTACTGTGTCCTTGGCCTCTTTGATTGGTGTTTATATGTATGTGTGTTAAGTAGACTTTTCCATGAAGAAATGAATGGCTCAGTTTAATTTGCATTGAAAAGTTCAACTGGGATCTGTTTAATTATCCTGAGTAAAGTTTCAGTGCAAAAATAAACTCACCAGCTCATCAAATTGCAGAAGGAGCTCCAGGGGGACATGTGTAGCTGCTTTCAAGTGCAGAAAGAGCTTTCCCCTCTCAGAATAATGAAGAAAGACAAGGGGGAGAATTATTTTAAACTTTAAAAGTGTTGCTATGGCTGAGAATACACATTGGATCCTGTAGTAACTGCACAAACCATTTCTGCATGGTTGATGTTGTTTTTCTTTCAGTAGACAACAAAGCTAAGTCACTAATCTGAATCTGGGAGGAGCAGTGGGAGAAATCCATAGCTGGAGCCACCTCTGAAGCAATGGAAGCACTCAAGTGGCAGGCTCTACTTTCACATTAGAGAGCAATGATGCTACTCTTCCTTTGTAGCCTGGACAGACAAATGCCCTCCTCTTCCCCCAACTCCATCAGGAGATCCAGTTAATGTCACCAGTTGAATTCCAATAAAGAATCAAACTGCACAGGTAACAGACCATGTGAGGAATGGCCATGAATAGTGCTCTGGAAATCTGGGCTCTTTGTAGGGTGCTAAGTCCTGATTCATTGAAGTCATTGGGAGCTCTATCACTTTTTTTAGTGGAAGCTGGATCAAGCTGCAAGTAGAGAGAAATGCTGTGAGAGAAAATTGCTTTACAATGGAAAGGGGGTTAAAAATTCCAGGGGGAAAAATGCACCGTGCTGCAATATCTGAGCTTCAAATAGTGTAGATAAATACTTGCTTAAACAGTTTGCCCTAGAATATAAAGACTTCAGGGCTGGGCTGACCTGTTCTGGTGCTTGAATAAGGAGCTCCTGAGCAAGGAGGGCCATGCAATTTCCCCTTGGTTCCAGTGCCAAGTCATGACTGCGCTGCCCTTATATTCTAGATCATATTTCTAAAATGCATTGGGGATTATGATTTGTCTCTTGCATGTTTTGTCTCTATAGTATTGAATCCCTCTGCTGCCTTAGGGATGTGTATTTTCTAGCTACATTCCGTTTACGGCCCTCCTCTTCACCACACACATTGTCTCTCTTTTATTCCTACCTTATTTAGACACACTTTTCTATCTTCTGATACTTTCTCTGTTACATTACCCTCTCCCATTGTCTGATCCTGGATTTACCTAGTTTTTCCTTTCTTTACTAACTTGGTTTTTAATGGTGTATGGTGTCTCTGGTACTGCTCTGTTCTTTTACCATTAATCCATTGGTATGAAATTTACAAGCTTTTTGATACACCAGAGAATAGTTTCAGAGGCCAGGATTCTCATTAAAGTTGTTGCAGGTGAAGTCACCCTTTAAAACCCTTTATCAGTTTCTTTATTTATTCTTTTAAATGTGGCCTTAAAGTGCTACATTGAAAGAGAAACACTTAAATACACTAATTTGTAATTTTTAAGACAATAAACTATGTTCTGGCTGAACCAGAAGTTACATGGAGGAAACACTTGGTGAAATTCAGTGGATTATGCAGGAGGCAGCCTAAATAATCATCATGTTCTATTCTGGCTTCAATTTTCATGAATTTATGAACATGTACTTTTCATAACAAGTGATGATGTAAGAAGGAAGGGAAGGGGAGGAGATGGAGACTTCTAAATATATTAGACTCATAGAGCCATTCATCTTTTTGCTGATATTTCCTAACTTTGTTTTGTTGCATGTGCTTTTTCTGGAAAATATTTCTATTCGGAAGTGGACTTTGCTCAAGACCCTCATATTTAGGGCCCTACCAAATTCACAGCCATGAAAAACATATCATCCCCCATGAAAACTGGTCTGCTTCCTTGAAATCTAGACTTTTGTGTGCTTTTACTTTATATTGTACAGATATCATGGGGGAGACCACTAGGGTTGCCAGGTGTTCGGTTTTCACCCGGACAGTCCATTATTTCTGGCCTCTGTCCGTTAAAAAAACCCAGAAAATACCGGACATGTAAAATGTCCAGTATCTTCTGTTTTTCTTGGACGGAAGGCCGGTGGGGACATTCTTCCCTGCCGCGTCTGGAAAGGGAAAGCGAGGAATGCGGGGATTCTTAAAGGCGCAGTGATCTTTTTTTTGCTCAACAACTTTCGTCTCCTGTGTGTGTTTGTTTTTTGGTTTTTTTTTTTGCTCAACAAGTTTGTTCTGTTTTTTGGGATTTTTTTTTGCTCAACCAAGTTTCTTTCCTGCCATGTTTGGGATTTTTGGTGAAAGCATCTGGCAAGCCTAGAGACCACTGTTTCTCTAATTAGGGGGGTCCTGATCCAAACAGGAGTTATGGGGTCACCACAAGGTTATTTTAGGGATTTCCCAGTATTGCCATCTTTATTTCTGCAGTGACTTCAGAGCTGGGTGGCCGGAGTGCAGTGGCTGCTGCTTGGGTGCTCAGTTCTGAGGGCAGTGCTCCACCAGCAGCAGTGTAGAAGTAAGGATGGCAGTATCATACCATGCCACCCTTACTTCTACATGGCTGCTAGTGGTGGTTCTGCCACTCTCCAAAACTGTTTAGCTCTGAAGGCAGCATTACTGCCAACAGCAGCACTGAAGTAAGGGTTGCAGTACAGCAACCCCCTCCTATAATGACCTTGTGACACCCCCACCCCAACTCTTTTTGGGTCAGGAGAGTTAGGACTTAAAAGATACCAGGAAGGGAATGTTTGCAGGAAGGGTTGTGTGTTTAAAGGGAAGACCTAAACATGAAGACAGGTTCAGAGTAGGCTATTGGGGGGGGGAGGAGGAGAAAGACTTGAAAGAAAGAGCCCCCTGTATATGGCGAAAAGGATTTTATGGGCAATTATGGAAGAATAGGGAACTTGACTGAGGGACTCAACTGAATTCTGACTCTATTCTCCTCAGGATAAAAGTAAAGTCTCAGAATGCTTCACACATAGCTTGTCAGTTTTATCTCGTAAAAAGTTTTCAAAACAGCTATAAAAATTGTTTCCTTTGTCTTTAAATGACTTCATTTGTACAGTGGCTTTTATTGACGTGGCTTTAAAAATTAATTAAATGATTTGTTATAGCATTTTGACAAGTGCTTTTAGATATTGCTGCTGTTTGAAACAAAATAGCATGGAGAAGATTAGGAGCGCAGTCTTCATTCTTCCTATACAAATCGATAGTAGCATTTGTGTGTAAAGACCAGACACGTAGATCTAATGTTAACACTAATAACAACAAATTTGTATAGATCAAAAAGGTTTAAAGCACTATGGAAAAACTCCAATATTCCTTCACAGCATAGTGGCATAAAGGTCTGTGAGTCTATAGCCCAGAGTTGGAGGGTTGTGGCAACTTAAGCCTTCATGTCACCACTAAGGAGCTAGATGTAGCAGCCACCCTACAATTACTAGAGTGGTAGACATCTCAAGAATTACTGCCAGAAGAGGTGAGAGCTACAGAATTCTGCAGCCATTTAATAGTTGCACACCAACTATTTAAACCAGGAAGTTGCTGCAGGAACAGGCATCTGGCTTGCTACTGCTAAAGGCATCATCCCTTGCCCCATCTTGCTCTTGACTGCTGCCTTTGACCCTGGTCCAGTATGACCTTGGTACCCATCTCCTGAAGCGTCTTGGTAATACGTCTGAACTCCTGCACTTCAATCCAAGCCCACCAGATAGTACTGGTCCAGCTGCCTAAACCCCAGCCCTAACCCCTAGGCCTCTGCAGAACCCACCCCACCTCCTACCTTTAGGGCATCCTTTATCCGGCCTTCCTCATGGGGCAGCAGGTGGTTATGCTCCCCCCGTGTGGGGAGAGGGGACAGCTTGAACAAGTGTACTGTGTCTAGAGCTATGTCTACCACATAACTTCTAGCCTGAAAGTAGCGGTAAAATGGCAACACAAATTGACAAGTAACAGTACAGTTTCCTATGCTGGAAATATAAAATCATTGTCTTACACTGGCCTAGAGGAGGTCTGATCATATCTCCCTGTAGTGGCAGGCACTAGGAATGAGAAGGGCTGGCAATTTCCTCAAAGTTAGTGTAGTTACTGCTGTAGGTTGGGGTGGAGATGGACATTTTTGGTCCTGGAGGAGCTGGGTTTGCTCCATTTTAATATCTGTACTGTCTGTATAGGTACATATGTAACTGCTATCAATCCTATTCACAGTGGTTTAAAAAAAACCCATACATTTTAACATTTTTTAAATTATATTTTCTTCCCAAATACATTTATAGGGCCCCGCAATGGTGGATATCTGCTTTATATCCATGGATTGCTGCAGATAATTTTTGTGGATTAGTTGCAAATAGGCAGGGCCCTGTAAATATGTGCATGCTGACCTTTTACGATTAGTACTAATCACTGGAATCCTGGACCACACCTGAGGGCTTATTGCATATGGAGAATGTACAGAACTTCCTGCTTGCTTTGGCACAATAAGGAGTTCACTCTTGTAACAAGCAAGATGATTTTTCTGCAATGGAAACAGTGTATTTTGTCTCCCACTGCTTGCCAGCTGTAATCTGTTTACTCAGGAGACTTATCGCTGAGCTGGCAAAGAATATATAGTTGTTGCTAAAGCTAAGAATTAATTTAAGGAAGAGAAGATTCCATATGTAGAGAGAAAGAATCAGTCAGCTTATGTTCACACAAATTGTTTTATTGATAGTGAGATATATAAAGTATAATACACAGCCAGGGCCGGCTCGAGCCATTCCTGCGCCCCGGGCAGTGGGCGCGTGACACATGCGCGGCTCCGTCCCCGGGCGTACAGCGCATGCGCGTCCCCGCCCCCCAGTGCGCTGCGCACCTTATAGCTGCAATCGGGCATGTGGCACCTGATTGCAGCTTTAAGGGGCGCCACGTGGCCCTCGGCCCTCGGCGCGCAGCACCTGATGGCAGCTCCAAGGGGCACCGTGTGGCCCCCGGCCCCAGGCGCATGGCGCCTGATGGCAGCTCTAAGGGGCGCCCCGTGGCCGGGTGCACAGCGCCCCTTGCAGCTGCCATCAGGCGCCTCCGGCCAGCCCCCTTAATCCGGCTAGCCCCCCCCTTAATCCGGCCCTGTACACAGCTGAACTGTTATTGGCTGAGATAATGAAAGAGAAAATATCCATTCACAACAATTAATGTGATAGATGAGAATGCTTATTGTTAAATCACAAAAAAACTAGAAATATGCTTCAATCTATAATTTCTTCCTATAATCTCAAGTCTAGAGATAATGGTGGTTTTTCACAGCTGGCTAAGATAATTGAAGATCCACCTCCATTTTGCTCCGAGAACTATAATACTCTCAGCTCTGCAGCAATACTTTTCAATTTTAGTAATGATTATTTTATTATTTGTCTAATATCCTGCCTACACTGCAGAACTGTAGTTTTAAAGTATTGTGTTATGTGTAACAGTTTGATCCCATCTATTCGTGAAATTGTGTATATCAGATATTATAAGATTGCTGAGAGATAGTATAATAACAATAGTCTGCAATGCAATAACATTTGCTGTATAGAAAGTCCCTAAAACTATGCAATCCCATTACTCTGTTAAATGTTCTGTATGTTGCTGAGTCCTTTCTGTCCTGGGATCTGAAACAAGAGTTACTACCTTTTTAGCAAGCAACACTTTAAATGGTTCTTTTTAATCCAATTTGAGCTTGTATTTGATGCCCCTTAAGGTAGGCTGCAAAAGAGGTTGATTTCTTTGTTGTTCCTTGTTCTCTTTTCTAATATTACTTTTAAAAAATATTTTTCAGTCTTCTTTCAATATGCTTGTTTTTACCTTATATCACTCAACTATGTGTAATTTTTCACTGATTCTGAAGGAGTACTTGTAGGAAGTCTACAACTTGTATACTGCCTCAGCGCTTCATTAAAGTGACAGAGTATGTGAAATCCTTAACAAGCATACTTCCAATTACTTATCTGGTATTTGAGTTAAATAGGGGGTAATGATAACAAGGAAAAACAAAAACAAAGAATTTTAAACAGAATAAAAATAACTCTCCTGTCAAATAACTAGGTTCTATTTGCTTGATATCTGTGATGCCATAATTCTAGTTTGTAAATTATGCGAAGAGTCATCTAGGAAAAAGAAAGAAGACAAAGAACTGGATATCTAAAATGGGGAGGGGGAAGCATGCAAATAGAAAAAGCCTTTTTGGAAAGAATAAAATAAAGCTGCCTTTATACACCATAAGGAAGCAAAAAGGGCACAACCCTTTTCCCTCTCATTCCTTGGCAGATTATAAAGAAGCTGTATTTACAAAAGGCAGAGTTGCTGTGACTCAGTGGAGAGGGATATATGACAGAACTGGGTAGGGATGGGTAGGAACTGACGTAAGATAAAGCCATTTTGATTAGTGTGAGGTAAATGGAAACTGTATTGGGCAATTCTGTAACAAGATTTTGATATCACCTATGGCCTAAGAACACACAATAGAGCCAAGATATACAGTTGCTTTATATGCTTCATGAGCCTAGTCTAGATGGGAGAGACTGGTGAGAAAATGTGCTGAATTAGCACATCTTCTGCTACCCATGTACATGGCTGACAACTTGTAGGCTAATACTACTCATATGGGACTGTGATGGTGCCTGACTGCCAGAGGAAAGGTTGCAGCTGCTTTCTGCTTCTGCAGCCTCCAAATATGATAACTGTCTCACCTCAGGGGCCCTTCATGGCCAGCACAAACCAAGCTGAATCTAGCCATGATAATACCCGTTTTGACCATCTACTGCAGAACTGATCTGAAGATTCTTCATTTGTGTCAGTAGAGAGAAAGCATTTCTGATCTGACTGCAGGAATGGAAACTACAGGCAATCTGCTACCCATTTTTGTCATTAATTAAACCACGGAGAAGAATAGTGATAAATGATGCACTTGTAAAGCCACAAGAGTGTAGAGCCAATGGTGAAGAATTGGTTTTAACGAGTGAATAAATTAGAATGGATTCCCCACTGTTTCCTATTATAATTTCTTTGAACTCTGTATCAGTATCATTAGCTGAATGACCTTCTTCTTTGATCTAAAATTAGTGTGTAAGGCTCTTTTCTTAAAATAGCTCCAACTACATCCTTCTCCACCCTCCCTCTGCCTGTTTCCATTAGGTGGCAAGGCTCATTGAATCTCCCCATAGTAAATGAGTTACAGGGTTTTAATTTTTATTCCTTGCACATACTAGAATGTTAATTTATAAAATTCTCTCCGAGATTATCTAATAAGGGATTTAGGAGTACAGATAGCTCCAATTTTGAAGCAGAATTGTGCTCCCAAATCTCTTAGGATATGTCTACACTGCACGGCTATTTCAGGATACCAGAGGTATCCCAAAATAGCTACCCCAGATCTACACAAGCTGCCTGTTGTTTCAAAATATTTTTCAAAATAACGGGCACGCTATTTCACCATCCTGGTAAACCTCATTGCATGAGGGATAAGAGATGGCTTGAAATAGCGCTTTATTTCAAAATTTGGTGCTGTGTAAGACACGCCAAATTTCAAAATAAGTTATTTTGAAATACATTCAAAATAAGATATGCAATTTGTGCAGCGCAAATTGCATATCTTATTTCAAATTTAGGGTGCTGTGTAGACACACCCTTATGTTGTTGTTTTTTTTAATCTCCCCTTCTAGTGAATTCTTTCAATGGTGTGACAGTACTGAAATTTGTCCGGTTCTAACTTGAACTATATTGTTCTCAAACCTATTCTGGAACCCCCAGGCATGGCTCCTTCTGGAGCACCTACATGTGGCATGACCTTTTTGGAATGCAGTGTCTTTGACTACGTCTACACTGCAAGCTTATTTCAGAAAAAGCTATTCCGGAAGATATCTTCTGGAATAGCTTATTCGAAATAGAGCATCCACACTACAGGGAAGCTTCAAAATTAGTCCAAGGCAGACTCCCCTAATGTGGATGTGCTATCTCGATTTAGAGCCCCAGGAGGCACTGGGGATTAAAAACTTAGAATGGCCCTGGTGAGGAGCTATTTTTTTAACATAGCAACAGTGGAGTGTCCACATACACCTGCTTCCCAAATAGCTTTTTCAGAAGAGGCGTTATTCCTCATGGAATGAAGCTTACCAATGGCGGAAAAAGCCCTCCATTATTTTGATTTTCTTTTGAAATAACACAATTGCTATGTGGACGCTAGTATTGTTTTTCCGGAATAACAACTGTGAAACAAGCCATTAGTTATGATTGACTTCTGACACTACTGATTTAACAGAGAGAGTTTCTGTAATATATTTACCTTCTACAAGGCTACGTCTACACTGGCATGATTTTCCGCAAATGCTTTTAATGGAAAAGTTTTCCGTTAAAAGCATTTGCGGAAAAGAGCATCTAGATTGGCATCGACGCTTTTCCGCAAAAGCACTTTTGCGGAAAAGTGTCCGCTAATCTAGACGCGTTTTGCAAGAAGAAAGCCCCGATCGCCATTTTCACGATCGGGGCTTTTTTGCGCAAAACAATACCACGTTGTCTACACTGGCCCTCTTGCACAAAAGCATTTACGCAAGAGGGCTTTTGCCCTAATGGGAGCAGCATAGTATTTCCGCAAGAACACTGACAATCTTACATGAGATCACAGTGTTCTTATGCGAAATCTGCCGCCAGTAGATAGTTGGCACGCTTTTTCCGCAAAAAGCTGGTGCTTTTATGAAAAACTTGCCAGTCTAGACACAGCCCAACAGTATAAGATTTTCAGACCTCGAAATGATTGGATGGAAATATAAAGTATTTTGTTTTTGCTTTTCAGTTCAAATGTAGAACTAATCTTTTTTGTTTTAATCATAACTGTTTTTTGTCCCTTATTTCTGCCCCACTCTCTTCCAATAGGAGTTGTGGAAACTTCAGCACATTTTAAATTTAGACCATTTATTTTCTCGCAAGGAACTCCCGCTAATATAGTGGAATGAATATGGAACATTTAATAAATAGAAAATTTGTAGGTAACAGACTAACTGTGCAGATCAGAGAGCAGATTTTACCTTTGTAGTTTTGTCTGTGAAGGGATCTTTCATAATGGCCTGTGGGAAATCCAGACTGCACACAAAACTTAGTTAAAATTATTTGGATGTCTGAGGTAGAGCTTATCAGACACCCTTTAAAACAAACCACCCAGTACCTACTACCTACTCTACTTTTTGATTTGTTAAGTAATAAAACATGCCAGTTTTCTCCCTTCATCCTGCCAAAGGGTATGTCTACACTGCATTCCTCTTTCGAGAGAGGAATGCAAATGTAGCTGAGAGAAATTGCAAATGAAGGGCGGATTTGAATTTCCTGCGCTTCATTTGCATAATTGCGTCCTGCCACTATTTCGAAATACCCTATTATAAAATGAGGTTTAAGGGTTATTTCGAAAGAAGGGGTTTTTTTTCTCAAAATAACCGTGTCTATACAGCGTTTTTTATCTCGAAATAGGGTATTTCGAAATAGCAGCCGGATGCGATTATGCAAATGAAGCACGGGAAATTCAAATCCGTGCTTCATTTGCAATTTCACTCGGCTGCATTTGCATTCCTCTCTTGAAAGAGGAATGCAATGTAGACATACTCAAAAGGAATGATTAGATTACTGTGTTTTGTTTTCCCCCTTAGACTAAATTAATTGAAATGTGATGTGTTAATCTCTGTAAAATAAGGTCAATTGAAAAAGAGTTGATTGTCCTTTTTATTGTTCTTTCTAGGTGTTCAGACGAATTTTGGTTTCTCTGGATAATCATGGCAGAAGGTGGATTTGATCCCTGTGAATGCATTTGCTCACATGAACATGCAATGAGAAGGCTGATCAATCTGGTGAGGCTAACATGAGGACCCTGCTTTTTTCCCCCCAGAACTGACTGCAGCAATTTTATAATTAGTTAAACAGGCTGCTGCCTCTACATGTTCTATTGTGTATGTATTTAGAATACATCTTCTGGAATTTTAGCCTGGTTTTCATTTAAATATTTACAAAACACAGCTGCAAGTGATACCTTTCTGTTTAAGATATTTACTGGGGTTGGAGTCTGCACAGCTAACTACTGTACCCATTGACCTATGTCAGTCAGTATAAAACCTAAGGCCCCAGTCCTGCAAACACTTGGCCTCCATAGTATGACACATCAAGTTCCTCACGTGCACATTTGCAGGATTATGGTCTACATTTGGAAGACCAAGACTTTTAAAATAAAACAAGCTATAGTTGAGAGTCAGAACCTACAAACTGTGTGTGCTTTTCCCAGCTCCATCACTGACTCGCTAAGTAACTTTGGGCAAGTTATTTTACCTTTCAATTACTTAATTTCTGATCTGTAAAATGGGAATAATTATTCTTTCACCCACTTGTAATGTTCTTGAAGTTCTGTGGAAGAAAACCATTTAATAAATATTTGTTCTAAATATTGACAACTGTGAACTGTGCCCAGCTAGAGAAATGTGGTTACGATGTTAACTATAATTTGGCTATTTTAAAGTATTTTATTATATTTATATGTGCACATACCACTTCCTTTGGAGTAGACTCCTTCCCCTTTTGTATGTTTATTTTATTTCAATTCTTGTCTTTGAGGCAGTGAAGTACCCTCAACTGCTATTGAACCCAATGGGTGTGGAGAGCACTTGGCACCTTGCAGGGTCAGATCTTTTGCAGTGATGTGCTGCCATATTTTAAGAAGGGCTCTCAGCAAATATTTTCCCCCTTACCCTGTGACTAACTCTTTATCCCAGAGGTATGTGTGGCTAGCAATGAGGAATCTTATTTATTTTCCCATTTAAACAAAACCACTTTCTTCTACCCACAACCAAGAAAGGAGGCAACAAAATGAAAAGTATTTATACACTAGAGGATTTACCCAGCATTGCTCAGGTCCTTAACTGAAATAATTTTTGTGTTTCTTCATTTAAATCATTGCTCTGTGGTGGGGCTGAAGATGAGGGGCTAAAGATGCAGTCTGCCCCATGGAAAGACAATCCATCCCTTTCACTGCAGCAGCTTGGGGCCAGGTGTAAGTGCCTGTCCATGGCTGCTGCAGGAGGCATAACCGGGGGAGGGGTGCATGTGTCCCAGCTGGAGGACAGACAGACAAACTCTCTCAAATCTATAGTAGTCAGGTGTCCTTTTCTGCACCCCCTGCTGGCCCAATAAAGTTATAGCTGTCCTGGTCTCCATCTCTGGCCCCTTGCTTGCCCCTTTGGTCATTCTACTCTCTAACAGTCCCTGCTAGCAGACCCCTTCCTTTCTGTTTTATGAGAAACAATCCCATTCCAGGAACATCCCATTGTGCTGGCACAACCAAACCCTTAGCCTGCTTTTTAAGTTATGATAAGGGGAAGCTACATACCACATTTGATGGTCCTAGCTCTGACCATTTAGGAGGAGGTCTAGAATAGACAGACAAACTCTCAAATATATAGTAGATTTGAATTTGTTTCAATACTTAGTCCATTGGTGGTTTTTCTCAATGATCGATTTCTGAAGAGAGAGTAGCGGTTTGGATGAAGACTTTGTAAGGACAAAGGGGCAACCTTGCCTAAAAAAAACATGTTTGGTGCAGTCTGGTCCATTATAAAGGGCAGAACATTTGTTCTGAAATATTTGTCATGCTTGGTACAGATGGCTCAGCAATATCCTGAAGGAGAGAGGGTCAGAGACCAGAAAATCCTCTTCCACGATCAGGGCAAAATTTTAGCAGGACGCTTCATTCTAGCCCCAACAATCCCATTTTGTATATCACTTCTATATGAGTCTTTTTTTAAGAGTTAGTTTTCTATGGCCCAGTACTGTGAAATTTTGCCAATAGCTTCAAAATGACCAGGAGCAGGCCCAAGAGACTAATTTTTCAGAGGTGCCGAGCACTCACAGCTTCTTTGGAGCTTAATGCCTCTAAATATCAGGGCCTAATTTCATGCAGTTCTGTGCTCCCACAACTACCGAAGCCAGTGGGAGCTGATTGCGCTCAGTATTTTACAGGAGACATTCAGTATTTTGTAGGTTTGGATCCTCAGTATGAAAGATAATCATGGAAAGATACCCAAATTCACTGCGCTATTCCTGGTTTTTCTGTGTTGTATTCACAAAATGTCTGGCTGTACAGCATTTGTCTTAATTCTTGAAAATATGCAATATATTTTATCATTCATAGATGTAATTACAATGACACTATGAAGATTCCCAGACAGAAACTACATTAAAGTGGAATTAAGATTGGGAGTATGTATGGCAAAATCCCAAACCATTCCGTTATGAAGGTTTTAGACACCTCTGGCTATTCAGAGTCATCCTTTACTCTTACTCCAGACCATTTTAGAATTATTATATACATTGGTTTAGTCTGAAATAGTATCCAACATACCTGAATCTTGGCAAATAGGCCTGATGCAAACAGCACAACATTTTTAAAAGTGATTAAAATAGAACCACAGTCCTATGGCTGATACTTGTAAAGTTTTTAAAGATGTCACAGCACTTAAACCGGATTAAAACAACCACTCAAACAGCCAGCAAAGACTGCTTACTTAACTGATATGGCCTTGTAATTAAAAGTGGATCAGAATTACATTAATAGAATCATAGAATACTAGAACTGGAAGGGACCTCAAGAGATCAAGTCCAGTCCCCTGCCCTCATGGCAGGACCAAGCACTGTCTAAATCAACCCTGATACATGTCTATCCAACCTGCTCTTAAATATCTCCAATGATGGAGATTCCACAACCTCTTCCTAAGCAATTTATTCCAGTGTTTAACCACCCTGACAGTTAGGAAGTTTTTCCTGATGTCCAACCTAAACCTCCCTTACTGCAATTTAAGCCCATTGCTTCTTGTCCTATCATCAAAGGTTAAGGAGAATAATTTTTCTCCCTCCTTCTTGTGACACCCTTTTAGGTACTTGAAAGCTGCTAGCATGTCCCCTCTCAGTTTTCTCTTTTCTAAACATTAATCGCATTTTGAATACCTGGAGATGGTCTCTTAAGGTAAGAGTTTTTCCCGCAGATGTCTTGTACAAGTTTCATTATAACTTCTTGCACTGTAAGTTCTGTAGTAGTTTCTACATATCATTTTTGAGTCTAGGGAGAACTGGGGGGAGTAGGGTGTCAGTACATAGAAGCTCCACTCTTACCACCTAGGAGAGTCTTTTGTGCTTAGATATTGTGCTCTACATTCAATTCAAAAGCATAATTAAATGCTTTAAGACTTGGGAAGTGGAGAGTCTTATGGTAGTTCCATTTAAATATCAGTAGGTGTTTCTGATCAAGTTAATGTACCTGCTTGCTGTATTGCAGACTAAGGATACCTTGCAGAATGGCCACAGTAAACTTTAAGGAACAATACTTCTTACCTTATTATATGTTTGAGAGTAAATATCAACCCTACAAAATTAATGGAAAATGACACGTCCAAAATCCAATCAGCTACATTTAGTAGTCAGTAGCAACTTAAAATTACTGTGCTTAGCTCGTCTTTTACCATCATGAACCATGCTTTCAGTAGATACTCCAACGTGAATTGAATCAAGTGATGAAATGTCAAGCCAGTCAACCAATGAGCTAATACCAGTATTTATAATTATTAGATGTTTTTATACACAGAGGGCTACAATTACATTTTCATCCCGTTTGTTGAATTTAAAAGAAATCTATTTTGTTCTTGTCTGTATTTTTGCAAAAGTGATAGATATTGGAATAGATTCTTCTGATGATGTAGAAAATTCTTTGGCCAAATAATATCTTAGGGTACGTCTACACTAGCCCCCTAGTTGGAACTAGGGAGGCTAATGAGGGCAACCGAAATTGCTAATGAAGCGCGGGATTTAAATATCCCGCGGATTAACATAATCGATCGATCGCCATTTTGAAACTGACTAGCCGAAGTAACTGCCCGGCGTCTGCGTGGCAGAGAAGCGGATTCGAGATAAACCCCTTAGTTCGGTGCTGCTCCTCGTGGAATGAGGTTTAACAGTTAATTCAACTAAGGGGTTTATCTCAGAATCTCGCTTCTCTGCCGCGTAGACACGGCAGTTACTTCAGGCTAGTCAGTTTCCAAAATGGCGATCGATCGATGATGTTAATCGCCGGGATATTTAAATCCCGCGCTTCATTAGCAATTTCGGTTGCCCTCATTAGCCTCCCTAGTTCGAACTAAGGGGCCAGTGTAGACGTACTCTTACTCTTCTCATTCGAGTCGTGTCCCTGTGGGTGCTCCACTCAGGTGTCAGTGTGCCCTTGTGCCGGCGATCGGAGATTTTTACCCTAGCAGTGCCTTCCCACGCCACACATGCACAGTCACTGTCTTGTGCTGTTTTATCCGTTAGTTGCACATGCGGTATGAATCTCTCAGTTCCTTTTCTACTGTCCTCAGCAGAAGACAGTTTCTTAGCAGTGCGACTTTTTCTGAAAGAAAGAGAATTTTCTGAATTATTTCAGTTCCTTAACCATTTTTTAGTTACTTTTAGTTAATTTTTTCTTAGACCATTTAAAAAAAAAAAAAAAAAAAAAAAAAAAGCTTTTATATTTCTTCCGTCTCCCCAACATCTTCAACATGCCAGGCTCTCCTGGATTCAAAAAATGTGACTCTTGCAGGGGCCCCGTGCCCATTTCGGACAGGCACACCTCCCACATAAGGTGTCTGGGCAAAGGCCATGTGGTGCAGAAATGCCAGCACTGCCAAAGTATGATGGCGAGAGCCAGAAGAGATAGGGAGATGAGGCTAAAGAATTTACTACGGGAGAAGTCTCTCCAATTACCAGATCCAAAGAAATCAGTGTCAGCAGAACCCTCAACTCTGAGGAAAAGAGCCCATTCATCACTGACATGGTCACTGCCGGCGGTGTTGATAACATTCTGCGCCCATTAGCCATTTCCATCTACCTCTGGCACTGCTGAGAAGCGCAAAGCGGCACCAACAAAGAGAGCAGAGACAGAGCCAAAGCATAAATGGAACTCCTCTGTACTGATTGGCATAGGCTCCCGCCTGGCACCAATCGCCGGCACTGATGGAGATGGTGGCACTGACTCAAGCTGCTCCTTTGCAGTGTACTCCAGCACTGGAGACTACAGTGAGCAAGACTCATAAGAGGTCTGAATCCCAGCACCGGGCAGCACAGGTGCCATCAGCGCCACCACCAGAACAGACTGCTGAGTAACCACCGCACTCACCCTGCTTAGGGAAAATAACCCAAATAACCCACATCGACACCGATCTGAGGAAATCTCCTTTTTACCCACGCCGTCCTCTCCTGGTACTGACCCTGGCACCAAGCATGGGAGCAGGTTCTCATCGTAACACTCCTCTCCCACTTATTCTGTGGCATTGTGGTGTTCAACCAAGCAAAGGTCCTCCCAAGATTGACCTCAGTACCCTTGGTTTAACCACCTGTGGCCATACCCACCTCAGCCCTACCATCCACAGTGGCCCCCCTGGGACCCATGGGCTCAATGCCAGTCACAGCCACCACAACGCCACCATCGACAGGATACAGCACACTCTCTACTCCAGCTCATAGAGTAACTCATTTACCACTGACAATAACTCGTTCACCATCAACTCAACCACCACAGTCATCTTCTGCAGACACAAAGCCAGACCCTATGGAAGAGGATAATGACCTACCTCAGTCTGACATGGACGACCCATACCCAGCTGCCTGCTCATCATCGTCCCCTGATGAGGTGATCTTCCCTTCCTCTTCTCCACCAGCGGACGACCTGAAACAATTTCAGGAATTGTTCAAAAGGGTTGCAAATTCACAAGACATCATATTTCAGGAAGTGCAAGAAAGACCGCACGAGCTGCTACAAGTATTGCAACCCTCATCTTCCTCAAAAATTGCTTTACCTATCAACGTATGACCTATAGGCCATAATGGAGCCCTCTGAGACCATATGGAAAACATCAGCTTCTATCTCCACCTACTGATAGAAGGGTAGATAGGAAATATTTCATACCAGCTAAAGGGATGGACTTACTTTTTTCCCATCCCCAACCACATTCACTGGTTGTGGATGCAGACCACCATTGGTCGAGACAACCACAATTTAGATCTACTCCACAAGATAAGGAGCATAAGAGATTAGACCTGTTCAGACAAAAGGTCTATTCCTCGGTGACCTTGCAGTTCCAAATTTCAAATTATATAGCCCTCTTTGCAAACCATGACCAGGCAAACTGTCCAAGGCTTCAGGAGCCTATGAATGACCTAATGGAGCAAAGAAGGCCACAGCTCCAATCCATCATGCAGGAGGGCCAGTCTGTTATCCAAACCACCCTACAGGTCTAAATGGACGCTGCAGATACAGCTGCCAGGGTGACAGCCACAGCCATTGTGATGCACTGTATTTCCTGGCTACAATCTTTAGGAATTCTGTGTGAGCTGCAAACTAGCGTAGAGGACCTACCCTTTGATAGAACTCATTTGTTTGCAGACAAGACAGACAAGGTCCTCCATTCAATGAGGAGTCCCACGCGATCCTTCGCACATTGGAGATGTATACTCCACTCAACAAAAGGAGGCAATACATGCCTTATCAGAGGCCATGAGACACCTCCTTCCACAGACAGTAACAAAGGTCCTTTGAGCAAAGACCCAAGTGGTGATCAAGCAGAAGACCCAACATAACCAGACCACAGCGCTGCAACCATCAACCTCAAAGCTGTAATTTTGACGGTGTGGTTGACAGTGTGAGTGACCTCTTTGTAGAACCAACGCTGTCATTCTACCTACTGCCTTTCTACTACCAGTGGGCCTCATCACCATGGACCAATGGGTCCTCAAGCTTGCAAGATCGGGCTATACTATTCCCTTTCTGTCTACATCCCCCGTCTACTCTTCCCCATCCCTCTTCAGGGACTCCTCTCAAAAGCAGAGGTACAAATCCTTCTCAACTTAGAGGCCATACAACCAGTTCCTCCGCAAGTTCACAGGATAGGGTTCTACTCAAATTATTTCTTTACACAAAAGAACACAGGAGTCTGGAGGCCCATCCTAGATCTCAGAAAACTAAACAAATTAATCCACAATCAGAAATTCAAGACTGTGACATTGGGGACTGTCATACCAGCGTTGGATGAAAGGGACTGGTTCTCAGCTGTCAATTTTCAAGATGCCTATTTCCACATATCCATCCTTCTCAAAGCAGTTCCTCAGATTAACGGTAGGAGAAAATCATTACCAGTCTCGTGTTCTACCCTTCAGCCTTTCGACCGCACCCTGCACGTTCTCCAAGATATTAGCAGTGGTACACGCCTTCTTGAGACATCAAGGAGTCATCATATTCCCCTATTTAGATGACTGTCTAGTCAAAGGTACTTCTCATCAACCACCGTTAACTATAACAAACATCACTTGGGATGTCTTCTCCCACATTGACTCCTAATAAATCTCAAAAAAATCTATCCTAGAACCCACCCAGACTATAGAATTCATAGAGGCATTGCTGGATTCCACCAAAGCCAAGGCCACCCTTCCCATCCACCGGTTCCATACACTATGAGACTGCATCAACGCAGCGTTACACACCCTCTTAATGAACGTTCATGCATGCCTTCAAATTCTGGGGCATATGACAGCCATCACATATGTGGTACAGTTTGCAAGACTCCACACGCGCTGCTTACAGGGATGGCTAACCACAGTGTACATCTTGAATCGACACAGCCTAAGCAAATGAGTGACACTTCCCCCCGTTAGTACTCACCTCTTTCCAGAGATGGATATGGCACAATGTTCTCAATGAAGTACCTTTACAACTGTGCAATCTGTCGTGTAGGATAACCACCGATGCATCCCTCACCACCTGGGGTGCTCACTGTGGTCACTGTACAGTCCAGGGCAGCTAGTCACATCGCGAGACATGCATACACATTAACATATTGGAGCTCAGAGCGGTTTGCAATGTCTGCCTCCACTTCCTTCCAATAATTCGTGGCAAAACGATTCGTATCCTCACAAGCAACACACTCTACATGTTCTATATCAGCCGACAGGTCGGTGCCCGATCACACTTGTTATGTGCCAAGGCAATCAGGTTTTGGAACTGGTGCATAAAAACAACATAATGCCAATGGTGATGTACCTCCCAGGCCATCAGAACATCATGGTAGATACCCTGAGCAGATATTTTTCAGAGCAACATGAATGGGAGCTCAACCCCATGAACCTCCATCGGATATTTCATCGGTGAGGGTTCCCAACAATAGATCTCTTTGCCACCAGAGCCAACCGCAAATCCCTATATTTCTGCTCCAGAGTAGGGCAGGGCAGGGCAGGAATTCACTGGGAGATGCGTTTCTCCTACCATGGACAGCTCCACTTCTATAGGCCTTCCCACCAATTCCCCTGGTTTCCAGGGAATTCACAAAATACGCACAGATCATGCAGCAGTAATCCTGATCACCCCATCCTGGCCCAGGCAACCATGGTTCCTTTACCTGCAGCGCACCTTGAGCCATGAACCAATACCTCTCCCAATCATTTCCAACCTTCTGTCCCAATAGCAGGGACGACTCTGCCACCCCAATCCCCAAGCGCTCAGGCTCACTGCATGGTGCCTCCATGGTTCCAACATGAGGAACTTACCTGTTCTGAAACTGTAAAGCAGGTCCTGTTGAATAGCTGTCGCCCTTCTACGTGATACAGTTACCAGAATAAATGACGACAATTCCAGGAATGGTGCCAACAGAGTTAATTACAGCCTAACACTTCTGCTATACCTTCAGTCCTCTAATATCTCATGGGCCTTAGTGAGGCAGGGCTGTCCATCAACTCCATAAAAGTTCACCTACCGGCCATCACAGTCTTTCAGGACCTAGAGGATGGCACTTCCGCTCACCCTATTATGAAAATCTTTCCTTCTAGCCTATGCAAGACGCTTCCCGATCTATGTCTGCCAGTACCACCATGGGAGCTACCGCTTGTCCTGAATACCCTCACAAGACCTCCCTTTAACCCTCTAGGGTGTGTCTAGACTACAGGGTTTTTTCAAAAGAAGTGGCCTTTTTTCGAAAAAACTTCCCCTGCATCTAGACTACCGTTGCATTCTTTCGAAAGTAAATTGAAAGAATGCGGCAGTTTTTTCAATCAGAGAAACCCTTATTTTACGAGGAATAATGCCTTTTTTCAGAAATGCTCTTTGAAAAAAGGCGCTATTGAACGTGAACTGTGCTTTTTCGAAAAAGAACATCCAGACTGCCTGGGTGCTCTCTTTTTCGAAAGTACTGGCTGTAGTCTAGATGCTCTCTTTCAAAAGAGGCTTGTAGTCTAGACGTACCCCTAGTGATCAACTCTTTCCACCACATGGCTATGAACAGGGGTGGACTGGCCCGGCGGGACACCAGGAATTTCCCGGTGGGCCGTCCTCCGAAGGGCCTGCTGAAGGGCTGAAGGGCTGGCTGGCGGCTTCTGGAGGAGGCGGGGGATTGTGACGGGGCGCCGCAGCCCCGCACTTTAAATTCCCTGGCGCCGCGCGCCGCAGTGTTCACAGCATGGTAGGGCCAAGGGAGCGCATGCGCGGCGTGCTCAAACGCCGCGCAACAGGTGAGAGGGGAGACGCCCGGGTGTGACATGACGTCATGGCCCGGGACTTTAAAAGCGCTTGGCCCAGAGTTGTACTGCGCGGCCCAGCATGTGGTCTGGAGCCCCGGAAGCAGCTGGGGCCCGATCACAGACTCTAGCCCCACAAACTGGAAGGCAGAAGGTAGGTGGGGAAATAGGGAAGGGATGGGAGAGGAAGGGGCTTGTGCTGAGGGGAGGGGGGCAGGTCAGAAGAAGAAAGGGGAAGGCACCAAGGGACAGGGTGGAGGAGAAGGACAAATGCCAGGGGGCCAAGTGGAGACTGAGGAAAAGGGCAGGAGGGGAGGTGTCAGTGGGAGGCGGGACAGGGTGATGCTGGGAGAGGAGAGGAGAGGGGAAGGGCATTGGGGGCTGGAAGGGGAGGTGCTGGGATAAGGCTTGAAAGAAGGGGTGGGCATGAGGAAGGTGGGGATGGAGCAAGTCATGTATGAGGGCACAGGGGCATGAGGGGAACGGGGGGCAGAGGGTGGTGAGGGGGTGGGCATCAGGAAAAAGAGGGCAAAGGGGGCAGGGGCAGTGAGGGAAGGGGGAGGCACCAGGAGGGTGCAGGGGTAAGGGAATTCTTGGGGTGAAGCAGAAGGGCAGACACCTGCAGGGGAGGGACCAGCACCAGGGGAGAGAGGCAGGGCAGGAGTGTAGAGGAAGGTGTTAGGAGAAGGGATGAGGAGGGGGTAGCTCACATGATCAGAGTGGGGCTACTGGAGGAGTGGGCACAGGAGGGAGAGAAGGGCTGGTGGAGGGGGGAGGTCTCAGGAGGGCTGAGGGCAGTGAGGAGGGCAGGAGTCTGAGTCAGGACAGCAGAGGAGGGTGAGGGGTTGGGGGGGCAGCAGGCACTAGGGGAGCTGATGGAGCAAGGGGAGGAGACATGGCAGCAGAGGGAAACGGTAGAGGTTTATAAGATATTTATTAATAACTTGGGTGCCACAGTGGCACATCCAAACAAGCCACATGAACTCAGTACTGATGCACAACACAAAATACATTCTGCTCATGGGAGGAAACTCTTAGAGGTAACACTTCCCCCAGCCTCTCCGCCCCTGAGTTAATGTCACACACATTGGATTAATGCAATTGCAGGATAGTTGCATGAGGGGGGTTTGGTGGGGGCCAAACTAATCCCTATTGGTAGAAGGATGGTGGGAAAAGTCCTTAGAGGGGTCACATGACACCTTTTACTTCTGGTCATGTGTCCATCTTGCCCCGAGAGTGTTACCTCCAGAGGCCTGGCTAATGGGAGTCAGGGGGTGTGGCTAATGGAGGTCAGGGGCGTGGTTAACAGGGGTGTGGCTAATGGGAGTCAAAGAGTAAATTAAAAAAAAATTATTTGATGTGAAAAAGTGGGCCATTCTCAACCCATTTCCCGGGCCTATTTTGATTGCCAGTCCGCCCCTGGCTATGAAAGTAGAATTTTTTATTGCAATCACATCGGCCAGATGACTAGGAGAGATTGCAGCCCTGAGGGCAGATCTGCCTTACGCAGTCTTCTCAAAGGACAAGATTACTTTACGTCCACATCCAAAATCCCTGCTGAAGGATTCATATTAATGAACCCATATATTTACCCACATTCTATCCAAAGCATCATAACTCCATTAGGGACTCGATCCTGCACTCCTTGGATGTATGTTGAGCTGTGGTGTTCTATTTGGACAGAACAAAACAATTTCAAATGTCTAATAGACTTTTTATATCTATCTTCGGTCCCTCCAAGGGAGCAGCTGTCTCCACTCAGCAGATATCAAAATGGATATCTGCTTGTATACACACCTGCTACAAGTTATGCAATAAGTCCCGCCCCCTCCTGGGGACCACTGCTCATTCAACGCGAGCATTGGCAGCATCTACCACCTTTCTTCACAATGTGCCCCTTGTTGACATCTGTAGGGCGGCTACCTGGTCCTCCCATCATACTTTTGCACAGCACTACGCATTGCAACAGGGACCAATTCCATCTACCTCCGTGGGCACCACTGTCCTTGCCACCTCTTGGACACGACTGCAAAGCCCACCTCTGCCTAACACAGGTACTGCTATATAGTCACTTGAGTGGAGCACCCATAGGGACACCACTCAAAGGAGAAGAAGTTACTCACCTTGTTCAGTAACAATGGTTCTTTGAGAGGTGTGCCCCTGTGGGTACTCCACTCCCCCCCTTCCTCTCCTTTGGAGTCCATTAAGGGATTTCTCGGTAGAAAAGGAATGGAGGGATTTTTGCATGTGTGCAGCTAACAGACAAAACAGCATGAGATGGCAACTGTGCAAGTGCAGCGTGGGAAGGTTCTTTTAAGGTAAAAATCTCTGATAGCTGGTGCAAGGGCACGCCGCCACCTGTGTGGAGCACCCATAGGGACACACATCTTGAAGAACCATCGTTACTGCACAAGGTGAACAACTTCTTCTTATACTGTGCTTTCCATCATTAGAAATGCTTTGGAAAATGCTTTACAAAACAGGTCAGTATCATTATCTCCATTTTTGGAAAGGTGAGGCAGAGAAGGGAGTGATCCTCAGAGTTGCTGTAACTTGTGCCGGCCTACATCATCCCTATGGGGCTGTTCTGGCAGGATAGATAAAGCACATCACCCTTGTGTGCTGACTTGCTCCCATCACACTACCTATGCAAAGGGGGCTTAGAGCAGGGAATGTAGGGTCAGCTGTGTGGACTTTATGCTACTCAAGGATTACCATATCCAAGAGCTCTCTTTAAGTTGGCTTTGCACTGGTGCAAACGGGACAGAGCAGAGGCCAGGATCTGAAAAAAGGGATATTCCTATTTGTACTCATTAGAAGGAGATCAGAGATTGAGGGAAGTTGAAGAAAAAATAAGTAAGCATTTTCCTTTCCTTTTTTTGTGGACTTGCAGGAGGCGAGAAGCTCCAGTGATGTTTAGGAAGCTTGTCAGACCACCCTACAAGTCTTAGAAGGCCTCATGGCTTGATTCTTGCTGAGGCTTAGGCTCTTTAGGGACTGTCAACCTCCTCTAAGCTCTAGGTGGCTCAGAAGAATCATTCCCCACACACACTAATGAGCAATCTCAGGCTCTGTCTATGTTGCAAGTGCTGCAGTGGCACAGCTGTGGCAGTGCCACTGCAGTGCTGTAATGAAGTGATGGAAGTAATTTTTTCTGTAGCTTTAGTAAATCCATCCCTTTGAGAGGATGGAATTCTTCCATCAACCTAGCTGTGTCTATGGTGGGGGTTAGGCTGGTCTCAGTCAAGCAAGGTGTGAAATTATTCACAGCCCTAAACAATGTAGCTAAATCAACCTGAATTTTAGGCCTCAGCTGCACCTAAAATTCACAGACAGGAGGTCTTGAGCCATCTGTGATTTATAGGATTGGGGTCCTGGTGACCCTCCGGAGGCAGTGTGAGCCACAAGGGTGCATTGACTAACAGTTCTCTTTAGTTCAGTGAGATTAAGAGTTTTGACATCTTGCAGGATTGAGCCCATGAAATGTTTCATGAAAACAGTGGTAGTTAAGTGATATCTAAACCGAGCAGAATGCATCTGAACAAGTCCAATTCTAAATCAAACCGTCCAAGTGGAGGCAAATTTCTAGGCAGTTAAAAGTTAAGTATACCAGTGTCTATCTCAGGGAGACTACTTTTCTCATAAGGGGGCTAATTTGAAAGTTTAAGACTACTATCCATCTCCAGTTCTGAGCCTTGCACTATGCTGATTAACTACTAATAGTCATTTCTGTCATCACTCATTAAGTGTGCTTACATTGTTTGACCTTTTTATTAAAAGTAGTAAAGAGGTTATTGATTGTATACTGAAATTTTAAGTAACTCTGTTTCCTAGTAGTAGTTATAATCTGAATGTTATGTGGTGGCTGGATAGTTTTTGATAATTTGACTCTTTATATCTGCCTCTTTTCCTTTTACTGATAAAAGAAATCATACTGTAACTCTAGTGCCACCAACTGACTAATCAGTAAGCCATGAGTCATTAAGGTTTTGATCCTTCGAAACCATCTGCCTGGAAAGACCCTATGGAGCTGTAGGTGTTAGCCTATGTGGGTCACTTTACAGAACAGAGCCTTTACATTGTTTGGTCCAAAAAAATGGTTTTTCTTTGTTCATGTGTTAGACATAAGTCTGTTAGTTATCTCTCAAGGTTTGCTTTTGTTGTATAATGTTTTCAGAGAAATTCTGTTCCGTAACAGCCTTATTATGCATTCTTCCTGGTCCCTGATTTATTATATTATCTCAGGCAACCAGAGGCATTGTGGAATTCCTACTAGGTTCAGCTTGAATAGAGAGAGGTATGAAGGTTTCTTTCCCTGACTTTTGTATTGATACCTTGCTTTGCTGCTTCACTCCTTTCTGTGTTCACCAATAGCAGGGTGTTGGTGACATCCTAGTCTCCCAGCAAAGTGACACAACAAAGAAACAATATAGGCTATGACGTTGGGGTGGAGTAGGAGGTGGGAAACCAGTATGACTGAGGGGAGAGATAAAGGGAGGGACAATTCCTTATCTAGGCTGCAGCATCCATTTACACAACAGCCATCTCCTCTCTGCTGCTGAACTGTTTCTCTTTTGCATTCCCCTCCATATTATTTCTTATCCTTCAATAAAATGAGGATAATGTTTCCACCCCACTCCCAATCACCACCATTCCACTTCCTCCTGCCTGAAGGGTATGATGGTGATTCTAAGTTCTGAGGTATGCTTTAAAATCCAACCATTCTGTCCTGAAAGGTCCCCAAACACCCTCTTCTCTTCTTGTCAATGGATTGGACTTCATTTTTTTACTCTGTCCTCATATCTCCAATTTTATAATCATCTTGCCACTCGTTTAAAGTATATGTGGAAGTGTAATGGGATAGCACTCACCTCCCACGAGTGCCCTGGTCTATTCGAGTGCATGTGCCTGCACTCCCTGAGTTTCAGCTTTTTCAGTTATTCAGCTCTCCAGCCAAGTCACACCCTGTGTGAATCACAACCCCTTCCAGGGTACACACTTAACAGGGTCCCATCTCAGTGCCCTCTGTTTAGTGTTCCTCTGACTGTGTTCCCAACTAGGAGAGAGTGGTGTCTCCAGGGCTTCCCCTCTTGGAGACAGCTTCCTCGCCCTTATCTCAGGGCTTGTATCTCAGTCCATCAGTCTCCCTATGAAACTCTCCGTGGTGCTGCCATTTCCTCAGCCAGCCATAATCTTACAGAGACACTGAGCTGACTCTTGGCCTGCAGCTTCTTTTTAGGCCTTCCTGGCCCCTGAATTGTCTGGTTCCTCCTGCAGCCACTCTGGCTTGCCTGGAGAATTTCTATGGCTTTCTTCTGTGGCAGGGTATGACAAGGCCACAAGCCTGCAGCAGGGGGCTTCAGGGCCTGATCCACCTCATCACACTCCTCCCTCTTCAGACAAGAAGGTCAGGCATTTACTGAAAACAGTATCTGGTCCTCTTCATCAAGATTCTATCTCCTGGGCCTACTTCACCAAGGAAGTTTTAACAGTTCATGCCCTCATTTCCCAGGGTTCTCCATCTGTCTTTTCTGCCTGCAGAATTGCTTTAAATAGTCTCTACCCATAGGTCTTGCCCTGGCTTCCCAGGGTTTTCCTCTCAGGTCTCTATACCTGGAGAGTAACCATAGCCCAGTGGCACACCTTTGCCTCCTGGACACTGAGGTCTCTGTACCCCGAGACTCTAACTGTGCCACAGTCATAAAATGTACGTAGCAAGCACCAGGGGCAGACTGGCCCGGCAGGATACCGGGAATTTCCCAGTGGGCCATCGTCAGAAGGGCCGCTGCTCCTGGGAGCAGGGCCGGCACATTTCTAGGGGGCAGGGCAGCATTCCGGCACGCAGGAGGAGCAGGCAGTGAGCCCCGCGGAGTCCGCCCCAAGTTGGGAGCCCCACGCCTGGCTGCTTGAAGCCTGCGCCTGGCCCCGGGGTGCTGGGAGCTCTGCACGGGCCCGGGGCTCTGCGGCCGGGGGCACTGGGCTTGCACGTCTGGCCACGGCGCCTGGGGCGCGAGAGGCTGGCTGCGGGAGGAGTGGAGAGCAAAGTAAGCCCTGAGTCGCCTGTGGGGGGAGGAGAGGAGACGGCAGCAGAGGATCGATGATGGGAGATAATAAAGATGCAGGTCCCACGCTGGGTTCACTCCTCCTCGTTTCCTTGCAGAGGCTCATCAGCACCGGCCAGAGGGTTGGCATGAGTCCCAGCTCACTGGGCTCACACCACTCCAGAGAGTCGCCCTGCCTGGGGAGCTCCCCGTGGCCGTGGGAGGCGCTACCAGCTCCCACTTGGGGAGTCCGTGAGCTCACCTGCCCCATGGCCCGGGCTCCTGCATGTCCGAGTGCAGGCCCCACACAGCTCCGCCATCGCCGGTAGGGCTGGAGTTGGCTCACTCCCCTGGCAGGGCCCGGCTGTGCCTTTGAGTGAGTGCAGCCCCCCCCACCTGCCCGTGTGCCCCCTCCAGCCGGCCACCCCTCCCGGGCGCCCCGCAACTCACCCTCCCCGCCCGAATCCCCCGCCTGTGTTCTCTCCCCGCAACCCCTGCCTGTGAACCCCTTGCCCGGCTGTCCCCCGCCTGTGTGCCCCTGCCCACTGTCCCGCGACCCCCTCCACCTCTCCCCTCTCTTCTCCTCCCCTGGCTCGGCCTCTGCCCAGCAACCCCGCACCCCACTTCCTGGCCCACTGCAACCCTGCTGGGACCCCGTCTCCTCTTCTCCCCCCCCGCTCCCCGCCACCTCCCTGCTGCCCTCCTGGATCTCCATCTCCTGTCTGGCTTTCTAAACAATCCCCCCTCCCAATACTCTCGGGGCCCTGAACCCTCCCCCACATACACACCTGCCCAGGAACCCAGCCCCCTTGTGGGGCAGGGGCGGCCAAAAAATTTTTTGCTGGGGGCAGCAAAAAACCTGGGGTCGGGGGCGGCCAAACATTTTTTTTTTGCTTGGGGCAGCAAAAAACCTAGAGCCTGCCCTGGATGCAGGGAAAGGGGGAGGGGCACGCAGGGGTAACATCATGGGGAGAGCTGTTCTCAACCCATTTCCCGGGCCTATTTTGATTGCGAGTCCGCCCTTGGCAAGCACTCTTTTTTCTCATTCAGCTGCTCATTCTGGAACTTAAAATCCTTTAGTTCCTCCTTTGCTGCCCACAGTTGCTACAGCAAGTCAGCCTGTCTTTGGAGGGAGCTCACAAAACCTGCCTGTGCTACCCCACTCCCTGCCCTAGGGTCCTGTTTCCTACCCCAGCCCTTCTCTTTCATTTCTCCCAGCTAGGGTGAATCTGTCTGGGCCTCCTTGCTAATCAGACTACCAAATATTTTAACGTGAGTTCCCACAGCGTAATACTGGACCTTGACCCTTATCTCAGGGGTTGTATCTCAGTCCACCTGTCTCATCCTAAATCTCCCCATGGATCCCTCCATAGTACTGCCGCTTCCTCAGCCAGCCAGCCAAAGTCTACACCTCTTCAAGGCTCCAGAGTTGATTTGGGGCCTGCAGCTTCTTTTTATAGTAATAGAGATGTAGCCGTGTTAATCTAGTTTAGCTGAAATAAAAAACAGGACTATGTAGCACTTTAAAGACTAACAAGATGGTTTATTAGGTGATGAGCTTTCGTGGGCCAGACCCACTTCCTCAGATCAAATTGTGGAAGAAAATAGGCATGACCATATATACCAAAGGGATACAATAAAAAAAAAAGTGATTGGCTGGTTGGCTGATTCCTGATCTCCTGATTGGCTGATTCCTTCTGCAGCCACTCTAGCTTGTCTGGAGGACTTTTCTGTGGTTTTCTTCTGAGGCAAGGAGTGGCAAGGCCACAAGCTTGGTCCACCCCATTACAGGAAGTGTCTGGTGTTTTAGTTTCTCTTTGCCTGTTTCTCTCACGGAAATTATTTAAGAGACAATTTAATTCCATTGGTATCCCTTCCCTCTCTTTCTCATTTCTCTTGCCCAGCTTGTAGGTGTCAGTTTCTGCATCTTTAAATATGAACTTGATGGATAGTGATAGGATTAGGTTTGCACTTGTACTTTGTGCTGGCCTATCATATTGGCAGCAATTTCTTTATCATATTGTTTACTAAATCATATATATCCTTTTGACAGAACAGTGACTTCATTATCCAGAAGCATCAGATTGCAATCAGAAGAATGCCATGCTGTTCTCATCTTCTATCATAATTGAAAAAAAAACAAGGAGTTTATGATTGGGGCAACAGAAAACTATTGCCCTACTGCAGAGATTTTGCTTTTCACCAAGTAGTAGCCATGGTTCTGTATTAATATGACGTGATCAATTGAACAAATAAAGCATCACCACATCAAGTTCAAGCTACTTGTCCTTGTCTCCCTATTTATTTACCCTTGTCTCTTTTTTCTCCCATGTCATCCTCTTCCTTTTCTGCTCTTTTTCCTCTTGATACCTCATTTGAATCCTTCTCTGGGCTTTTTCTAATCAGAACCAATTGCATGGAGATTCCTGAGCTGTACCACAAAGGAACTTCTTGTTAAAGTTTTTCCTGAATACCCACTTCCTCCATGAATCTTTCGGAATTAACCAAAACATTTAACTTAATCTACCCCACACCAAAATAAAAGAGTCCTTCTTCACTCCATCATGCTGTACATTAGCCTTCACTGAGTTACAGTATTATCTTGCTGGTGTAATTCCAATCGTTCCTCTTCCTTTCTTGTCATTTCATCATTTCACATACAAGATTATAAGGTATTGGGGCAATTCCTAGCAAATTCTTGAGTGCCATGACAGTGAATAAAATATAATTATACAGTATTTGCTAAGTACTGAACACTTGGCTATTTTAAAATTGCTTTATTAATACTTCTAACATTCATTATGTTTTTAAATAATCTTTGTCCCTTATAGTTCATATTTAGCATGATTCACAGTCCTTACTGAGACAAAAACACTGGATTTAAGGGTTTTTTTTCTGGAGTAGGGACTGCAAAACGGAGTCCAACGTTCTTGAGGCTACTGTTGTCTGAGGCAGCAGCATCGCTTGGAAGCTGGTCCAAGCAGAGTTGAGCCACATTACATTGGAGTAAATAAAGAGAGGATCTAATTTTTTTAATACAGTAACTGCACAAAAACATAGCAGGGAGCAGCCACTGAGACCATTTTATTATTGTATTGTGGTAGCACCCAAAGGCCCCATGTTTTGGGGCTTCATTGTGCTAAGAACTGTACAGTCTCCTCACAAAACTTTATATTTGTTGTAATAGGAGCAGTGGGACACATCCAGATTTTCAGTATGCTTCGTGGACACACTTAAAACATGGTAATGACCTGTCTACTTTACAAGTTGAAACCATGCTTTAACTGTGTCATGTGGCAGCTGGATTTTAACACTGCTACATTAATCTTGTGGACTGGGACGAAGAGAGGTGCATTTGGAAAAATGTAAAAACTTGCTTGAAATGCTAACCAGAGGGGTTCTTGTCCTCTGAATTGGATATTGGTTTTTACAAACCCAAAAATATTCACTTAAGAAAGAGGGGAGAGGTGGGATCTTCCCATCTGATCTAGAAATACCTGTCCCTTCTTCACACTTTCCATGCTCTTGGGTTCCCATTTTAAATATTTCAATAGGTGGGGTTTGACCTCTTGTAATTCAGCCACTAGATAAGGAATCACATTTAGTTCTCTGGTATCTTCACACTCCAAAATCTGCTTTAAATAAACCAAAGCCCAAAACTGCCACAGGAACTCTTCTTGTGTATTTAGATGGTGTGTTAGTTTGTTTTTCCTTCAAAGGGTACATTTTAAAAATTTGCTTGGAAGAAAACAAAAAAGGTTATTGGGTTTAAAAATATTTTACCTGTATTATCAATAAGACTTTAGATTACTGAAGCTGAACATTTTGAAACCCTACCTTCCTCTTCACTCTTTCTGCTATTTCCAGTTTGCCTTTAACTCAGTTTGGACAATAAATTATACTCTAGTTCAGGGGTGGCTAAGCTGTAGCTCCAGAGCCACATGCGGCTCTTCAGAAGTTAATATGCAGTTCCTTACATAGGTACCACATCCAGGGCTGGAGCAACAGGTACCAACTTTCCAATGGGCCAGAGGGTGCTCATTGTTCAACCCCCAGCTCTGCTCTAGGCGCTGTCCCCCTCCACCCTTTCCCCCTAGGATCCTGCCACTTCCTATGCTCTCCCCTGAGCCTGTCACACCCATGCTTCCCCCCTCCAGTGTCTCCCACAGAGAGAGAGCTGATCACAGTGGGCAGGAGGAAAAGGAGGAGGCGGTGCTGACCAGTGGGGCTGCCCATGAGCGGGATGTGCTGAGAGTGGTGGTGGGGAGATGATATGGGATGGTGACATAGAACTGTAGCTCTTTGGCAATGTGCATTGGTAAATTCTGGTTCCTTCACAGGCTTAGGTTGGCCACCCCTGCTCTAGTTGCTTTAACTTTCTGGTTCTTAAGTACTAGCACAATGCTGCAACACTGGAGTGCCATACATTACACAGGGAATCTCTAAACCCAAACAAAAACCCCACTGAAATGAAAGAAAAGTATAACAATGGCACGCCTATTAATATTTGGATTTGTAAGTTCTCCCTCTCCCAGCCCCTTCCTTTTTAAACAAAGCCTAAATACCTAGAATATCTGACAGCGTCCTCTTTAAGGTCTTGATCCAAAGCCTGCTCAAATCAATAGAAAGACTTCCATGGACTTCGGTGGGCTTTGCATTAAGCCCTATGATTAAGAGGTGAATCTTGAACTGAATGTTTGTGTTTGAGAACACGGAGGCCTCTCCATTGGAAAATGAATAAAAACAAAGCTAATATTCATTAATATTTTATATATTGAAACATAAAATGTTATCTCATTTTAGAATTAACATCTGACTGTCCTCACATCACACCATACCTCTCCCAGCACCACATCATTGAGATTACCTTTCAGTTGAATTGCAGTTCACTAAAACTAAGCTACTTTATCTGTATCTTTATCTCTGTGGTCATATCCTGCAAATGTGACATGAACCCTGGAACAGAAACAAACACCAATAATAATAGGGAACCAGAAGAACATGATTTCAAGACTCATTTATCATTAATGTTAATAGTTCCGTCACACCTCATTTTCCACTCTGAGGGTGCACAAGCAAGAACAGAGCCCAATTCCCTAATAGGCTGGACATAAATCCCTTTCTCTTAACCATGCTGCTTCTCAAAACAAACCTGACATCTTTTGTTTTTGTTGTGTTATCTGTAAAAAAAGGGCTACTTGATGCATCGGTGACTCAGTGTTTCAATATATTTGGCATTATTATCTCTGAACCAAATGCAAGAGAACAGTCATCAGCTGCAGTTATTTAATTTAGTCCAGTAGCAATCTGTTCTGCTATACTGAAAGGCCAGGGTTCAACCTCTGTTAATGGGGCTGGTGATTTTATAGCTGTACACAATAGAAAATGTTTCTGCATTTTTTTCTTTTTCTAAATCTACCAAACTAAAAAGCTGTATACAGAACAAACAAACAAACAAACAAACCAGCTTTATTTAAAGAAAGGTATCAGGTTGAAAATCAAAGGAAAGTAAATGGCAGAATTAAGGTTGACGGCAACTTTAATTGAGTCTCCATGTGCATATGCATTAGTATAGTATGGTCACATATTCATACATGATCATGTAGGATTTTAATGTAGCATTTTAAACTGTTTGTAACAGCACCCATCCATTATTAATCACAAAGTATATTCAGGTTATTAAAAATGTACAGTAATTACTCGTTTTAACACGTGTCCGCTTAACACGTTTTTGCAATAGCACGATTTTTTTTTTAGGGAACGTTTTTCAAATAACACGACCGTCCCCGAAATAACACGAAAATAATCAAGTAGTGGACTACTTCGCGCAGCAGTATAAGTTGGTGAAAACAGTGGTAATACGCATAAGCAGATGAATTCACGTGGTCACAGCGCTCCTCCGCTCACTCACGTGTTTATCTTTGTGTTTTAACAAACCACGGGCGACTTGTGTTGCTAGATATCTAATGTTGACATTGACAACCCAGCACCACAAAAAATTGACTTTGCCACCACCACCTGAAATGCAACCCCCACCTTTTCCATTATTTTTAATGGGAAAATTGACCCCGCATAGCATATTTTCGCTTAGCACGAACATTTTTAGAAATGCATCCAGAGTGTTAAATGAGGAATTACTGTATTCAGATTTTAACCTTGTGTAACATGTCAAGAATGTTAGTAATAGAAGTAACAGTATTTTAGTCATTTTAAAGTAAGTTATATAAATATTTAGAAACCTAAATTATTAGGATTCTTCACATACCAAAAACCTGGTGTGAGGCAGAAATGTAGCAGTTACAGTCTTTCTTATCAAAGATCTAAGCTGATGTAATATTAAATAATAGTTTCAGTTCAAATATTCAACACAGCATTCACTGATATTTTTTAAATTCTGTATAGATTCATTATGTTGAATTAGGTTCAAACTGTCCAGTAGTTTAAATTTCAAACACATAAGGATTTGTCTTTATACTTTTGAACAGCTGATCAGGTCACTTTCCTAACCATGAGGTCTTTCTTTGTATTCATTTCAGTTGAGGCAATCACAGTCATACTGCACAGACACGGAATGCTTTCAGGAATGTGAGTAACCATGTTCTGACTGGATGTGCATTGGATTAGGACTCCTGTGAAAGTCAAAATAAGCAGTAATAATTTAACTCAAAATGAGATGTGGTATGGCCTGGATCTCTTTTACTTTTTTCTTGTGCAGTTGTGGTTTGAATTAATCTTTGTCAGATTTAAATTAATGTATGTTATAGGCCATATCCTGTGCTGAGCAACCCTGAAACCCACTGATGTCAATGTGAGTTGTAGGAATGCAGTGCCTTTCTCAATTTGTCACCATATTTAATTGAATTTAGCCTAGTAACTTGCAGAGCTCAAAGTTGAATTTCCTTGTACCAGCAAGGACCAGGGTGCTAAATGGGATTGACCGGGGCTGGAGGATTATGACTTTTTCAATGTACCAATGTGTTTTTGAAAGAGACACATTATGTAATCTTCAGGACTAGTCAGCACTACAAAGTTAGATCGATATAAGCTGCCTTGCATAGACCTGGTTATGCAAATGTCAATACTTAAATTTGTAACCCTTGCATCATGCCAACATTGTAACCCCACCTGTCCAAGAGATGTTGAGCAATGTACTATGGTAGATTCAGTGTGAATATAGATACTTAATTACTTATGTCAACACTAACATTCCTCCAACAGCTGTCCCACAGTTCCTTACTTTGATCACACTAGTCACAATTGTGTGCTCCACTACCCAGGGTTACCAGATGATTCCAAAAAAAATACCGGACACACTTGATCTCAGATGTGTGTGGCGGGGGCGACCGGCCGGGAGGGGAGTGGGGCTGGCCGGGAGGAAGTCTGGGGGAGCAGGGCTGGCCAGGGGAGATCGGGGGGAGGGGGAGAAACAGCTGGCGGGAAGCAGGGCTGGCCGGGAGGGGACTGGGGGGGAGCGGGGCTGGCCGGGCGGGAACCAGCCGGCAGGGAGCGGGGCTGGCTGGGAGGGGGTCGGGGGGAGGAACTAGCCGACAGGGAGCAGGGCTGGCCCGGGCGCACGCAGATCCCGGGGTGGTGCCCGTCCCGCGCACAGTCCTGGCAGGGTGCACGGGTGAGTCTGGCCCTGGGGATTCCATCCCATCCCAGCCCCCCCCCCCCTCCTCTCTACTGCGTAGTTGCGTACTGCCTGGCTGGTAGACACGCTTATGCAGTGTGCGCATGTCTACCAGCCAGGCAGTATGCAACTACGTACTGATACTCATGATAATAATAAAACTTACTTAATTAGAAAATACTGGACATTTATATGTCCAGAATTTTCTCAGTTTGTTTCCCAGACAGAAAGCTCAAATACCGGACTGTCTGGTTCAAAACCAGATACCTGGCAACCCTACCACTACCCAGGGTCACAGAAACTGAAAGCCCCTATACATGTACTTTAAAGTCCCATGGAATTTTGAAATGCCTCCTTCTGATTGTCCATTTTGACAAATATCTAGTAGCTCTCCATAGTTATGTGCATCTGTCCAGCTGATTGCGCTGTCTACATGCTGAAGACATGCTTAGGCTTGCAATAGACAGGAGATATTGGATCTCCTGGGCCTGTGAGGAGAAAAGGCTGTGCAAGCATAGCTGTAGAAACGTTCTGTAAGCAGATTGCACAGGGGTTGGAGAAGGATATGACAAGAACCAGCAGCAGTGCCATGTGAAAGTGAAGGAACTGCAGCAGGCTTATCAGAAGGCCAAGGAGATCAACAGTCACTCCAGTGCCAAGCCACAGATCTGCCACTTTTACAAGAGCTGCATGCCATATTTGCCAGAGACCCCACCACCACTCCACAGAGCACTTTAGATTCTTCTGAGGAGCCCAAATCACAGACTACTGCCATGAACAGTGAGCAAGAGAAGGTGGATGAGGAAAAGGAAGAGGAATATGGCAGATACACAACCAGGGAGTCCAGCTATGCTAAAAGTCAGAGTCAGGTTTTGACTACACCACAGTCCACTCAGTCGCAGCAGTCAAGCATATGCAAGCCCAACGTAGGGGAAGGAACTGTGGGTAAGTGTATGAATTTATTTCCTATTACAGTGATGTTGCTCCCACTTAGTAAGACACAACTAATGACTTTTCAGTAATTTACTTGTACTAGAATAAGCAGTGGTACAACAAAGAACGCTGGAGTTATCTGCTTTTCATTCCCATGTAGAGTTAAGCAGGGGAAGGGGAGGGTAGGCAGAGCAGTTTTTTTATGTAGACAAGGGTATCTCTTGAATCCTCCTGAGAGATCTCTGTGAAACTTCCATAGAGGTACTCTGCTCTCAAGAAGGTTTCTTGGGATGGCAGGCTTATTTCTTCCATTGCAGGACACTTTCCCATGCCAGCTGGTGAAACCTAGAGATGGCCCATTGCAGTGAACAGGCTAGCTGGAAATGTGTCTTGGTGGCCTAAGGACACCAGCAGCCTTCGTTACCCTCAAAAGTGAGATATTAGCTAAAACCACAGTTGCCCGTGCAAAATGGTGCCAGTATTTAGTGCCATTCTCCTATATTCATAGTTTCATGTAACTGAGCAATTCTCTTCTAATTTTCCTCACATCTGGAACACCATATTCACTATGGCTGGTGCTGTGATTGGTGCTCTGCAGAAGTGTCAGTGGCATGGATTGATTAAAACTTCAGGGGAGAAAGGGAGAGGAGTTCTGAAACTTAACTTTCATTTTCCTTTGTGACTACTCTGTGATACTGTGTGCTTTTTCTATAGCTGCTGCCACTGCAGCCTTGAGAATTTCCCCCTCCACATCCATGGAATTCCTGATCCAGAAAAGAGGAGAAAGAAGAGAGCTTGGGATGACATGTTCAACAAGATCTTGCAAGTTAGTACTGCATCGGACCATGAATGGAGGGCCTGGAGGATGAATACTGCAGACTGTATGGAGAAGAGTGGCCAGGAGAGAGGCTTAGGAGTCCCAGCAGCAAAAGGAGAGGGAGATGCACCAGGATGTAATGAGGCTTCTCGGCAGCAAACGGATGCTTGCAGAAATGTATGGACCTACAGGTGCAACACTCACTCCCTGTGCAGTCCATAGAGGGCCCCACTATATCATCTCTCTAAACTCATCCTCAAAATCTCATCTGGAATTATGGGCCATATCAGTTGGCCTATTCTATACATTGAGGGGATGTAACCACAACTTCATATACTGACCCACGAGTGCCACAGTTGACGTATATGTAGCTAAAATGGACATGAATGTTCCTTTCCCCTCTTTCCACTCTGATCCATACGTTTATTGATACATTTATTGATACATTGTCATTACTCAATAAAAGTCTGTTATTTGGGAAATAATTCATTTGTATTAATCCCCAACTTATCCTGCAGAATGCCTGGTGGTACTGAAAGCACCTATTTACTTGCTGTTGCACTCTATGACATAACTCAGAGGGTCAGTGACAAGCACAGTGTAATAACCATAAGTGTGCAGCAAGCACTGCAAAAATAATGGTGCGCTATCAGTGTTATATTCATATATATACACATCAAATACTGCCTGGTTCCTAACTGGCTACCAAACTGAAGTACCAGGAACTATACCAAAATGCATTACTATGTCTTGCTATTAAAACACTTTTTCAAAGCCTCCCTGAGTTGCACAAGTCCACATTGAGCTTGTCGGATAGCCCTTGTGTTTTCTGTTCAAACTCAGCTCCACTTTGCCCTTCACCCCAGCAACATCTTTTCTCTCTTTGCTTCACAGATTCAGGACCCAGCAACCACTATAACCATTAGGATATTTTTCTTGAGATCCAGTCTTGTGAGCAAACAACACTAGTGCCCTGCTGTAGCTGCTGAGCCAGTAGTTCAATCTTTCCTCAGTGCTGTTAAAGTATCCATTGTATGGCTTCGTGACTTACGGGACAAAAGGCTAGGCTGGGTCCCTGAGGATCAGTAGTGGAGTCCCTGATTTTAGCTTTCTGAACGGTCTGTGTTCTTAAAGATGTGAGCATTGGTCACCTTCCCTGACCAGCCAACACTGATATCAATGAAGCATCCCTGGTGATCTACCAGTTCCTCCATAGAAAAACAGCCCTTTCTGTTGATGTACTCTGTGACAAGGTGGTCTGGTGCCAAAACACGCTATCTGTCACTCCACTGTATTTCAGGAATCCCTTTGCTGCAGATCCATCCGTTATGTCTTGCATGTTGCTGAGAGTCAGGTCTCTATAGCAGGAGATGTTTAATGACCCTGCACGCTTGCCTGACAATGGCCCCCACAAATGATTTTCCAACTAAAAATGATTTCCCACTGACTGGTAGCAATATGGCATGATGAGTTTCCACATGATGATCACCACTCACTTCTCATCTGTTAGTGTCCCTATGCTGGATGGACTGGGGCAAGCTCAGCACACAGATCCAGGAATGTGGCTTTGTGCCACTTAGGGTATGTCTGGACTACAGAGTTTTGTCGGAAAAATGGCCATTTTTCTGACAAAACTCACAGAACGTCCACACTGCAAGAACAGAGGAGTTTTTGCGCAATTGGAATTCCACTTTCTACGAGGAAGAAGCCTTTTTGCGAAAGAGCTCTTTCACAAAAAGGCGTGTGTGGATGGGGAAGAGGGAGTTTATTCAGAAGAAGAGGGAAAAGCACAGGTGCCCTGGTGGCCATTCTGTCCATAGCAATCACTGCCTACATACGAGACAGCGTCCAGGCAGTCTGGACTCTATCTTTCGAAAAAGAACATCGCTTTTTCAATGCGCTTTTGCAGTGTGGACACTCTCTTGTGCAATAAGTTTTTTTGGAAGATCTCTTCTGAGAAAAGCTTCTTGCGCATGAAGACTGTCATTTAGATGTAGACTGAAAGTTCTGTAGGCACTGGGCATCATCTCAAGTCAGCATTACTATGGGAGCCCACCAGTCATAGAATCCTAGGGCTGGAAGAGACGTCAGGAGGTCATCGAGTCCAGCCCCTTGCCCAAAGCAGGACCAATCCCAACTAAATCATCCCAGCCAGGGCTTTGTCAAGCCAGGACTTAAAAACCTCTAGGGATGGAGATTCCACACCTCCCTAAGGAACCCATTCCAGTGCTTCACCACCCTCCTAGTGAAATAGTTTTTCCTACTATCCAACCTAGACTTCCCCCACTGTAACTTGAGACCATTGCTCCTCATTTTGTCATCTGTTACAACTGAGAACAGCCTCTCTCCATCCTCTTTGGAACCCCCCTTCAGATAGTTGAAGGCTGCTATCAAATCTCCCCTCACTTTTCTCTTCTGTAGACTAAGTCAATGCTCTTTTCTTGGGTGAAGCTGCACTCCATCATTTACAGCTGTTCCGTGATCGTCAACAACATTTAATTGGTTCTCACTGTGTCCCACAGCAGTCTGCCCTCCTGGAAATCATCATGTTTCCTGTGATTCTTATTCTGGCTCTGCAAATACCTGAGGATTGTGTGTCCTGTGTTTGCAATGCTCATAATAGGAGTGCAGAACTATGCAGTACCCAGATTCCCGTCAGCAAAAGTTTGCAATGTGGACATGCCCTGATGACTCAGGGAAGGTCATTGTGAATTGAAGCTTCTGAAAAAGCAAAAGGGAGACAGTGCTTCTTTAGATAACTAGGTTATCCCTTTGTACTGGAATTAGAGAGGAGGTTAAGACCAAGACTTCTTTGACTTTTTGAATGGTTGAGTTACAAATACTTTGCTTTCTGCAATCACCCAATGTTCATGTAAATTGCTTATAATCATGGCTTTAAAAATGTACTTACAGTTTGTCCAGAGCAATTAAAATCAGATACCTGAAGAGCCTTGCAGAGCACACAGTTGATCCATGTAAAGTTAGTCCAATCAGATAAGGATTGGAAAAGGACATCTTCCTCCAACGTGGTGCAAGTACTTTGCGCTGTGTCATCACTTTATTCTGGTTGTAAACCTGGCTCAACTGTTCCAAGGAAGGATGATCCTAATTTAAAGTGATCCTCAGATGGCATTAATGTTTCACAGTTGTGGGATTTTACAGTGAGTTGCAAACATTCAGTCACTTCTGAGAAGGAGAATGGGCTATGTAGGTCAAGAATGGTAATAGCATGATCTAGCAGTTTCAGCAATTACCTTAACTTGGGGGTTTGGTTCTCTCTCTGCCACAGACTTGCTTTGTGATGAGTAACCTCTCTGTGCCTGAGTTTACCCATCTATAAAATGAGTATGGTAATTCCTAGGGGCGGTATGAGGCTTAATTCATTAAAGTTTGTGAAGCACTTTCAGATCTTTGGACTGAACAATACTGTATAAAAGAGCCAAGTTCTAGTCAATTTTTATAATGTGCACAGTGTAATGCTAGTGTGAGTGTCTTTCAGTTAATGTTTTAGGATGATATTTTGACTGGCTAATTTTTATTGGGTAAACAAGTGTTGTAAAATTCTGAAGAATCAATTCACAGAATAAACAGAGCCTGTAAAGTTGCTGGAACTATTGTTTTCTGAAGTGGGTTATGACTGTTCTGGGTCCTGCTCCATGAGACAGTCAGTTATGATGCATCACTTCCATTTATTGCCTCCCTGTTCCTTCTGCTTGGATGAGGTCGCCATGAGTCTACAGTTGTGATGAATATAGAGTCCTGCTCCCTTTTCCTAAGTCCTCAGCTCAATACTACTCTTTCTGCCATTTGCTGACTCATGGTTCTTCATTGCTGGGCCCAGATGCCAAACATTTTACTTTAAGCCTCGCCTGACAATGCATTCTGGTGTTTCATGTTTCCTTCTAGAATAAGGTTGCCAGGTGTCCGGTATTTTTGTTGAAACCCTCTGGCAACCCTATTCCAGAAATCCAGCTGCTCATGTTATTACAGAAAAATCCTATGTCTACAGATTATAGAAGTAACTGCTGAGATTTGGATGTTTTTTGGTTTGGGAAACATCAGGGTTGTGGCTCAGTGATGTCATGGGTGTATCATGTTTTTCTGTTGCTACCAGTTAAGGAGGGGCAACTACAGAAATCCATGTAAACTCCCTACACGCTGTAGATTGATTGTTTCCATGAAATGTATCCTTTAGCCCCAAATTTAAGATTTTTTTTTATCTAGACTCCAGCCAAATTGAAACAGCAGCATTTACAGAAATGTGATGGTCTGTTGTCCATTTCAGTATGATAATAACTGTGAACTCTTATTGATTTCGCTTATTGTAATATTAATGTAGAATTTGTGCTACTGTAGCGCTCACAGGATCCAGTCTGGACTGGGGCTCTGTACATCCTCATAGAGGAAGAGATGGGCACCAGGGTTCCCTCACACAGCTGCCTAATAAGCGCTGCACAGGGACTCAGGGTTGCCACACACAGAGCTGCAGCTCTCTGCCAGGCCACTCTCCCCCACATTGTCCAGGGACCCCGTGTTCCTGTCAGCTCCCCTGCATAGAGTGGATGAATCAGATTTTTTTGGCTCAGATCAAGGGACAGTATTAGCAGCTCCTAAGTGAAAGATAAGATGACGTGGACTCAAGTGCTCACAGTATGCAGATGGCATGTACCATTACCTATCCTTCAACATGTAGGCTCATACTTCTACTAACAAGATGACCCTGTGTTTGGAGGGGGATCAGCTCATTGACGCAGAACACCTGCTTGAAGCTGAACCCAAGCAAGAGAAGGTGATGCTAATGGGCCAAAGAATCTACTTTAATTGAAGGTGCATGTCCATTTCAATCTGGCATTTAGGAGTGCTCCTGAATTTCTTGCTGACCCAGAATTCTCACCTGGCAGCATCTGCAAAAATGCTTTCTACCATCTCTAATTGGCTAGAAGCTTTTGTCCATTTTGGCAGATGCTAACCTGTCTCAATTATATATACACCTTTTTCCTCATCTATCTGGGCTACAACAGTGAAGCAGTCAATGCTTAGGACTCTCCAACTGTAACAGAACAATGCTGCATGTATTTTTAACAAGAGAGGCTGCTCTGACCACACCAGATCTGCCTTCCACTCTCCACTCTCCACACTGTCTTTGCATAGAACTTCAAGTTGTGTTCAAGGCTTTGGTCCTTATCTGCAAGGTGCTCAGTGCCTTGGCCTAGATATTCTAAAAACGATCGCCTGAAGTTCCAAGAGGAAGACTTTGTTCATAAATTCTGCTTCTCTGGCATAATGGAACTTTCTACCTTCACTCTAAAGGAGACAGTTTTCTTGAGGGTTAATCTGAGACTGTGGAATTTAACTCTCCCAGAAACAAAGGACAAAGCTGGGGGATTAAAAAAAAATAGTTTATTCACCAAAGAATGCAATTTTGGATTGACAAACTTCTTGAATTTGACACACATTTGCAGAAGCTTTGGAAAAAAGAACATTTGGGGCTAGATATACAAGAGGGCATAGACATGAGTTGACATATGGATCCCTCTGTCACCCTACTTATACCCACCATTTGGGATGTGGGAGACGCAAGTTTGAATCCCTGCTCTAGGCCAGGCATTTGAATTCAGATCTTCACCCTCCATGGGTGAGTGTCCTAACTACTCGGCTATAGCATTTTCTGGGGTGGGTTTCCCCTTCTTTCGTGTTGAAGTTTGTATAAATAATCACATATTCACTGGACCAGAGAGAGAAAGAATGAGACTGTAGGCTGGTGTTTATTATAAAAGCCAAAAAATTTCCAGAAAAAAAAACTAAGACATTTTAGGTCTCTTAACATTTTGTTCAACCTGAAATGAAATTGTTGACTTTTTAGATTTGTTGAAAATTTTGAAAATACTTTGAGTTGGGTGGAATTAAAAAATTCTTCCCTACTCCCAACTGCCAGAAACTGAAAAATCAGCTAAGTGCCCCGCCCTACTAGAGGTTATCACAGATTTCACCATCTTCCATTCCAAGTTCAAGGTGCACTACTTTGACCTGCCTTCTCTACTAGAAACATAACACAATGTGTGCATTAAATTCATGCACGCAGTTCTCTTAGGGTATGTCTAGACTACATGGCTCTGTCGACAAAGCCATGTAAACTAGCTTACCCGACATAGTCAATGAAGCGGGGATTTAAATAATCCACGCTTCATTAAAATAAAATGGCGCCGCTGTGCCGACAGTCAGCTGATCCGGCACAGCGCTGGAGTTCAGACGCGATTGGTCGACAGGGAAGCCTTTTGCCGCATCGCTCCTATGCCTCGCGAAACGAGGTTTACAGGAGCGGTTGACAAAGGCGTCCCTTGTCGACCAATCTGCGTGTAGACTCCCGTGCTGTGCCAGATCAGCTGATCGTTGGCACAGCATGGCATCCATTTTTATTTGAATGAAGCAGGGATTATTTAAATCCCCGCTTCATTGACTATGTTGGGTAAGCTAGTTTAAATGGCTCTGTAGTCTAGACATACCCTTACGGAGAGAGAAAGAGGACAAACCATACATGACAGATGTTAGTCACATCATGAAGTCACTACTGGAAGCCTTGTGGCTCCTAGAATAAGGAGGTGGTATAAAGCCCTATGCAAAATAGAAGTTGGTCACCTCCTGACCTTTCAAATGAGGACTTAGGAAATAGACCCCCCTCTCTGGTGCCCTTTTGTTTGTTTGCTCACTCAGCTCTTACATTGCTGATTCCCATTGTTTCTGTTCTCTGAGTCCAGGTCTACATTACCAGAGAAAGTCAACCTAAGATACGCAATTTCAGCTATGAGAATAGCATAGCTGGAGTCAACATACCTTAAGTTGAATTTCTGTGGCATCCCCATTGCAGGAGGTAAACGGGAGAAACTATCCTATTAACTTCCCTTACTCCTCACAACCCCATGGAGAACGGGTGTCAGTGGGGGTGGCCTCAGTGGTTGATTTAGTGAGTCCTTACTAAACCTGCTAAATTGAACCCTGGAAGATCAATCTCGGGGTAAGTGTAGACCTGGCCTGAGAGGGTGCCACACTGAAGGAAGGGAAGGAAAGGCAACCAGTAGTTAACAATGGAGTAATTTGTGTGGTATTCCTTTTCTGCTCTCTCTCATCCACAGGAGGTCCTTCCTGGATCTCAAGCCTTGTGCCTTTCCTTTCAATTTGATCTCTATTTTTTTTCATAGATTCTAAGATCAGAACAGACCATTGGGATTATCTAGTATGATCTCCTGTATAGTACAGGCCATATCCCGTCCCCGTCCCCGTCCCCCAAAAAAATTCCTTGTTTATGTCTTTTAGAAACTTCAAATCTTGATTTAAAAACTGCCATTGATAGAGAATACACCATGACCCTTGGGAAAGTATTCCAGTGGTTGGTTAATTACCATTTCTTGATCACTGACACAGAGGCAGGAGACACTAGAAAGAGATGTGTTCTACAGGAGGCTAACCTGAGAAGGCAAGGCACATCTGGTATTTTCAGGGTTAAAGCTTAATCCCTGCAAAACTGAAGATCAGCAAGGGGGAGGAGAGGGGAAATCAAAGCACATAGGAAGAAATGAAGGGGAGGAAAGAACAGAAAAAAAAAAGAGGGAAGATAAAAGAACTAACGGGGAGAAGGAAGCTGGCAAATGGTAGTGCAGTAGGTTGGGCTGTCTTGACTCATACAAAATGAGCACATCCAAAGATGAATAACACTAATTTATTTCAGAGTTTACCAAACTAACTGGAAACAAAGCAGATAGTACTAGGAATAGTCATATATGACTATTAATGTTGCAAGTCAGTGCAGTGACTCAGAAAGATAGTCTACAATTTTAGCATGATCAGAACTGATGCAAAGCCTCTTTCTGGCTGAATTTTATGGTGATAAGTTAGATTCTTCACATGGATGACATCTCTTTTTTAAAATTAAACAAAATATTTCTGGGATATAGCAGATAAAGGTAGAATTAATAGATTAAGTCAGTTGAAAAGTTTTAATACATCACACTTAACAGTCTCATTTCCCACTTGGAACCAATCCAACTCTGAAGTATAACTTAAATTCTAAAGACATTGAAATCATCTTTGGGCCACCCACCATGGGCCATTTACACATAGTAATTTCCCAGCACACTTGAACCATGAGTTGACACAGGACCACTCTCTTTTTACCATGTATCCTACATGAGCTCTAGCCCTGCAACTCCAAGGCTATAACCAGATTTCGGAACAAAACTAAAATAGGGTTTGTTTTTTGTCTGCACTGCAAGACTAAGATGTGTTTTAACTCTATCACAGATGTAAGTGGGTCTCCTTATTCTGCCCATCTGTATGTGAGTGAAATTTACTCAATGGGAATAAAAAGAACGTGAACACAGTCAAAACACATTAATATGGCATTGCTAACAGAAGTGAGTTTTTTGACAATTGCTGCATTAAGCTGTAATTAACCCATTTTCTTCTCACCTACAGATGTTGGCACAACACTCTCTCTTTATAGGAGACTATAAAGGCCAATAAGAGGCACCATGTATGCCCAGAAAGTATGTTGACTGAAAACAAAGGACCATCATCTGTTGTGAAATCAGTCCTGAGCTTCACAGTCTGTGGTTAAGAGGATATTCCATTGCTAAACCAGCACAGAGCTGGATTATTTTGAAAAATCAAAAATAACTTCCCACTGCAAAAGCCAAGTTTTTGGTTCTTGTGAATAAGGATTAACATTCTGGGGGGTGATGAGATTTTATAATGAATTCTTACCCCTTCCTCTCCATCATTACCCAAGACTCATCAATATCTTTTGGTTCATATGTAGAAAGAAAACTAAAACCTCCAACTTCAGGATGGATTATTTACAGTAAAGCATGGATTGTGTTCAGAATTTGTTTTCCACAGGAACGAAAGAGTAACGTGACAGTTACTTATGGATGCAAGAGGAAAGAAATAAAATACTGTTTTAGGGATAGGGATAAATAATAGGGGATAGGGATTATTTAGGGATAAATAATAAATTTTATTATTTATTACTAGAAGGATTTACCCAGCATTGCTTGAGTCCTCAACTCAATTAATTTTTATGTTTTGGGCACAGCTGGGAGAGGGGTGAATGTCCCCCAGCTGGGGCAGATCCAGGGTCGATCCCATCTGCCAGGGTTCCGTTCATGACTTCCAGACCCTGGGGAGTCAGCACTTTGCTCATGGCCATTGGCCCGGGCTCCATTTTTCCCTAGTCTGGCAACACTCCTGGCTGTAGCCAACTGGTTTTTCCCTATGGCTAGGTCTAGACTACGGGGCTTTATCAGAAAAAGCTATGCAAATTGTGCTCCGCAATTTGCATATCTTTTTCCGATCACTTTTGCAGAAGCTGCTTTTCCAGATTACAGAGGGTCAGCCTGTACTTGCTTACAAAATCAGACTTAAAAATTCAAAAGTATCACAGCACACTATTACTGAAATATTTCTTACTTTTTCATTTTTCCCATATAATTATAAATCAATTGGAATATAAATATTGTATTTACATTTCAGTGTATAATATACAGAGCAGTATAAACAAGTCATTGTATGAAATTTTAGTTTGTACTGACTGCAAGTGCTTTTTACGTAGCCTGTTGGAAAAACAGACAAATACCTAGATGAGTCGATGTACCCTTGAAGACATCTATGTATCCCTGATTAAAAACCACTGTTAGAGCACACTAAGGAACCTGTAGTGCCAGGGCCGGCCCGAGGTACGTGCAAGGCGGGCTACCCGCCTGGGGCGCCCCATTGTAGGGGGCGCCGCGCAGGGCTGCCGGGCTGGGCGGGGGCGGCACCGCGCATGCTCCGTGCGCCCGGGACGGGGCCGCGCATGCGTCACACTCCCGGGGGCGGCGCCGCGCTCCCGGAGCCTGGGGCGCACTGATGGCTTGGGCCTGCACTGTGTAGTGCACAATGTGAAGTGCATTAGTACATTTTAAAAATCACACCCCCTATAAATCACACTACTGCTTTGTGTAGACAAACCTTTAGGTACAGGTAACTTTCTAGTGCTTGTCTGGTATTAATAGGATATGTACATAGGATAGCTAGTTCAAAACAGTTATCTCATTAGGTTTGAGAAAGTGCTGTTGAGGTCTGAATTTTCATAATTCATCCCTATTTTTCTGTTATGTCTGAGTGAATTTAATGTACATGAAGGATATCAGATCGACAGCTCAGGATCATGAAGTCTTGTATTACAAAAGAGCTATGTTCTGGCCAGCAGTCCTGTAAGCTCCCCCACAATACCCCAGTAGTGTGCCATAAGTCTCTTATGTTGATAACACCTTCATGGATGAGAGAATAGTTCTCTGTGCCCACTCAGCCCTTGGGAAATCTTGTAAATGCCATCAAGGCAGGGGACAAGTATGATGATAGTTTTCCATAGTGAAAACTTGTGCTCAAGGGACTTGATTGACCCCTCCCCACTCACTGCAAATAGATATCAAACAACTATTACTGGTGGTAACTTCCAGCAAACATCGACATGGGCTAGATTTAAACCAACATGGTAGCGGTCTCTATGTATAATTGCGAAACGTTAACAGAAATGAGTGGATGCTAAAAACCTGCAAATTCCAAGGGTGTGTTTCTCCCTGTGGATTTTCCCCTCATTCTGAGGTTTTGTACAAAATCTAAACTTTCATAAATAAAATAATGTAGCTTTTCTTGTTCTGAAAATTACCTCATAATAGCATTGCATTAGTCACATTCTGATGTGTAACACACAAACAACACTGCTTAAAGTCAATATCAGTTGTGCTGTTGGATTCAAAAGGTTTTATGAGCCTGAAAGAGGAGAAATTCAGTGTGATGGGATATTAAATCAAGAGCTTAATAAGGGTAATTTTACATACTAGCATATCACTACTTCTTGTAGCAGAAACATGCAGCTAATGTACTAAACCAGTTGGTCTGGGAACATTGAAAGACTTGATCTTTTACTGCCAAATTTGCATATCTTCTTTCAAAAGTGAAAGCAAGTCTAGATGTACCCAAATAGGAAAAAGGGTGCATATTTTTAATATTCAAATAATCAGATATTTGGGAAGCTTTTAAATACTTATTTCTCTCTTGTAATATGACCAGGCAACTCCATTCAGGGAAATGTCTCAATTCTATGGAAATGTCCTGAAATTCCAGTCATTTTAAATTATTATTTGAAATTGGTATTTTGTTGCAAATATCAGTATACTGGCTTCCCTTTTTTGTTGGTCCCTGTCTCTGTCCCCTTCAGCACTCTTCTCCCCACTTCTGTCAGACAGAAATTAAGGCCCTCTTGCACCCTGACACATTATACTTTGGTTTTAGAAAGAAAGAGAAGTAGTTTAGAATAGTTATGCCATTAGGTCAGGAAACATGATCTCAGTTACCAACCACACCACTCACATATTAAGTCAAATACTTAAATGAAAAATCTTTGCCTCAGCAAGCACATGACTAATGCCAAGGCAGACATCTGTTCACACAATTTTTGCAATACATCATTTTGAATTTCCATCAAATTTATAAACATCAAGCCTCATTGGAAACAATTGGAGAGCTAAATTAACAGAATAAATTGTTTATTGAAAGATTTGCCAACTTCTTTTCACAATGAGGTACAATGATACTCTATGCTTGGGCTGAGAGCAGGGTTTGCATCTGGACCTTAAGTGTTAAAAGCAAGTTTGTATCCTGCTTCATTAGCTAGCAGTGTCAGTAGACTCCTCCTCTACCTATGTAGATCATCTGCCAGAGGGGAAACAAAGACTCATGCTTTTATAGTGTGGGTTACACAAGAAACTAGCTCCTTGTTCCTACATATACAATATTGCTTAAAAGCAAGTGGAGGCTAACAACCCTACACAGTGCGTAGGAGTTTGCAGTGTTAATTGCCTATAAAAAGGGGCTATGAAAATCATACTCCATTCCCTCAACTAGTGTGGAATATTTCACTTATATTGATATATGTATAATTATGGTGGGAGGGTTGCAATGATATGAGTTGTAAATCATTCTGACCAGTCTCTGTATACTCTGCCTCCAGTAAGATAGTGTGCAGTCTTTATCTATAACCCATTAAGAGGGACTTTCATAGCAATTTTAGGAGACTGGCACTTTTTTGTTAACCATACAAAAGGTTGTGAATCTTAAAGCCAACCTGAGAGAAGAATCGCTGTTGAGTTTGGTTTGTTATTTGTGTTGTGTTTACATTTTCATGTTAATAAAAGGACTCTGTTCCCACACACTTTTATAATTCAGTTTTCTCTGTCTGTAGTGCCAGGACCAAATTCCTCTGGTGATAATGGCATTAATATTGCCATGATAATGATGGCCTGGGTGGTTATCGCTCTTGTCTTGTTCTTGCTGAGACCAACTAATCTAAGGGGATCCAACATAGCTGGAAAACCAGCCAGTCCACATAATGTAAGTATGCCTATGTCTTTAAGCACCCTTCCTACAAAATCTAAACAAAATGTCTAGATTTAGGAACACTTAACAAGTACACTACGTTATATTAATTAACTTTCCCCCCAAAGCTGTTTTCTTATGCTTTCTACTGCTGTTTTTGGTACTACATTAATATTAAAATGTATATTTTCCCTTCTGCAAAAGTCTTTCAGACTGGAAATAATTCTTTTGTTTAAAATCTGGTTATACTGTGAAAAGTAACTGTAAAGACAGTATCTTCTCAGTGAATAGATATGTTCCCTGTGCCTATTGAGAGAACTATATTGATGCAACTCATCAGGCTATGTCTTCACTGGCACTTTAGTTGTTAAAACTTTTGTTGTTCAGGATGTGAAAAACATCCCTCTGAATGACAAAAGTTTTAACGGTGAAAAGCACTAGAGTGAGTGGAACAGTGCTTTATGGACAGGAGCTATACTCTAAGCAACAAAGCTACCACCTCTCAATTGGGTTGTTTTATTTTTTTGCAGGGAGAGCTCTCTCCTGGAGATAGAATGGCTACAGTGGGGAGTGTGGGGCAATGCAGGGGAGGCCTTTTAAATGAAGTAAGAGCTGGATGGCTCTTACTACATTTAAAAGGTCGAGCTGCAGCAGTTTGGAGCGCTTGCGCTGGGTCCCAGACCTATTCCCACTGTGATTCTGCAGTTTCAATGTACAGTAAAACTCCATTGGTCCGGCATCCAATGCTCCGGCACTCCTGATGGTCCAGCACCATCAGGAACCCAGAAGTGCTCCAGCTGCCGGACAATTGGAGCTGCTCTGTGCCCGGCTTCCCGATTCAGCTGCTGCTGAAACTGACCAGCAGCAGAATCGGGGAAGCCGGGAGCAGAGCAGCTGGGGTGCTGCCGGTTGGTCCCGTGGCGCTGCTGCTGGGCTGCGGGACCAACCCGGCAGCACCCCAGCTGCTCTTGGGGACGCCTGGGGAAGAGCAGCTGGAGTGCTGCCGGGTTGGTCCTGTAGCGCCCGCCCCTTGGCGCTGCGGGACCAACCCGGCAGCACCCCAGCTGCTCTGTCCCAGGCGTCCCCAAGAGCAGCTGGGTGCTGCCAGGTTGGTCTCGCAGCACCGAGGGGCGGCGCTACCGACCAACCCGGCAGCACTTCCAGCTGCTCTGCCCAGGCGTCCCGATTCAGCCGCTGCTGAAACTGACCAGCAGCGGCTGAATCGGGACGCCTGGGGCAGAGCCGACTATCGGAAGGGGGGGCTATGAAGGGTCTGGGGTGGCATCCCCACCCCACCCCAGTCCCCTCATACCCCCACTTCCGATAGTCCGGCATATCTGTTAACTCCTGGGTCCTAAAGGTGCCGGATTATCGGAAGTTTACTGTAGTAGGAGCCAGGCTGCCTGTACACCCAGCTGCTACTACATTTAAACTGCAGAGCCGTAGCGGCCCCTTATTGACTAATCATGTACTCAATACAAATTGTATCATTTATTTGATACTTAACATCATTATTGCCCCTGTCCCCAGCACAATCCTCACAGCTCCCACTGGCCATGTTCTAATCACTAGGTCATGACCCATGAGATACCACAGTCACCATTCAGAGAAGAATTGCACTTTTAAAGCAGAAAAGCAAGCAGAACATAGAACTACTGAGGCCACCCTTAAAGTCTTCTGTACAGAATAGCAAAAGTGGGATAGAATGTGCTGTGATGACCAAACAGGTGGATTTTGTTGGAAATAATTTTTCTAGCCATTTTAAGTTTTATTGTGACTTAGTTTTCACAGAAGCCCTTATTGGTCAAAAAGTCATTTGGCATTTGTTACATGCAAAATATCAGCATAAACATATATGCTCTTATATTCTATACCCTAGTAACAATTACAGTTATAAATATTGGTTGAATACTCACAGCATATGCAGTCCTGAGAAACACCTTGGGTATGTCTAGACTGCACTCCTCTGCTGGCAGAGGAATGCAGATTAGGCTGGGCGAAATTGCTAACGAAGCGGGGATTTAAATATCCCATGCTTCGTTAGCATAAAAATGGCCACCGCTTTTTTCCGGCACGGAGCTTTGTCGGAGAAAAGCGGCAGTCTAGAGGCTGATCTATCAGTAAAGAGAGCCTTTTCCGATAGATCCTGTATACCTCGTTTTATTGGAGGAGGATTTAAAAAAGAGGAAACGTGTATCTCCTTTGTATTAATTCTTTTGATAAGTCATGCTTGGCAGATTAGAATTTCTAACCAGTGCATTTTTTTCCTTTTGTACAATCAGGGACAAGAACCACCAGCCCCACCTGTGGATTAGACCTTATAAAGCAGGAAATGCTCAATAGCTAAATCTTGCACGACCAAATGAACGAAAGTGACCAGAGTACAAAATCCCATTCAATACTGTTTTCCTTTTGCATCTACATAAAACAGAATGATATTATTTTGGTATTGAACACCTAGTAGATATTTCAGTTTTAAATTAATTCTTGCTTTATATATTATTACTATTCCTAGAAGGTGATATTTGAATAAACAATAAAAAGTTGCAGAGGGTGGGGTTTTATTGTTCTTACTGTGGACATTCCACTCATTCACTTTTTGTTACAATGATTACAATACATAATTTTTTTGCAATGGTCTCCTGCAAAGTTGAAGGAAATTAAAATCTTTGTCCATTTATATTCATTAAAAGTTAATTTTCCACTTAATTCTCTTTTTTGCTATATATTTTAGAAACTTAGTTGCAAACATTAGCTTGAGTTTTATGGAGGAAAAAATGAAGTTACTTTGCCTTGCTGTTCAGAGCAGCTTTAAGTCTTTGGACCGCTAAACTAGTTTTTAAGGCTGTTGCAAAAGCATGGATCATTTGCTGTAATGAAAGTATATATATGCGTGTGTGCATGAGGCTGTGTTGGAGAATTAGTACAATCAAAAACTCGTATGTGAAGAATTTACACACACAATTATATCACCAAAATTAAATTTAAATACATTTTCCAATAAGTGAGCTGTCTGATTCAGTATATTTTTAAAGACAACTAAAACTTGGGCAACTAAATTCTAACAGGAAATTGTTTATAAACTTTAGAAAAAGAAAATTCTAGTGAAAAGTATCTATTACAATTTTCTGTCCTGAGTATAAAATGTTATCTTAAATTTTTAGCTGCAACATGTAATGTACTAAATAGGATCAAAATGTTATCAAACAGTCATTAACTTCAGAAAGTTATTGTCATTTACTTACAATTTGGTTTTACCTATATAGTATCATAGATTTTTATTCTTATCTATACTTGTTGGACTATTCAATATACAAATTGCCGGTGAAGACCTACAGCATATATTTTCTCTTTAATGTGTGTGTGTGTGTGTGCGTGCGTGCATGCGTGCATATGCATCTTCTGTTTGAACCTAGTGAGAGTGACTTTTTAAGCATACATTAAATAATTTAAGACCATTTTAAAGATGTACAGAAAAGTAGCATTGTATATTTTTCTTATCAATTTGAAAAATTAATGAGAACAATGTAAAGGACAGTTTTGTGTTACCAGATGGCTAAGGAGCTGATTTCCACAAAGGTAAGAAGAACAAATATGTGGGAAATTAATGGCCTGATTCTGCAAGATTTTACTCACATGAGAACTCCTTATTTTTGCAAAGGGGCTACTCACATGAGAAACGATTTGCATAATTGGGCCCTGAAAGAATATCATGTTGGATCTCTTTGTTATCAGAGATATGGTTCTCCTACTCAGAATAAATAGCAGGTCAGCCAACTTGTCTTGTAAAGATACAATATAGACCAGAGAAAATGTTTTTATAATTTGATGTATGTAACTGTGCCACTGAGCTTCTGTAGCAGGGTGCTATGAACCTATAGATAGGAAGCATTAGTAAAATGCTATTGGGCAAATTCTCTGTTAGCCTGATGCAACCTTACTAAAGATCACTGGCGTGTATACAGGGTGTGCTCAGGCACACCCTAATGTCTTAGGGTTGCCAGGTGTCCGGTTTTCTACTGGACAGTCCAGGTTTTTGGGGCTCTGTCCAGTAAAAAATCCAGAAAATACCGGACATGTGCAATGTCCGGTATTTTCTGGTTTTCCGACTGGGCGCCCGGAAGCCTGGCTGGGAGGTGGGGCACGATCGGCGCTGGGAGCCCTGGTTGCGTGTGAGGAGGAGGGGCATCCTGGTCCATGCTCCTGCACACTGGTCAAGCGCGTGGTGGAGCCGCAGCCAGACTGACTCGCGCTTCGCCTGGACTGTGCAGGGGGTGGGAGCGCCCTGGGATCTGCACTGCCCAGGTCAGTCCCGCTCCTCACCGGCTGATACGCTCCTCCCCCCACCGCCCTCCTGGCCGGCCGGTTGGTTCTTCCCCACTTCTTCTCCCGATCTTCCCCGGCCAGCCCCGCTGCACCCACCGCCAGCCCTGCTTCCGGCAGCCAGTTCTCCCCTCCTCTCCCGATCTCCCCCAGCCAGACCCCCTGTACCCAACCCCGCCCCACCGCCAGCTCTACCTCCTGCTGGCTGGTTCCTTCTCCTGATCTCCCCGGCCAGCCCCACTCCGCCCGACTCCTCCCCACCAACCAGCTCTGCTTCCCTGCTGACCGCCCCCATCTCCCGGCCAGCCCCCGACACCCCCAGCCAGCTCTGCTTCCCGGCCCCCCTCCCTTCCTCCCAGCCAGCCCCGCTCCCTTCCCGGCCGGTCCCTTCCCCTCCCCATGAAGTGTGTCCGGTATTTTTTTTAAGACTACCTGGTAACCCTATAATGTCTCAAAAAAAAAAGTGGCTTTGCATTTTAATTTAATCGCATGATACGCTCTTTTAGTTTTAAAGTATGGATTGCTGTATTATGCAATAAGCGCCAAATTGCACATGTAAAAAACAAACTAAGAAGTACAACGTCCCATACTTAAGTTTGTATTTTTTAAGTAAAGTTTAGTTGTTAATTTAAAAAAAATTAAGTTTAGTTAAGTTTTAGTTTCTTTAGTGTGTTTGATGAATAAAAATAATGTCCTTTATGATTGAGAATTCAATAAATGTTCGCCTTAAAAAAAAAAAAAACAATTCCCTGGGTGCACACCCTAATGAAATGTGCTGCACGCCTATGCTAAAGATAATGGGATTGTAGCAATGTAATGAGAGAATTTGTGCCAATATGACTAGTGGCATTATAGGCAATAAACACTGTGTAAGGACTTTACTGGGATACACAATCCAACTGCTAGTTTTTGCCTTCCTACTATATCTTTGTTTGGAATAACATTTTGAACAGCTTACGTAATGTTGTATCTTTTTATGGAACCAACAAAACATTCTTACAAGAATCAGTGGCCAAAAGTCTTCAAACTCAGGTGCATTCAGTTAGAAGCCTAACTGGGAGGGGCTTCATTTCAGAGGTAGTGGCAACCCCAGCTCCTACTGCAGTCAATGGGACTTGCAGGTGCTCAGCACCTTTGGAGATCAGCCCACTTCTATTGGCTGTCCTAATACGTATATAGAAGGCTTGCTTTGTGCACCTTGTTTTGATATTTTGGTCAATATACAGCCATAGATGTTTGTACATTGTAATCAGAGAATTTTTAAATTGTTCTGTGTTGAATTACCTTTTTTTTTAATTCTGCTAGACAATATGTTGTCCTAACATTTTTATACATATGTACTTTCCTTATGTAAATTACTATTACAAATTTTCTATGTTTAGGAAAAGCATTGGAAATATTTTATAGAAAAATGTTTTGCTAAGTATCCAGGCTGTTATCCCATGCCAACATGTATTTTAAATTCTGAGATCTTCTGGTCACTATATAAACTACAGACAAATATTACTGCTTAAAGTAAAAGTATCTGTTATAGGGCTATATTTTGCCACTTTTATTCATGTTATTTCACTCAGCAAATAGTTCCTTTGTAATTAGTTTGACTACTGTCAAAGAATGTTCTAGCTGCAGCATTATTAATAAGGGTGGCAGAATCTAGCCCATAATCATAATTTGTGATGAAATAACTGCATCATGATAAAAAAACTGTCCACTGTAAATTTTAAGACGAATCCATTGGAAGAGATCAGTGGAATATGCTGTTGTAGACCAGTATCAATTTTATATTAAAGATTTGAGGCTCCACTAATAAAAGACAAGTTAAAGAAATAGCACTTAAAAATAGAGGAGAGTTTATGTTTATACGTTGATTTATAACTTTGTTAAATTAGTAGTATTTTTTGCATCTGCTTAACACAATTATTATAGTCTAAAAAAAAATCAAGTGTGTTCATATAGTGTCTGCAGATCACTTAGCCCTTGTAATGTGGTTACCGAAAGATGAAAAATTATAATGTGATGTACCTGATGTAAACTGGTGATTTAAAATGTCAGAATCATGCTAAACAAAAATCATGTCTGTGCCATTTGAGGTTTACTATTAATCTTCTACTGAGTATTTGAAAGTGGGATAAAGGGCTTGTACTATGCACTTTTTATTGACAAATAAATTTCAAATCTTATTAACCTTTGTTTTTGTCTGAATTTCTTGACAATCAATCAAGGTCACTTCAAGCTAAGAACAACTGTAACTAATTTTAAAGCTCATCTCAAATAATCTAGCAGTTACAAAGGTAATCAACCAACAAATAGTAATACAACATTAGACTGTTAATCAGGGCAAATCACAAAAAGTGACATTGTCATGCATGGGTTCTAACTTTTGATATGAGCACAGACATGCAACCCAAATAGCAAGTTCAGAGGTTTAAGATACTTTGAAAACTGAAACAGGGATTTCCCCTCTGCTATTTGCATTGGAACCTTTTGCCCAGAAAGTTAGAAATAGCACAAGAGAAGGGATAACAATAGCAGAGACACAACATAAAATTGTGTTATAGTAGGACCTCAGAATTACAAACTACTTGGGAATGGAGGTTGTTTGCATCTCTGAAATGTTTCTAATTGAAGAAAATGTTATGCTTGTTCTTTCAAAAGTTTACAATTGAACATTGGTTTAATACAGGTTTGAAACTTTACTATGTAGCAGAAAAATGCTACTTTCGCTTTTTTTAGTAGTTTTCATTTACACAGTACAATACTTGCTTTTATTTTTGGGGGGGAGTGTTGTTTGTTTGTTTCTGCTGTTGCCTGATTGTGCACTTCTCATTCTAAATGATGTGTGCGGTGAATTCATAACTTTGGTGTTTGTAACTCTGAGGTTCTATTGATTAAGCATATTGTCACATTATTTTTAAAAAAATCTGTTAACTCAGGGGTTCAACACATTTTCCATCCATGGTTTACTGAAGTGCTCTACTCAAATCCCACAGTTCTAAGTGGCTACATTGGATTGTGAGATTTAGTTAGATACATACAGAAATTGTCTCAACATTTTTAGGATGCTGCGAGGAATGGAGGTGGGACTGGCTGGTGTGAGTTTGATACAGTGCTTTCTCTCTTTCTGTCCATACAGAATTCAGCTCTGGGGTACTATCATTTCCTCTAGAGCTGAGCACTGATGGAAAAGTGGACTGCTTATGAGATGCTATAGGCTGGGGGAAGCAAAGGGAGTAGCTGCAGGAGAAAATGACCTGCTCCATTCCTCTGCTTTCTCAGTTTTTGTTGGGTCTTACCAATTATAGTATGTTAGTAATTTTCTTCTCCCACTAGCAACAGGGTTCAAACCAGTTAGCACTGCCTTTTCACCATGTAAATTTACACCCCACTAATCAAGAATTCTTCTGCTATCTCACCCTATGAGATAATAAAGGAAATCAAATATTCAGGAGGGTAATAAGCAACAGTTAATCAGAGAGGGGCAGTTCCCTTTCAGAGCTGCAACTATTGCAGCTAGACAAATAGGATGAGCAAAGACATAAACAATTTGTTTAAACATTTCATTTACTGTATTTACCAATTAAAAGGATACACTATTGTTCTTAAGGAAAAGCATATTATAAAATGTTTTATGCAATTTTGGGTCAGAGTAGAGCAGCCATTCACCATCAAGAATCACATGGAGCTAGTTTAAAAAACAAACCTATTATATTTACAGCTTCTAGCAAGAGTCAAGTGATGATTGTTGGGTCTTTATTGTATTTTGTGCTTTGGAATGTTCAATAAAAACAAAGAAATATTATATAATCATAAAATAATAGGACTGGAAGGGACTGTTAATGCTGCATTCAAAGCCGCTTTTTTTTTTTTTTTTTTTTTTTTAAGTTCTTCAGTGTTACTGTTTGCTGCTAACACAAAGATGAACAGAACTATTTAATGGAAGACATATATTAAAGATAGCAAAGTAGACTCAGTAGGCAGGGTTTTTTTAATTTATTTTATGGAGGGTAACAGCCATTAGCTGAATTAAAAACAAACAAACCCAGGACATGAGGTAAATCACAGAGGAGCTACAGAATCCCACTTAACAGCAAACCTTGTGAGTAGAATGAAAAATTGTGCACTGAAAATTGGCAAGAAAGATATCTAAAGAAACTCAGGGGTTGGGCGCTAAAGCAAGAGTTGTGTTTAGCCCACCTAAATCTGCAGTTTTCCTTGTAGAGATGGAAAAATCTGGCTTTATCAGCTAGACTGATGATTCATGCAGCTTGTTATTCCATGTTCTGTGGGAACCTGTCAGGCCATACATGCATAGTGACTTAATTCGAATGTGTTTATGCTGGCTTTATTAAGCCTGAAAACAGGCCTAGCATTGTTACCACTTTGTCCAGTTGTAATCCAGTTGAGACACTAATAATCCCTTTAGCAGAATCTATCTTTTTCTTATATGTTTATACAGTGGTCTATGACAGAGGCTCCTAGGTGCTTCCCAATAAATAAGAAGTCATACTTTAAATCTCCTAAACATTAAGGCATATCAGGAATAGTCAACATGGATTCACGCAGGGCAAGTCATGCCTGACCAATCTGATTAGCTTCTATGATGAGGTAACTGGTTCTGTCGCAGGGCCGTCCCGAGCCATTTTGGTGCCCCGGGCCCCAGGTGCGTGGCGCTGCCCCCGGGGCACATGGCCCCGCCTCCAGGTGTATGGTGCATGCGCGGGCCCACCCCCGGGACGTGCGGCCCCGCCTCCGGGCACACGAGGCATGCGCGGGCCCGCCCACGGGGCGCGTGGGCGGACGCACGACGCATGCGCTGCCCAGTCGGCCCGGCCACCACCGATGGTGCGCAGCCCAGGGCTGCCCGGGGCGGGCTACGCCTGGCCATGCAGGGCCCTGTGGCTGCAGGGGGAAGGGCGCTGCTGTCCGGTGCTGCGGGGGTTAACATGGCCCCCACCCCGGGTGGCCGCTGCAGCCTGCCAGGAGCTGGGCGCCCCCCATAGGTTGGCGCCCTGGGCAGCTGCCCGGCTAGCCCACCCCTTAGTCTAGCCCTGTTCTGTGGACATGGGGAAGTCAGTGGATGTGATATACCATGACTTTAGCAAAACTTTTGATACGGTCTCCCACGATATTCTTGCCAGCAAGTTAAAGAAGTATGGATTGGATAAATGGACTGTAAGGTAGATAGTAAACTGGCTAGATTGTCGGACCCAACATGTAGTGATCAACGGCTCGATGTCAGATTGGTGGTCAGTTTCAAGCATAGTGCCCCAAGGATCAGTTCTAGGGCTGGTTTTGTTCAACATCTTTATTGATGACCTGGATGAGGAGATGGATTGCACTCTCAGCAAATTTGTGGATGACACTAAGCTAGGGGGAGAGATAGATACATTGGAGGGCAGGGATAGGGTCCAGAGTGACCTAGACAAATTAGAGGATTGGGCCAAAAGAAATCTGATGAGGTTCAACAAGGACAAGTCCTGCACTTGGGACAGAAGAATCCCAAACATTATTACAGGCTGGGGACCAACTGGCTAGGTAGCAGTTCAGCAAAAAAGGACCTGGGGGTTACAGTGGATGAGAAGCTAGATATCAGTCAACAGTGTTCCCTTGTAGCCAAGAAGGCTAATAGCATATTAGGTTGCATTAGGAGGAGCATTGCCAGCAGATCTAGAAAAGTGATTATTCCCCTTTATTCAGCACTGGTGAGGCCACATCTGGAGTATTGCATCCAGTTCTGGGCCCCCCACTATAGAAAGGATGTGGATGCATTGGAGAGGGTCCATCGGAGGGCAACCAAAATGATTAGGGGGCTGGAGCACATGACATACGAGGAGAGGCTGAGGGATTTGGGCTTATTTAGTCTGCAGAAGAGAAGCGTGAGGGGGGATTTGATAGCAGCCTTCAACTTCCTGAAGGGAGGTTCCAAAGAAGATGGAGGGAGGCTGTTCCCAGTAGTGACAGATGGCAGAACAACGAGCAATGGTCTCAAGTGACAGCGGGGGAAGTCTAGGTTAGATTTTAGGAAAAACTATTTCACTGGGAACACTGGAATGGGTTACTGAGGGAGGTGGTGGAATCTCCATCCCTAGTGGTGTTTAAGTCTTGGCTTGACAAAGCCCTGACTGGGTTGATTTAGTTGGGATCGGTTCTGCTTTGGGCAGGGGGCTAGTTGATGACCTCCTGAGGTATCTTCCAGCCCTAGGATTCTATGATAATCATGGGAGGCACATGCACTGCCCATTTGGAGAGGTTAACCCCTGAGCATGCCCCTACATCCTGAGACCCCACCCCTCCCGCTTTCTCCCCCATTGGAGCCCCAAGCCCCCTACCCCAGCTGGAGGAACCCTGGCCCGGCCACTCCAAGTCCCAAGCCACAAGCCCTCCTGCCCTAGCCCTGGGCCATCCTGGCCAGCCTGCCCAAGTGTCCTCAGCCACAGAGTGCTAGGCCAGCCCCACACAGGCCTCAGTCCTGGGGTGTGTCTAGACTACAGGGTTTTGTCGACAAAAGTGGACTTTTGTCGACAAAACTATACCTGTGTCTACACTGCCGCTGAGTTCTGTTGACATAATATCGACAGAACTCAGCAGTTTCATCGACGGCTGTAAACCTCATTCTAGGAGGAATAACGCCTTTTGTCGACAGAGTTCTGTCGACAGAAGGCGTTATTGCATCTACACGGTCCTTTGCATCTACACTGTCATGTTGACAAAGCGGCTTGCTTTGTCAACAGAACTGGATGTAGTCTAGAAGCTCTTTGTCGACAGAAGCTTTGTCGACAGTATCTGTTGACAAAACTTCTGTCGACAAAAGCCTGTAGTCTAGACGTACCCCTAGAGTGCCAAGCAGCCCCAGTGCTGCTACCCAACAGCACTGGGTGAACCAAGCAACCCCCAGCTGTGGGGTGCTAGGTAGCCCAAGCACAGGGTAGCTTGCTCATTGGTTCCATGCATTCTGAGTCCCAACCCACCAGTTAGCTCACCCTAGCCCCGCCCATTTTGGAGAAGAGGAGCAGCCTGGGCTGGGGCCACAGAGGAAGAGTGAGAGGGAGGAGGGGTCTCGGGGTAGAGTGTGGGCAGGACTATGTTTGGCTGTTTGGGGAGGCTTAGCCTCCCCTGCTCTGCAATACTCACTGCTCATGGGCACAATCCTGAAAAGAGCTCTGCAGATGAGGATGTTTATGCCAACACAGAGTTCAGCTAGTTATAATAGGACTCTGCATGCATATATTCCTCTGCAGGGCACGCCCAGATGTGTAGCAGAGACCTCTAGAATTAATAGAATTTTTTTTACGAGGTGTGCATGGAACCGGATAATTATGCCACTGTAAATTGAAATTACTACATTAAATATACTGTTTCTCTACATTTGGATTTATCCAGATATTTTTCAATAAAACAAAAATTCTAAATTCTAAATCTCTCCCCCATTTCATCAAAGTTATTTAGATCAAAAACTTTTATTTGAGAATGCATCTTTCCCAGGTTTCTCATACCCATCCTCCTGCCTGAGTTATTCTCTCAAATTTCAGTATATAGAAGAAAGAAAAGATTATACCTTTTTTCTGTTAGCTTTTTAATACCATAAGAACACTAGGGAGCTGTGCCCTCTGCTCGCTACACTCCTCCCCCACTGCCCCCCGGCTGCTTTTGCTTGGCTGAGAGAGTCTGTTGACACTGACGACATGATGATGTCATTCTGTCGCCTGGCAGGAACATTCTGTCATCTGGCATTAAGCATTTTTTTATATATAAAGAGAGAGATAAGAATGGCCATACTGGCTCAGACCAAAGGTCCATCTTGCACAGTATTATATCCTCTGACAGCAGCCAATGCCAGGTGACCCAGAGGAATAAACAGAACAAATAATCATCAAGTAATCCATTCTCTATCACTCAGTCACAGCTTCTGGCAAACAGAAGCTAGGGACACCATCCCCACCTATCTTGGCTAATAGCAATTAATGGACCTATCCTCCATGAATTTATTTAGTTCTTGTCTTAACCCTTTTATATAGTTTTGGCCTTCACAACATCCTCTGGCAAAGAGTTCCATGGACCAAATCCTGTTCACTTTATTCACTACCTCACAGTCAACAGGACAATGCACATGAGTAAAGACACAAATATTGCTGAAAGGACTCATGTAGCAAAATGGTTTCTCCTTCAACTGGGGCTGAGTGACAAAAGACAATTCCTCCTGATCTTACTATTTTTACTTCCACTGCATTTATTTTAGCATTTAAGATTTCCTGTATGTTTTATTGACATGGTTGTTATGCCTGCAGTGTCTCTCCTGTTGGGAGATTTAGTATGCTTCATATTCATCAAAGCATTTCTACTGCCCACAGCACTGCTTCTGATGGAATAGCTTTGATGTCTTCTAGAATAATGAATAGCATTTTTTCAAAAGAACATGAGGAAAAAAACAAGATGTTTACTAAACAATAGATAAAGCCTTCAAATGTAATCATCCCTGGGAAGAAGTGTGAATAATTTCTATTTCTGGTGAGAAATGGATTTAAATAATTTAATTAGAAGGAAGGTCAGTTAGTAGAGAACAAAGTGCCATCATCAGACAACTAAAGAACTGGAGGCTTAAAAGGGTATTCACATCAAACATTTCAGGTTTTTTTCCCTGCAAGTTTAAGTGTTTGGGGTTTTTTTTATCGTGCATGGGGTTTCTTTTTATTTATTGCTATTTTATATTAAAGTATTGCCCAAAGAACCCAACCAGAATTGGGACCAAATTGTGCTGGACACTGTACAAACACAGAAAGATAGTCCTTAGCCACATATACCCATATCTGGGGCAGATTTTAACACACTAAAGCAGGGCTACTCAATTTTAGAAGTCCCAGGGGCCACAATGATACTCACAACACATGCTGAGGGCCGCAACTTAAGTGTGGTTGCATATACGTGCAAATATATATGCAAATAGCTTCTTTTCCACTGACGGGCATGAATACAAAGATTAAGGTAAGAGTACACAACATACAGGCCCCATTTAAGTCAATTCTGCTGATATTAATAAAATGCAATATTTACCCGATTTCTACCCATATGACAGCACATTTAATAAGCAATAATGACAGTCCAGGCATTTAACTATAAAACAAATAGCTACAGAAGACCATTATATTGACTACTTTTTTGTTTTGGCTCCCACCAGCGGGTGGTGTGTTGAGCCCCGCATAAATCCAAACTGCACCACGGGCTGAAAACAAATGGGCAAGAGCAGTATGGCAGGGCAGTCACATAAATAAGACCCAGGCCCTTGGTCTCTGAAGTTCCACTGTGCACCATAATGAGATCAAAGCAGGCGCAATTACATAAGAGGTTAGTATATGCAAAGCAATAGAACAATCTGGCACCCTTTCCCATGTATGATACATGGTAGTTTGTACTTTATAACATACACATGACTGAAAAGAACTCACAAAGCACTTGAGCCTTACTATGAAGTGTGCACATATGGGTTTTCAGTTTCTTGTGCATCCAGAAGGAGAGAATTGTCACTCATATCACCCAAAAGTAGCTTTGAGACAGAAAAGTGAACATTCTATTCCAAAAAGCCCTAAATATTTTTCTGCTTTTCTTTTAATATGCACTTTTGTTAAAGATTACATGTTTCTGAAAAACATTTTGGTTTCAGCAACTTGGCCTTTTTCAAAAGAAAAATGTTCCACTGAAAATTTTCTACCTTGCTCTAATACCAGACTTATACCTCTTAGACATCTTAGCCTGTCTCTTCTGCTTTCCACTCCTGGCCTCAATATATTTTATTAATATATATATAATAAAATGATATTACAGATGACAAAGAAGAAAAATGTGAGCAAAGTGTAATTGGGGTGCTGGGTTATTTTATAAAGACCTCTTCAGTTCAATTTAGATAAAAAATTCATGCTTTATAAATAAACAATTTTACAGACTCTAAGATTACATCATTCCAGTTAAACAATTTTTATGTATGTTTAAACATTCATTTTGGAGAACCCAGACATTAAAGTACTGCACTACTTCAAAAGAAATGAATATAGGATTTTAACCACAAATATTCTTTCATTTTCACTGAGGAAGGACTACACTAGAAGAGAGGGAGACACAAAAATATGTGAAAAATATTTTCTATAATAAATCTTACTATATATTTTAGCAATATGCATCTGTTTTCAAGTCCGTTTGTTCAAGAACTCCTAAACAGTAAGAGCTAGGACCACCAAATGTAATATGCAGTTTCCTCTTATCATAACTTAAAGCAAGGTCAGGGCTCACTTGCAATGGGATGAGCCTAGAATTTGATTGTTTCTCATAAAGTGGAAAAGGAGGGATTTGATAGGAGGGACAGTTATACTGTAGAATGACCACAGAGGGCAGCAATGGGCTAGGGATGGGGACTGGGTCAGCGATAACCCCATTGGGCCAGCAGGGGGCAGGGATGGAGAAAGTGACAGTTATGTACTATATACTTCAGACAGTTTGTCTGTATTTTTTCCCAGTCAGGGGACATGCACCTCTCCCCAGGCTGTGCCCGCTGCAGCTGCCATGGACAGGTGCTTTTCATCTGGTCCCGAGCTGCTGCAATTAGAGAGTGCTGTGGTTGTTCTCTCTCCGTGGGACAGCCTGCATACTGAAACCTTCATCCCCAGCCTCGGCCCTAAACAATTATTTAAATGAAGAAGAACAAAACTTACGTGCATTAAGGACCCGAGCAATACCGGGTAAATCTTCTAGTATTAAATATTTGTATAGTGGATTTAATCCTGAAGCCCAAAGTGCATCAGAAACTATAAACACTCTACCACCAACAAAATACAGCTGCCTCAGGTATAAAGTGTGGTATACAGCATTATGCACATAGGTGGAAGAGGTGAATTTCAGCCAAAGATACTGAGGCTAACCTCATCTCTCAATAATAGTATAATGGGATCTTAATGTCCACATACAACAAACAAAACCTCCATTATTAAAAATCTCATCTAAAGACTTACACATAGGAAACTGTGCTGAAGTCTAATTAAGCCTGACAGAATATGCTTTATCTAATTTCAGTGGATATCAATGTTTATTTGTAATCACATTTCTATATTTATTCATTTAAATGTTCAGTTGCACATAATTATGAGTTTTAAGAATTTTTTATTTTTATCCATTTAAATTTTCACAGTTGCAGGAAACTATCATGGGTAAGATGATGGGGGGCAAATAATCATTTAATAATAGCAGACATTGAGACATAAAAAGTTAAACTTTATAACTAATAAAACCCAAATTGTCACTATCACATCACAATAAACAAAGTAAATATCTTAAATTAAATCATAATTTTTCTCACTTTGCCTATCTCCAGAGGTGGATTAAGATTTATGGGGCCCTGGGCACAAAGAAAATTTGGGACCCTCACACTCTGGTGATCCCGGGGCATTGGAACCAGAGGTATTCATGCCTCCCCACTTTTTAAAGTGAGAAGGCCATGCTCACCCACTTTTTAACATGGGCATCGTCAGAGGTGACTCATAGCTATGGCTAGTGGGGGGCACAAGTGAAAGATTCTGGGATGTAATTAATCCCTTCCCCCTTTTTCTCAGGATGCCTCTGTGTCTGCGCAGCCCTGGAAGGGAGGAAGAAGCAGGGCAGTTGGCTGTATTACCACAGCATCTGGGAGCCTCAGTCATGGACACGGGCCCCGTCCTGTTAGGTGCTGGCAGCTGCTGGCTGAACTTCTCTCCCATAACATGAGGCTGCTTTGCTTTCCCTGATGCTGGAGTCCCAGGTGTTGCCTTTGCCTCCACCCCCTAACTCACCTCAGTGGATGATCTGCGAAGCAGGCATCCCCGCTGAGACTCCAGAAGCAGACAAGGTGAAACAGCCCCCTGTGGTGGGGGAGGAACTCAGACGCAGTCAGCTGCCATGTGTATCTTCCCTTTCCTTGGGGCTGCAGGCTCTCAGAAACAGTGCTGCTGCTAGTGAGAGTCCTGCCTTCTTGATGCTGGCCGTCCTGGCCACAGATGTCCCAAGAAATTGGGCATGGGGGAACATGACCCTTGCATAGGCACTGACTCAGGCTAGGTCTAGACTATGGGGCTTTATTGGAAAAAGCTACACAAATCACGCTCCACAATTTGCGTAGCTTTTTCCAACAGCTTTTCCGGAAGATGTTTTTCTGCCATTTGGTTCCGTCTAGGCAGAAAAGCCTCCTCTTTCAGCGGAGTCCTTATGACTTGTGAAACGAGGTATACGGGGCTCCCCAAAAAAGTGTGTTTGCTCTTCTGTGAAAAAAAGCGGAAGAGCAAACGTGTTCCTTGGACGTAGCAAATGTGTTCCTTGGACCTGTGGTATCCCACAAAAACCCCATAGTCTAGACGTAGCCTCAGTGAGTGCTCCAGGGCTGGACAACTCATGTAAAAAAAATAGTGCGTGCTTAGCATCTACAGGGATGGCAGCCAATTCCCCCGCATCTATCCTGCCAGCACTGCCCATCCACTGCTTGGGTTACCAGATGATTTAAAAAAAATACTGGACAAACTTGATCTCAGATGGCGGGAGGGGGGGAGGGGCTGGCTGGGAGAGATCGGGGGGGGGATGGACCGGCCAGCGGGAAGCAGGGCTACCCGGGCGTGGGTTGGGGGAGTGGGCTGGCCAGAGGAGATGGGGGAGATGGGGAACCGGCCAGCGGGAAGCAGGGCTGGCCGGTAGTGGGTTGGGAGGAGCGGGGCTGGCCGGAAGGGAACCAGCCGCCAGGAAGAAGAGCTGGCCGGGAGCGGGTTGGGGGGAGCGGGGCTGGCAGGGAGGGAACTGGCAGCCGGGAAGCAGAGCTGGCTGGGAAGGGGTTGGGGGAGCGGGGCTGGCTGAGGGGGGGGAACCAGCCGCTGGGGAGTGGGGCTGGCCTGGGCACACGCAGATCCTCGGGTGCTGCCCATCCCGCGCATGGTCCAGTGGGGCGCATGGGCGAGTCTGGCCCTGGGGATTCCATCCCGCCTCTGCCTGTGCCCCCTCCTCTCTACTGCATAGTTGCGTACTGCCTGGCTGGTAGACATGCTCACAAAGTGTGAGCGTGTCTACCAGCCAGGCAGTACGCAATCACGCACTGATATTCATGATAATAATAAAAGCGTAATTAGAAAATATGTCCAGTTTTTTTTTTATTATTACGTTTAGGCATCCCTTTTCCGTAAAAGGGATGCAAATTAGACGCATCGCACTGTAATGAAGCGATTTAAATCCCCGCTTCATTTGCATAAACATAGCGTCGCTTTTTCAGCTCGAGCTCTGACGAAAGCGCCAGTCTAGACGCTGATCTTGCAGAAAATAAAGCCTTTTCCGAAAGATCCCTTATTCCTCTTAAAAGAAGGAATAAGGGATCTTTCGGAAAAGGCTTTATTTTCCGCAAGATCCGCCTAGACTGGCGCTTTTTCCGCACAGAGCCCGAGCCGGAAAAAGCGGCAAGAGCAGCTTATGCAAATGAAGCGGGGGCATTTAAATCCCCGCTTCATTTGCAATTGCGATACGTCTAATTTGCATCCCTTTTACGGAAAAGGGATGCAGTCTAGACGTAGCCTATTTGTTTCCCGGACAGAAAGCTCAAATACCGGACTATCCGGTTCAAAACCGGACACCTGGCAACCCTATCCACTGCTGGCCCTGCCAATCAACTCCTCCTCCTCCCTTCCAGTGCCTCCAGCCTGGCATCATCAGCTGTTTCCTTAGCCTGGAGGAGGCACTGGGAGGGAGTGGGAGGAACAAGGACAGAGTGCACTCAGAGGAGGGGGCAGGAAAAGGAGGGGAATAGACAGGGCGGGGGAGAGATTGGAGTGAGGGCAGGGCCTAGGGCAGAACAGTAAGAGCCTGGATTGTGGTATGGATTTGGAGGAAGGGGGTTTGTAAGGGTATGGCCTTGGGCAAAGTGGCAGGGAGAGGGGCTGAGCTCCTCCCAGGTCTAGAGGGAGCCAGTGCCCCTCATGCATCATCTCTGTAGCCTAAGGCAGGCACAGAGTGGCAATGGCAGGACAAAGTGTAGCCTCTGCTAGCAACTCCAGCCTCTTCCTGAAGGCAAGGGTGGGGGCTGCGGTGGGCCTTATTTCCCCCTCACCATGCGGCTCTGCCTCTTGTTCCTACTCTCCCACAGAGGTCCCTAAGAGCTGCCAAGGGAACAGACCACATTCTCCACCTGCCTTGGGCAGTGTACCCCACCGGAGAGGGACATAGACTTGGGGCTGCTCTTGGTTCTCTCAGCTTTCCACCCACAGGAAGTAGAGGGTCTGGGGCTCCTTACTGTGGCCTGGGCTCCCTGGGAAGTTCTTACCTCAGCCTGGCTCCAACTTCTATCCTGGCCAGGGTCTTGGGGAGGGACGGGAAGGGGGCAGCAGAGGAGAAAAGAAGCAGGGGGCCTGGCATCAGGGGGAGAGGAGAGACATGAGCAGGACCATAATTCTGATGCTGGTGACCCGGCCCCATTCTAGACAGGTTTCAGTACTCCAGAGCCCTCCAAACTGGCTAGGATTCCTGGGCACAGGCCCTATGTGCTTGTGCGTAAATTCACCCCACCTATCTCTAAATTATATTATTATTTATGGCAATATATTTTCATTCATTTGTATGTGTTCAATTAAATCAGCATTTACTGACATTTTCAATAAAAATCTAATCATACTAAGCATAATTATTTTATCTTACTGCTTGAATTGGTGGCCAAGTCTACACTGGCACTTCATATGTCTGGCTCAGGGGTGTGGAACCCCCCGTGCACCCACCCCAAAGTGCAACAAGTTACAGCACTGTAAAGCACCAGTGTGAATCAGGCCACAGCACTGGGAACAATGCTCCCAGCACAGTTAACTATTTGTGGAAGGGGTTTATACCCAGTGCTCATGCCGTGACCACACTTTGTTTAAAGCACTGCCATGGCTGTGCTTTCAACTGTTAAATGTAGACAAAGCCTGTATTTGTAGTTACAGGGAGTTCAGGGACTTCAAGATAAACTACAGCTATTTTGGTTCACTGGCAGTATTCTTTCTTATAAGTACACATCCCAGATGCACCTATATACTTATAAATTTGCTCTTTCCAAAGCTATGAACTGAAGAGCTATTTTGTTACAGTCTTTTTGTACACTGTAATTCTTGATAATTAGCATTGCTCTGAAGGCATACAAGTTATCAAAAGATTTAAATAAAATACTTTTTGTAACCCTTAGAAGGTGAGATTGGAGGTCACCACAGGGCCCATTTACAAGCCAAGTCAAATTGCCTGCGTGCATTTGTTTGCCATGATTAGGAGAATCCATGCATTAATACAATTTTATTTTCATGGAGGACAACACAGCAATAGACTCATGATTGGAGAAAGGTGCTGCCCGAAGACCTAGGCAGTAGCATAATTTCTGAGTAGGGTTCAGAAACTTGTCTTGCTTAATTATACAGTGTTAGATCATAGATTCCTCTAGGCCATACCAGACAACTATGTGCTGTCACACTTTAGTGAAAACTGGCACTTACAGGGGCCAAACTGGGTGCAACTCACAGCATTTCATCAATTAGTTTGTTTATACATATGAGAGAGGAGCTCATTGAGTAAAGACATGAAATATGTTATGAATGAATTCTGAAAGGGTCATTCTTATTTCTTGAAGTTCCCTAGTTTAGGTTCTGCTCCTGGGAAAATACTGCCTCCCTCATAACAAAGCTCTCCTACAAGTCAACAGTTCTTATTGTTGCAAAACTTACTGGAAAGTAAGGTTTTTCAGAGGCAGGGAAAGTGCTTTGGAGGATTTGAGGGTTGTGGAATCACCATCACTGCAGATATTTAAGAGCAGGTTAGACATCCACTATCAGGGATGAGCTAGATCAGGGGTGGGCAATAATTTTTGCCCAGGGGCCACTTAAAAATTTTTTGAAGTACCCCGGGGCCGCCCTGGAAGGGGCGGGGCCTAAATGGGAAGGGGCAGGGCTCCCCCACCCCCAGACCCTGGCAGTGGGGGAGCCCCTTTTCCCCCCCTTCCCACTAGGCACCCATGCCCTGGAAGAGGCTTGGCACGCTACCCCACCCCCAGGCCAATCAGGGCCTAGGGCCGGGGGAGTGCAGGAAGCCTCCTCCTGCCCTGCGAGAAGCACATGGTGCTTTGAAGTGCTGCGGTCTCCTCGCAGGGCCGGGACAAGGTGAAGGAAGATTCACGCAGCTCCCGTCCCCCAGGCAGGGGCAGATATAGGGCAGGGCGAGCAGGGCGGCCACCCCGGGCCCCACGCTTCAAAAAGCCCTGCGCATACACCATGGCAAAGGGGGGCTCCGCAAAATTGTGCTGCCCTGGGCCCCGCAAAATGGTCATCTGCCCCTGCCCCCAGGCCCTGATTGGCCTGGGGTTGGGGGAGCGTGTGAAGCCTCCTCCGTTCTCCCCCCGCCCTGTGAGCAGCGTGCAGCGCTTCAAAGCGCCACGTGCTCCTGGCAGGGTGGGAGAAGGTTTTGGGTGCTCCCCCGCCCCCAGACCCTAATTGGCCTGGGGTTGGGGGAGCAGCAGGGCCCTTTTGCCTACCCTGATCTAGATGGTGCTTGGTCCTGCCGTGAGGGCACGGGACTAGACTCAATGGTCCCTTCCAGTTCTGTGACTTTCACTCCACAGCCAGAAATCTTGAATAGTCCTCTCTCAACTGGGACTGAGTGCAGAATATGACTTAAGTTGCAAAACAGACTGGTTCCTTCCTTGGGAACTGTAGTAATGCAGGCTAGAGGTCTCTAATATCAAATGTGTGCATCCTGAAGCCAGGTGTGGGGCTGTTGAGATGAGTCACAGTCTTTTAAAAAGCAAGCTTCAGGGGGTAGCCGAGTTAGTCTGTTACAGAAAAAAACAACAAATGGTCTGGTACCACTTTATAGACTAACAAAACATGTAGATGGTATCGTGAGCTTTCGTGGGCACAGCCCACTTCTTCAGATGACCCGAGTTATGAGTAGGGGATTTGAAAACTCGAAATAAATAGAAGGGAAGGGGGGGGGGGAAGAGACTGATGCTGTGTCTCCCACCCCCCCTTCCTGTTTTTTCTTTAAGTATCTGGAGAATGGGTGCTAAACCTAAGCAGATAAAGATCAAAGTCAATAGATAGATTGATAAGACAGGAAGGATACCATTCAGAAAGTAGTTAGCATGCTCAGTGGTAGAGGCCCCACCAACCTAAATCAAGATTCAGTCCATTAGCATATGAATTGAATTTGTGTATGTAATGTAATTCCAGGCTTTCTCTGTGAATTTGGCTTGAGGAGTTGGCCTGTGACAAGACCGCCACCTGCAGATCTGTCAGATTATATTTAGGCAAGCAGAAATGTTCACCAACAGGCTTCTGAGTATTCCCTTTACGTAGATCCGATTTCTGTCCGTTGATTCTTTCCCGCAGAGAACGTCCAGTTTGTCCAATATATATAGCAGAGGGGCACTGTTGGCATTTGATGGCGCAGATCAAATTACTAGATGTGCAGTCAAATGACCCTTTGATTTTGTGGCTTATGTTGTTTGCTCCAGTGATGAATTCGTCAGTGTAGATATGTGGGCAGAGTTGGCATCTTTTTTGGTTGCAGGGCTGGTTCCTGGAGGCTTATGTTGTGGTTGTGTGGCATGGTTATCAGAAAGAATATGTTTCAGGTTAGGAGGTTGTCTGTAAGCAAGAATAGGTTTTTCTCCTAAGGCCTCTGAGAGTGAGGGATCATTTTCCAAGATGGGTTGTAGATTGTGTATAATGTGTTGGAGGGGTCTGAGTTGTGGACTGTAGGAAACAAGAAGAGGAGTTCTTTTATTTTCTCTTTTGGGTCTGTCTTGAAGTAGTTCATGTCTGGGTACTTTTTTGGCTCTGTCAATTTGTTTTTTCACTTCCCCAGGTGGGTATTTCAGTTTTATGAATGCTCTGTAAAGATCCTGTAGGTGATTGTTTCTGTCTGTGGGGTCGGAGCAAATCTGGTTTTATCGTAGGGCTTGGCTGTATACAATCGACTGAAAAATGTGTCTGGGATGTGAGCTGGAAGCACGAAGGTAAGTGTAGCAGTTGGTGGGTTTCCGATATAGGGTGGTTGAGATTTATCCATTATTTAACTGTACTGTAGTGTCCAGGAAGTGGATTTCCCTTGTGGACTGATCCAGGCTGAGGTTGATAGTGGGGTGGAAGTTGTTGAAATCCTTGTGGAATTCTTCAAGAGTCTCTTTCTGTGGGTCCATATGATGAAGATGTCATCAATGTAGCGTAAGTAAAGTAGAGGTGTTAGGGGGCAAGAGCTGAGAAAACGTTGTTCAAGGTCAGCCATAAAGATGTTGGCATATTGTGGTGCCATGCGAGTGCCCATGGCTGTGCTGCTGATTTGGAGATAGGAATTGTTTCTGAATTGGAAGTAGTTGTGGGTGAGGACAGAATCACAGAGTTCTGTAATCAGGTGTGCAGTGTTGTTATCATGGATGGTGTTCCTGATGGCCTGTAATCCTTCTTTGTGTGGAATGTTGGCGTAGAGGGCTTCTACATCCATGGTGGCCAGGATGGTATTTTCAGGAAGACTATTGATGTTTTGGAGTTTCCTCAGGAAGTCAGTGATATCACGGAGGTAGCTAGGAGTGTCGGTAGCACAGGGTCTGAGGGAGTCGATATAGCCAAATAATCCTGTGGTAAGTGTCCCAATGCTGGAGATGATTGGTCATCCGGGATTACCAGGTTTGTGTATTTTGGGTAGTAGATAGAAAGTTCCTGGTCGGGGATTAGGATGGGTGTTAGTGTAGATTCGGTCCTGAGTAGCATCAGGGAATTTCATGAGCAGTTTTTTCATGGTTTTTTGGTATTCCTTAGTAGGGTCACAGGAGAGAGGCCTGTAGAATCTGGTGTTAGTGAATTGTCTGTTCACCTCCTGTTCATGACTACAGCACGTTCCTTTGTCAGCGTCTTGGATTATGATGTTAGGATTGGTTCTGAGGCTGTGAATAGCATTGCGTTCTGCGTGACTGAGGTTGTATGTTATATGTTGTTGTTTGCTGATAATGTCAGCTTGAGTGCGTTTGCGGAAGCAGTCGATGTAGAAATCCAGACTTGCATTACGTCCATTGGTGGGGGTCCACATAGAAGCCTTCCTCTTGTGGGATTGGCAGGGGGGGGAGCAGTGAGGTCAGTGTGTTGTATATCCGTGTGTTGGAAATATTCCTTCAGGCAGAGGCGGCAATAATAGGATTCCAGATCCCCACTGAACTGAAACATATTAGTGGGGGTGGTGGTACTTTCTGAGTGGTATCCTTCCTGTTTTAGCAATCTATCTATTGACTTTGATCTTTATCTGCTAAGGTTCAGCACCCATTCTCCAGATACTTAAAGAAAAAACAGGAAGGGAGGTGGGAGACAGAGCATCACTCTCTTCCCCCCCGCCCTTTCCCTTCTATTTATTTCGAGTTTTCAAATCCCCTACTCATAACTCCGGTCATCTGAAGAAGTGGGCTGTGTCCACGAAAGCTCACAATACCATCTACATGTTTTGTTTAGTCTATAAAGTGGTACCAGACCATTTGTTGTTTTTTTAAAAGCCAGCGTCTCTTAAACCTTTCCTTTCAGGATACAATTTCTCTTGCATACCCCACCATTTACCTCACAAACTGCTTGCTTACAAAAATCACTTAAAAATGCAAGTGTCACAACACACTTGCTACTGAAAATTGCACACTTTCTCATTTTACCATATACTTACAGATCAATTGGAAAATAATTATTTTATTTACATTTCAATGTATATAGAGCAATATAAACAAGTCCCCTCCATTGACCCTCCCAGCACTGCGCTACCTCCATTCCACCCCACCTTCCTCTTCCCACCCCCACCCCTTCCTCGTCAGCCCGACTTCCCTCCGGGAGCATCCCGGCCTGTTTACAGGGGCGGGAAGCTCAGAGAAGGGAGGGGAGGAGCCAGCAGCGGGACCAAGGCCCCGGGCGAGGGAGGGAGGCAGAGAGGGGAGCTTGGTTGCCAGCGGCTGCTGAGCACCAGCTCATTTCCCCCGGTAGGTGCTCCGGCCCCAAGGCGCCGCTGCCTGCGCTTTGCACTGACGTGGTACGCAGCCTGATGTGAAACTAGGCCAATCCCGAGAAGCGCGCTTGTGCCCCGGAGCGCTCCGTGCGGCGCCAGGGCCTGCGGCCCCGTGCCGAGGACCCCTGCTCCAAGCAGCACTCGGGGGCGGTTTGGCCAGCAGGCCTATTGCGACCCAGGCAGCCCTGAAAGCCCAGAAGCGCCGCCCAGCCCCGCAGCAGCCTCCCTGGGGCTGCCCGGCCGCCTGTGAGCGTGGCCGAGCGGCAGGGGGCGGCGAGGCCCGAGGGCGGGGACAGGCGCCGCTGCAGCGCGGGGGGCGGAGCTGGCCCGGGGAGCGCGCGCAGGTCGCCTCCTGCCCCTCTCCCAGCCAGCCAGCCGGGCCCGGGGAACCCGCCGCGCCGCGCCCGGGCTGAGCTGGGCTGGGCTGGGCTGAGCTGTCCGGCGGGCATTCGCTGGCGGCGGCGGGGGGGGGCGGGACGAGGGGGAAGCGCCTCCGCCCCGAGCCCGGCTCACGCCCCCAGCCTGGGCCGGCCCTCTCCCGCGGGATGGGGCTCCTTAAATAGCGGCTCGGGCGGCCACTGCCGCCTGGCCCGGCGCCTCTCCCGGTCTCGCCAGCAGCCCTTGTTCCGGCTGCGTCCTCAGCGCCCGCTCGGAGCGTCGCGACCCCGCTGTATGTATCCCCTGCCCGGGGGCGGGTTCGCCCGCCGAGCCCCAGTGCACCGGAGGGCGACCCTGCTCCCGGAACCCCCAGTGTCGAGCACGGGTCACCCCTTATAGCTCGGGACATCTCAAACACAGCAGGACAAAGGGCTGGGTGGGGGCTCGTCCTGCCTTGGCCCCGGGGAGCAGAGGGACTGACTCCCTCTGATTTCTGTATAGACTACTGTGCCGCTGGTAATGGTTTTTCTGGCTTTTTTTGCCGCTCTTTTAGCTTCCTGGGATCAGAAGCACACAGTGAACTTCCATCCAGGTCTGTGGCATTGCCTGAGTCTTGCTTTTGTTCCGCTCTTTCAGTGACTCTTGCATTTTTTCAAAAGCTTTCGCAATATCTGTTCTCGGGAAGGCTGACCACAAAAACGTGCACTGATGGCTTTTGAATCTAATACGGCCAGGCAATTTATTTTATAGTCTGACTCTGTTAACCATATTTTCTATTGTTGAAAGGTTACATGCTAGAACGTAGCCTTGCTTGCCCTAAAGACTGAAGTCTTTTTTCTGTTCACGGATGACATACATGTCAGGATACAGCATGGACAATAGTACTCCGGGCCAGCTTTCCTCACTACGTTAGAATCAAGTATAGTGCTTGCTAAGGCCCATTCAGTGATCTTTGTTTAGCATTCACTTTGTTACGTTTTTGCAGGGTGGGTTACCCCTGTCTAGAATGCAAACTACCAAAAATGATGTAATAGTTGTTAAATTAGTGATTGATAGACGCATCAGCCATGAGCCAAGTTTGGTTAAAAATAAAATAATATCATCTTGATCATGTGCATACTAAGAATTCTTGCTTCGAGATTCAATTTATTGTATATACAGTAGTATTCTGGTATATTTTGGGGAGTGGGAGGAAAGACATGGCAGCAAAAAATGTGATAACTTGGAAAATGTTAGCTTCTTCCAGTAAGATTTATGAATTGTAGGGCACAAGGGAAAATAGAACTGAATCCTGTCATGACTACAGTGATCCTGAAATACCTGAAACATGTTCAATATAATTATATAGTTTGAAGGGCTCAAATTAATGGCAAAATATCTTCCAATTTAAGAAGAATCAGGATTGAGTATCCATTGTGTTCAAAGAAGGCACTGATAGACATTCTTTAGAAATTTCTAAAATGAATACATTAATTAGTTGTGGAAAAAAATTAACATAAGGTATATTGACATTATCAAAATTAGTTTTAGAAATAGTATGCAACTAAGTTTTTAGCCACACTCGAGTCACTGTTCAACATGATTGATTTGATAGCTGTATTTGATATACTAAGTTTTCAAAACTTTGTAAGTATTGTAATTTCCACTTCCATTGAAGTGGCTGAACACTCTCCAGTCTCAAAGACTTCAATGAGGTTGCTCAGTACCATACAGAATACTGTTTGGCTAGCAGTGAGTGGTTTATTATGAATTAACACCGATGAAACTAACTCAAATTAAAATTAGACTGTGAAGTAAAACTATTATTAAAGAGTAGACTCAGTTTACACTTTAGATCATGCAGGCAACACTAGCTGATTTATTAAACAGTAATTATCTTTATTTTTAAGTTCCTGTTTTAAGATGGACATGGAAAATACTTAGCATTTTTCTAATGAACTATGCATGTCTCATTACAAAGGTGGGAGCAGAATGTCCCTAGAATGTAGCCTTCCTCACCCTAAAGACTAAAGTCATTTTTCTAATGTCCCTAGCAAGAATAGCTGGGATTTAGAAAATTTCCTGGACACAAGAGACTAACTAGCTGCTCGGTTGGGGTGCCCTTTTTATAATTTATACTAATTATAAAGTAAGGAAAATCAGTAAGGAAATGTTGTTGATTGACCATGGGCTTATAAGAGGAGAATATCAGTGGTTTTTACTGTTTATATTACTGTACAATGACCTTGCTTCTCTTTTTCTCTCTCTCCTCCTTCCTGTCCCCCTTCTCCGCTAGAGCAACCATGTTTGAAATTAAAAAAATCTGCTGTATTGGTGCAGGCTATGTTGGTGGGCCAACATGTAGCGTCATTGCACATATGTGCCCTAAAATCAAGGTTACAGTTGTTGATGTTAATGAAGCTAGAATCAATGCCTGGAACTCTGATACACTTCCAATTTATGAGGTAAACTTGTGTATATTATAGGATTTGTCTTTTAATATAAAGTATTTTTCTCTGCTTACACAGTCTCCCCTCTGCCCATCTTTGATTCCTGATGATTATTCTAGGAGCATCGTGCCTCATTCATACAGAATGCTTCTTCAACAGCTACACATTAACCATGTGCTGCAAATAAGGGTTTGAAATTACCACTAGTAACCACAAACTTGGCGCTCTTGGATGTTGGGGAGTGTTTCAGAGATGTCTTTGTTCAGCCCTCTGCATCCTGGTTAGGAAAATATGTCTACTGTATCCTGTAAATCAGGGATGGGCAAATACCGGCCCGTGGGGCCAGATCAGGTCTGCCACAGTTAGCTTCTTACAGCCCCCACTGCTATATTTACTCGCACAGCAATAGGTACTGGTGATCGCAGCTCCTGTTGGCTGTAGATCACTGTTCCCAGACAATGGGAGCAGCGGAAAGCGGTGTCCTGCTGTCACTCCCATTGACCAGGATTGGAGATCCATGGCCAACAAGAGCTGTGATTGCTAGTACCTGTGGACGTGCAGGTAAATATAGCAGGCAGCAGCCCACCAGAGGCTAACCCTGGTAAATTGCCACCATGTTATTGCCCACCCTGCTGTAAATAATATAAAATGATTATTTTCTTGGGTCCTGTGTGCACTAAACACAGTTGAGTTAGAAGACCCAGTTATGACAAAGTTTTCTCCTTTGTTACAACAGAGTTCCAATTTGTAATGTGAATGTCTATCTGTGTCTCAGGAAGATGTTTTGGATCACTGTGGTTAGGTCCCATCCACGCTACAAATTGTAACTATGTTGTCCAACAGGGGATCATCAGCCATATTGCAGATATGTCTCCTAACTCTGTTTTAACTGTAATGCTGCTGAGCTCCAGGAAAGGAGAGAACAGTTTTCTGGGCTGTGAAAACTGGCTGCTGGAGACTGGACTTAACTGTGCTATTCATACCTGTGCAAACAGGCTGTCAGCACTTAAGGAAAAAAGGGTGAATTCTTCACTGCCTCCTATACCATTGCAAATGTCTGTGGAGTGGTGAATCAAACTTTCACCTAGCATTCAAGTGATTGAGCAACATACAGGAAAAGGAGAAATCATTGTGAGGCTCATTCTGCCACTCTTAAGTACCTCACTACACAAGCAGTCTTGATTTTTTTTTGATTGGCATCAAGGTAGCAGAATCTGGACCTATGCTAGTTGTTCACCAGAATCCAGTGTTTCTTAAATTTAGGATTTTTGCTAGAGATTTAATCCTTCCTATTAAGAGTCAGATTTTTTTTAAAATATTGAATGCTACCCTGATAATCACCAGTGGTATCAAGAGCTTTTAATTTCCTACCCAATAACACTTCACTTTTTTTGTTAAAATCCTAGTTTTAGTAAACACATATACTAATCTCAGTGTCACAGATCTGTTGATATGTAATATTATTGGGTTTTACATTGCAAAAAGACTTCCAGTGTCTTGAATACAAATTACCATTTTTAGTGCTTGGTATTTTAAAGTTTTTGTTCGTTAAAGTGTAGCGCTCTCCCCCTTCCTTGTTATAAATACTAACATGGACATGAAAACATGTCAGGGCTCAAGATATACTTTGCCCGCACTTTTAAATGGCAAAAGTGAATGTTTTTGCTCAGTCATCAAAAGCAAGGATTTGCCAAACTAAGATACAAGCTGGTTGCTTGTCTTCTGATGTTGCCTCTGATTATTACCCTTGATGGAATATCAAATACTGGGCAAAATTGGTCTGTTAACCTTTGTTTTAAAAAAATCTGAACCGTAGTCTTTGCCTCTTGTTTCCAAAACTTCATTAAAATATAACATGGTAAAGTTTGTAGCATTTGGATTAGTGAATAAGAATTGTGGGAAGAATTGAGACTGGGTCTTAACATGGATGAGCAAATGTCTTGGTTTTTTATTAAAACTTAAACCGTTTGAGCAAATTTTAAAACACATCTAGTCTCTTCATACAAGAAGCACATTGGTTTCCCAGCAGGATGTCTATTGCTTACAAAGAATACCCCAAAACTTCCAAAAATAAGTTCACACAGTTGTGATTTTTTGACCCCTGGCACTTTCTACTCCAGCTGCCATGTAGAAAATACTCCAGCTGCCATGTAGAAAATACAAGTTAATCCTTCAATTTCTACATGACCAATTTTGCATCTGAATCCCAGCAAAAATCACAGTTGAAATGTTAATCTTATTAATAATTGGGTTCTGGTGCTTGTTGGGAATGGCTCGGGTTCTGTGGTAATGATTTTCTACCTGAGTTAATTTTTTATTTCTGTTAGGTCAGATGTCTCGTAAACAGTGAGACAGCAAAAAATGTTTTGTGTGGCTATGGTGCAGTTTCTCTCCCTTCCCCCAAGCTGAACCCTTACCTTGAGGGCACTTACTGAAAAAGGATCTTTCTTGTGTCATTCTTTTGATAGTATTTTCATAAGTAGATGATTTTGTGATTGGGCTAAATTCAGAATTTTTACTATATTATTTAGCAAAGTGGCATTAGTTTCTGTCTAATTAAAACATTTTTGTATGGGGTCCTAATATATGACATTTGTCAAGGTGTATGAATAACCAGAGACCACATGCACGTAGGGGAATGTGTTGAGGAAGCATCCCAGTGCAATGTTTCTGTGTGAGCTAGGGCTATGGTTAGTTTGTTCTCATTATGATCCTCTGGGAATCTCACAAGTTTTATTTTTTGACAGATTAAAAAATAGAAAAGTTATTTCAAATTTTATCTTTATTAAAACAGAACCTTTTGTGGTACTTAAAGTAGGGATATAAGTGACTAGTCGACTACCTGATAAGCCTAGGCTTATCGGATAGTCGAGTCACTACTCGACTTGTCGTTCTCCCCCCCGCCGCCCCTTGCTGCTTCTGATACAGAAGCAGCAAGGGGGGGGGGAGCGGGAGCTGGTTTAAAAGCCTTTTTCTCCCCCAGAACCGTCTCGGGGGAGGGGGCAGGGGAGGCAGAGGAAACAGCGTGAGCGGGGATTCAAGCAGTCCCTGTTTATGCTGGGTCCCGACTGCTGCCCCTCTGCCTTTTAAAGGTAGCAAGAGCCCCGCGGGCATTTAAAATGGAGAGGCACACGGGGATAGGCCCTATCCCCCCTTACCGACTAATTAAGTAGTTGATGGAATTTCCATCGACTAATCAGTTAGATGATTAATCAAAATTTAACATCCCTAACTTAAAGTTGTGTGCTGTCTGAGTGTGTTGTTACCTATCTTAACTAAATTTTGATTATTATATACTTGCCTGTGTCTTTCTCTAGCCAGGACTCAAAGAAGTGGTAGAGTCCTGCCGAGGAAAGAATCTCTTCTTTTCCACTAGTATTGATGATGCCATTAGAGAGGCTGATTTGGTATTTATTTCTGTAAGTAGTTTTCTTGTGTACTTCAATTATTATTATTATTTATTACATTGCTGTGCTCAGATGTGTTGGGGGGGGGGAGGGGGAGGGAGTTCCATTTTTTTTTACGTGTCCTTTATTTGGTTTGGAGAAGTGATATGGTTCCATGAGGCATAACAGACTTGTGTAGCATTATGCTGTTTTTAGCAGGAAAGTGCGCTTAGCTTTGCAGTGAGGATGATAAAACTTTTAATCTTCCTTTGCTATTATTTATCACTCTTTTTATCTTTGAAACACCCAACAAACCTTTGGACTCTATCTGTACAAATAACAAGCTTTGTTACTTAGCTCAGGATTTTCTGAAGACATGATACAAAATAACAAAATATACTAGCATAAACTTCTATTTGTAGCATTCCACTGAAGTGGACAGGACTCATGCAGAAATAGCAGTCCATTAGTAAGATTCATTGTAAGATTAGCAAAAAAAATTGTATAATACTTACATGGATATAAAGAGTCTTCTGATTTTTTTTTCCAGTTATTCAGTGGAGATTACAAGACTGCAACATTTTTTTTTGTTTTTAGATCGTGTCCTATAGTGTTCAATATTTTCACCCTCTTAAAATGCAAGGAAACAGGTTCTATTAAATGCACATTTGTGGCATTTTGCAGTGTCAAGTCATGTGCCTAGTTCCATATCCAAAAGAACTATATAAGAAGTAGCCCAGGGCTGCAGGCTAGTTATTGTTCTATTCTTCAGATGCTTTATAGAGAGTTGTACTTTTGGGAAGAGCTGTTGTTACTCTGTCCCCCTGAAGAGTCTTCTGCATGAATCAGTAAAGTTTGATATTAATGCTATAGTAATTCCTCATTTAACACTCTAGATGCGTTTCTGAAAATGTTCATGCAAAGCAAAAACGTGCTATGCAGGGTCAATTTTCCCATTAAAAATTATGGAAAATGTGGGGGGTTGCATTTCAGGTGGTGGTGGCAAAGTCAATTTTTTGTTGGTGCTCCATTGTCAACGTCAACATTAGATATCTAGCAACACAAGATATCTAGCAACACAAGTCGCTGCAGTTTGTTAAAATAAAAAGATAAACACGTGAGTGAGCGGAGGAGCGCTGTGACCACATGTGTTCATCCGCTCATGTGTATTACCACTGTTTTCATCAAGTTATACCACCGCACAAAGTAGTCCACCACTTGATTATTTTTGTGTTATTTCGGGGACGGTCGTGTTATTCGAAAAAGTTCCTTAAAAAAAAAAAATTGTGCTAGTGCGAAAACGTGTGAAGCGGGCACGTGTTAAATGAGTAATTACTGTACTTTATCTTAGCCTTAAATAGACCGAAAACCAATTATTGGATGAGAGCCATTAACTCAGTCTGTAGATTGCCAGCTGAGTTCCTGTCCCTGACTGGTGAAACATGTTGCGTTATGTTTTAATTTCTATATTCTTGCCTTCAGTTTGTAACAAGGACTCTCTGTACAATTAAGTGAAATATTGCCTTAGATTGCTTCCCTCCACACTCAAGAATAGCAATTTTCAGGAGCTCTGTGGCTGGTCTGCAGTTAGCTTTTCCAGGTGGGGAGCTAGCTTCACTAGTATTAGCATCAGAGCAATCCCTCAGAATAGAGGCAAATAAGGGTGAATTGAATCTTTGCAAATATTATAGCTTGAGTTGGGGAGAAGATAAGAAGTGGCTCTTTGTAGTCATGGAAAAGTGATTTTGAATAAGATTAGACTCTGCTGATGCCTGTAGTGCTGCTATGAATGCCCCTACTATAAATTCTATTTGGCGATGAACAGAGCTCAGTGATATTTCCTTAGAAGTTAGAATGAGTAATTGATGATAGGTCTGTTAGCTGTTAATTGATCTGGCAGCCAGTAACTTGATGAACCAGTGGAACAGAAGCTTTCCTATTCTTGGAGTGCAATCTTACGTATGCAGGAGTTTCCTGTATCTTCAGACTTGTGAACATTTTGTTGAGATTGTAATAACTTTTTCCTTCCCATGTATTTGTAACTAGGTTAACACTCCAACAAAGACCTATGGGATGGGAAAAGGTCGGGCAGCTGATCTGAAGTACATTGAAGCGTGTGCTAGGCGGATTGTACAAAATTCAAATGGCTATAAGATCGTCACTGAGAAAAGCACAGTCCCAGTACGTGCAGCAGAGAGTATTCGTCGGATATTTGATGCCAATACAAAACCTAATTTGAATTTGCAGGTAAAAATAAAAATCTAGAAGTTGTGGGCTGAAGTATTTCCTCATCCCCAACCCCCGATTCCTTGTGTGCTTTACTTCAAACTTTATTTTCCTGTCTGTCTGTAGGTGTTGTCTAATCCAGAATTCCTAGCTGAAGGAACAGCTATCAAAGACCTAAAGAACCCAGACAGAGTGCTGATTGGGGGAGATGAGACTCCAGAGGGACAGAAGGCAGTCCATGCTCTCTGTGCTGTGTATGAGCACTGGGTACCCAAAGAAAAAATCCTCACAACCAATACTTGGTCCTCTGAGCTTTCCAAACTGGTTGGTATTGGTTGTATTGCTGTGGCAATCAACAACTTGAATACAAAATATCAGCACTAATGTTAGAATAAACCTCCAAAAGCTATAGCAACTCATTTTCTAAATGCTTATAAAAGATTCCAGTGTTGCATATCACAATCATTTGTTCAGAACTTACTGATTGGCTTTTCTGTATCAGAAAAGACCTTATCCAAAATCCGGTATATTTTGGGAATGAAATCATACATATTGAAAACAGCAGAAAATGGCAATATCAAGCAAAAACCAAATCTGTGTACACATTGAAGTAATCCTCCCTCTTTTTAGCTGCACCAAAAAAAAAAAAAACCCTTATAAAAAACCAGAACACTCTATTGGCTTACGGACATCTTATTTACAGAAGGAAAACCACCTCTGTTCTGTTTGTTTTTGTTGACAGGCAGCTAATGCTTTCCTTGCCCAAAGAATCAGCAGCATTAACTCAATCAGTGCTCTATGTGAAGCTACGGGAGCTGATGTTGAAGAGGTAGCAAGAGCCATTGGAATGGACCAAAGAATAGGAAATAAGTTTCTAAAGGCCAGTGTTGGTAAATGAAGAATCTTTTTCCTTTTTTTACAATTGGTATGAGAGCTGTCTTTATCCAGCACAATGGTTTAACTGGAAACATTTAGAAATAAGTACTGGTATTCTAAAACCATTGTTCAAAGCATGACCCCTTACAAAATACCTACTGACATGTTGTGGTGGTTGTAATGTTGTTTTTTATATTTAATAAAAGGGATTGGATTGTCCTCTCTAGAATCTCTCACTTCCAGTTGATATGGACTAGTTAGGATGCTGAGCATCCATCGAGGAAGAAAGATTACAATTTTATCCTTCTAGAGCAGCAGTGGGCAACCTAGGCTAGTGAGTGGGCTGCATAAGTGGCCTTCATCTTAGTGGGTCACAATATTGTCATAACCAAGATGGTCCCCCAGCATAGAGTAGTTTTGCTAACAGTGCTTATTGTCCCTAGAATTTTCAGGGTGTGCTGATGGAACTGTAGCAGCACTTTGGATGCAGAGGGATCACACAGCTCTTACCATCAATCACCATGCACCTCGCTTCCTGTGGCCTTGCTTTACATGTGTGTCACTGTAATAATGCCATTAAGGAAGAGAAACTACAAAGATGGAAACAAGTGCAATCTGACAATCCTGCATGTGGGCAGGGGTAAACAAAATATGTTTCAGGCCACATATAGAACCCTAATGGGCTGCAGGCCACCCATGAACTGCAGGTTGCCCACCATTTTTGTAGAGAATTCCCTAGTGGCTGGTTGATGGGTAGCTTTCTAATCGCTGTCTACACTCTAGTCTGCAGCATGAATTGTTTAGATTTAGGTACTGGAGATTGAGAGATGCTAGGGAAGGCATCAGTATGAACATTGTACCGCCCAAGTCTGAGTGGCCAAATATCCTGAGGCTCTTCCTTGGGGACACACAACTTCATGGAGCATGTCCATTACTTGGATCAGTGGGAAGAGATGTGACCCCCATTTATCTCCATATTAAAAATATTTAATTTTTAAAATTACTTTACCAAATGTTGTCTCTTCCACAAATGTTTAATAGAGAAATTGGCAAGAACCAAAATATGTTATCCAAATATGACTGTTCAGATACCTTCCCATTGGACTTGGTAAAGGGGAGTCTGAGAGTTCTGGATCTTGCTACTTACTATTTTAACCCCTCATCAGCTTTTTAGCTCTTCTTTGGATCCTGACCATGATAGTGTTTGAGAACCCAGAAACTTTTTAAAACTAGTTTACCTCTCATCTCTGGGTGTAGTGGTCCTTATGGGAAAAAGCAGCAGCTTTCTTGAGGTCAGTGGCAAAAGTGATAGGATGTTAGGTCCTATAAGCTGCTAAAGTAAATAGGGTTAAGGAACAGGATTGGGAAGAATTTTATGAGTGTAGCTAGTTAGAGATTGGCAGCATGGCACTAGAAAACATTCTGATATTTTGGTGTTAATTGCCAAATTTCAGGAGCTGTGGAGTGCCATTTTTGAAGTGCCTCTATGTTGAGGGGCATAGATTTACTCCGGCCCCCCCCCCCCCCCATCATGATGTGTGTAATTGCTAGTTTCAAGATCAGTGTACACACTGCCCACACATGCACACAGCAGGAAAACCAAGTCAATTATATCTTTTTGACTAGGAAACAGCAAGAGTAAAGAAACTGAACACCCTTGTCAAAAAGCGGCCTGCATCAGCTCCCTAGGGTATTCCAGACATAAAGTGATTCCAAGTATTGCTAAATTCGCTAATCTTTTACTGATGAAGACAATCTGTAGAGTAATCATTTCCTTTCTTTCAGGATTTGGTGGTAGCTGTTTTCAAAAGGATGTTCTGAATTTAGTGTACCTTTGTGAGGCTCTGAACTTGCCTGAGGTAGCTCGCTATTGGCAACAGGTATGAGTCCATTCACTGTGTAAAACTTACTATAAACAGGACACATCACTGTTCCCTCTGTAATGGGCCACTCATTCCTGTGCTTGTAACTTCAGCATTGTCTGTGGCAAATTATCATTTATCTTTCTGTTTGGCACTGAAAATAAAATATACCCTTAACTATAAAGATGATAAATATTTATTCCACTTGAGGTTGTAAGAGTACTTTACAAATATAATGAGGTTCCGCATCCCAAAATAGGCATAGGTGGAAGGTGCTATTCAAAATATTTATTAATAAATACCATGCCTATGTTACGCTGAGGGCGTAAATCCAATATCCGGCAGACCCATCCCAGGTAGCTTTATTTGCGCTACCATGGCTAAACATAGCAATATAGATTTCAGCAGGAATAATCCAGGGGGAGTTATCAGGCGCTGGCACTTCAGTTGCCCCTCCACCCACTGTCATGCTGCTCCTGCCCTCTGCCTTGGAACTGCCCCCCTGGGAGTCCCTTGCTTGCTGTGCAGGGTGTGGGAGGGAGAAGACGGGGGGGGTGCTGATGTCAAGGTGTCGTTGTCCCCTCCCCCCCCCCTTCTGTACCCATGGCCGGCCCGAGCCATTTTGGCGCCCCGGATGTGTGGCGCCGCCTCTGGGGCGCATGGCGCATGCGTAGCCCGGCCCGGCTACCGCTGCTGGCGCACAGCGCCTGGCCGTGCAGGGCCCCGCGGCCTTGGGAGGAAGGGCGCTGCTGGCCGGCGCCGCGTGGATGGGGGGAGTTGGCGCTGCGGGGGAGCCGGGCGCACAGCGCCTGATGTCAGCTATAAGGGATGCCGTGCACTCCTTACAGCTGCCATCAGGTGCCCCCCATCAGTTGGCACCCCGGGCAGCTGCCCACCCCTTAGTCTGGCCCTGTCTGTACCTTATCTGCGTACAGGGAGGACGGGCTGGAGGGAGCTTGGCAATGCAAATCTGTGTCACATTCATACAGTGTGTGTGTGTGTGTGTGTGTGTGTGTGTGTGTCATTCTCACAAACACACACTTCACACTCCTCTCCCAACCCAACACATACATGGGGAGGGGGTGGGGCGTGGTTGTTCTGTTACTGCTTGCAAAGTGTGTTATTTTTGGGTTTTGACTGGTTTGTCCATTTCATAATTTTCATTTCTCTTATGCTTTAAATTTAATTCTTTGAGTAGTGAGTTCTAAAATGCCTATCCTGTCCTGGCTGGAGTAATTATCCCTATGGTAATTGTTGCTCTTGCAAGTGGCTGGCATCTTCTGCAGCTCCCGTTGACAGTAATGGTGAACTGTGGCCAGTAAAAGCTGTGGTCTCAGTGCCTGTAGATGAGGGGCAGCACATGGTGCCATGGAGCCATTTCTGTACATGCCAGCTGCTTTCAGGAGTGGTGCAAGACCGGGGCAGGAGTAAGCCTGCCTTAACTCCACTGCTCCGGTACCTGGATGCTGTCTCAGTGAAACCGTGCCTAGCCAGAGCCTACTTCCTGAACCCCTATCCCAGCCCTGAACCTCCCCCTGCACCCAACCTCCTTCCCAGTGCTTGCACCCTGAAACTGCTCTTGGACCCCAATTCCCCACCTGGGGATAAGCCCGGAGTCCCTTCCAGACTCCTTGGCCCAAGACCAGAGCCTGCACAAACCCCATGCCCCAGCCTGGTGAAAATGAGTGAGGATGGGGGAGGAAGGGGGATGGAGTGAGCAGGGGGAGGCCTTGGAGAAGGAGTGGAGCAGGGGACAGGGTATTTGGGTTTGAGGTAGATGTTACATTGCACTTCAGTTGAAAAAGTGATCTTGTGGTTAAAAAGGTTGGAGACCACTGCTGCAACCACTTTGTGACTTAAGGTAAATGACTTGCCCAGCACAACACAGGAATTTGTTGACTTGGGAACAGAACCTTGGTTTCCTTACTCCATATCTGTTTAGCCACAACCTCTCACCCGTATCTACGTCCAGCATTAGTGAAGGCAACTTACTTATTTAATACACTTTCAAATAATTCTAAACTTTTTTTTATAGAAAATCTCACAAGAACTCATGTGTAGACTCCAGCACTTTTTTATAAAGACCCTCACTAGTCAATTGATTAAGCAAAAGCGTAACGTATGGGCTGTCAGGAGCTTCAGGGGGCAGCCAAGTTAGTATTTTTTTCTGTAACAGACAACAAATGGTCTGATAGCACTTTATAGACTAACAAAACATGTAGATGGTATCATGAGGATAGTGCATTGTGTTATCATGTGAGAGACAAGTTTCCAGGTCAGTGGCTACTAAGACTGAGTGTTGTGTGCTGTGTACTTTTTAAAACATGTAGCTTGGCTGTTACAGAACATCATAGGTAAAGAGAGCCTCATCTTATCATTGTCCTGAGTGTGTGAAACTGCATTAGCTGGATGATTTTAAAATGAGGGATAGTAGGGAAATGGTTAACGCTCACTTGGAGCTTCAATTAACATCAAGTTGAGAAGAAAGGGATACATTTACACATATTGTTTCAACTTGTCTGGCTCAAGACAAAACAATCAGGTGTCACTGGGGTGAGTCTGACAAAGAAAGACAGAAAAAAAGGTCTTCCCTTGACCTAGTTTACCACCTCTTGGGAAGGTGGATTACAGATGCTAATGGCAGAGCCCTGTTGTAGTGTTTCATCTGTAGACATGCCCATAGTGAGTGGAAACCCCCTAGTGTGATTGCAGCTACACCAATAGAAAGTTTGGTTTATCTTAAATTGATTAGGGATAGGTTTAAGATGCATCAAAATAAATGGCTCTTAATTTAATTTGTCTGATAGCATGTTTTGTTAGTCTGTAAAGTGCTACCAGACCATTTGTTGTTTTTTTCTGTACAGACTAAATTGCTTCAGGGGGTAGCTGAGCTAATTTGTGTTCACATAGGTGTTTGCATGGGTTTACTTAAATTGGCTTAAATAAACCATACAAGTTTGTGTGTAGACAAAGCTCTTGATTCTGCAGGATGGGGCTATATCCTCCAGACATATCTCTACAACAATAACACTCAGATCCTCAAAGGTAATTAGGTACAGAACTTTTATTGGGCCTAAAATATTAATCTTAAACCCTCCTATTAAGTGACTTTTCCTACTATCTCACCACCTCATTTCTTCCCCTTAGGCAAAGAGTAATTTACACACTACATATAGAAAACCAGATCATTGCAAATGACATTACTTTACCACTAACGTACATTTGCTGAGCAATTTATACCTGATGAGGACCATATGCCACTGCATGTTTTGTTTGTAGCAATGAGAACGGGCTCATATTCAGGGAGGAGGGGAATAATTGTCTACATTATCTGAGATGTCTATGCCTTTGACCACAATCTCTGGGAAAACCTGGCTTTCTTACCTGGTCAGTAGAGACAATGGTCCTAAACAAAGTAGGGATAAAAAGCTAAAACGTTGGGAGGAGGGACAAAAAACTGCAGTGCTACAACAAAGGTGGAGAGCAACCTATATAGGCTTTAAGACCATTTCTCAAAGTAAGCATTTTTATCATTCAAGTACACTGCCACTTACATCCATATCAGTCTTTGTGCATTGACATGTTACAGTATACACTAAACTGGTACTAAAGCTGCCTGACTGTTGTGTAAAATAGATGTACTCAGTGCTTTTTTTGTTTAAAAAAAAAAAAAAAGTGCTGGTACTCCAGGGGAAAATGTATATTAATTTTATATCAATAAATATATGGCAATTTTTTGCAATTGCAGGAATAATTATATGTTTATGCAAAATCTCAAACTTACATAGTATCTGAAATGTTCACAGAAGTGTGTTCTATTTGATTAACCATGGTCTATACTTGTTTTTATTTCAACAAAAAAAGTTATGTATCGTATACAAATATAAAAAGTACCTTAAATTTATATTTAAATTATTTTACATGAGCAAATACAATAATTTGATGTGTAAAATTGTTATTATATTAAAACAAGACCTGAAAAATATTACATATCTAAAAGATAATCTATAAATAATAAATAATTACGACTTTCTGATAAGAGTACATTTTCTTTGGTGGCCCTGAAAGCTATCAGCTTTTGTTTGTGCGACCCTCAGTAGGCTTCGAGTTTGACATGCCTGATTTAAAGCAAGGTCAGGCTTTGGTTGTATGAGGAGGGAGGCTGGAGGGGGCCCCCCCATTCATATGGGGAAACATTGCTGGCTGTTCCCCTTCATCAAGAAGCCTGGGGAAAGTGCACAGTTAGCTCCATTCCTCAATCTGGTTTAGGAGACAGGTGAATCCACTGGAGCTGCAGTGGTGATGAAGAGGCGTTTCTCACCTGTCCCCAAGCAGCTGCTGTGAGAGGGCTGGAGCAGTCGTCCTCCCCCTGAGGCAGCCTGCACACCAAACCCCTCATCCCCAGCCCCATTCCAAAGCAATGATTTAAATGAAGAAAAACAAAAATTGAGTTAAGGATCCAAGCAATGCCGGGTATATCTTCTAGTAATATATACATACATAAACCTAGTGGGAAGAGTAGTTTTGGCTCTGACATTATGCCCTCATTTTCTAAGCTAATTTTCTTCCTGGAATTTACCATTATGCTCTCTTCTGTTGCTTTCCATGAATTGCCCTTGAATAGTGATATATGTATGGGGATTTTTTTGTTTGTTTTTTTGTTTTTTTGAGGGGCAAAGGGTGATTTGGTTAATCTACATTGCACAGAAAGAAAAAGTGAAATAACTTTTAGAAGTGAAATCAACCATTAAGATCTGGGAAAAGCTTTCATACAATGGAGCAGCACCTGAAATTAGGACACAAGTTTTCAAGATCCTTTGTTAAGCAGATGTTCACTGGAAGTTTTAGTACTGTGTGGGGCAAAATTTGGTTTCTGGTAGCTTCTGAATGTGAAATCAATTGAAAATATACACTGACTTCAATGGGCTCAGGATCAAGCCTGCTCTTTCTGCTACCATGATTAAAAAAGCTGGATTAGTCCTTCAGTTACTTATATTTTTACCTATTAAAATAGGAATTGCAACTTGTTAATATTTAAAGTATGTACATCTCTCTAGTTCAGTTTTAACTAAGTGCTTTTATCAGAAACAGAGGCTTGGCAGTGACACTTTCTCCAGTAATTATTCATATTGCATATCTCTGGTCAAGTGTAACCTCATTCATATATCCATATTCTGCATAATTTCAGGTGATAGACATGAATGACTACCAGAGAAGGAGATTCGCTTCCCGTATTATTGATAGCTTGTTTAACACGGTTACTGACAAGAAGATTGCTATTTTAGGATTTGCATTCAAAAAGGATACAGGAGATACAAGGTAAAAAAAATGCATGAAACTAATTAACACCTTCCAGAATGATTTATCTAATCTTGGGCTCCATCTATTCAGCTAAAACTACTTTGTTTATCACCAATTCAACTGTATAGGTGGGAAGAGGATCAAATAGATGCCCTCAATATGTTGTGGCTGAAATGGTTTTATAAAATGGCTTGGGCTGTCTTAAGTGGGTGTACTTAAAAAACAACAAATAGTCTAGTAGCACCTTAAAGAATAACAAAACATATAGATGGTATCGTGAGCTTTCGTGGGCAAAACCCACTTCTTCAGATGACAGTGGATGTGTTCAAATATAAAAATGGCCTTTTACCCAATGCAAAAACCTAGACTAGAGGTAAGATAGTAAAGTGCTGAGGACAATATAAGTACTTAAGCAGAACACAGATTTTGAACCCAGTGTGAGTGAGCTAGATCCCTCAACTGTCCACAGTAAAGCATACAAACCATTTCTCTATCTCCTTCCTTTACTGGTAACTTAAAAACAATTACACAGCATAGACCTTAAACAAAATTTCTATGCCAAATTTGCCAACTTCTAAGGTTTTCCTATTTGGATCACCTCTGACTAAATTCTTTCTGGCTGAAAGATCTTTTTGCTTTAGAACCTGGTTGTTGGAGCTAATCAGATGTACTTGCTGGTTTGACTCCTAATTATTCAAACCATAATGCAGGAGTCATCTAAACTCAGATTCTAGTGTCCTGTGTTTACAGGCAGACAATCTATCACCCTTTTACAACCCACCTAGTGTGGTATTGAGCACCATTTACACTGCTTGGCCAGATTCTACATTAAGTTGTGAATGAACCAAATTGTTTAAAAATATTTTTTAAAAATCTTTTAGTACAATGAAGGCTTTCTCATTTGGTGGCTGGGACTAAAAATTTGTGTTTAATCCTCTTAAGCTACTCTCTTCCTCCTTTTTTTATGATTTACTTTCCTGTTCCCATATGTTATCATTGGCATTACATTTAATAATTTCATTTTGAAAGCTTTGGCACTGCACATTTCTGAGTATTGGTTCATGTTCTAAATAAATCAAATGTTTCTCTGAAGACTTCCATTAACTGGCTGACTTCTTTTCTTAGAGAGTCTTCCAGTATTTACATTAGCAAGTATTTAATGGATGAAGGAGCAAAGCTCCATATATATGACCCTAAAGTACCAAGGGAACAGATAATCCTGGATCTCTCTCACCCAGGTGTCTCAGAAGATGACCAAGGTGAGAAAATTCTGCTTCTTATGAACTCAGTTTGTTGTGTGTTACCAGGCAGAATCTATCTAGCGCTCTGGAAATTATTTTCAGTGTGGCAGAGATGGATGCTCAGTTAAATTATTAAATCAGGGGTTTGCCTCAGTTAAAAAGGGCCACTGTCAAGTTTTAACTTCATTCTTCGTAATTCTAAAATCCTTGCATATGTGAAAGTTATCTCTGTGGCAGTCTGTCCCTTTTGATACATTAAACTTAAAGAGATGCAAAGAGAATCTCCTTCTTCAGTTCAAAAAGTAGGTGAGAAAGGGGGGTGGGAATGAGGAAGGAAACTAGTTTTAGTCTATCCATTCTTTCTCCACTTACAGGTTCCTACCCAGTACCTGTTGAGTCTTGTGCCGAGATAGTCCAGCCACCTGGCTCGTCCAGAAAATAACTCTCTAAGTCTCTGAAAGCTAATGTTGTATGCTTTTGGGGATTGTAGTAAATCAAATCCACACAAGGAGCATTTTGCTACTGTATTATACTGGTACAGCTATACCAACGAAGGACTCCTAGTGTAGATCTAGTCTATGTCTTGAATGCCCCAACAGACAATAAAGAATACAGAGGGAGGGGTGGGGGCACACACACAGATCTTGGTACTTGGGACAAAGAGAGATGGGGGGACACTCAGAGACCTTGGCATGAAGAAAGGGGAGTGATGGTACACACAGGAGCTTATGAAGGAATGCACGAAGCCCCTGGAATGTGCAGTAAGCTCAGCTAACAGAGACCATGTGGCATTTATACAGTATTAAATAGTAAATGTGCCTAGACTGTTTTGAAAAGTTTGTGTTTGGGAAGGGCTAGCAGGAAAATTGTCCAGACAGAGTGCACATTAGACTGAGTGCTGCCAGGAAAGGGGAAGCATAATCTTCATTTTTTTTTTCTGCTGCAGTTTCTCGGCTAGTCACTATTACTAAAGATCCATATGAAGCCTGTGATGGAGCTCATGCCCTTGTGATCTGCACTGAGTGGGACATGTTTAAGGTAAAAATAATACCTTTTTAAAAAACAGGAAAAAATTGAGGCATTCTTACACTTATGGAATTCTGTGGGGGCATTTACAGGAGCTGGATTATGAGCGCATTCACAAAAAAATGCTGAAACCAGCTTTCATCTTTGATGGTAGAAGAGTTCTTGATGATCTTCATAATGAGCTACAAGTCATCGGCTTTCAGGTAACTAGCTGTTTCTCTTTTTGGAAATGTATGGCTGAATCACAAGAAGATTCTAATGTGTGCTTAATACTTTGCTTTATATTTAACCTGTAAAAATCCTTTTATTAAATATTTTCTACTGTATTATATTGGTACAGCTATACCTTAAAATCCTTTTATTAACCTTGACTGACAGCACTTTTCCTACAGTACTTTTCTGATAGTAAACTGATACTGCTTTTAAAATCCAAGCCACATCAAGCTGTTCCATCAGTATTCAGTAATGTACATAAATGAGTTTACTAGACATTGTCTACTCTAGCACTTTTGTCAGCAAAACTTTTACTGGTTGAGGTATGAAAAAAACACACCCCTGACTGACATTAAAAATGCTGGGATGGACAGTGCTACGTTGGTGGGATATGCTCTCCCACTGTCATAGTTATTGCTGCTCATTGTGTGTGGTTTAATTATGTGGATAGGAGAGAGCTCTTCCACAGCTTCACCATCATAGAACAGCTACACAGGAAACCTTACAGCAGTGCTGCAGTTGCAGCAGTACATCCATGCTGCCGTAAGGTCTGTGGTGAAGACAGCGTTAACTGATGCTGCCAGAGTGCCAGAATGCCTAATATTAAAATTTGTGTCAATGATCTCTCATGTATTTTATCACTTCCAGGCTCAATTAAATTCTAAATGAGACCTAGAAACCAGATTAGTCAAGCCTTATAGCTGAATGTTTTGTTTACTAAATGCTGAAGTGTACAAATCTGACACAGTTGTCTAAATAACTTGATTTATTTCAGAATGTATGAATATACCAATAGTTAGTTTGAAAACTGAAATTATCCATCATCGATGGTCTAGCATAGTGCTATTTAGTCCACTTTGTCATGTGGCTATTGTTGGAGTGTTCCCAGCTCTAGTAGTTAGTTTTTTTCCTAAACTAAACAGAGGAGTTCTTGTTCAAGAGGGAAAGATACACCTCAATTATTCAATGGTGGGGTCTCTGATCTAGTCTGTCGTTAAACAGAATTAGTTGGACCTAATTCTCTCCTAACACCAGTGTAGTTGAGAACAAATATGTTGACGTCTATTGAATTAAGTGGTCATTAGAGGAAAATCAGGCTCACCATACGGAAATGATGATGCCTCCAAACTTCCTGACCAGTTAAAACAAGTTGAAAACTCTTAGCTTTGAAGGGGGTGTCTGTGTGTGTAAAATTTAAAAAAAAAAAATCAAACATCCATTATTTGTGTTTAAAATTAAAATTTAACATAGAGGTTAGAAACTCTTAAGCACCCACTTCATGTTTCTCATATAAGCAGTCACATTGAAACCAATGAAGATTCACTTGCTTAGCATTAAGCACATACCTAAATGTTTCCAGGACTGAGGTGTCTCTTTACTGTAACAATTCTTAAAAAGCTTGTTTTGCATGTGCAAAATGAGAGATCACTTTTAGTAGACAAACTGAACTAAAACTACAGCCATTTAATGTGGCTTTTATCCACTGAATGCATATAAGAAGTGTGGGCAAAGCCCCAAGTTTACTGGTTCCTGACAGGCTGACAAGATTCTCTTTGCACAAACTTTACATAGTTTTTTTTTTTTTTTTTCCTCCTCCAGATTGAAACAATTGGGAAGAAAGTGTCTGCAAAAAGGATTCCTTTTGCTTCTTCATGTGAAATTCCAAAGTTCAGCCTGCAAGATCCACCTGTCAAAAAACCCCGAGTATAAGTTTTAATAGGTACTTAAGAATCACAGTGGACCAGTGTGAATTTTTAAAAGAGCATACTGTTCTTAATCTGTAAACCTATTTTACATTAGAGATGATAGCAGTGTACCAGGTACATGTGAACCCAGAATCTATTTTCTAATCTCTCTATTTTTGAAATATTGTATTTTTTTCGGTTTTTGAAGACTGTACAGGCCTGACTGGTTTTAGTAATCAATTTTTATGAACATTTACTTCAGTCAGCGAACTTTTGCTTTTAGAAATACTCGCAAACTGCACTTTAAATTTTATAAACAACATAAAGGCCAAATGTAATTGACAGAATTGTTCTTACTTTGATCCAGGAATAAGTGGTACTCAGTAGTGTCATTTTCTTTGCTGAAGATTTTAATTTGACTTGGTATAATTTTGTTTTCCTTGTTGCCTGATCTAACTCATGTGAAAGTTGGTGGAAAGATTGTAATTGACTTTTATCAGTGTTGGATTGAGCCATTAAACAGAATATTGATCTGGTTTTAACAATGAGGCCCCAATCCTGATTGGGACCTCTGGGCATCAATGCAATATAATAATTAATAATTGTATCAGGGAGCTAGATCCCCATCTGCCATTAATTCTGTAATGGGCTTGCAACAATAATGTGACCTATCAGCTATGTCTCTACTGATTCCTTGGTCTTGGCTCTATTATATGTACTGTATAGCATTTGTTGTCATTTGTAAATTATGGATTTAATTAGATTTTGGTCCAAATTCTCCTCTGTTACAGTGTTACCACCCCAGTGTCTTAAACAAAGAGAAGCATTGGCCCTTTTGCATTCCCTTCTTGCTGAACGTTGAATGAAATGTTCCCTTCCAAGGTGATGGGTACTCAGTGGTCCTTTTCTCCCCTTCCTGCAACCATATATGAGCTGGAAGCAGATGTTCTTCCCACTGAATCTGCAAGAATTTGCCCATGACACTTTTAAGAGTATCTAAAAACCATAAAGTAGTTCGCTTTCTACCTCACTCTGATTAGCAGGAATGTATCTTATGTTTGCTTTTTATATATTTCACTTTAATTTCTACTTGTTTCATTGTCCTAATAGATCTGTGCTATTAAATACTTTTTTAGTAATAAAAGTCTGTATTTCACCTGTTTCCATATTCTCATCTTGGGGGCTGTGACCAATAGGTGCTGTGAAGAGGTGTCAGAGGGCCATGAACCCTTAATTTTCTTTGTTAGAAGGGCATGGAGGCCCCAGAACTTCTCAGGTAACATGGGCTCATGGGTTGGGCTCATGGGGTTGAAAACTGCTTAGCAGTTATTAACCTAACACTTGGCTGTGTATATTCTTGTAGGTGCAGCATAGTATATGTTTATTGCTGTAAACTATTGGTGCATTGATTTCTATTGCAATGAGGTTATGATAATCATTTTAACCCCTGAAAGTTTACACAAATGTACTTAATTATCTGCAGTAAGGGCTAGAACCAGAAAAGAATGTAGGTGTCAAAAGTCCAAAATGTAGCTCCTCAAAACCCCTCTCTGCTCAGCCTCTGCTTCATCCTGTAGGTGCTTAAAATCCATAGGCACCCACATTTTTGCCATGGGCCATGCTCACAACTGCCTAAGTTGTGATACCTAGGTGCCAGGCCCATGCCTAAACTCCAGTGGCATTCTCAAAATGGGTATTACACCAGCTCCTCCCACAAGCACAAAGGGGAAGTCACATGGTGCAGGGACTGATCCAGTAGGCATGCTCACAAGCTGGATCATGGTCTGCACAAAATGCAGGTGATGGCTGCTTAATCACTGGGCTAAAGGCAATAAATGGGGGGATAAAGCACTCAACCAGTATATGAGAAATCAAGGGTCTCCCACCTCTCAGGAGAGTGGCCTAACCACTAGACTTTGGGTGGGTCAGGACTCTCTAAGACTTTTTTTCATTTGGTGTGAAATAGCTCATGGTCAGTAAGCCAGGAGAAGAGTGACTGGCTTACTGGTTAAGGTTAACCGATGGGAGCTGGGGGGGGGGGGGGGCAGTGGGTCTGTGACCTGTTAAATGTGAGGCTTACTGGTTAAACATTCACATCCCAAATTTTAATACACAAACTAACTGAAGACAACAAAATTGAAGCATGGTGCTTAGCCAGGATTCATTGCAGCAATTGTGTGGTGGGATTACAGACCCACTCAAAAAGCAGTGGATCCAATTTTCCCCTTTACTGGGGCTGCTTGGGATTTACCTTGGTGTATGTCAGAGAAAATTCTGGTCTTTTCAATCTAACAAGTCTGTAGTCTTTACACAATAAGACTATGTCTACACTTGCAGCTTCTTGCGCAAGAACATCTTGTGCAAGAAGTCTTGCTCAAGAAAATGTCCACACTGCCATGTGCAAGCTGTGCTTTTGCGCAAGAGCGTCAGTGGCAGTGTGGACGCTCTCTTGCGCAAGAAAGCTCTGATGGCCAATGATGGCCATTTTAGCCATAGGGCTTGCTTGCCCAAGAAATCCCTGCGGAGCGTCCACACTGCCCTCTTGCACAAGAGCTCCTGCACAAGAGGGCTTACACCTGTTAAAAAAGAGCGCAGCTCTTGCGCAAGGAGCCCTCTCTTACCATGCCGTACTGTACATTTCCTTGTGCAAGAGCAGGCGGGCAGTGTAGACACTCTGCAGATTCTTGCCCAAGAACGGCCATACTTGCGCAATAACCCGCCAGTATCGAGACAGCCTAAGATTTTAGTGGTGCACAGGTTTTTTTTAGCAAACTGGTACAGCATCAACATTTAAGAAAGGTTGAAAACATTTAACGAGGGGGAGATGTTTGGAAATTGAAACTGGCATGTGTTAGTGTCTTTTTAGCCTGTTCCGTATGAGTGCTCTGGTAAAATTCTTATCTTTTATGGCAGAATAATTCTGTTGCAGTCAAACCACTGTCATTGATGTTTAAAGTTATATTAAACTTGCTTATACTGAGTGAGTGTGTGTATAAAAAAAAAAAAAAAAAATCCAAACAAATATGGTGGGAAGGCTTTTCCCAAAATGGAGTGCCTGAACAAATTCTGCTTTGCAGAGGGGGAATTTTTCATCTGTTATCTTTACTATGTGTGTCCTCAAAAGTTCTTAAGTGGATACTTTTAAAAAATATAAATCTAAGTAACAAGTGATTAATATTAAAAATTTAAAGTAAAAACCCCTGTATTTAAGAATCAGGCCTAAGTAAACTTTGTTACAACTTATTAGGTAGATTCAAGTTTATAAAAGCTCAGAAATGTTCTTCATGCTCTCACTCATATTTTTAAACCTTCAGAACCACCCATCAGTGATTCATAAAATACTTAAAACATGAAGTAATATTGGAAAAACTTTCCAGCAGCATCATTCCTCAGATTATTGAGAAAACAGTTTAGTGTCTTTTCACAGCTGTATGATAGCCTTATGAGTAAGCTATTTTTATATTTCTGGTGTTCATATCAAATACTGTCATTTTAGTGAACAGTCAGATTATTGCAATTAGCCAAAAACTACAGCAATGAATTTTCATGCAGATTTAAAACACAATTTATATCACTAATTCTAAAAAAGATAGGAGTCTTTAATTAGAAATACAATGCAACAACTAGAGACAATTACTTCATTTCTTGGATGGTCATTTTTTAAATATTAATACCACAACCCTCCAATGCAATAGATCAGGGCCAGATCACCCAGTGAAGACCATGGAACAGGAAAGTTAGGAGGGTCCCATATAAAAGCAATCATTCTTTTATGTTAATTGGTTGTGTCCCTGCTTCTCAACTATTCTTGATTTTTAGACTGATCCACTCTTCTCTTGCTGGTTGGGCTGAAAGGGAAAATGGTGAAAGAATAGAATGTGAAGTGCTAATACAAAAATTTGAACATTTTAAGATTTCACACATTTCAAGTTAACAAGTATTAGTTCCCACTAAATAAATAATAATGGTAGAGATGGCACTCCCAGGAGAAGAAAAAAGTCACAACTTACACTGGCAAGATTTTCTTTCTTTAATTTAATACACTCTTCCTGATTTCACAATCAGTTTTATTTTACATAGACAAGTGATTTCTCTATTTTCCCCTCATCATTCCTCTGCTCATCAAACCTGCATCTGTTTTGATACATTCCAAAGCTATCATTTTATGGAAACAGAAACTACTAGATGAATTAATGTCACTTGTTTTATTAAGGGAGTAGAGTTATAGAAATATTAAATTCATTCATTATTCCACAATGTGGGATGCTATATTTTTGGAATTAATTGAACTTATGGAAAAGAGAATATTCCAATACTGTATGTAGGTGCCTTAAAGTAGGTCCATTTCCACCTTCAGATGATCTGTGTCTTCCTTTTTAAGACTAAGTTCTTCAAGAAAAATTCACCTAATTTAAAATGAAAAATACCTAAATCAGTTTTAGTCGCTTTGGGGATTAAATAGAACAAATAAAGCAGTGTACATGTAGTCATACTGTGTCCAATGTACTAGAAAATCCAAACCTGAGAATTACAACATGAAGCTGGAAATCAGGACTTCTGCTTGTCTTCCCTAACTCTGCTAGTGTGAAAGTCATTTAACATCTTGTATCTCAGCATATCAAACAATAAAATGGAACTGATCCCTATTTTAAACAGTACCATGAGGCCCAAGTACTTCAAAAGGTGCTTTAGATTAAGCAGGAACAGAACCACACCTGGCTCTTTCTGCTGTCCATGCACAGCAAGCCAGGACCAGCTGCAATTTAGTATACAGTAAACTACCGATAATCCGACACCTTTAGGACCCAGGGGGTGCCGGATTATCAGATATGCCAGACTATCAGAAGGGGGGGCTATGAGGGGTCTAGGGTGGTGTGGGGGGGATGCCACCCCAGACCCCTCATAGCCGCCCCTTCTGATTGTCCATCTCTGCCCCAGGCATCCCCGATTCAGGCGCTGCTGGTCAGTTTCAGCAGCAGCTGAATCGGGACGCCTGCGGCAGAGTAGCTGGGGTGCTGCTGGGTTGGTCCGGTAGCGCTGCCCCTTGGCGCTGCGAGACCAACCCGGCAGCACCCCAGTTGCTCTTGGGGACACCTAGGGCAGAGCAGCTGGGGTGCTGCCGGGTTGGTCCCGCAGCGCCAAGGGGCGTCGCTACCGGACCAACCCGGCAGCACCCCAGCTGCTCTGCCCCAGGCATCCCCAAGTCAGCCGCTGCTGAAATTGACCAGCGGCTGACTCCGGGAAGCCCGGGGCACCTCAGGCTTCCCGGAGTCACCTGCTGGTCAATTTCAGCCGCCGCTGAAACTGACCAGGGGATGACTCCGGGAAGCCCGAGGCAGAGCAGCTCTGCCTCGGGCTTCCCAGAGTCAGCCCCTGGTCAGTTTCAGTGGCGGCTAACTTGGGGACGCCTGGGGCAGAGCAGTTGGGGTGCTGCCGGGTTGGTCTGGTAGCGCCGAGGGGCAGTGCTGTGGGACCTACCGGCAGCACTCCAGCTGCTCTGCCCCCAACTTCCCCGATTCAGCCGCTGGTCAGTTTCAGCAGCGGCTGAATCGGGGAAGTCGGAGGCAGAGCAGCTCCAATGGTCCGGCTGCCCGGAGCACTGCCGGGTTCCTGATGGTGCTGGACCATCAGGAGTGCCGGACCATCAGATGCCGGACGAATGGAGTTTTACTGTACTAAACTTTGTAAAAGAAAAATCAGTTATATAAAAATGACTTATTTCTAAGCCCTGTGTGAAGGCACGTGAGATGAGAGAGGGCATCTTTAAAGCCCACTTTGCTCAGAAGCTATTGGCAAAAGCTGAAAATTATATAATGTTTTCAATAAATCCATTCCTGGAACTGTAAATACAATACTAAATAACAGCTTGATTAAACGTGCAGACTAACACGGCTACTCCTCTGAGAATTAAATACCATTGTAATTGTTCAAGTAATAGCAACTGATCAAACCCATTTGTTTAGAGGAACTATAAAAGGTAACACATTTGCTGTGTAGAAAAACAAAGAACCACTAGTGCGAGCGTTTGTCATTACTTTACAGGTGCATCTTTACATAACAATTTTAAAATTGTGCAGTACTTTACCTGCTTTATAGGAAGAGCGCACTAGAGGCCCACTAGCTGTGTAATGAAATCCAAGCTCATTTCCCACTTTTTCCCAGTGTTTAAACTTTTCAGGAGTAACATATTCCTCAACCTGAATGGAAAAAAAGTAATTACACTCGGTATAACTTTGACAAAAATGATTTATGTTAGTGAACAGGAATGCCAACTCTACTTTCAGACAAAATGTAGTAAGATGAAACTCTTATTTTAGGTTTTATACATTTTACACTGTTCATCAGTAAGCAGGTATTTCTAACATGGAACCCACATTGAAAAGCTCATTAACTGTTGAGAAAAGGCAGATTGGGAGGAGCAAGAAAGGCTACCCAATCCAAGGGGTGTCCTCTTCAAACATCCATAGCTGGTATATAGTGAAAAGGTATGCAGATGGGTGCAAGATTTCATTCTACATGGGAAGTGGTACATTGTTGCTATCAGGTGCAGGCCATAGTCTACTTCCTGTTAATTCAAGGCCTTTGTACCTTTAGATGGCGTTTTGTTGGTTGCATGTATTGTCCTAAGGTCAAACAGTCCACCGCTGCCTCACGTAATACTATAAAAAAGAAAAGCAGATGACAGAAACATGATGTATCATCACAGTCTAAAAATCATCTTGCCTAAAATGCAGCTCTGAGTGCAAATCATTAAATAAGGGATTAAATTCTGTCCTCCAATGCATAGCATCAGAGGGCATGATTGAAGTGCTAAAGATAAATTGCAGGACTTATGTATAATACCTTAGAAATACAAAGTATTTTGTAAACAAAAATATACTAAAAACTGATTTCAAACAGTGTCAGTGCTTTCACTCTTTTACTGTCTTCTTCCATGTGAATGTTGCTGATGTGTATCTGAGTGGGATCTGACATTTTTCCTGGTGCTTCATTAGAATAGGCTAATCGACAAATCTGATAATCACTTACTTTCCCCATAGTTTCCACTAAGGAGCCTCTGCCCACACTGAATCATGAAGATGCAGCTTTCTATTTGATTTTTAATTGTATTTTTTTTTAAATATTTAAATATTTCTCCCTAGCTTGGTTCATTTTGCCTCCAATATCGCATATCTAGATGCCTTCCTAAAACACCACTTCTTGCATGAGGTCTGCAAACCTGACTTCTCTCCTCAGAAGTATTAAAATAGTGATTTTTTAAAAAAATAATTGACCTAGGCTAAACATTTCCTGGTTGTATCAATATCATCACTTGTCTGCATATTACCTATTTATATTATCTGCTTTTGAAGTTTGACTTGCATCACACTTTTCACTCTTAATGATGTCCTATAATTAAATGTAGGAAAGAGAATCTCTTCTCTAGCATACTACAGTTTACCTTTAATGTCCACATTCTACATTTTTGAGCTTTTATGTTCTAGCTGCATTCATTATTTATTTCCTTTTGGGTAAAAATGATGAATTATTAGCATATCTAGGCCAGACTTTTAATTTGGTATAGTCTGCAACTAGACATAAAAAGCAAATGCTTCATTTTACTCCATGATTACAAGAGGGTTGATGCTGAAATTATGCATACAACTCTAATGAACAAACCATAAATCTAAGGGGAATTGCCAATATTTTTACAAGCTCCACATCCTTATAGGGATATGCTAGTTTTGATGCCTCAGGAAGTATATACTCCTAAAGCATATACTCCCTGCTAAGATATCAACATAGGGTGGAACTAATTTATCGCAAACTTGGATTCAGTGACATTTAAGAAAAAATCCACCCTTCTCCTACCTAGCTGCTGAAAGATGCTATTCAGTGCCATGAGTGTGGTTCTTTTGAGCCAAGGGAGGGTTGAGAAATCAGGTTCTGACTAGCTCCTCCTCTCCTCCCCTTCTCAATGTATGTCCTAGCTATTAAGGCTAGGTGCTGGATTTGGCCCAGAGTGAAGGCATGTGTTGTTTCCATGTGAACATCAATTACAGTTAGCATGAACAAGAAAATGGTTCTGCAAAGAAACTACTTCACTAGTGGTTAATACACACCATATTTTCCTGCAAGAGGGAAGAAGAACAGGATCAGAGCAATTGGATGAGTACGAGGGGGTGGTTTGCACACCAAAGAGGTGGGTTACATCATAGTACCGAATATGCTGACACAAATGTGTTTTGGAGCAGGAGGCACTAAGTCTGAACTTTCATGGTTCCTGGAAACTACATTGATCAGCTGTAGGTAGACAGGCCTACAGTCTCCCCGTGCTATGGAGCTGGGAGGAATTATATGAAATTCAACAATTTCATCCTATGCTGGGTTCTACTTACATTATATTAATCTTTATTTTTCTAAAAAATTAAAGGTAGGTGCATACGTTCCAATAAGAAGGAATTGCAGGTCAGGGAAAAGGAACAATAAATGCATCAAAATGAAAAGAATTCTTCAAACAAGAAAAATAATTTATGCTATTTATAAAACAAATAAGTACAGTGACATAAATAAAAGAGCCATTACAGATGCATATCTGAGATCCTGAAATGATTCTGAATGTTAAATCATATGAAGCCTGATCTAGCTCCCACTAATGCAAGAGGCAGTGATGCCCACTGTTTTCAATGGCAGCTTGATCAGAGCCTTGGAGCACTCTATGAAGTTATTCCTGTCCATTTGAAAAGAGCATGGACAACAGTTGTTGCAGAGTTTCAATTTTTAAGTTACACAAAATCTGTTTCCATAACAAATTAGAAAATAATTTTTCCCAACAGACCAACTTATATGCATTTGTGTTCATTTTAGTTATGTTAAAATGCCCAAGCTTGCAATTATCTTCCAAAATTTTTATATATACATTATGCTTACATTTCATTGTTGAATATATTTGTTCATCTGTCTCGCCTAGGCCCAGCATAATAGATGTTTTAGAAATTATATCAGGTTGGACCTTCTTAGCATGCTTCAGAACTTGGAGGGATTGCTCAAAATTGGCCCGAGGATCACGAACTTTCCTTTAAAAATATTCATATTGACCATGGGAAGAAAAACACAGATACATGAGCTAAGGGACACTGAAACAATCACAAGTGCAAAAAACTCAGGGATCTGAAATTTTAGCAACTTTCTATGGTATATGTTAGTTCCTGCAAAACCAAAGCTTTCACTTAAAAAAAAAATTCCATTACTTCTCTTATTATTGATACAACCAAAGTGCTGCTGATTGGTGAACTCAGTTTTGCAGAATATTTTCTGCACTAACCAACAGGGGCCAGATTCTCAACCCCAGTTCCATCCCCCATTATTCCATAATGCAAAAGGAATATAATTGGGTCACCGCTGACTAGTTGCGAATTCACGTACTAGAGCTGGTGTAAGGTTGACAGAGCTAGTGTTAATGCCATTCCTCACCTTACCCTGCCCACCTTCTCCACTGTAGAAGTGTCAGGAAAGGGAAGAGGTATAATAGGGCACAGAGGGCTAAGGAGGGGGGCAGAGGAAAGCTCTAGTGCCCTATGAAAATTCTGGACAGGCATATGGTCCCTTGGGCTGGGATTGCCTGAGAATCAAGGAGTTGTAACTGGCTCTTTGACAGCAGTCCTCCCTGTGCTAAGTATATTTTGGTAGTGGTACACAAAGAAATCTGGTTTAAGGATTAACAAAAGTGCTAAGACACTACAGTGGTAGGGCTCATGTAAGTATCTGCTTAAGCCCCAATCCTGCAAGCTGTTCTGTACAGAACTACACTATTTAGATTGTAAGGTCTTTGGGGCAAGGATGGTCTTTTATCAAATGTCTGTATGGGTTCTAGCACAGTGAGGCCCTGATGTTTGTTAGGGCCTCCAGGCTCTACCATAATGCAAAAAAAAAAAAGTCAACAATAGTAAAGATGAAATTGTTTTGCCTGTGTTGGGAAACAGTCCTGATTGAGCTGTGTTTGAAGTCTACATGACAATTTAGTTAGAGCCATTTAAGAAGTCTATGCTGGGAAGTTTTAGCGTACATTAAAACTGGAAAATTTAAGTATACATTAAAACTGGTTTGAGCTAATTCAGTTTACACAGTTTGACCAGCAGTATGAATATGGCCCAACCATATGTAAGCTGAATACAGCTGTAGACTTCAGTGTGATGATGTCACTCTGAATTTCCAAGTTATTAGGAAAAAAGGCCAGTATGTGGGAGTATGGAAAGTTGTACCTGGAGACCCTCCTGGAAGAGAAAAGAACATTGGTCACTCAAAGAAATTGGGTTGGCTGAATCACTTTTTAAGGGGTATAAAACTTTTCATCTGCTACTTTACTATAGTAGGCAGTCCTCTGCTGGTAGAAATCATGTATAACACCCATGGCTATCAAGGAAAGAAAGCAGATGATTCTGGAAATTTCACTGAGAAGTGTAACATAACTTTAATATGAAGACAATGGACTTGGCTCCCACTGATGGGACTGAGACATGGTGATGATGAAGAAATGTTGTGGGCTGTTTGCCAAATATTCAGTGTGTGACAAATAAAACTTCATTTTGAAAACTTAATTCCATAGTCTTGTAGAATCTGAAGCAGAGCATAGGCCATTGCATCATGAATTTTATAATCACACTGCCCCACTTTTCCATACTAAATTAAAGGCTTTTAAATATTTTGGAAAGTTCCATAATAGATTCTAAATAGCCTCAGGACAAGAAAGAAAACATATCTACTATTTAATTATTATATTATCATCTGAGATTTGGACATGCCACTGACACAGAGTATATGAGCCTAAAACAAACTAATCATATTACAGTTCAGCACTTAATTGTTTTTAAGCAGTTTCTTCATTGATTTAGATGACTCTCTATTCTGTCATCTTTGACAGTTTTATCAAAATTATAGAAAACCAACTTACCACACTAGTGCTCACTGTAATATTTCAGATCTGGCCTTGCAATGGGGTCCGTTATTACAAATGTCAGTGGAAATCTGCACAGGAATCTATACTAGTGGGGATCGTTATAGGTTGGAGGTTAATGGAAAATCTACAATGCTCACATGCCCTACAGAATAAGAGCAAAATATACTAAGCAGTACAAAAACTGAAATAGAACAAAACATTCTTTGAATTTAGGGCAATCAACATAATTAATAATTATGAAGCCAGGTATATCTGAACACATATTTAAAACATGTATAGGGATTGGCTTACCACGTACATTTTCTTTCCTTCCAAAAAGAGGTTCAACATGCATGTGAAAATGAAAATAACTATTCTTGTCTTACATGTAATTACATTATCTTTCTTGTATACTATCTTTTGTACAAAATAGACCTCGCCTACCTTCTGTTAGAATAAGTATTTACCTTTCTTTTATAAATAAGCTTCTCATATGAAAATTTACTTCAAAATGTATGGTTGATAGAAGGTCTACTTTTTAATTTTTATCTTGAAATGTTATTTGATAATAAGATATGGAGGATTTTTACTATTTATAGCATTGTGATGTAGATACTACCAGTGAGTGGAGTTAAAAGGAAGTGTAGTTAAGGTTTAATGTTGTTCATCTAAATATTGCTTTCATAAGAATATTACAGAATACTTCCTAATTATATACACCCTATTATTTCTTTATATACCTATATCACTTCTAATCACCTCTGTAACTCTGGAACAGTTTCCACATTATGGGCGTATACATCTAGTCCAGATAAGGCAACTTTCTCCACTGCTTTAAGGTCCCCTCGAAAATCAGGGGTTAAACATTCTACTAGAATTTTTGAATTCCTGAAAAACAAAGATTGAAAAATGAACTTACTTGTCATATTTCTATTATTGGTGTTCAAATCAAATATTTCAGTAATATGATACTAAAATACCACATTATTTTTAAAGTTTTAAGAAATCAAAATTCAGTATTTTTTAAAACAAATATAACTTTAAATTGACAAAATAAAGTTAAGTCAAGTTAAACATCTAAAACAGTGGAGCTGTGAAAATAGTTGAGAGTTAATTTTTACTCAAAACATTATACAGGTACAACTCCTGCTTCGAACTAGTGCAAGAAATAAAATGAATTCCAAGTCAAGCTGTGGGAATTAAATCTACAACCTTCTAACAAAGATGCAAGCATGTGCTAAAATAATATGCTGGCAACAATGCATAAAGTGAAAAGTAGTAGAAGGAGTTCATGGGAAAGTATAAAGGTGAAATCAGGGATGCCGAAAGCAGCTCCTTGGAAAAAATGGCAAAGCTGAGAGGCCAGAGCTGGAAAATAAATCAAATTATCTTTGGAACACAGTTACAGTTTTTTTCTTTTCCCAAATCCATTAATACTGCGCTATAACCCTACCATTGAAATATAAACATCTACAAAAAATTGGTAGATGTTTCCCACTGGTCTAAATGTGTGGTCCAAAGAAACAGTTTAGTGTTTAATTTTAAAAGGCATCTGGGATAAATTTTAATTAATCAGGAGAACATTCTTACCTATCCATTTACTCTAACTCGTCAGTGATTACACAAGTATGGATGAAAAATCAAAGAGTTCACAGCTAGGACTGCCATTTATTTCATTTTTGTACACCAAACAGCACAATGGAGTTCAAACTGCTTTTGGCCTCTTACCACTACAACAACATACAATAAATGCTGAATAATAACAAATAGTAACAAATTAATAACCTACCTTTCCTTCAAATGTGATACAGTTTTTGCAAAGTGTTCTGCTCCACCATCAGGCATATCTAGAAACAATTCAATGCTTTGGTATTTTTACATTCAAGAAAAATACTTACTTTTGCGTAATTCTTTGTGGCTTTGAGTCTAATCACAAAAATGTAATTGCAAGTTAAAGTTGAGATTCCATCCTTAACTTACCACTTATGCTCAAATCAGGGGTGAGGAACCTCAAGCCTAAGGGCCAGATGGAGCCCTGGAGACTCATGGATCCCTCTGTATTGGGGAGCCTGCGCTGGTACTCCAGCTCCCCTGCCACCCACCCATAGGGCTGCAGCATACAAAATCTACTAGCCTGAGCAGCCCCAAGGCTCTAGTGTGTGAGAGGAATGTGAGGAGTGTCTTTCTCCTTCTCAGACAGGGGCTTCTCACTTTGCTTCTCACTTGTGTGTGGCCCCCAACTGATTTTTCTGTGGGTCAGTGGCCCCTGACCCAAAAAAGATTCCCCACCTCTGGCCTAAATCATGCACTATGTATGCTACTATACACTTAGCTATACCCAACGTAAGTATAGTTAGTTAAGACAGAGTCTGAATCTTAATTCTAAATTACTCCGCTTATATGAATTTACCTTAGGCCCTTGAACCTTAGCACAGCTCTATATGGTTTTGGGGGGGTGCCAATTTTCTACTGATGGGGATGTGTTAAAACCCCCTTCCTTGCCCTGGGTTTGCCCCAGGCTCCACCATCACTCCACCCTTTCCTGTCCAACCCCCACTCCACCCCTTGTACCAAGCCCCTACTTTGAGCGTACCCTGCCTTCGCTTCCCCCCCTCCTTCCCCACAGGAGCTCCTGCATGCCATAGAACAGTTGATCTGCGTGCTGGGAGGGAAGGGAAGATATTCATGGAGGGGCTGGCAGTAAGTGCTCAGCACCCACCATTTTTTCCCATGGGTGCTACAGTCCCAGAGTACCCACCGAGTTGACACCAATGATTATGGTTTAATTTATTTTTAATCCCGCAGAGATAGTTTAAGAAAAAGAGAAATATTTACAATAAGAAATTGTATCTGGTCTTTTATTGAAAGGCACTGTTGGAAGCTAAGCTATTGATCTTTCAATAGAAGACAAGACACTCTTTTTCTGATACAGTCCTTACACCAAGACAGAAACAGCACAAATGAACCATCACAACCTTTGTGAAAAGGTAATGATATTTTTTAAAAATTAGCCTTTATTTAAATAGACTGAATCAGTTCCAATAGGAACCAACATTAACAAGTTACATAATTGTATATCTTCTGTGTGTATTTCACCATCATCAGAAGTAAGAAGTAAAGATTAATCAGGAAGAGCATTTTGTAAGCTCTGCAAAGTTTCTGTGTCATTCATTCCTTTCATCAGTCATATAAAAGTTTAAACCATATACCTAATAACCCAAATTGACTAAGGACTCTAAAATGTTTGCATAGTGTATATGATAGCTTACATGGAAAACACTACTGATACCATACTAACCATCTCTGTCCACAGATGTCAATACAACATAATCCAAGCCCCATTCAGCAATAGCTTTTGCTGTATTGTAGGGTTCATTAAGGTCCAATGGAGGTGGATTTTTTGCTGTCTTTACTGAACAAAATCTGCAACCTCTTGTACATGTGTCACCCATCAACTGAAATAAGAAAAGATTATGTTAACTTTATATTTTTAAACTTTGTATTATTCAGTCAAGAAACTACTGAATGTGCTATTTCAAAGACTCTCTTATTAAAAACCAAAGAAGAGAGAAATTTGTTGTGTACTTTAACATAATATACTTATGTCACTATGCTGGAGATTTTTGTTTACCCAAATTTTCTACCAATAGAACGTATTTCCTACTGTAAAAAGTGGTTTGACTTACCATTATAGTGGCAGTGGCAGTAGCATACTCACCCCCTCCCCAGCACTCTCCAATGTTGGGACAACGTGCTTCCTCACACACCTATAATTAAAATGTCATTAATAATAATAAATGACATTTCTATAATACCTTCCATCAACGAAATTTAGTCTCTCTTCTGAGACAGGTATTGAAATTATGATGAGGAAACTAAATCATAGACAGTTTTAGTGAGATGCTCCAGTCAGTGGCAGAGCTGGGAAGAGAACATACTTCACCTGACTCCACTCTTATGTCTTACCCATAATACCATTTGTCCTCTAAATTATACAATTCCCTGAACTCTGTTCATCAAAATGACTGTCAGTATTCACATTCTACACTGAATCAATTATGCACATTTTAGATCTAATAAAAAGTGCATAAAAATTCACAAGATCTACAATAAATTAAAGAACAATCTTATCCATGTAAGCCACAAAATGTATAAGTGATGCACAAACTCTCTGCTGCTCCTGCACAATGGTGCAAATTTCATACCATGAAAACAATGCTTTCTTCCTAGAGGAAAACTTGTCAGGCATTAGACTTACTGTATGAAGATTTAAACTTCTTAGTGTATTCTTCAGTTTATTATAGTTCTTTCCTATGGGAATCTCAGTTTTTAGCCATGGAGGAAGTCGCAGCCTAAATAATATCAAGCAAATGTACGTATTAATAAATTTCCTACATGTAGTCATTTAACTCCATAGATCTACTTTACTTTTTGTTACAGTTGCTGGGTATAAGAGATTATTTGAAGCTGGTCATCACAAATGAGTTTAATGTTTTGTTAAAAGTACCTTACTTCTCAGTTCCACACTCATTTTATTAGCCTGATCACCAACTCTGCTGCCATGCTATATATGGCAATTCAGACATTGGCAATAAAATTACATAGCTATTAAAAACTCTGAATAACTACAGCTTTTGAATTTAATCTTCAGGAATCTGTCTACATACAGAAACAAACCCAACAATATATCAAAAACAAAAATTGGGCATTTTATCCCTCTGATACATATTTATAACATGCTACTGTTCATGGCACAGACACTCCAATGCCTTCAAGATATGTTGGTGGCTATTTCACCAGAGGAATCATAGCTACTACTGTCCATCTAGAATACTATTTAAAGTGCATTTTTCAAAGTACATAACCAATACAGTATTGACAGCTAAAATCTTTTGGACAGTGCCATGGAGTGGGACATATTCTGCCCTTTCTTACATTGGTGTAACTTCCCTGACCCTCTTAGAGTTCGTGGGTGTAAATGGAAGCAAACTTTGCCTAAGTAATTTTCTTTACAATATTGGGGGCCTAGGTTTGATTGCAGAATCTTTATTGTTGGAGACGCATGAACCAGAAAGAACCCAGCTTGTCTTTAAGATTTCAGATTGACTTTGTGTAGCTGGAAATCCATAAAAATAATCTATTTAACTTGTAAAATTGACATATTTGATCTCGAAATATTTGACACACTAAACATAGCGCTCCAAAATGTCATTTTTATAGTCACTCTTTCAGATTAGAACTACATTTTATAGAATAACACAGATTGTCATAATAATGCATGGATTTGTATAAAAGATGGATGCCTATAATTCCATAATGTATTATTTAGTGCACTAAAGCAATTAGCAGCTAATATGGACATGTCCCAACACAAGGTCTACAGATACTACATTAAATTAGGGCAAAACTTATACCAGGGCAGATTATATTACTTCTGAATGAGACTTTACGTTACCACTGACTTTACACAGAGTGGTTGGTACTGAATACTACTAAATTACTTATTAATAAACTACATACAACTGTGGTGCAACTTCCTTTTTACCATGAATACATTCAGGAATAGGTTAAAAAAATCAAACTTGCCAAAATCATAAGTGATTTATTTAGATCTGTGAATCTCCAGTATTATTTTATTCATCAAGTAAGTGACTCCTTCCCCAGCTATAATTAAAACAGAGCTATGTAGGTGGTATTTTAGGTATTACGGTTTTTTACTTGTATTTATAACAGTTAATCTTATCAACTGTGTTAAAATTACTATTAGCTATCTTATCTACACATGTTGTGCTTAAAGAGGTCATATGAGAACTAATACTTTCCCCTCTTCAAATGACCGTTCCTTCTAAAATGAAGTGTGAAGTAGCCATTCCAGTACTACACAAATTGATAAAAACAATATGGTACGTGCAGGTATTTGTATACTATAGAGTACCCAGAAATATCAAGTAGTAAACAAAGTATGATACTACATCAGAGTAGAGTATAATTTCTTGAAACTATAATTACCTTTCTCCCTTCTGGCGTTTCAGATTGCCTTTATACTCAGCCCACCTGCTCTTGTCTGAAAAATCCCCAGATACAAAGTCTTGCAAATCAGGTCCATTTTGCAGAAACTCCTTCTTTTCATCTGGCAAAGAACCTGATGCTCTGTACTGGCTGCACACATGGCTTCCACATACCTAAACAAAGCAGAACTATATTATCTATTTAATCATAAATGTGCTAATACGTATTGGATATATGCTGGTATACATCTCTTGAGAGCTGAAAGGACTTATTTTAGCTTCATACAGAAGCTAAAAAGTTAACAATTTACTTGAAGCATGTAAGTAAATAACAGGAAAGACTTTAAAAACAACTATAGACTAGTAGCACCTTACAGACTAACAAAACATGTAAATGGTATCATGAGCTTTCGTGGGCACAGCTCACTTCTTCAGAAGACAGGAGTGTTAGAAGTCCAGATCCAAGAATAAATAAGGGAAGGAAAAGGAGGGGAGGAAGAAAAGAGAGAGAGAGTGAGTACATAAGCTTCAGAGCGGTAGCTGAGTTAGTCTGTAACAGGAAAAACTTAAAAAACAACAAATAGTCTAGTAGCACCTTAAAGACTAAATAGTTGTACCTACTTGTACAACACTCCTGTCATCTGAAGAAGTGGGCTGTGCCCACGAAAGCTCATGATACCATCTACATGTTTTGTTAGTCTGTAAGGTGCTACTAGTCTATTGTTGTTTTTTAAGTCTTTCCTGTTACAAACTAGACTCAGCAATCCCTCTGAAGTAAATAACAGTTCATGATGGGCAAGCACTGGAGGAAGAGCAAGCTGTTCATCCTAAAATTTAAGATAATAAATTATTACCAGGGCTCGACAAATAATGCAATCTACTCGCCCGTGGCGAGTAGATTGCAACCCGGAAGAGCCGGGTTCGGGCGATCCAAGACTGCGCATGCGCAGAACGATCTGCGCATGCGCAGATCGCCGGACAGCACTGCTGGTGAGCGGGGCTCGCCGCGGTTCAGCGAGCCCTGATTATTACTGCCTAATTATATAGAACTACTGTGGAAGATTTATTTTCACAATTTAAATCCAAGTTCCATCTTTGGAAGTTTGTGCTCAGCTCTCATCGATTTAAATGGGAGCTATGAGCACATACTCGATAGCAGAACTTTTGCTCATTTTCAAGTACAATAATTTGAAAATCCAGACGACAGGCAATAGGAACCCCAATCAGCAGATGGAGACTGGAAAATAACATTTCCTGGTCTCATTCCCTATAAAGGATGCAGCAAAGCCCTTAAGTTTCAAGAAGTGAAAATCAAAACAAGGGAAGAAGCTGAACATGTAAATGTGAACAAAGCAATAAGCAATAAAGTGGTGTCTCTGTCAGCGCTGCTTCCTGCAGCTCCCATTGGCCAGGAATGGCAATGTGTGGCCAAGAGGAGCTGCTAGCAGCTATAGCTGCGGACTCAAAGGTAAATAAAGCATCTGACAGCCTGCCAGGGACTAGCCCTGCTGAACCTCATCCAGCCTGCAGGCCGTTTATTGCACAGAGCCTGGGGTCAGCTCCGTGCGGCGCTGCTTGGTATTTCAAAGGGGCAGCGCCGCATGGACTCCGGGGTCAGCTCCATGTGGCGCTGCTTTGAAACGTTGAGGTGACATTTCAAAGGGGCAGTGCTATGCAGCTGAGCCTGGGATCAGCTGTGCAGCGCTGCCCCTTTGAAACACCACCGGAGCGTTTGCGTAGAGCCCAGAGTCAGCTGTGGATTCCCCAGTTGACCTGGGCTCTGAGTGGCATTTCAAAGCGGCAGCACAGCATGGAGCTCAGAGTCAGCACGGGACTCTGAGTCCCTGCTGATCCCAAGCTCCATGAGGATGCTTCCGTTTTGATATGCACAAAACCGCTGGTGGGGACTCTCGTACATTTCAAAACTGGCACCTGCATGAAGCCCGGAGTCAGCGGGACTTCCTGCTGGCCCTGGGGCTGCATGTGGCGTTCCGCATTCCCAAAATGTAAATCAACTACTCAACTAGTAAATTACTCGATATTTAACATTGTTACTCCTCCTGGCATCTCAAAGCAGAGTTCAGCTGCAGGCATAGCGTGGGAGAGTCCTGCCATTACTGCCACTCTTCCCTCTCCACAACTGAGCTCTCAAACACCAAGGAGGATGCAGAAGAAACACAAAGCAGTAGTGTTGCAGTCAAAATTGTTCTTATCAGCTTCCTGTAACTTGAACAATCTAATTTCCATTTTTTTTTCTTTTTACCCCCCCCCTTATTTATTCTTGGATCTGGACTTTTAATACTCCACTCAGCTGAAGAAGTGGGTTGTGCCCACGAAAGCTCATGATACCATCTACACATCTTGTTAGTCTTTAAGGTGCTGCTAGACTATTTGGGGGTTTTTTTAAAATGTTTTTCCAGTTACAGACTAACTGGGCTACCCTCTGAAGTAGTAGTTGTGAGAGTCTCAGAAGATTAAGAGGCAATGTGGATAATGTAACCTCTTTCCTTGGCCCAATCTATTCGGATTAGACACACACACTCTCTCTCTCTCTCTCTCAATGAGACTGAGCTTGGAGAAACACAAAACACACACGCTCAGGGAACAGAAACCCAGCCACTCGGTGGAGAGCCACGCCCGGTAGCAGGAGGGCTCGGTCTCACGGGGACGAGACGCGGCTACTAGCCAGACGATGCTGCAGCCACCAGGCAGGGCGGGGGGCGATGCACGGAGCGGGGAAGACCCGGCCGAGGGGCGGCAGCTGCCTGGGACCGGGCCACTCTCCAGCTCACTCACCCGCCCCTGGGGCCCGAGGAACAGCAGCCTCAGGCTCGTCATGGCGGCGGCGCCACAGCAGCGGCCGCGCGGGAGCAGCGCCATGACCCCTGGGCGGGGAGGCGCCGCGGCCACCGCCGCTCGCTCTCTGTCCCCCTCCGAGCCCTGAAGAGCGCTCCCGATCGATTTGTTCGGAACTCAACGGAGCTGCCTGGCCCCATGCCCTTCTTGCGCGGGCCTTGATGCGCTCGGCGGTCGATCGCTCCTGCCTCGGAGACGGTTGGCCGAGCGCGATGACGTCAGCCTAGGCAGAGGGCCTACAAGAACGCGATGACGAAAGACGCTCTCCCTTTCCTCTCGGCCTGCAGCGAGGTAAGGCGTGTTACTGGTTCGCAATCTGGTGCCATCCGCGGCCCCGGGGCCCTCTCGCGCTGCGCCGCTGCCGGGCCCGGCCTGTGGGGGGCTCTAAGGGCTGTTGGGGCCGCCCCGGAGATGCACTTGGCCCCGGCCCGGGGGAGAAAACCCCGGGCACAGTCACACCCCCCACCCCCCGTCTCCGGGAGCCGGCTCTGGTGCCCTTTTCCGGAGCCGCGCGGGGGCTGTCGGGCCTGGCCCGTCGTGGGTCTATTGTGGAGCCTTAGTGGCAGTGGCCAGGCCGGGGGGGGACGGGTCGGAGCCCGCTGTGTGGAGCGGGCGGGCTGGGCAAGGCGCCGTGCGGGGCCTCTCTGTTGTCTCTGTCCTCACCCTGTGCTTGTCGTTGTAGAATGAAGACCATTCTCAGTAACCAGACTGTCGACATCCCGGAGAAAGGTACAGCCCCTTACTAGTTCCACGTAGGCCTTGCGCTCTCGTCCTGCCGCACGTTAACCCTCGCTTTCCCTGTCTTCCAGTCGACATTTCTCTGAAGGGCCGGACAGTTATTGTGAAAGGTCCCAGAGGAACCCTGCGCCGAGATTTTAACCACATAAATGTAGAACTCTCCCTCTTGGGAAAGAAACACAAGAAGGTGAGCACTGTCAGGATGTTTTGGGATTCCTTTCATAGAAAGATTGATCCTTTGTTTAGGGTGCTAATTTGGAACCCTGCTCTGCCATGAACTTCCTGTGTAATCTTTAGAAAGTCACTTAACTGTGCTTGTTTCAGTTTTTGTCTGTTTATTTTGACAACAGTGCTTTCTGACTTTACTAGGTGGTGTGGGACTAAAGATTGTGGGATGCTCAGCTACACTGATATAGGGATCATACAAGTTTCTAAGAGGCTTGGAACTTGTTGGGTGTTAAGGGTTCAGTACTGCTCTGCAGTCAGGTATTATCAGTGTCTGTCATTGGGCATGCTGTTTTTGGAGGGGTGAGCGTTCAGTGTTAACATTCTGTGGTACGTATGTAATTAGAAATGTGGAATGAACTAATTCATTTTCTGAAAGGTTTTTGGTTTCCAAATTAACAAAGTATTTTATTTTAAACTGTAACTACATGTAACCAGCTAGATAACCTAGAATTCTTCTGCTGTGATAGCTCAGTACATCTGAGTTAAATTGTCTTGGATGTGTCATTTAATGACATTATCTGCCTGGTCTGCTCTTTCAAATGTGTCTTCTGGTTATGCTAAGCAGGACATTGGAGGAGTGCTCATTAGTACTTTATTATGTACTCCTTTCCAAGTTCAGTCTTGAGTTCAGTTTCTTTTTGGTGGTGATTACAAGGAAGCTAGATAGAAAGCTTCATCCTAGTTACTGGGAAGGAATATTTCCAAGTTTCTCTAAATAAAGCACCCTAAAAACATTTCCCTAACCTTGAATACCTTTTGAATGAACTTTTGACAAGGTGAGAATTAAAACCCACTTAAAACGTTTGAGAGGTGAAGAGTATGGCTTAGCACATCTGTGTTTTGTTTTAATGTATAGATTAAGAAATATGCCACTGGCAGGCTGCCTGCTGATATGTAAAATTGGTGAATACTTTTGCTAATGAACAAGCACAAAACTTGCTATCCATAACGATCAGTGTGAAGAGGTCAGAGATTGGAATGTATATAAAAAAGAAACGAGCTTCTTACCTGGAGAATCCATTCAGGAAAAAGTTTATGGACCAATGCTAGGAAGTTCACTTTTTTTTACTGCCCTGTACTTTACATGTACAATAATTGGCACTCATACATATCTGTCATCTGAGCGTTTTAAATTACTTCGCATCAATACAGGTTAAACCTCTAAAATCCAGGACTCTGGTCTGCCAATATCTGTGGTCTGGCAGGACTGCAGAGCCCCAACTGGCCAGCTTCAGGAACGGGGCTGGCAGGTGGCAGCGGACTGGCCAGCAAGGTGGGGGAGCACAGTCCTGGCACTGTGGGAAGTGGAGCCCCAGCAGAACTGTGGGGCAGGGAGCAGGCTGGGAGGGGAGTCTTGACCTTTGGTCCAGCAAACTCTGTGAGTGGTCCTAATGATGCCAGACCAGGGAGGTTCCACCTGCATTCTTAAGTATTAAAAGCTCCATTTTGCAAATGTGGAGATTGATTTGCTGACAGTTACACCAAAACCAGTGTAATTCGTTATAGGAAACATGTTAATCCTGAATTGAAACTGAATAATTGGTTTAATTTTTATTATAGCTACGTGTTGACAAATGGTGGGGTAACAGAAAGGAGCTGGCAACAGTTCGAACAATTTGCAGCCATGTTCAAAACATGATCAAGGGTGTCACATTGGTAAGTTTTATTTTGAAACAGACTATTTGTCATTTGAGTCTTCAGAATGAAGTTGTCTGATATTATGAGAATTTTTTTAGCCATGCTAAATGAAAGATGCTGTGTGCAACAGCATGAATACCTTTGGGGCTCAATTCTTCAAAAGCAGATCTTCTAACACTTCATCATATTTGTCCAGTAGCTATTAAATATAGTTCCTAGTTTTGCAGCCGGCTTGTTCTATGACATTTTGAAGTTCATTTGTAATACTTTTTTATTTGGTTACTCCCAGGGCTTTCGTTATAAGATGAGGTCTGTGTATGCTCACTTCCCCATCAATGTAGTTATACAGGAAAATGGATCACTTGTGGAAATCCGTAACTTCCTGGGAGAGAAATATATCCGCAGGGTGCGCATGAGACCAGGTAAGTATAGTTAGAGGTCTTGTACATTGCTAATTGAAGTAGAGATTGTAGACCTGAGTGTGATGGGCTAGGGCTTATGGCTTGCCACTGTCCACATCTGACCAGAGAGAAACAAATGAGCTCTAAGTAAAAGAGTAACAAACATCAAAATGCATATAGTTGCTAAAACATATACACTTCAAAGATTCCCTCTGGTAACGTTACAAAATAAGAGAATTGCTTAATCCAGCATACTCATACCCCCTTCTTGAAGACCTGGTATTAGGAGACATGGGACCAGCCTGCCCTCTGGTGTGCCAATGAAGTTGAATGTCCAGGTCGGTAGAGGGTAGGGCAGCAAGGCTATACTATGAAGCTAAGCTAATAGTTGATCTAAGTGCATGAGCAGCGAGGTGCAGAATTAGGGAACTAGACCTTAAAGAGAACTTTCTAGACTAAAAACGTGGATATTTATAGGGTCTTGGCATTGCTTGATTCTGACCCATCGTACCATGACCCTTTTTCATTTCCTCACCCTAAGAATTTATGGTACACTTTCTCTATAGGTCAGTTGACTATGAAGTTTAATGCTTTCATATTCATTGGGATTATCTCATTCCTGAAAACATTGCCTCTGATTCCTCTAGCAATTTCTTTGCTTTGCTCTTTCTTTTGAATTACTAACTGATTCTGGTGTTGGGTGATCCAGCTCAAAATAGGTATAGTTATTCTTTGTGGTTCCCCCAAAGCTGAGAGATATTTGAGCAAGTATTGTATCTGGGACAGAGGTGGATTATGCATATTCCCTGTAATATGCTTTAGCTGTTCATACAGGATACAAGCCTGTGGATCTCTTGCATTTTGGCTTAATACCATGAATACCTACAACATATTACAGGTTGAACCTCTCTAGTCCGGCACCTTCGGACCTGACCAGTGCTGAATCAGAGAATTTGCCAAACCACAGGAGGTCAGTATTGTCTAGCAGTATTACCATCACTTCTGCTGCTTACTTAGAAGATGTTTAGGGGTAAGTTAGAGCTAAGTAACAGCACAGAAAAGTAATAGAAGTGGTGGGTGTAAAACTTTATGGAACCATGTGAAACTTGGCCACACCCACGATAAGGGGACATCCACGAAACTAAAATCATGCCAGACCATGGATGTTGCTGGACCAGAATGTGCCGAACTAGAGATTAAATAGTACCTACTCTATTTATACCAAATACAATTAATATAATAATGAATTAGTATAAATTAACCCAAAAGCATGTTATCCAGTACAGCAAGCAAGCAACTTAATTTTATAGGCTATAAGATAATGCTGTGAATATTTGTTGGTGCAACAAACTTGTTTCTAGAAAGGTTCAATCTTACAAATTTTAAGAAGCATTTACAGAAGACATTGGATATGATCTGACTTCCAAAAGTGCTAGATGCTCACAAAACATTGATTTCAGTGCACGCTGTGAGTGCTCAACATCTGGCAATCATAATCTGTTAATAAACCAGGATAGATGGAGATTAAATTAGGATTCTTGATGGAGCTGATAAAGTTGTAGCTGCATATAGGGGGGTCAGCATTAAGTCTCTTTAATGCAGTGAATATAGAAAAACTAACAGTTGTAAGAACTTCACGTTTATTTTAAGGATGCAGATGTAAAGTTTAGTTTGCAGCCTGTTTTGCAGAAATCTTTTAAGTACAATTTTTAACAAACTTCCTTTGACACACATTTTTATTATACTTGATCAACATGTTATGTGTTTGTGGCAATAAATGGACGTGGAGCTCTAACTGCATTTTGTACCTGCAGAGATTAAATATTTGCCATTGGAGGCATTTCAGAATGTTTCTATACAATATTCAGTGATGGGCAACCAAGACTAGTGAGTGGGCAGCATGAGTGGCCCTCCATCTCAGTGACCCACATGATTCTGTGGTGGGCAAAAGAGAGTGGCAGATGTCCAGTGTTCTCCCTCATATCTACCATCCATGTGCAGACCCTGGGGAGACGTGCAGGGGTGCCCATGTGGCCATGTGCGTCCCCAGAGGTAGGAGGAGCGGGCCAGTACCAGCAGCAGGAGGCCGCACTGCACCCTCCCCTTCTCCCTTTGCTTGTCAGTGCTGGTGGAGAAGGCGCAGCAAAGTGGCTCCAGCTTGTGCAGCACTGCTCTCCAGGGGAGGGGCAGGACTGCCCCAGCACTCCCTGCAAGGAAGCAGCATGGCCAGAGAGGCTTTCCTGCACCTTCCCTGATGCTGAGTATGAGGCAGGGGCAAGGACTTGCAGACCTGTACCAGCAGCAGGAGTCTCTCTTCCTCTCCTCCTCCCCCTTGCATTCACTGGCATCAGTGGAGGGGAAGGTGCAGCAAGGCGCTCTGCCCACACTGCTTCATTCCCAGGAGTGCTGGGGCAGTCCTGCTCCTCTCCCAGAGCAGTGTGGTTGAAGCCACCTTGCTGCACCTTTCCTGATGCTGCCCCACTCCTGGACCACCTTGGGTAGGAGAAAGGATGGAGAGAGATGAGACAGGGACTGAAACAGAAAAGAGTTGTCCCAGTCCCTCCCTTGGCTGGGGGGACACCTGGCCAGTGGCCCCACTCCTTCCCCTCATGAGTCAACTCTGGATTTTTTTCTGTCCACACACAATAAAATTTTATATGCACTGAGGCATGTGTGAATGTGCACTAGCAGTGGAAACAACGTAGCGCTGGGTGCTCTGCTTATCAGCTGGGTGGCAATTGAACTTCTCCTGAGTGGCATCACATGTGCCCAACTTACAGGGATCACGGGACATGTCCAAAACTAGACATCAATTTGTGAAGGGCCCAAGTGGTAGCTGAATAATGTACAACCAGATTTGGAGTCTAACAGACACCAAGATGTAAGATTATCCAAAACAGAGGTTTTTTTAAAAATATACTATTGGCTTAATATTGTATTGTGTACTTGAGTTGACTACTCGCATTCCATCCCTCACCCCTCTTGCTGCCTCTATATCAGAGGCAGCAAGGAGGGATGAAGCTGGTGCTAGGGGGAGCCATCTTAAAAGCAGTTTTCCTTGAGTACTGTCTCTGCATTGTGATGGAGAGGCAGGGAAGGCAGAGCTGCAGCAGTCCAGACTCGGCGTGAGCTGGAACTGCTTCAGTCCTGGTTTGCGCCTGGTCCTTGATCTACTCACACTGTGGCTCTGCAGTGGATCCTTATAACTAATTATGTACTCGGTACAAATTGTATCGAGTACACAATTAGTCATTTACTCACTACTGAACATCCTTATTTATTATTAATTTCAGGTTGTTTTGATTTGAGTTCCAGTATGTTGCCTACTAGGTGGCAGCTCAGCTGACGAGGATCCTGGGTCCTAATATTTGTCTCTGGATGCTACTATAATAAATAACGGGCAGCTAATTATTTATGGATCTATAAATGAAATCAAGGTTTCTGAAACATAAACGTTCAAGCAACAGTTGCTAAGTTACATAAAGTAAGTCTTACAATAAATTATTTTTACATGTGAATGTATATTTTACTTTCTCTTAGGTGTTGCCTGTGCAGTATCTCAAGCCCAGAAGGATGAGTTGATTCTTGAAGGGAATGATATTGAATTGGTATCCAACTCAGGTTTGTATACTAAATGTTTATGGAGAAAGGGAGATGTCTTTACGCTTTAGTAGTAGCCACTTCATTTGCAGTTGTCAATTTATTTCAGGAACTTCTTATATTAAACCCAATCTGTTTCTGAAAATTAGAAATTAAGTACAGCTGAACCTCTGTACTCCAGGTGTCCCTAATTCCTGTGGTACGAAGGAGGAAGCTGTCAGCTGGGGCAACAGCAGGTGTCATAAGTGATTTGGCATTTACTTCAAAGCTGCCTTCATTGTCATGCTCCATCAGATACTGGGAGTGACTGCAGCTGTTTAGAGTGGTCAGTCCTGCCATTTTGAATTTGACCGGCCTCATGTCATATCTCCGTTAGCCATGCTAATCATCTGTGCTGCAGTCTTCTGTTGCTTGTCTTCACCCATTCCTCACACAAAGGACAGCTCATTTCAGAGAAAGCAATTTGTCTTACAAAGGAACAGACAGAATTTCTTACAGACTTAAGTTAAAGTTGAAGACAATTTCAAACAATTTCTTTCTAACTTATAATACTGATACAGAATATATTTCAGTACCTAGCAGCTGCTGTAAAACAAAGGTAATGAAACAAAGCTATAAAATGAAGCCTATGTAACTATTACTATGTGAGAGACCGAAACTGAGACCCCCCGCAGCACCCTCCGTGGGTCGACAAGAGTGGGTGGTGGTGGTGGTTTTTTTTTTTTTTTTTTTGGTTTCACTTCTCACTTGTGTGGTTCCCCAACTGATTTTTCTGTGTCAGTAATTCCTCCCCCCCCTCCTTCCCCCCCCACAAAAAAATGATTCCCCACCCCTGCCATGAAGAAAACATTGGAACCTTTCGTGTTGGATATATTTTACTTTATTTAAAATGAAGTTTGATAAACTAACATGAGAAAAAACACTTAATCTGTTTAATATTTTAAATTGAACAGTTATCCCCAGCTGCAGCATTACCAAAATGGCTTGGGCATAATTATGTAATTGTGAATTTCCATTAGCAACTGGTATTCCATGTAAAGGTTTGCATTGGCCCAGGTGGTCCACAGGGTGCGTGGTGAAGAGAGCCCCTCTCACGGGAGAATGGCATGGCCCACGGCAGGAGGGTTAAATCTTGGCATGCCACTTTGGAAAGGTTGCTGACTCCTGACACAAATATTATTTGTCAGTGCGTCTTAACACGACTTAGTTAGATTTATTGCTTTCCCCATGTAGCTTTTATTTTATCTTTTCTGCAACAGAAAAACATGCTTGTAAAATACATTGAGAGGAATTGTCATCTGAAATCTAGGCTGCTTAAAGGTCGTTTCAAGTTGGCAATATCCCTTATTAGCTATTTCATCTCTTGTTTGGGTTCTGTGTTGTCAGTTGAAATAAGAAGAGGCTGTATTAGGGAGGTGGTATTGCTATGTCTTAAATGGTTTTGTTTTTTCTGTAGCTGCCTTGATCCAGCAGGCCACTACAGTCAAGAACAAGGATATCAGAAAATTCTTAGATGGTATCTATGTTTCTGAGAAGGGAACAGTACAGCAGGCTGACGAATAAAACTATATAATAGGTTAGTATTTAATGCAATAACATTTCTTTATTATAATTTCAGAGGTATGTATGTAACTTGATAAAGTCTTTAGCACAAGGGCCTTATCATTATTCCCTGTTCCCAAAATATGCTAGATATGGGTGGGTGGGGCAGTGTTCTTGAACATCTAACAGGAAAAGTTACTTGCTAGTAGGGATTTGTCCACTTAACACAGTGGTCCCCAACCTTTTGGGGCTGCCGTGCGCCCGGGGGTGGGGCCGCACATGCGCCTGGGGGTGGGGCCACCCATACGCTGCGTGCCCAGTGTTGGCGCCATCCATGTGCCACACTCCCGGGGCCGGCGCCGCTCCTGTGCCGCATGCCCAGGAGATGGCATTGCCCACACTCCTGGGGCTGGCGCCGCTCCTGTGCCATGGGGCGGGAACACTCATTCGCCACGCACCTGGGGCCGGCACAGCCCATGTACCGCACGCCCGGGGCCGGGGCCACCCATGTGCTGCGTGCCCGGGGCTGATGCTGGCCCTGTGCCGTGCAGCTGAGGCCAGTGCCACGCGCCCCGGGGCCGGCACAGCCCTTGCGCTGTGCACCCAGGGGCGGGGCCACCCATACGCTGCGCGCCCAGGAGCCAGCACCACCCATGCACCACGTGCCCGGGGGCGGGCCGGGGCCGGGCCCAATCACTCGGCGGGCGCACAGAAATGGCCCGGCGGGCACCATGGTGCCCGCAGGCACCGCGTTGGGGACCACTGCCTTAACACATACTCAAAACTTATCAGTATAATTTAGCAGCAATTCCCATTATGGTTTTCTACTGCAATTCCACTGATACAAAATTGCTTAAACCAATATAGTTTATTCTGATCCAGGAAGCAATATAAGCAATGCTATCGTGTAAAGCCCCTTTATGCTAGTGCAGATGTGTTGACACAATTATATTGGTAAAACTAAGTGGTGGTAAGGTCTGGGCTTTGTTCTATTGGGTATTCTATAGCTGGGATCTTCAGGCAATAATTTTTCCACTCTTGAGCCACTCTTCAGATTTCTTTCTGATTTGAGGCAGTGGCGTGCAAACTTATTTGAATTTGGTGGTAATATTTTAGCTCTTTAGTCTGGTGATGGCACAGAAGTGAATTGATAGAAGATTTAGCAGCATATTCGCAGCATAGTAGTTTGACCATTCTGTAGCGATAAACCCACCAACATGACATCCCCTTGAAGAGCATATAGGGTTTAAACTTTGAATATTTGCACTAACTTTTGACTACTGCGGTTCTTGATACGTTGGTAACTTAGAGGACAAACATCAAACAATAAAACAGAAAAGTTGAATATTGTGGAAGAAACTTGCAGTTCAGATGATGCTACAAGCTTTTCCTTTGGGACCTTTTCATTAGTCTAATACAAAAGAATTAATACTATTAGCTTTTTTCATCCAAGTACATTTCTCTCTTGTCTGCAAAATATACTAATTTTGGTGTGCAAAAGTCTCAAGTTGCATTTAAAATTAGTTTCACAAGTATGATTAATAATTGGAATAGCTTTGTATACTATTTATCAGATATGTTTTTGAAATATGTTGGCAAACTTTTAGTAATATCTAAAGGATTTTAGAGGATTTTGCTGACATCATAAAGATTAAAATTGTATATAGTTTATAACTTAACATTCTTCTTTCTTACAGTTGTCTGATTCTGAAACCATGAGCGGGACATCTTTAACTTTCTACTTAATAAGACAAGTACCAAACGGGAAGTCATGCTAAGAATAAAACAGATATTCCACATTTTGCCTTCTTTTTTTGAGAGATGAAAAATAATGGCAATAATTCTCTTATTTAAAATATCTTAAACTATGATTCTTTGGAGAAGCAGTTCCCCAAGTTAGTTTTGCAAGATGCTATAGAATACTGTTGTACATTTTTTTGCCATTCATTTGCAGTGTACTTAACTCACAGCCTCTCAGAATCTTAGTATAAAAGAAAGCAGCCTGAAATGATTTTTCTGGGTACTGTACAGTTCATGTTACTGAAGTGATAACTCTGAAAGATTTTTAAATTGTAGAAACAATTAACCACTTCAGCAGAAGCAACAAACTAATATTTTTATGCTACTATCCCAGACTGTTCTTTCTCTGGTTACCCTTGACTGTTCCTCAACTTTCAATAGCTTCTTTATTCAAGTTATTGCAAACTGAAGATTAAAGATGACAGTAGAACAAAACCCAACTTAAATATCATTAGGGGCTGAACATTTAGTAGCCTGTGGAGGCAAAGTTCATTGCATGAATCCCTCTCTTCCCCTGTACAGACTATATGTGCTGCTGTCCAACCCTCTATTTCATGGACTCCCTACTGTACCTGCAACAGTGTTTCTGTGGGACTCCTATGGAAGAGCTCTTTGTGCACCCTCCCAAGCAGTGCCTCCCAGTTGCCCTCACTAGAGGTTGTTCTGTTCTTCCCTCCACTCATTCTAAGATTCCCCAGTTTAGCCCCCATAGGGTGAAGGCACTGAACACTCATTCTCCACCATTTCCTCCCACATGCCAACTTCCCCTAACACTTTTCTGCCTATGAAATAAATCATAGAAGAGGTGAACGTGTTAAAACTAGCAGGAGGACAGGCTGAGAATAGTATTGTCTTGCTATGAGACTTTAATTCTGGGCTGGGGAACCTTTTTTGGGTTGGGGGCTGCTGATCCACAGAAAAATCAGTCCGAGCTGTACACAAGTAAGAAGCAAAACTCCCTGCTGTGACACCCTCCCCCCCCCCCGCCTGAGAAGGAGACAGTCACCTCACGCACCAGAGCCCTAGGCGGGCCCCGGTTAGATTTTGCATGCTCCAGCCTGGTGGGGGCAGGGGCTGGAGCACTAAATACAGTTAAAATGAAGCCTATCTACTACTTTGAGATTGTATCAAGGCCAGTACTCCCTGTTTCTGCTTAACTAGAATATCTTTACAAATAAGCTGCTTTTTTCTGGCTATGTGTGCACTGCAGAGTTTTTCCGGGATAATGGAGTTATCCTGGAAAAACACTGCCACGTCCAGGGAACAAGTCTGCTTTTTCGGAACAGTTTCTGAAAAAATGGATGCGTTCTTTTGGAAGCCCCGTATTCCTCATTTTATGAGAAATAAGGGCTCTTCCGAAAGAGGAGGCTTTCTCCACATTTCCCTATGTAGATGGGCCAAATGTCAGAAAAGCCTCTTCCAAATCTTCCAAAAGATTGCAGTGCAGACATAGCCTCTGTGTCCTTGAGAGAGATGTCTTTCCTCCAGTTGCTTCCTACACTTGAAGGTGGCATTGCATGCTATCTGCCATATCACCAAGATGGAGAAAAATACCTCCGCATATGCACTCAATCCCTCCCCTGATGTGTGAAAGGATGTCTTGACCCTACCTTCAATAGTTGTCCCAGAGATTGGAGTTGTTGTGCTGAGCAGGGGGCTTTGCCTGGCATGTTGCCCTCAAATGTTGTATAGGATGTTGAGTGTACCTATCACATCACTAATCATACATTGTTAAGTTAATTGGTAAGCATCACTGTTCATACTGGTGATGCTTACCAGTTCTGGTTAACCCAGGGGTGGCTAATAACTTTTAATGGGGGGGCACTCCCAAGATTTTGTGGTCAAGTGCTGCACTTCTGTGGAGGAGATGTGGGGTCGGGGATTGCGGGAGAGGTATAGAAGAGAGCTTGGGATAGATAGCTGTGGTGCAAGAGAGGGTGTGGGGTCTGAGAGGGAGTTAGAGTGAAGGAGGGGGTTGTGAGCAGGGGCTTGGGGTGCAGGGTCCAAGAAGGAGTATGGGTGCATGAGAGGATTCTGGCTTGGGGGAGGAGGGAAGAAGGGATGCAGGGTCTGGGAGGGAGTTGATCTGGAGGAGGTGGGATGAGGGGATACAGAGGTTTTGGGTGGTGACCTGGGGCAGGTAGTTGGGGAGGGGAACAGGGTGCTAGACAGACTCGCTGGGTGGTGCTTACCTAGGTGGCTCCCAGCCATCAGCCCAGCAGGAACCTGAAACAGGCTCCATGCCTATCTGCTGGGCTGGCCGCTCCACATGGCTCTGCTCCAGTACTGAGGGGGAGGGAAAAAGGAGGCTTTGCTCTGTCATTGCCTCCAGTACAATTTCTCAGCTCTTATTGGCTGGAAACTGGCCAATAGGAACTGAGGGATTTTGCTGGGGGTGGGGACAGTGCATGAATTTTTCTGTCCCTCCCCAGCTGGCAGAGCAATTAGCAACCAGGTCTGTAAAACAGCAGTAAGCTGCTGTGTGAAAAGGGTGCTGGTGAGGTGGCTGTGCGCTGGATCCGGCCTGCTAGCTGCCTCTTGTCCCATCCCAGGTGGGGCGGTGGAGCAACTCCCTGCCCGTCATGGGCATGGGGCGGTGGAGCAACTCCCTGCCCGTCATGGGCATGGGGCTGCTCCGTCCCCATGAGGCCCACCACAGATGGTCTGCTCTGTCTGGACGGAGCATCCTCTGTCCATTGCAGGCCTGGGTGCCTGCAAGCAGGAGCTGCTCCATGTCAGGCTGAAGGGCCCCCTTCCTTTAAATGGTTAACTCAGTGGTCTTCAGCCTTTTTAAGCATGAGATCATTTTTTGAATTTAAATGCTATCCAGGAACCACCTAAAACCCAAACCCCCATTGCCCTACCTCTTTCCTGCCCCTTGTACAAGGCCCCGCCCCTGCTCACTCCATCCTCCCTCCCTCATCACTCAATTTTCTCAGGCTAGGGGCAGAGAGCTAGGGTGCGGGGAAGGGGGATGTGGACTCTGATCTTGGGCTAAAGGATTTGGAGTGTAGGAGGGGTTCTGGGCTGAGCCTTGGAGTGGGAGTTGAGGTGCAGGAGGGGGTTCAGGTTGAAGGCTCTGGGGAGTTTGGGTGCAGGGGGACACAGGGCTAGGCTAGTGGTTTAGGGCGCAGGAGGGGTTCAGGACTGGGGCCATGGTTTGGAATGCAGGTTCTAGATGGGCACAGCTTACCATGGGTGGCTCCTGGGTGGTGGTGCAGGGGCCGAAGGCAGGCTCACCCCTACTCTGGCCCTGCACCACTCCCAAAAGCAGCCAGCAAATGCTCTCCATCCCTGCCCCCCTCTGATCTGTAGAGATGGGGTACAGGGTGGAGGGGCACCCTGACATCAGTACCTCCTCTTCCTGTGTCCCGCACAGCAAGCAAGAGGTTCCCAGGGCTGGGTGGCAGTTTCAAAGCAGAGGGCAGGAGCAACATGCCAGTTCTTAGAGGGGCACTTTACAGTCTCCTGGTCAAACCTGTCAGGATCACCTGTCAAAGGCTCAAAGATCTACCAGTAGATCCCGATCTACTGGTTGGTGACTACTAGGTTAACTGGCTAACCAATTAAATGGGATCTTACATCCCTAATGATGATCCATATATGTATGATGTCATGCCTACACAAGTGGGGTTGGTGCTGATTCCATTACCTCCAACTCCATTCCTGTCTCAGGAGGGCAGAGCCTTTCTGGTTCTGAAGGGGCTTCTTTGCCTCCTGTTGACTGAATGGGACAATAGTGGAGGCGGCAGGGAGAGAGACCACTATGTCTCTGGTGCAACAGCTGGAGAGTGCTTCTCTTCCTTCCTTTGGCCAGACAGTGGCACGTGGCATGCAACTGGCTCATGGCATCCCCTTCTCAATGTAAAGTCTTTCTTATAGTCTACTCATCTTTTTATGTGGCTAGCTGGCTGTTGAAGCAACATCTAGAAGAGGGTCCTGCAGGAGAATTCAGCTGTATTACAGCAGCAGCTGCCAAGGCCAATTGCAATACTCACATACCCTTGCCTCCAGGAGGGGCAGGGATAAGGCTGTAACTGAGCAGCACCTACTCCTGTGGTGAGCACCTGAAGCTGGACGGTAGTGGCAACAGTCAAGACAGGCCACTGAAGGTGGCAGGCACACCAGAGCTGGGCTCAGTGCTAGGGTTGTGCAGCCTGAAGCAGGTGGTGATGGTATCAGTATTGTGGCTTTGTTGGAGGAGCTTTGATTAAGGGAGCACTGCACAGGGTGCCTGGGAGCAGAGACTTGGGCTCAGAGGCCAATACGGAGGAAGGGTGATCTGAAGGGAGCCTCTTATTTGACCATCCTTGGTCAATTAGGAGGCTCCCTGTAGGAATACTCAAGCATGCCAGCTTGCCTCCCTGGGCTGCAGCAGTAGGCACCGTGTTCAGAGCTGCAGCTCTGCCTCCACCCGGGGCAGTGCAAAACTTTGCCTCAGGCAGATGGGGCTCAGGTGTGGGGGAAGCATGTCCCTGAGCTGAGGAGGGAGGTGACTGAAAGAGGGATGGAATGGGGCAATGTACCCATGACAGATATTTTGACTGAAATAGAGGGGAGCTGATGCTTCCGCTCCTCCCCAGAAGGTAGCAGGCTGTCCATTCCTAAACACAGTGAAACTCTTAAAGGCCACATCTATTGAGAAGGGTGGGGGAGCATCAGAATGTACAGTATACAGGAATTGGTACATCCCTTGGTGCCCATTTATGAAACACTTGAGAAAAATTGGAAAGGGGAGTCTGTGGATATGTTCACCCTGTTGTGCCGGGGGGGCATATGGTTGGAGAAAACTGCACTAGAGATTTGTATACTAGCCTTTTATCTATATGCAAGTTCAATGTGAAAGGAATCCAGGGAGAGATGTCTTTATATTTTAATATTTAGATAGCATAGCACGTGCCATGTACTGGGGATGAGGCATGGTTGAGATATGAGGTGTTTAAATACTGGACAGCAAAGAACCCAAATTTGCTCTGGGAGCAGAAGGACCAAGAATTACAATTGGTATATAAGACTCCATGCCAGCATAGTCAGTATACTTATCCAGACAACAGGCTACTTGTACCAAAACCATCAGTTTCCAAAAAGAGTATCAGGTTTAATATCCATCGACATTTAACTAAGGGACGTGTTTTGGTTTCTAGTGCAAATTCAAGTACTTCTGTGCTGGCATGGCACAGAAAAAAACACACCCCTGACTGACTCAGCTGTGCTAAAATCCCAACGTTGTATAGACGCAGCTAGTCTCACAAAAGATTGCTTTTGGCAGCAGAATTGATTACTGGTGGGGGGCCATGGTCTTTCTACATCACAAAATTTTCTGCATATGATGCATCTATATTGGGGAGCTTTTTTGCCAAAGACTCTGTAGTGTAGCAATAGCCTAATATGGGCACTGAAGCAATATCTGGGTGCTTTGACACAGACAATGCTGTTTGTAAGGAACATTATAGGATGCATATGTAATCTGTACAAACACAAATATGTTGGACAAGAGGTTTAGTGAAAATAAGCTTGATTTGAAAGACATGCCTAATAGTCTGGAAATGTAATTTTTAATAGAGTACAGAATTCTTGAGAGAATAGACTTACTTCTTTATAAGAGGCTGCCCAATCTTTGCAACACTGAGGGCTTCACTGGCAGTTTACCAGGAGTACAGAAGGTTCACAGTTTGCACATTTTCCAGAAATAAATACATATGATGTATAGTGCATCTCTATTTTATGTGATGTCTTAATAGCCTGTTTTAATAGTCTCCATTATGTCAATGATGAAGATTGTCAGATTTATGCCTGTGCAACTAAAACCAGAATCGGATCCAAACTATTTAATCCTTGGGTGTTGAATTTGATTAACTGGACTTGTTTTAAAACGGTCACATTTGCAAACAGCTGCAGAAACAAACTTATCAATGACCAAACATATCTGAATGTCCATCACAAAAATTTCTAGTCTGAAGTGTGTGTGTGTGTGTGTATATGAAAAGTGCAGATCAGTTCTCACAGCTTAATATATTTTCAAGTCAAACTAGTTAACAGAACATTCCAAGGCACAGGGAGAAAGCATTGAACTTGCTTCAAAAGCTAGGTAAAAATCACTGGTATCCATCACAGTTTTTCTTCTCCCTGTGTGTAATTTTAGATTTCTCCACTGAATGTTACTTGGTGTGTATAACTGGAGTGACTCACATAGTGCTTCTCAGTAATTATCCCATCCCCATTATACTATACAGAAAGCAGATAGTGATGAATCTAGTTGAGAGTGGCTTTGTGTCCCCTTTTAAATGGGAGACAGATGTGCTTGAAGTTTTTTGTCCTATACAGTTTTCTTCTTTTTCTTTTGTGAAAAATTATAATTGTTAGAAGCAGGACAAAAGTAGAGAAAAGGCAGCAGCCAAAGAATATCAGAGGCTTCTTCTGTGAGAGAAATAAGCAGAAGCTACAGTGTGTTTTGTCATCTGATTTATCACACAGATCACGGGAATACTCTGCAGGAAAGCCATTGTTGCTAATCAGGTTGTTGTAAATTTGTATAGAAGGCTTGGCTCTTGAATCAGAAGTGAAGAATCCAAATCTGGGTTTTGATTTTTCTTCAGTCAGTTTAAATGCATAATACCCTTTAATCTTTACTTTATCAATATGATAAGCTGAAAAAGAAGCATGGATGTTAATAAATTATTTTTATGTATGAAATGAAAAAAATTTAAAATCTCAAATGACTGCACCATTTATAAAGTTAATTATAACTGCATTATAAAATAGTAGACATAATTATTTGACTTCATTGTGTTATATAAACAGTTAATTAATCCCAATGCCTAATTTGCATAGTGATTCTAATAGTCATCAAGGAGATACAGGTTGAACCTCTCTAGTTCGGCACTCTGGGGACCTGACTGGTGCTGAAACAATGATTTTGCCGAACCATGGGAGGTCAGTATTTATCTAGCAGCATCATCAATACTTCTACTGCTTACTGGGCTCTCAGAAAACATTTATGATAAATTAGAGCTAAATAACAGCACAGAATACTGAGAGCTAGGATTGATGGCTATAAAAAACTTTATGGGCCTGCAGTAAACTTGGCCACACCCATAAGTGAACATCCGTCTAACTAAAATCATGTCGGACCATGGATGTTGCTGGAACAAAGAGTGTCGGACTGAAAAGGTTCAACCTATATAGTGAGTCATGAGAAATAGGATTAGAATGTAGTTCACGCATTTCAGTCCTGAGTTTAGTCTACTAGCACCAGATTTTAAAATGGGTTTAGGCATATAGTTACTTTTGAAATCCTACTATCTTTAAGTGTCTACCTTTAAGAATCTGCCCTCATAATGCCCTGCCTAATCATGGATGAGTGGTTTTGGAGAAAAGCGTCAAAAATAGTCTGTGACAAGCAGCAGCTCTGAAAGATTAGGAATCCCTATACCAGGCTAGACAATAAAATAGTTTTACTTACCTGCCAAGCAAAAGAGCGTTATGAACCTGTGCTGTAACTGTTGTTCACTGAGATGTGGGTGCCAGTGTATATTCCCTTCAGGTGTGCATGCTTGGAGTGCATCAAAGAGAATTTTGCCTAATAGTACATGTATGGAGCACTGCTCATGTCCTCTGGCCCTTAGCTCCTCCCCTGGTTACTTGGATGGTGCTGCCCCAATTCTCAATTACTTTACATAGAAGGTCAAGAATTCAGACTCTGATGCAGGGCAGATGAAGTATGGGTTTATGGCTTACATGTCTGCACACATCATGAAGATAAAGAGTAACACTACAGGTAAGTAACCATCTTTTCTTCAACTGGTTACAGATGTGTGTTTCATTCAGATGACTCTCAAGCTGTATCAGAACAAGGTAGGACTTGGAATCTACTTAAAGTGCAATTGCAAGACAGCCTTCTTAAAATTCACATCTAACATGGATGCAAGGGAAGACCACATCATAGGCCAGAGGAGACTAAGATTCCTCAAACAGGATGTGGTGCACCTCGCTCCAGAAGCACCCTGTCCTCGGGCTCCGCTCCTGCTTGTCCTCTTTCCCCCCGCCCCTGCTGCTCCTCTTCCTGCCCAAAGACCTACCCGTGCTTGTTATAACTGTGTACAGGAGCCTAGACTAGTGTTTCCCAAATGGTGTTTCGTGGAACCTTAGGGTTCCGCGAAGTGAAAATAAGGGTTCCATGAGAAAATTCTATTACAGTAACATTTTATGATTTAAAAAAAAATCATGTTTTTTGTTTTTAAATATGTGCAATTAAACTAAATGTTGATCTCATGACCTTGGTTAGCATTTGTTTATTGTTATCTTTACTTATTTGTGGTCTACTTTTTCAGCTCCATATATTAGACTGTTATTAGGGGTTCCGCAAAATTCTTTCGAGTTTAAAAGGGTTTCGTGACCAAATAAAATTGGGAAATACTGGCCTAGACAAAAAGCACCAATCAGAGAATGGGATTTTCAGGCACTACTCCAATAAAAATAATACACATACCTAACAACTAAAATGGTCCTTAGGAAGTAAAATTACAACTACATTAAAAAACAAAATAGCAACATTATTACCACTTCACCTTTGCATTCATATGTAACCAGAGAGAAAATTTATAACATTATTTAAACAAGATAACTTTGTAGATGTGAGTGTTGTCCACAAATTTATTGGGCTGTCTTTGAGGAGATGCACTTCTATTTTTTGAAAAATAAGAATTTCATGACCTGAGGGTTCTCTTTTTTTTTTTTTTTTTTAAGTTACATTTTTTGTACGGTCTTTGGGATGGATAGGAAAGAACTAGTAATTGTTCCTAGTTTAGTTTAATCTGTAGGACTGATTTCCTTTTCAAGTCCCTCAGTCATAATAGAGACAAGTCATGTGTAGGAGTCCATTACAGAAGCTGATCTCCGTGTCCAAGAAGCTGAAAATTACTATATACAAAAAACCCTGGGTCACCACACTTATCTCCACAGATCCAGCAACCACCTCAGATACCCCCAAAATGCTGTTACCTACAAGTCGCACACTCAGATACCACAGAGTTTGCTCCAAAGAGAATGTCTGGGATACTCACTTAAAATCACCTTCACTAAATAAGGACACTCCACCTGTGAAATAGATTGCCTCATGGGACAAACCATCCCTAATAACATGGAAGAGCCTGCTTCAATATCAGGGGCAAAAAATACAAAATTGACTGTCTGCACACCTCTATCACCCCATAGTGGAACCAATCTGAGATGCCATTAAACAATTACAACCCATGTTTAGTGGGGACCACATGCTGAAAATGTTGAATACTTACTATAGCCAGATTCTTGTGGTCCAGATCTGTATTTCACATGTGATATGCATGTGCACTATGTGCTTGAGCCTGAAAATTCTTCAAAGCAGTGTCTGTTGGCCCACACATGTGCAGTAGCTCTCCTTGGGCTCCTGACTTAGGGTATAATTGATGCCCCTCCAGTTCCTGTTCTTATTGTCCATCAAACAGGATCTGAAGTGGGATGGGTAATGGAATGCAGATAGGGGCCATATATCTTGAAGAACTTGCAATTACAGTAAGTAACCTCCACTACTTCTTTGAGTGCTGGCCCCTATATGTATTCCACATGTGGGTGACTGCAATGTTCAAATTGGAGGCAGGTGTAAGGAAACTGGTAGCAAAGATGCTTGCAATACTCTTTATTTCACAATAGAATCCATAGCAGAGGCACAAACGTGGATTAAACTCCAGATGGCCACCTTGCAGAGGGATGTCAGCTAGGGATACCACGGAGGAGGCTAATGCTCACATGAAGTGAGCTATGACACCAGCAGGGAAAGCATTTTTTGCTATTTTGTAGCACACTGAGATGCATCCTGAAACCCACTTCAAAATCCTTTGGGAGTATATGACTTCCATACGCAACCTCTCTGCTATAATGATAAAAAGTTTTGGTGATTTCTTAATGGGTGGTTTGATTCTTTGCACATAGAACGCTTGCGCATGCTTCACCTCAAGGAAATGAAGACTCATTTTCAGAGGAAAAGAGGGTTGGCAAATATACGGGTAATTGTATTATTTGATGTGGAACACTGTATAAGGAGAGTCTACCATATGGCTCTGAATTTGTTGACCTTCCTGGCCAACACTAAAAACACCACCTTACCGGACAGGTGGGTCATGGCACATGTTGCCATGTGTTCAAAAGGCAGACCTGTGGGTATTGACAGACAAGGTTAAGGTCCCATTGAGGTGTAGATTTAGAAGCTGGTGGGAAGATTCTGACCAGATCTTTCATAAATCATAGTATAGCTGGCTGAGTCAATATGGAATGTCCTTGCAGTGTGGGGAGGAATTGCTAGGGTTGTTAGCTATCAGTTAGCTGAATAGCCAAGTAACCACATGAAATCTTTGTGGTTACTTGACTCTTCTATAGTCCCTAGGGGCAGGGCCAACAGCCAGTGCGCAAGCTCAGTCCCACTCCTGTGGAGCCCCTTGCCACCTCACACTGCTGTCTCTCTGTCAGAGGCTGCAGCGCTGGGTGCCAGGTGGGAGCCAGTCCATGAGGGGAGCTGGTTTCAAAACCAGTTCCCCTAGCAGACCAGTTGCCTGCCGACCCGTGCTGCTGCCTCTGATACAGAGGCAGCAGTGTGAGTGGCAGCAGCTCCTGTCCATAGGGGGTCCCAGCCCCCTGCAGAACAACCCCTGTCCCACCTCCCATGAACAGAGGCAGCCTCCCCTGGTTTTCCCTGCCCCCCAGTGCTGCTGACTGATAGGCAGCAGCATGGGATGGTGGGGGCTCTGTAGGAGTGGGACTGAGAGCGTGCACTGGCTGCTGGCCCTGCCCCTGATGACTATGGAGTAGACAGAGGCAGCAGTGCAGGGTGTGGGGGAGGCAGGCGGCACCACAGAGCCAATACGGGGGGAGCCAGCTTTCACGTCAGCTCCCCCCAACTCCTGCTTACCCCCTTTGCTGTCTCTGATACAGAGGCAGCAAGTGGGGGGAATGCGAGTAGTCGAGAAGATTAATAATGCCTAGGCTTATTGGTTAATCATCTACTCTACTACTCATATACATCCTTACTAATTGCTGGAGCACTTACAGCAAACTAATAGCAAGACCTGAAATCTTCAGTGATGTGAGACAGTCTAGGACAACCAGGATGCTCAAGATAACTGGAGAATGTTGGAGTTGTTCCCAGGACAAAACACATCTCCATTTGGCCAGACAGTAGATTGTAGTACGGGGGTTGAGTATAACCCATCCAAACACCAGGACATAAGATGGCGTGAGCTCAGATTGGGATGCTTGATTTCCCCTCTGCCCTGGTTTTGGAGATCTGGGAGTGGGCAGATCCTGGGTGGGTAGACATGATTGTAAGTTCTATGAACCAGAACTGTTTGGGCCAGTAGGGTGCTAGGAGAATGATATTGGTTGTGTTGTGATGTATCTTCTATACAACCTGTGGAAGTTGGGTAACAGGAAGAAAGGCATATCTGAGGTTGTTTGTCCAAGACAACAGAAGATTGCCTCTCTGGGAACTGAAATCCACAGCTCCTTTGGAACAATATACAGAGCACTTTCTGTTATTTGGGATGCAAAGAGGTCTCTTACTGGACTACCCCACTGTGAATATCTCACTTGGGACTGTGTGTCCTGAACCTCTGACTCATGATCTGCTGAGAAGTTTCTGCTTAGTTTGTCGGCAAGGGAGTTGTGAAAACAGGGAAGGTATGCTGTTGTATTGTGATGTGGTTCCTGATGAACCAGTTCCAAAGTCTGATGGCTTCCAGGTAGAGGGTACTTCCTGCATGTACCGGCTCCCACCTGCCCCCCTCATCCTCTGCACTGCTGCCTTTTTATCAGAGGCAGCAGTGCAAGGGGGTAGGGAGCAGGCAATCTCTGTGGGATCCTCTGCTTGTGGCAAGCCAGCTTAAAAGCTGGCTCCCCATGGACATCGGCTCCCATCTGCCCCCCGCCCCTGCTGCCTCTGATACAGAGGCAGCAAAGGGTGTGTGTGCATGTAGTCATTTGGATTAATGGATAAGCCCACGCTTACCGGTTAATTGTTTAAATGTCTAACATCCCTAGCTTGGAGTGATTACACTGCTGGTCAGGTGAAGCCAATCACATGGGGTGTCCCTGGCCAGGATTGGAGAGAGCATGAAAGCACCTGGTGAAGAAGGCTCGTTGGCTTCTCAAATTTTGGGAGGAAAAAAGTGAGACACACTGAGATGTTGAGATGCACCTCACCCAAACATTACAGGTACTGCTGATGTTCATCACTGATGGAGAGGGAGTGAGAGCAGGAGATGCAAATCTTGACTCATGGGACTCTGGGCATGATCCTGGAGTTGGGGAGCAGTTCCCCAACCAGGGAGAAAGAAATGCTTTATACTATGCTGTAAACTTTAACTACTAAGGTATGAAATATAAATATTTAAAAGCTTTCTCTTTCTTCCCAGGTTATACAATACAGTGAATAAGGAAACAATTCTGACCCATGTCATGTGTTGGTAAGAAGGACTGGAGAGGCACTGACCTATACTGCCTCTTATACCCTCAGTCAGGGGCACGATGAGACCTACTGCATGTGTGTGGGCCAATATTCACTGTTTTGAACAATTTCCAGACTTAGGCACATGATGCGTATGTGGCCACATGTGTGAAATTCAAATAGGGACCAACACTCAAAGAAGAAATCTCTCTCAAATACCCTCTGTGGGCCTTCAAGCAATCCCTTATTCTAGCAAGCTTAACATAAAAAAAAAAAGTTCCTCACAGATCAGGACACACAAACCCAGAGCAGCATAAGACCGGCCAGAACAGATGCAAAATCTGCCAACATATCTCCACTGCTACATTGATCAATATCCACTACCACACAGCTTTCATGATCCAAGGGTCAGAGGAATGCCTATCACAACATGTGGCATACCTCATCCAGTGCATCAAAAGCCCCAATAACTACGTGGATGAAACTAGACTATCACTATGTTCTTGAAAGAACTCCCACAGTAAAACGAAAAGACAAAAACATCCTGTCACCCATGGGCAAATGCTTTTCACAAAGTAATCACTGGACATCTGATCTGCTGGTCCTTGCCCTCAAAGGAGACCTGTACAACACCTTCCGAAGATGAGCCTGGGATCTTAAATTCATAACTCTGCTAGATCCTTTAAATCATGGACTCAATATGGTTTTATGGCTCATTACAACAATCTTTAAGACATCCCACCTGCTAATCCTAACCAGCCTATTTAGTTTTGTCATCTCCTAAAGCATGTGTGAATCCCGTAGGCTTACGAGTCTGTCCTAACTTGTATTTCTGGTTACCTTCCCCAGACCTGAAGAAGTGTTCTGTGAAAATCAAAAGCTTCTTCCCCCAACAGAAGTTGAACCATTAAAAAAATTACCCTACCTAACCTCCCTGACTACAACAACACTGCAAATAACTAGGTTATAATATGCATTGATATCTGAGGAGCAACATTAAATACAATCTTCTAAAGAGATTTAATCTCTTACAAGAATTAAACAGATACCAAATGAACACATGGGATTGGAAATGGCAATGTTTTGGTTCTTTCTTAAAGCTTGGAAGCTTTCTGTACAATACCAGCTTTCTATGCAGTATATAATATCTACAATATAGCCTTGTTTGTAAAAATACATCTTTCCAGGGATCTACTGGCACAAGAATAATTTCCCCTTTATCAAGGAATTGTAACTCTGGTGTCTGGAATTTGTGTAGAACATATATGAGCAAAAAAAAAAAAAAACCCCATTAAATTCCTTCAAAACAGACATAGCACTGAAGATGTTAAATTCATTGTTTTAAAAATGGGTGCTTACTAGCCACCTAAATAAATGGCCTCATTTTCACTGGGAAACTACAGTTTCTATTGACATTGAAGAGCAAAAATAGAAAGCAAAATTAACTTTTTTCTGAAAGATTAAAATGCTTCTCAAGACAGCCAAAATAATTTAACTATTTTACTAATATTACTTTTCTGTGTAAGCCATTGCTTAGGTTGGCACTGGGACATTTTGGGATCATGAATGAAGAGGGGAAATGTGAATGGAAGGGCAGGTGGACCACAAGACCATGTATGTGTTGAAAATATAGTCCATTCCAAAACGGCTAAGAACCGCTATTGTAGAATATTTACATTTATCATCTCACCTTTTAAAACCTCCTGGGTATATTTTCCTAAGTAATAGTTTCGAAGTTCATCATTCGCTAAAGACTGGTCGTCAATCCCATTTGCTGTGATATAAACATCTATATCACCATAGGTTTTTTTAATCCATTTTAGAACTTTGCGCATCCCCCAGGGTACCACTGCCAAACGAGATGGGGAACTCAGGCATGTGATATCCTGCAGGAACTGAACATCCCGATCAAATTCATACCAGCTCCCATTTTGAAGTTCATGAATCACAAATCTTGTTGTAAAATGATTCAGTGCATAGAAATCAGCTGCACCTTTAACAAGTTTCTTTTCTTCATCTGTGAAATATGGCAAGAAGGAACTTGAGAGTCCTCTTTTGTTTTTAGATACAATGTATTCCCTCATGGCTGTTGGATAGTCCCCTGTCTTAAAAATTGGATCGGCAAACCAGGCTATTTCAAATTGAAGAAATCTTTCAGCAGCTTTTAAGTGAGAATCAAAATAGGGATTGGCAGGCTCAGCCCAATCTGAATGCAGAGACAAAGACACTAGACCATGCTGAAAAGATCTGTATTGCTGGTCATATATTTGCCAGGCCCTAGCATGTGCTATCAGTAAATTATGTGCTGCCTGATAGGTATCATTGCTGCTACTATTATAGACATCGCTTAATCGGTTTGGCTCATTTATTGTGATCCAGAGTTTAACCAAGTCTCCAAGTTCCTGAAAACACAAAGCTGCGTAGTTCTGAAAAGCCTGAACAGTAGACTGATTTAGCCATCCTCCTCTCTGCACCAAAGGACCAGGCAAGCCTAAATAGGCGTGAGTTGGATAGTATAAGCTGACCATAGATTTAATATTGAGTTTCAGTAATTCTCTAATCACACATCTGTAATATCGGAGAACTTGTCTGTTGATGGCTGACAAATCCCCATTAGGTAAAATTAATGACCAGTCAAGTGCAAATCTGTAATGTGTTACTTTCATTTTTTCCAGAAGATCAAGTTGTTTTTTAATACTGACAAAATCTGTACACTGAGCTGGTCGGGTTTTCAGCTTCACTCCTTTAACTCGGTGCAAAAGCCCATCTCCAGTGATGTTCCAGAGATACAAATTAGGATCACAGAACTGCGGAGAGGAAGCCACAGATTCTGCCTGTAAAACAGATGGAAAGAAATGTATGAAAATGTAGTTTAATTAAAAAAGTATGTTACCTTAATCTCCACTCATAACACAGAATTAGTTTTAGTTTTATTTGCAATGCATGGAAGCAAGAATCCTCAGTGCAGTTTAGTCCTAGTTTTTGTATATTATCAGTTTACAAGCACATCACAACTTCTCAGAACACAGGACTTCAAATTTGGCTAAGAAAAAAATTAAAAAGGTATGGCAAGAAATATGGACCAAAATGAAAAATGGACAAAGGTTCTATGAAATAAGTCCTGAACTTGAGAATCATGTTATACTTTACACCACAGCTATGATAGAAGATGAGAACTAACTATATTATGATCTGAATGGCTATTTATATCTACCAAACATGCAAACATGGATTCTGTGAAGCAGGCAAAGATTAAAAACCAAACAGTGCTGTGTCTGGTATATAGAAAGAAATAATTTTTTTACGAAGAACTGAGATGCCACAAAGTAAAAGAACATAGTCCAAAAGGATTGTTGAGACTACCTGGAAAGTGGGGTAGCATTAAATAAGCATTACTGTGCTTTTTAAGGATACCAAGTATGGTGAGAGGATATACATTTGCTTACGTGAAAACACTGGTAGGTGATTGTCAGAGCCTCACATTCTGAGGCTACTGCATCATAAAATGACAAGAAAAGAAAGACAGATGAGGGCAGACAAAACAGGAGATCAGACCTAACCTGAAAGCTCCTGAACAATGCAGAAGTTCTTGCTGTAAGGAAAGGCTAGCCGCTAAGCCCCGCTGGGCTGAAAGTTTTATTTATTTATGCTATCTTATGCTAGACTTTGAGACTTTGGGGGTGGCAAATGGTAGGAAGTGGTCCAGGGGGATGACCTCAAGGAACTCCTGGGTGATGGATACTTTTGCCTGTCATAGGACCAAGGACCAAAGCTCAGTGGAGGGGAGGGCCCAGACTCCCCCTGTGAACCTCCCTTTCAGCCCTCCTCTCCAATGTAAAGTGGGATAGAAACACTGAGAGCCTCAGGATGAGGATAAGTCCAGAGATGGGCTGAAAACCCTTCCCTTGGGCTACATCTACATTGCAGAGTTTGTGCGCAAAAACTTGCGGAGTGTCCAGACTACAAATGCGTTCTTGCGCAAAAAAAAAAAATACAGTAAATTGTAAGAACACAGGGCTTTTTGCGCAAGAGTTATTCCTCTTTCTACGAGGCTAAAATGGCCACCAGAGCTTTCTTGTATAAGAGAGCGTCCACACTGCCATGGAGACTCTTGCGCGCAAAAGCACAAGGCAGTGTGGACACGCTCTTGCATAAGAACTCTTGCGCAAGAAGCCTGCAGTGTAGACATAGCCTTGGTGAGGGCCTGGAGCTCTATATATTTGCCTGTACTCTGTTTCCTCAGTAGGGGACAAACTAAATCAGTGACCTGGCCAGATGGCGGAGTCACCACCCATCAAAAAGCCCATTCATACAATACTGGAGTAAATGTCAACAAGGGGCACTGGAAATGGGGATGGAGCAACTTAGCCCCAGGCCTAAGCAATGCTGATAAGCTCAGCACTGTATCACACATACATATGTACAACACATTATGGTTATTAACTGTTGTATTAACAGCAAAATTAACTGTTGTTTACAGTATACTGGGCTTACCTTAAGAACAGCTTCTGTAATACCCCAGGAAAAGTCACAGGGAAATTGACCTTGCAAAGCTTCAGTAGACTCTTTGAGAAAGAAGCCATTTCTTTCAATTATTTCCTTGTAATACAATGCAGATGACTTCGGAATCCTCTCTTTCTGTTTACTGCTGAAATCTACGTAAAATAGCCCACGTCTAGTGCTGTAAGCATGTTGCCATTCAAAACCATCAAGGAGAGACCAAGCGGTATAACCAAACACATCTATTCTGTCGTATTTAATAGCTGCATAGGAGAAATAAATAACAATGTGTTGTATGTTAAAGTATTCATGAATAAATACATTGTGATTTAAGATATGAGTATGCATTATAACTGAGTTGAGAGTGTTGTGTATTATGAAATTGCCTGTTTCTCATCACTCAGTGGTGCTGACTTCCTGAGTTTTCAGGATGTGCTTGAACCCTTACTCCACCCAAGGTCTGCTCCTGCTTCATCCATTCCCCCAAGCCTCCACCCCAACCCTGCCTCTTTCTATATCTGCTCCCCTCACTCCTTTCCCTACCTGCGGCACCACCTGCACACCACTAAACAGCGGAGGTTTACAAAGAGATTTAAGACAGTATGTCTTGAACTAAGTAATTACTAGCACTTTTCTGCCTAAGGGAAGGTAAATTATTGGTACAAGGTCTGAATCATTCCAGGTTTTGAATGTGGCATATCATGTGCTGAAACAATACCCAACACAGAGGAACATGCAAAAATCTGTGCTACTGTTGCTTATCACAACCAGTAGGTGTCACTAACAGAGTGAGGAAAAATAGAAAATTGTGTGTGTGAGGCGGGGGAAACAAATGTTGAATTTGTAGTGGGATTACGTATTAGAATTATTTACATGTAATGCAAAATGCAAATTTAACCGTTGAAAAGTTTTTCATCACTTAGGCCTTATAAACGGACACTATAAAGATGAAAATTGTGTATTTAAAATAATTTCTGTGTTACATGTTACAGCTAAAGAATCATTACCATTTCTGCCATTTATTTACTTTTTGCATTTTTCTATGTTTGGAAAATGAACTTAAACTTGTCAGTTTAACTTTTGCTAAAAGGCATTTTTATGGTTTCCTTCTCATGTACTAACATTTCCAATGATACAGAGTAACGTGCAAAATAAAAATAGACACTGTTTGAATCAAAAGAAAAGTAACACATAGACCTATTCATATGGTTTTGTAAAATTTTCTTTAAACCAAACCTAAATATTGGGCCTAAGCTCTTTTATAGCAGGGATAATCTTTTGTTCTGTGTTTGTACAACACCAGGCACAATGGTTGACCATGACTTGGTGCTGGTGCAATACAAATAATTACTAACAATAAACTTAGTCAACAGTATCTCCTTTTAAAACACACTGAATGTTTTAAAAGTACTGAATTTGTATACAAACCTTGTAAAACCTTATTAATGAAGTTCTTCATCATGTAGATGGCTGTGGTGTCTTCTGTTTTCACATGGCTGTCAGTGAACCAACCATTTTCTGCAATGAGGATTCTGGGATTGGTGTATTCTAATTTAATCCAATTCAGTGCTTCCCTCAAATTGAGTGACAAATTTTGTCCCATTTTAGCTAGTGTGTTTGGGGGTTTAAAATTATTAGGACCAAAGGAAAATGCAAAGAAGTCAGCTGTTCCTTTTATATAGTTTTTCTCGGACTCAGTAAAATTGGGCAGAATAGAATATAATTTATTTTTCAGTTCTTCTGGGTAGTCTCCATCCCCATGAATGGGCTTGGCAAACCATCCTAGCACCCTTTCCATGGACTGCTGGCACTTATTAATGTCCAAAGTATCATCTGATTTGTTAGGTTCAATCCAATGCGATCCCAATGTTATTGACAAAAACCCCTTCTGATATGGCCGAAAGTGTGTGTTGTAGTTATGCCAAACTTTTGCATGAGCCTAATGAGAAAAACAAACAAAACATACCATTAAATTTTGATTCTCTGAAAGTTATAAGGCATTTATGTACAATATTAATGTAATCTACAGTGGTCTCTGAAACATTAATGAACAGCATAGGCACAGAGAGAGAGATTCATTATGCTGTTGGAGTATAATCATTAATCTCAATAATTACTGATCCATTTAAAATATCAACATGAATGTGCCTTCTCCTTAGCAAAGGTTACACATGTTGGGAGTTTCAAAATTAGTTTTCATGAGACAGAATTATCTGGCTACTACTCTATCAACCATACTGTTGTCTGAGGGATACTTGAGTTTGCTAGGCACACAAATCATTCCTGTTAGCCTGATCTTCTCGGGATACACTTTTCTTAACCATGCAAAAGCTCCAAGTGCAAGTGCTCACTGGGAGAAGAAGTAAGTTTTGCACAGTGTTTAAACCTTAATAATTAGAGAAGGGCACCAGCTGCAAAGCTTGGACTCAGATTTCAACTTTCCTGAAGTTTGATGGATTTTTGATTCAGGATTTTGGTTCATGCCCATTCTCTGCTTTAAACTTTCTGTCATCACAACTTATCTGAAAATGCATGAGGCAAAACACAATGCAACTTTCTCCTAATGCATGTTGGCTCTGCAGTATTGACTGTAATATCAAATATGTGTTACTAGTAATGTAACCAGATATGGCTCAGAGGATACACTGGTAGCAGATAAATACTATAGGTTGAACCACTGTAGTCTGGAACCCTTTGGACCTGGCCGGTTCCGAACGAGATAATTTTCTGGACCATGGGAGGTCAATATTGTATAGCAGCATTACCAACACTTCCACTGATTAGTGTGCTGTTAGAGATCATTTTGGGGGTAAATTAGAGCTAAATAACAGCACAGAACACTGAGGCTGGTAGCTGTAAGCAAACTTTATGGGATCGCGGGAAACTTGGCCTCAGCCATGAAAAGTGAACATCCAGCTAACTAACATCATTCTGGTTGACGAATGTTTCTGGACGAGAGAATTCTGGATTAGAGAGGTTTAACCTGTAGTACTCACAGTGGACCAAATTTTGAAGCCAGCAGAAGTTTTACTAATGACTTCAATGGCAATAAAATGGCACTTTGGGCAAAACTTTAACCATAACTTTGGCCAAGATCATCCAATTTTCTTAACATGATCACATTAGAGAGATGCGTATTATGTATCACATACCAGGATGATCTTAATATGTCAAGATAACTCATTCCATGTTCATCATTTAAACTTTGTCTGTGATTTATGTATGTAAAACCATACATGAGACCTTAGTATTTATCTGAACAAGATGGGGAATGTGAAACTTATTCAGAGAAAGAGTTGGACAAATGAGGGGTTTTCCAATGGATTTGACATACATGAAAGCATTTGACCTCTTCCTCAGATAAAGGAGTTTACCAGATAATTGAGAGTTTACTTTGCTTCTCAAGTATAGCTCTTTACTTTGAGCTGAAAAAAAATTGCACTATTTGCATGCAGAGAAAATACTGACGTGAAACGCTTATAGTTTTGAGTTACATTGACATAATTAGCAAGCAAAATAATACTGCTTAAAGACAAAGTAATTTTAGTTAAACAATTTCAGACATTTGGCACCTATTTTGGATTGAAAGATACTGATAGACTCAAAGTGAGTGGTGTGAGACTTAAATGTATGTTGGGAAAGTAAAAGAATATTTGAGAATGACAGTTTGGTGAAATCTTATATATCAACTGTTTTATGGTTGCCCCTGACATCGATATCAGGTCTATCTTTAGAAACATTGATAAAACTTAACTTTAATCTTTGAAATGCAGAATCCATAGCTAAAAGGGGAAGTCAGCAAAATGGTATTCATGAGGCAAATTTCAAGGTATAGTTTAATATAATGTCACTGTTCTCTTAAGATTCCAGTTAGAGAATATCACATCCACAACACATTATTTATCGACTTCACAAAACCCACTATCAAAACTGATGCTAGCTGGCATCCTTGGCAGAGAGGTCAATGTTTAGACAGGAACACAGAAAAAACTAGCCTCTTAGAGCTTGTTTATACTTAAAATGCTACAGCAGCACATTTCCATTGCTGCAGCTCAGCCACATAACACGTCAGTACAGACGCTCCTTAAGCCGAAGGGAGGGTAAGCATAGTAATCCATCTCCCCAAGTGGCAGTAGCTACTTCATTGGAAAAAATCTTCTGTTGACCTAGTGCTGTCTACATGGGGACTTCAGTCACTTAACAATACTGCCTCAAGAGAGTGGATTTTACACCACCTTGACCAATGTAGTTAAAGTGACCTAATTTTCTAGCACAGAGCAGGCCTTATTCTCTTCCAGATGTCCCTCCAGCACAGGGATGGACAGTGTGTGAAGGTTACCTTTGCCACTAACCTATTTAGTACTTCTTTTGTGGTAATTTCCACTGCAGTCAGCCTGACAGCTTTTTCAAACACTGTTTCCACAATTATTAATAAAAATAGTTGTCACATCACTTTAAAAGAAAAATAACTGCAGAAGTTGTCAGTGTATACTATTATGAATCATGGCACTATCCATGAAGTTAAATAAATCAGAACAATTTAAACGGGTGTCCACATATAGACATGGAGGGAAAGGGAGTGTTCAAAAAAGAATTCAGAGCTAAAATGCAGTGGTTGATGGTGAAAATGCAATAATAGAGAATTTATGTGAGCTTTCAGAAGGCTGCTATAAACAAATTAAATATGTAACTATTATTCAAAAGCCTTGTTTACCCTGGGGATTTCAGCCATTGATACCAGCCAGCAGTGTATTTTACTATTGTACAACCCTAATATAAATAGACAAGACCACTATAAGCCAGGATTAGCACTGGTGCAGCTTTACTCCACTTTCAATATGGGGTAAACTGCATTAATATGAATGGCAGCTTAACCTGTTTGCTGCACTAGACGTTTTTACTGGTACAATGGGGATGATACGGGGCTGTTGTGAGGCATGATTCATTAATGTTTGCAAAACAAAATTGTTGGGTGTTATATAAATGCCAAGTAATATTATGGATGGAAACAATTCATTGATCTTGCAGTGCTATAGATTAATCATAAAATAAATACCAGTTTTAAAGTTAGAACACACAAAACATTGGCTATTTTGAGTAAATATTGACTGTAATCTTTTTTCAGTTAGAGTTTAATACCTAATCTTTCATTTACCTTTTAGATCAAGGCTACACACCAAGGCTATGTACACAATGGAGGCAACATCAATACTGTGCATTTTATTCTAGGCACATGTGACATTAATTTCAGCATGTTTTCCTGATATGAATATAGCAAACAGACAATGGACTTGAAGTCAAATACAATGTTAAATTAATTAGTATAAACTCATTAAGAATGTTTAAAACACAATAGCCTTTTTAATTAAATAAGGAAACAATATCATGTATTTATTTCTTAACTAGTAAAAATGCTGTCTGATAATCATGTTTTGTAAGTCCTTTAGCATCTAAGGCCCTGATCCTGCACTAAACCCTGTACAGGTACAGGGAGCTGCTCCTGTAAATTCCCTGCAGGACTGAGGCCTTCATCCATCTATTCCCATACAATTTGTTATGGTCAAATTATTTTCCCTAAATACGATGGCAATCAGCAAAGAAACCATCACTTCTGATGCTAATTTACTTTAGTGCACAAAGGCATGAGCAGTTTAGAAGAAGAATTAGAATGAAAAATACAAATATGACTTTTTAAAATCTGTTTAACAAAATTATTCTGTCACTGTGTTTTATTTTCTTTTTTAAACCAAGAAGAGGCAGAACAAATAGGTGGATGGAATAGGTTATATTTCTGATATTTATCCCTTTTTGCCCCCAAGCAGCTAGTCTAAGACTATGTCTACATTACAGATCTTACTGCAACACAGCTCTACTGCTGCAGTTGCACTGCTTTGAAGTCTCCCGTGTAACTGCTCTACGCTGGCAGTAAAGAACTTTCCCAACTGGCATACTTAAACTACTCCCAACAAGTGGCTGTAACTATGGTGGTGGGAGATGTGTTCCCGCTGGCATAGCGCTGTCCACGCCAGTGCTTTTGTCAGTGAACCTTATGTCAGTCAGAGCATTGAGTTTTTTTCTACATCTTTGCTCCATTAAAGTTTTCCTGATAATTGTGCTAATTCAGACAAAGCTTGAGTTTCAGGGCTTGTAGGTTGTTCTAACTGGCAGTAGAAATTGCTAATGCAGTCTAGTATTTTTTCTAGTATTTATTTACAAGGAATGTACAAAGTCATACTTCTCTAAAATGTTGGAGTAACAAAGACCATAAGGAATAGTAACTTGGTCTACAGACCCAAGTTTCTTTCAGCCAACATCCCTGACCTAGATTTCTCCCAGGAATTCACTGCTTATAGATGCAGCTTGACTTACTCTTTTGGTCTCTGAGGGCATGTCTACACAGGAGAGTTATTTTGAAATAACTCCCCTTATTTCAAAATAAGGCAAGCATCCACACTACCAAGCCTGTTATTTTGAAATAATAACTCCTTCTTGTGAAGGAGGAATAACCTTATTTTGAAATAGTTATTTTGGGAGTTATTATTTCTAATAACTCTCCCCCCTTCCCAGAGCACAGCAAGTTGCAGAGCTGTAAAGGGCCAATGTGGACCAGGCTACAGCACTCTCACAGAGGTGATTTACATAGAGCACCAGAGAACTCTCTCCCAGCACTCCTGCTGTGGCCACACTTTCAGTTTAAAGTGCTGCCATGGCTGTGCTTTAAACTGTTAAGTGTAGACAAAGCCTTAGTTTCTTGTCTGCATTCCACCTTGTATTTTTTGCACTCACAGTCCACACACACTTGCTCAGAACAATATCCAGTGGAACCCCCCACCCATCTAGTTAATTGTCTCTTATAGCTATACTAAATGAAGGGCATGTTCATACTCATCAGTTTCAATGAGGTGTGACCTTATTACATAACAAGCTCATAATAGTTAGAATATTAAGAATTCCAAGGGCATTTTAGAAGAAAGACAAATGTGTGTCACTTGATGGCAAATCTACTATATATTTGAGAGAATTTGTCTGTCTGTCTGTTCAAGAACTCCTCCTAAACAACTACCAAATTTGGTATGCAGCTTCCTCTTACCATAACTTAAAGCAAGGTCAGAGTTTGGTTCTGCCAGGAAAATAGGATGTGCCTTAGAATGGGATTGCTTCTCATAAAACCAAACACAAAAGAGAGAATCATCAGGCAGGTGAAAAGGGCTGGCTGAGGGTGCCTCCACATCTGGGACTGCTATCTGTCCAGCCGCCCACTCCTCAGGTACCCTTTACAGAAGGTGGGGAGGCTGAAGCTCCCCTCCCCAATTCGTACGGGGACATTACTAGCGGGTCCCTTTTGTCAGGGAGCAAGGGGAAGTGCACAGTTTGCTGCATTCCTCACTCTGGCGGGGGAGCGCAGTGGTCAGATGACAGGGACAGGAGAGGGAATAGCAAGCAGCCCTGGTAGGAATCTTGGGGGGGGGGCTTTGGTCCCCCCATACAACCCTCTACACACACACACACCCCTGCTCAGAGCCCCTCCTCATGCCCCAACTCTGACTCCTGCACCCCTCCACACTCCCAGTCTCCTGCCCTGAGCCTCACCTTAAGGATCTGAGCAATGCTGGGTAAATGTGTTAGTTGATTATATTTCAGTTCAAGGAGCTTTTTGTCAGAGATCAATACTACATTTTCAGTAGTGGTAGAACATTGATCTTGTAAGCTGCTTCACATGATTGGACACTTGAGCCTTTGTAGAAACCCAAATAAATCAATGGAGCTCTACACAGATGGAAAGTTCCATCCATTCCAGCACAGCATGGAGGTTCCAGTCTCTTACTATCAAATATGTATTATATGGACTATGTTGCATTCAACTGATTTCTAAGGAACTTAAGGAAAATAAGTTGAATTAAACAAATCATATGGGAACAGATTAACCAAATCAGTCTGTTCAAGAACTTACAAAACATTCCTATCACACAGGGTTCTTCATATTTAAGATACAAACATAATAAGATATTGCTTTTAAGTTAATGGTCTCTTTGTTGGTACCAGAGTTCACATGGACAGTGCAGCTTGTAAGATTAAGACTTAAGGGAGCAAGAGCAAAGATTGTATTTCTCAATGAAGGAGATTAAATGAAAGTACTGTAATAGGAAGCAGCTTTAAAACAAACAAAAGGAAGTATTTCTTCACACAATGCACAGTCAACCCATGGAACTCCTTGCTAGAGGATGTTGTGAAAATCAGAACTTTAACAGGGTTAAAAAAATAACTAGATGATTACCTGTTCTGTTCATTCCCTCTGGGGCATCTGGCACTGGCTACTGTTGGAAGACAGGATACTGGGCTATATGGATCTTTGGTCTGAGCCAGTATGGACATTTTTATGTTCTTAGGTAGAGGAAATATGCTTGGTGGTGAGAGTAGCAAACCCTTTAGATTCTGTTTTCTGCTCAGATGATTACCACTCAGTTAACTTGGATAAGTTACTTAGAATTTTTGTGCTTCTGTTCTACCAACTATAAAATGTAGAGACAATGCTTATACTTAAATATTATTATAACGTATTATTTGTATTACGATTCAGTCCCATTGGACTGTGCACACAACGAGAGACAGACCCTACACCAAACAACTGGCAGTCCGAATAAATTACAGAGGTGCTATGTTCGCATTATTTGGTTTTAGTTTCTAGATTGCACAATGCACTAGAAATACTTAAAAAGAATTTTTGCAAAGCACTGTGAAGTCTTTGAGTGTAAGGTGTTCTGAAAGGGCAAACAAGTATTAATATTAGTAATTAGGTAAGGAAGTTAATTAGCAATTAGGTAAGTAGCTTCTCTCAACAGAACAAGAAGAACTAAAGGATCAAGCAGGTCCAAATCCCAGGACTAATAAATGACAATACTTCCACTGACTGAAGTTGAACCAAATTTTGATCTCAGGAACATCTCTCTGAATAAGGTCTGTAGAAAGGAATCTGTCTTTCTGTTATATATCAGAACACTGGTTGGAAAAAGGAAAAAAACCAATATTTTAAGAGAGCAGAAGAAATTAAATGGAAATTGTTGTTAAAGCTTTAAAAAGTATTATTCTATTGCATAACATGTATGTATGTATATATGTATGTATTTTTAGTTTTTCAATATTAACTTCTGTTATCTAAGTGCTAAAAATAAGAAGTTTTAACCATTGTAAGACAAGCTTATCAAATGTGTCCTAGATGCTCTGATAACTATGGGTGGATTTTGTCCTCAGAGGGAAGAAATGATTAAATCCCAAGGGTCAAATCTGCAAACTTGTCTGCACTAAAGTTAGACACCTAAACAATTGGCCTGATTTCAGAGGTGCTGCACCCACATCTTGTTTGATTTCAATGCAAGACAATTCAGCACATCTGAAAGTTCACTGAGATGCCTAAATATGGATTTAGATGCCTAACCTTAGGCACTCATATTTAAATATTTAGCTCCTACTTTTTGCGGATCTCTATCTTGTCCCACAAAACTTAGGAAATATTGTGTCTCTTTATTTTTAATGATATGGCTGTGGAATTAGTTTCCAGAGTAATGCTTCTACAACAGAAATGGTAATTTTCCTATTATTTCCCACTGATCTGCTAAATATTTGTTCTTTCTAATATCAGGCTATGTGCTGATTGTAGATATTCTATTGCCTATGACAAATCAATGTCTCTGAAAGAAAAATGTCTATTAGATTTTAATGACATTTGGGTTGAAAAAGAATAGATTACTATTTAAAATTATTCAGCTCTTCCAGAAAACAGAAAGACCAAATTGTCCTGCCTAGATCCATGCTTGGTGGGAACTCCACATGCAAACTTCCCTCCTTCTCTGTGGCACTATAGCTAATTCCTAGATCCTGGAGGGAAGAGGGGTATAAAGAAGGGGGTATAAAGAGCATCTGATGGATATGGTGGAGATGCAAATTATTCTCTCCGTGAAAATTAATTGTAAAAGATAACAAAGCCTGGGCCTTTTTCAGTGGAGACTCCTCCAAAAGTCTCAAAGGCAGTAGTGGCTCTGGGAAACTCCTGGTAGCTTGGCTGCTACCTGGAGTGGGGGGCAAACTGCCAGGGCACTGAGACTATGTCTGTACTACAAGCACTATAGCACCACAGTTGCAATGCTGCAGCTATGCTGCTGCAAAGTGGTAGCCTAGACACTTCCTACATTATCAGAAGGGGGTTTCCATTGATGTAGTTAATCCACTTCCCTGAGATGTGGTAGCAAGGTCAATAGAAGAATTCTTCCTTCAACCTCATCATTTCTACACTGAGGATTAGGTCAACCTAGCTTCAACACTCTAAATTTTCACAGCCCTGATACTTAGTTCGATCAATATAAGTTTTAAGTGCAGACCAGGTCTGAGCCTCTTGGATGACACAAGATTTGGGACAGAGCCCTGTTGACTTTTCTACATAAGGGGTGATGTAAAGAAATGTCCATGAAAGGATTTCCTTATTATGGGGTACCCCACTCAGGAGCTTTTCTGCAGAAAGAAAGGGTTTGGGTCAAGGAATAGTTTTTCTTCTACAGGCAGTCCCCGGGTTACGTACAAGATAGGGACTATAAGTTTGTTCTTAAGTTGAATTTGTATGTAAGTCAGAACTGGTACATATTGTACCCCAGGTGTCCCCGATTCAGCCGCTGCTGAAACTGACCAGCGGCTGACTACAGGAAGCCCGAGGCAGAGCTGCTTTGCCCTGGGCTTCCTGGAATCAGCCGCTGATCAGTTTCAGCAGCAGCTGACTTGGGGACACCTGGGGTAGAGCAGCTGGGGTGCTGCCAGGTTGGTCCCTGCAGCACCGAGGTGCGGTGCTGCGGGGACCAACCCGGCAGCGCCCCAGCTGCTCTGTCCCAGGCGTCCAGATTCAGCCGCTGTTGAAACTGACCAGCAGCGGCTGAATCGGACACGCCTGGGGCAGAGCAGCTGGAGTGCTGCTGGGTTGGTCTGGTAGCGCCGACCCTTGGCGCGGCGGGACCAACCCGGCAGCACCCCAGCTGTTCTTGGGGACACCTGGGGCAGAGCAGCTGGGGTGCTGCTGGGTTGGTCCCGCAGCGCTGCTCCTCGGCGCTACTGGACCAACCCGGCAGCACCCCAGCTGCTCTACCCCAGGTGTCCCCAAGTCAGCCGCTGCTGAAACTGACCAGCGGCTGATTCCAGGAAGCCCGGGGCAGAGCAGCTCTGCCTCGGGCTTCCTGTAGTCAGCCGCTGGTCAGTTTCAGCAGCGGCTGACTTGGGAACGCCTGGGGCAGAGCAGCTGGGGTGCTTTTGGGTTGGTCCAGTAGCGCTGCACCTCGGCGCTGTGGGACCAACCCGGCAGCCCCCCAGCTGCTCTACCCCAGGCATCGGCGAGAAAAGCCTGGTCTGCTGGGGAGAGGGGCACTAGCTGCGCCCCACAGCAGACCAGGCTTTTCTCGCCGCGGAGGACGGGGGCGGCGGGACCGCGGCGCGTCTTGGCGGTCCAGCCGCCCGCGTCCTCTGCGGCGAGAAAAGCTGCTCCGCGTCTCCCTGGTCTGCTGGGGACCCCCCAGCAGACCAGGGAGACGCTGAGCAAAGCCGCGGAGGACGCGGGCGGCGGGACCGCCGCTGCACGTCTCGGCGGTCTGCTGGGGCGCAGCTAGTGCGGGGTTCCCTCACCCCGTTCGTAAGTACGGATCCGACGTAAGTCGGATCCACGTAACCCGGGGACTGCCTGTATAATGTTCCCCTCCCCCTTGTTACACAGCAAAAGCAGAACTAGCCAGAGAGCACTGATTCAGACCAGGAAGGGCAGAAACAGGTTGAACATCCCTAATGCAGAATTATCTGGTCATGAAACATCTGTGGTCTGGAATGATTTTAGTTAGCCGGATGTCCACTTTTCATGGATGTGGCCAAGTTTTCTGCAGTCCCATAAAGTTCGTTTACAGCCACCAGTCCTGGCTCTCAGTGTTCTCTGCTGTTATTTAGCTCTAATTTACCCTTAAATGTCCTTCAACAACACAGTAAGAAGTGGAAGTGCTGGTAATGCTGCTAGACAATATTGACCACTTGTGGTATGGAAAATTCTCTGGTTTGGAACTGGTCAGGTCCCAGGGGTGTCAGACTAGAGAGGTTCAACCTGTAGAATCTACCCTTTATTTTCTGTGATCTTCACCAATCTTAACAGCAGAGCTAAAGTTGAATTAAGTTATGCAACTTCAGCTATATCAATTGCGTAGCTTAAGTCGAAATAGCTTAATTTGGCTTTTGGCGCTGTCTATACAGCAGGAAGTCGAACGAAAAAGACTCTTCCTTTGACTTCCCTTACTCCTCGTGAAATGAGGGTTACCATGGGTCTGAATAAGAAGTTCTCCAGCTAGACATTATTTTGAAATAAAGGCTTGTGGTGTAGATGTGCACTGTGTTATTTCGGAATAACGTCAGTTACTCCGAAATAACGCTCTGTGTAGACGTATCCAAAAGGAGTAAAAAAGGAGAGCAACAAATGAAATGTTAGCAGAAAACAATAACACTAGTCCAGATGAGTTCCTGGTATAACTGCTTTGGAATCACACTGTTCTGTCTCCTTTGTATTAACCTACATTTTGCCAAATTAATTGGATTTTTAAAAGACCAGAGAAATCCATTCACTTTCGCTGCATGCAGGTCCTTTCCTCATCCTTATAGAATGGCTCTCTTAGGAGTTAGTTCATAATCCTTGAATCTCCTTTGTAGGGCTCTTAGCCCTGGTCTACACTAGGACTTTATTTTGAAATAATCCCCCTTGGGTCGAATTTATAAGTGGAGTGTCCACACTACCATGTATCTTATTATATTAATAATAACAACCAGGAAGTAGAATAGTGCTTGCTATCTAAGTGGATCCCAAAGCAATTTATAAGCTGTAAATAGCAAATTTGCTGTTGACTTCAATGGTAGCAGACTCAGACCCTCAAAAACATCCAGTATCAAATGCTATCCTCTGTGTATGAGTGCATATAAGGGAGTGGAAATATGAGTCTTATAAATCCTGATTTTGGGGAAAATACTTAATTAGGCATTCTTTTATTATCTACTATATGCTATCTATAGATCTAGAACTGGTTTCATTTCAGTTTACTTTTTGGCTTTATGCTGCATTTTACTATTTCCTCAAACCACCCAAAAGTTTGAATACATGTTTCTACACTCAAGTGTTTCATAGTTTGACAGTTACATTTGTCACCACAATTCAAATAAGAACATTTTCTTCAGTCTTCTGGTAGACAGAGGAAAACACTCAGCAGCTTACAGATCTCTCAGAGAATTGATAAAATAATCCAAAGTCCAGACAACCTTTGGTTTATGACTTGTTAAATCATTTTTGTCATTCTGTGAGATTCAACACAGGGTACAGGTTATACACAACATAAAAGTGCTCCTGTAAAAGGAACTATGATTAATTTATGCAAAGGTGAATTCAGCACAAGTAATTCCATAAAGTAAGACTTTTGTTCAAAGCCAGCATATATCTGTTTGCTGGGAATTTTTGGGACTACACTCCCATGCCAGCCAATGCATATTAACAAATCCACCCAGGAAGTATGTCAGTAAAAAATATAGGTGTAGAAGTCTCTTGATAAGCTGATCTGGCCAGTCTAGTATTACTTTAGGGCAGTGGTTCTCTGGCCATCCCTACTCTTCATGCTGCTGCTATGATCTTCATAAGGAAAAGCGGTACAAAGGAAAACGAAGAAGAAGAATACTGCAGAGGCCAGATTAGTTTATCCAGACAATTCTGTACCTGTTTTTTTCTAATTAACATATCATGGATAGATTTGCTAATGTGATTCAGCTGGCATAAGAATGTAGTCCTATCAACTTTCAGTGTAAACTTGAGATTTTGGTATGGACATCTGTCACAAAACCCTAGTCTAAAACCCACAGTGGTCAGCAGGAATCTTTTCATCTGCTCCAATGGACTTTGGATCAGGCTCCAAATCCACTAGTTTAAATTCGTGACAAAATTCAGAGGTGCCCACAACACATGGATATCTATATTTCTATATTTTATTCTTTTGATAGCAATACATTTGGAATTGCTTTTCAAACAATGCTAAATTTAATTAGGTCCAGATTCTGATAACTTTCTTCAAATCCAGTAGTACCTCACTGTCTATTGCAGAATGTGGCTGGCCCTAATGAATTTAAACAACACACTGGTGCTATTTTCCAGTTTGTGCATTCCTTTAAATAAAAGGTCTTTGGACAGGGGTTAAATTAATTTCCTTTATTTTAGTATTTTATTTTTCCCAGTTTCACTTAATTTTAGTCTGTAAGTGTATACCTTTTTTTTTTAAAGTCAGATGACAAGGATGGCACTATCACTCACATCACATTCACTTTGTCCTGATCCCACATTTTCAAAACTGAATAATAGTTTTAGGTACCCAACTTGAGATACCTTAACAAACTCTGATTTTCAGAAAATGCTAAACACTCCTTTGAAAAACAAGCCTCTTTAAGGTATCTTGAGTTGGAAAACACAAAACGGATGCAATCTAAAACACCAGTCACTTCTGAAAATCCTGTAAGACTAATATAATACGTATAAGGTAAGCATTGGGGTGAACTGTAATGGTAATGGTGGGAAACTGTTAGATGGAGATTTCTGTGGATTGTCTGTAAAAAGGGGATAATAATACTGACCTCCTTTATAAATGTTGAGATTTAGTGATGAAAAATTCTACATATGATCTTAACATTAATTTGTATAATCTCAAATTGTTGCACTTAGAATGCATGTTTTTAACAAGGGCACATCAGGCATGTGGACAGGTGCCCTTTTTAGCATTTCTTTACATTGAAATAATCTCACAACATGTGGTACTTCCTTTGTGGTAATGCTGGAAGCTATTATGGACCTTTCCTACACTTATTTTAAAAATATGACCCACTTAAATTTCTTGTAACCTGGTACATTGTCTTCTTTCTCTTAACGTTTGTCCTTCCCAATAAACAGTGGAAAAAAATTACATGAAGATGTATATTACAGCTCAAAAATATAAAGTCTAATCCTGCATCCACTGAAGTCAGGGTAGGTTTGAGCCTAGAAGGTGTGCAATTCATGAGAAGACTACTGCTAAAAAAGATAACATAAAATAAAACTAAAGAGCTGAAACTAATACAGAGCTATTTTAAAATTCTTAAATATAGATAGAGGATGTTTCTCTTCAAACAATAAATACAACTGGTAATTATGTTAGGTCACTAGACACCAATTACTTTTCAATGTGATTTTACTAGGCTGGGATGAATTATTTATATTTAAACTCTGTTTCTGGTACAATTGTCAAATATACAAATATGAAAACTTTGATTTAAACTAAAACAATAATCAGAACATGTTGTGAGCAACAGCTGTTATTGGACTATATGGAAAGTATATGAAAGGAAGCTTCTGAATAACAATGCATGGCAAGCAATATTAATTGAACTAAAGTTAGTAAACTGTTGCTTTACATGATTATGTAAATATCAATATGATTATTGAATGGCTGATGTGACTAGTAAAATAAATATTAAACGAAACAAAAGAAGACTGTTCCTTAGCATTTCACCAGTCCTAAATCTTTCTTATACCAATTATACTAGTTTTTCCCTTGCTACTTTCCATACCAGTATTGGAGCTGTTAAGATTAAACCTGGTTGTACTGTACCTTGATCAGATTGTGTCCTACAGTATAGACAGCTGCTATTTTCCCTCTTTCTCCAGGTGCATGCATACCTGTTCCATACCCGTGCCAGGCAACTAAATAAGGATTGTGGATTGTAATCCAGTACTTAACGCGGTCCCCAAACATTTGGAAACAAAAAGTTGCATAGTCATTGAAGATATCAATTATCGATTCATTTTTCCACCCCCCATATATTTCTTGCAGCGCCAACGGTAAGTCCCAATGGTACAGAGTTACTATGGGCTCAATATTTCTGTGGACTAGAGAGTCAATGAGAGTATTGTAGTAGTGGAGTCCTTTTTCATTGGCATTTGTTACCACCCCTGTAGGAAAGAGCCTTGGCCATGAAACTGAAAATTGATAAAAAGTAACCCCCAAAAAATTCAGAGCTGACAAATCTTTGTCCAGAAAAGTGTAACTGTTGCTGGAGTCATCTATGCTAGCAGCATCTCTGATATCTGAGTGCATGAAGTGGTCCCATATTGAAGGTCCCTTTCCATCCTTCTTCCAGCCACCTTCCACCTGAAATGCTCCAGTGCCTACTCCCCAAAGAAATCTTTTGGGGAAAGTGTCATACAGAAACATCTGGGTGCCATTCACAGGGCTGAAGTTAAGTTCTCTTTTCCACACAGATCTTCCTTCCCCGGCAAGCCCAGTAACTGTCCTTATGAAAAGAAATGCCCAAAAAGCAACAGATCTCGTCAGTCTTCGGCCACACATTGTGTGTGTGTGTATAGTGTGTGTGTTGAAAGTCAGATTTCTTTCACTGGTGCTGGAGAAAATCCATTCATTCCCTAGAGTCCCCTGCTGCACAGTCTGCCTTCATTTGCCACTAACTGCGGCAGTGTCTTATCAAAGCTTCGGTAAAAGCTTGTGATTGTAAAAGCCCTGTCAATGATTAGCTTGAACTATGAGACCTAGGATGGGTTACAGACAGCAGCGTAATTCCAGGGAGGTGGCCTTCTTGTAGTCATTGGGACACTTATGCTGTGTTCCTATTTCAGGAAAATAAGTTGTCTATATAATAATATAAATACTTATGAACCAATTTATAAATATTTAATGCTATATCAACAAAATGGTAGTATTCTAGGCAAGGGGAGACACTGAGAGTATGTCTACACAGCAGCATTATTTTGGAATAACTGACATTATTCCAAAACGACATAGTGCGTCCCCCTTGACAGGCTCTGCTCTTAAGACTCCCAAAAGGGACTACCTAGAAATGGTGTGGGTTTTTTTTTAAATGTTTTTAGGATAAGTTTAGAAGGTCTGGATGAAATAAGATGTGCATCCCCCTGCCCTGTCTGATCATCCACATAGCCTTACCCATTCCACTTTTCCAACTGTGAGAATGCAAAGGAAGTGAATATTTTATCCAATTAAATGCAGCTGGTTTTACTATCTGTATAGGGGTCTGGTATGCAGCTCTACATATAGCAAACACTATTTGCTGTTACCCTCAAGGCAGAACAAGTTAAGAGTTAAGTTGTTTCAGCTGTTTGTTAGGCAATTTCCTTTGATTTGATTTTAAATAAAGATAATTACCCAGATGCTCTTTCAGCACTGATTAATTTAAGAACCATAAATGCAACTGGGCCATCACTGCAGTGGTTTTGACGAACAAGTTAGACAGTGTTTGGTACCTTAATTCAGTCTTCAGAAGCCTTTTGATAGAATTTACCACTTACAACAAGACTAATTAAACAATTTCTTTTCACAGGGAATGACAATGCATATGCAGATTTAAAGAACATTTTCTGAGCAGATCTATCAAAAGCAACCGCAACTTGGTTTAACAATGTAGCTCACTAAAACAAGGGGAGATTGAATACAGATTATTCCTAAATGTTATACATTGCTGACATGTTCAAATGTACTATTTATTTTTACTAGTCATCCCATTGTGATGGTAGACATACCATCCCTGCTGTTGCTGGGGCAGGGAGGCTCAGGCCCCACGACCGCCTCCATTCCTGCTGCTCCCAGGGCCAGGGAGGCTTGGGTCAGCTCGGGCTGTGGGGGCCTCTTCCCTCCCAGCTGTTCTCAGGGGTGGGGTGGTGGAGGGTTGGGGCCATGCATCCTCTTCCCTCCCTGCTGCTCTGGGGATGCTGAAGCATGGGCGCTCTTCCCCTCCCTGGTCTGGGGTGTGTGTGTGTGTGTGCACGTGTCCTCCTTCCTCCCTGCTGCTCCCAGGGGTAGGGGTGGGGGTTGGGTCCATGTGCCCTCTTCCCTCCCAATTGCTCCAGGAATGCTGGGGCATGCGTGCCTGTGCTCTTCTCCTCCCCATGGTGGCGGGAGCATGCACTTGGCACATTGCTGCTCCTCCTCCCCTCCCCATGGTTACATGCAGGGCCTTAGAAGAGGGGGCAGGGCTGTAGGTGGAGCTGGGGGCTTGCTTCCCCCTATAAACTTCTCAAATCTTCTCAGATGTTCTCTGATGCCTGATGTTCTCAGATGTTCTCGGCATGACTGATGCCTCTCCTTTTATAATAGTATAGATATAGATTTAAATCTTCTCAGATGTTCTCTGATGCCTGATGTTCTCAGATGTTCTCGGCATGACTGATGCCTCTCCTTTTATAATAGTATAGATATAGATTTAGGACAAATGGCAACACATCAATATCTGTATTTCTCTGTTGCATGTTTATGTGTTTACAAAGACTGCCTCATCATAGCTAATGAATTACACTATTATGGACACCGGATCACACTCAAGAGTTCTACTCGTGTAATTCATTAACAGTGGCCATGTGGCTAACACAAATCTGTTCATGAGGCCCAGACACAGCACTTGTTCCAAATGCATTGCAACTATCCCACAATTCCCAGAACAGGTCCTGAAAGCGGGAGCTTGTGGAAATAACGGTGGAGAGCAATGTTGGAAAATCAGTCTCAATTTGTTTTAAAATGTGCACTATATGGATTAGTATAAAATAGCATGTTTTGTAATATTAAATGGCACAGAAATTGCTTAAATATATTATTTATGTTCATAATTAAAAAGCCTTAAGATTATATCTACCACACTTAATGAATCAGAAAGCCTACATGCATATATATCAAAGTAGCAATAGCTCAAAACAACATAGTATTCATGAGTACAGGTTACATTGCACTCAATGACACTGAGGGGGTTGCAGAAGCAGTAAGGAACTAGGCAGGGAGGAACAGATGTAACTAGGGATGTTAAAATATGTTTAATTAAGTAAAATTTTCAATGGTTACATGTTTACACGTACATGGGGGTGGGGAGAGGCAGCTCTGTGGGAGCTGGTGCATGCAGGGAGCCGGGGCTTAAAAGCTGGCTCCCCGTGCACACTGGCAGCTGCCTGCTCCCACCTACCCCGTGCTACAGAGGCAGCAGCATGGAGTGGGAAGAGCTGCGTGTAACCATAAATGTTAACCTATGAGCCCAGGCCTAGTTCACATCCCTAGTTGTAGCACTGCAGCCAAAACAAAATACCTCCCCCCCCCACCAAAAAAAAAAAACCGAAAACCAAACAGGCACTTTACTACAACAGCATAGGACACAATGCAGGATACTAGGACAGTAAGTCTTTTTCTAGTCAAGTCCAACTGCCACATTGCTGGCAACACTTGTGCACCCATGCAAGCAATTTAGTGTTTCCACACAAGGTATGTGACAAGGGTAGCAAATACTTATATATTTCTAATATTTTCTTGTTTAGACAAGGCTATGGGTTGGTTTTCTTTCATTATTATATGGGGAATTGGTAGCACTGCCTATTGTTAAGGTTGCCCAACACTTTCCACTGTAAGATCCTTTTTTCAGTTCTTTATAACTTTGCAAAACTATAGAGGCCTATACATGCTGGAGATCTACCTTGGGCTGATTTGTTTTGGAAAATCTCAGCCAAAACAGTCTAATCTTTTCTGAGAATAAGGCTAAAGACAAATACACTGTTTTGTCCATTTAAAAAAATTCTGGTGACCCTTACTTTGAGAGGAGCAGGGCTCTCCTGCTTTGGAGTAAGGATTTCAGGTTAGTGTGGGGGAGTGGCCTTCATATCAGAAATGTGCCATTTGGTACTTCTGTGAAAATCCACCCAAATTTCACCAAATTTTAAGTTTTGGAAAAAAAAATCTCAGTCTAGACTTGCTCAAAAGACTTAAAATGTAGTGGCTAAATCTCTAGATTCCATCCTCTCTGAGCATGCTTCCGCACCTGTACCTCTTCCAGGTAATCAGACTGTGCATACAAATTTCACAATGCTAGCCTAAGATCCTTCAGGCTAATGTATTTACATTGAGGATGTTAAAATGAGATTAATCAACTAATTGAATAGTTGATGGGATTTCCATCAACTATATGATTAGTCAATAAGGGCACTTCTGCTTTGAAATGTAGCAAGAGCTGTCTGGCTGTTGCTACATTTCAGAGGCAGAAGTGCTATGCAGTTTTCCGCCTTTGAAATGTATGAGAGCCCCAGTGGGGGTTCTTGTGCATTTCAAAGATTGAAATGCCGCATGGAGCCTGGAGCGAGCAGTGAGTCCCTGCTGAGGCAGGGCTCCACGCAGGTGCTTCTGCTTTGAAATGTACAAGAGCCCCAGCTGGGACTCTTGTACATTTCAAAGGTAGAACGTTGCTGCTGCACCCCCACACCCTCCCACAGAGCTGGAGCAGAGGGAAGCAGCTTTTAAGCCAGCTCCTCCCAGCTGCCCCACCACTTCTCCTACTTCTGCCTCTTTCTGATAGAGGCAAAAAGTGTGTGGGGGGAAGCAACTAGTCGACTAGTGTGTTGACTTTCCAATAAGCTTTTGCTTACTGAGGGGTTCTCAAACTTTGTGATACCGCGACCCCCCTCTAAGTTGCTCACGACCCCCCTCTAAGTTTCCTTGGGGGGTCGGGACCCACAGTTTGAGAAACGTGGGCTTACTGGATAGTCGACTAGTTGCTCACATCCCTAACTTACATTCTGGTTTTTGGTCTCTGAGAAGCTTATGATATTTTTATCTTCCTAAGAGAGCTATTTCCTGCTGCATTTACTTTTTATTTACCAGAGTTATTTCCCCTCAGGTTCCCTTGTAAGCACTTTTTAGTGTGAATAATGGATTATGTTCCACTTTTGGAGACATGCAAATCTAATTGTCACTGTAAAAGAGAAAAAGCTTAAAACTTTAAATATTCCAGTAATTTTATGCAGTGTGAACTGACAAATCTCAGAGAGCAGTGTGATACCATTAGCGTTACCCAATCTATTGATATTAGCACTGCTGGTTTAAAATAACTTTTTGCTATTGTGCAATATGATATTTATAATTAACCAAAAAAGTTGCTGTAATATTTTTTATTTAATTTTAAGACAAACATATTTAAGTAATATGCAAATAAACATGTAGTGCAGTAGCTTGTTTGAAACAACTATCTCTAGCCGTACTGAGAAACATGTAACAATGTTGATTCAAGCTTCTACAGTATTTCAACAGACCACAGTGGATCAGGAAAAGAATGGGGGAAAAAAAAATCAAACAAACCAACTGTCATTGGTGATTGAATCAAATAAACATCCAATAATCTGGGATGTGATACAATCATTCTGTGAATATTCAAATTAAGATAGACAGGGAAAATATCTAAATTACAAAGTCCTTGTAAAGACTGTGTGATCCTTATGTTAGCATCAGCTGCCTTGATGTCTTAACATCAAGGACTCAGATGAGACAAGTCAGTTTATGTAGTGTCCTTTGAACATCCAAATCTCGTATTGAAAAGGGATAAAAAAACATGACACAGGATGGTGGTGCGTACAGTAGTAGATTGTGGATTTACAAATACTAGGCAATTTAATTCTGTCTCAAAATGCAAATTCCAGTACTTTATATGTTAGAGATACCAATTTCTTATTTTCCAGATAAACTCAATATGCTGAATACTCCCAGAGGAATTGTTCAAAAATAACCTACAAAATATTGGACTTCTGATTACTGAAAATTAATGGGATTAAAAATATTCTAGCACTACAAAGAAATGGAATTCTAATTGCAACAGTTTTTAGGAAACATTTTTGTTGTATTTTCTTGTATGCTCAGGATTACAATAACAAGTTTCTTTAGTAGATGATAAAAGCACTCCCGGCATTAGAAAGTAAAAAGATAGGTAAATATTTTAAATTAACAGTGTTTGTAGCCTAAGGCTGCAGCATGATACTACAATATAAGAAAGTGAAAGGACCAGAACTTGATTAATGAAAGTGAAACTGACATATCTGTTTTCATTTCCCAACAAGAGAGAAATACTAATGATTCTATGTCATTTTTTGCAACAGAAGGGGGTTACCTCATTCCCATTTTACAGGAGAGGAAGCTGAAGCATACATAGCCTGATTTTCAGAAGTGATTATTCTCTAGGGGGAAAACAAACAAACAAACAGACTGTGACTTGCCAAAAATTAAAAAAGCAAACTAGTAAATTAAATTTTTAAACCTTTTTCAGTTTATATATTCTAGAAGTATAATTTGCTTAATAATTACTTTTAAAAAAATGATTTTTCACTGTATAATGTCTCTTTAAAGCACAAACCACAGTCTGTGACAAGCACATTCCTCATTTTACAGCAACTACATATATTTTGTAATACAAATGAACACCTTTTTATAATTCTGGTGGCATAAGAAAAATATTAAATTCACATACACACATGAGTCTCATTGTCTATAACCTGACTCAAACCACAACCATACCAAGATTTTACACAGTTCTGGTTGTTCATAAAGGGTTAAAATCCTTCCAAGAAATAGGAATGTGTCACCAGTCCACGAGCACATAGTGATCAGCTTAATGTTATTCTAGGCAACTTTATCAAATACAAACAGAGATAACCACCTACTATAATTCTTTAACATTATTTAAACACTTTGTGTGGTTCTATCAAATGTCAGCTGTTTCAGCTACTCTTAATTCTGGTAGTAGGAACATCTCTGGATCAACTCAGGGTCTAATGAGGATTGTTATGTATCTATAAATATACAATTAGAAATGTTTAAAAGTGATTATTTTCCTTAGCATAGTCATCACAGTACCATAGCATACTGGGTAATTTGTATAAAATTACCTAAGAGCAAGTTTGATTTTCATTTTCCTTTATTTTTCTTTAAAATAAATGCAAATTCACGAGGTATGCTAATATTCAAAATGGAAAAGTAAAATTCCACATTATTATTACATTCATAAAGGAATAAAAATCCCTATATAATTAAGACATTGGCAAAATACAAAACCAGAATAAAAAATTAAATATGCTAGTAGTATGATATCATTAATGTTGATGTTACAAGGCAGGTAAAGTAATACCTGTTATTGGGCCAATTTCTATTAGTGGAAGGTATAAGCTTTCAAACTACACATAATTTTTCAGCTCAACCCTACAAATAAAATATGTTCTATTATGTTAGACAAATAGATCAATATCCAACAAGCATCCTCCATATTTTCTATCCCTAAATATTTTAATTTTAGAAGTTCAGAGACTCCATCTTAAACTTGATGCATAAGAAAAACAGACTTCTTCAATTATAAAATTCCAGCCAATGAATTACTTCACTGTGTTTTACCAGCTCAGTCTCTTTATTTAGATACACAATTTGTCTTATCAGTAAAACTCTCAGACAGATTTCAATGGGCTTAAACAGTTTTAAAAAGCACCAAGGTTGAAGACTATAACTATAGAATTCTTCATAGAAATCCCCTGGAAAACTAAACTAATCCCCAAATTCTCTGGAAAAGATTATTAAAATTATGCTTTCTGACCTAGATGAAAAAAAAAAGAAGGATTAATGATTTTATATAGCACCTCTTATTTAAATGGATCTCAAAACAGTTAATAGTATTGGAGCATTCTGCTCAGTCATGGCAATTCTTCATTATTAATATGCATTTAACCTTTAGAATGAAATTTGGCAGCTTTTTTATTTGTACAATACCTTACAACAATACATCACAGGAAGGGAAAAATACAATATACACTTTAAATTATATGTAGAAGTAAGGCAGGAAAACATAATTAGCCATACTGGAATCTGACCAAGACATCATGGTAGATTTTCCTGTTCATGCAAAAAGTGACAGGGAATTCATAACGAGCACAAATTATCAGGATACATGAAAGCGGCACCTGTAAAAGAAACAATTGGGCTTGAACCCTTCTTTGCTTCTGTGTGATATAAAGAAGATCTGAGATGTTTTTTCCTTTTAAAAAAGGTGGAAGTTAGCCTTGTTTTTAACATGATAAATTCAGGTTCATTCTAACCTGTTTTTCCTGGAAGACCTAGAAACTAGAGAACGAATAGATTTCTGATTCAGATATGTCAAGCAAATGAAACCTGATTGAGATGGGAACTTAATTTTATTTGGACTGTTTAAAATAATTTCATTTTTGTTATTGTTTCTAAAGTCCATTCAATGCAGTAATCTGAGAAAAAAACGACAAAAATACCTGTTAAAAATTAGCATATTTATTAAGACTTTCTGGTTTTGGTAAATGTCTCACCTGGGTTTTGAGGTCTGAGCTTTTAACTGTGGAAGCAAGACCTCATTTGAAGGCTGAGAATTCAAAATCCATGTCTGAGACTTCTAACAAAACTAAGACCAGATTTGACATGGTTTCTTATTTTTTACCTTTAGAAATATCAGACAAAACAAATCAGACCTACTTTCAGGCCTTAATATATTGTGAAAAACTCTTAAGCATTGCTATTGATTAATTGGTTCAGAACTGACTGACTCACTATGATTGCAATGCCGTTGACTTTTTCTTGGTCTCACATCCATCATGGTACTTTTGAAGACTAAACTTAGTTTATGCATACTTCTTTACCTCATACTGGCATGTTGGGCATTAGTTAATTAAAGTCTTTTCAAACAGTGATGTCGAGGATCCAGGTCCCGTATCTTACTATGTATACGATATACAGATGGAATTGGGCTGAGGGCATGGACAAAGATGACACAGCTGCAGACAAATGAAATTCAAAGACTAAGGTAAAATTAGGCAAAGATGGAGAAAAGCCTACTACTGTTCCCACTGAAATCAGCTCTTCTAGACAGAGTTGATTCATCAGCACAGCCCATGAGGCATTATCAGGCCTGAGGTGTAAGTAGGGGGGCACAAAGAGCAGCAAGACTCAAAGCAGGATTGAGGCATTTCACTGTGCTCTGCTGGACATGGTGATGATTTTAAACTATATTTCAGACAGTTTATAACGCTATGTATTGGAGGAATGTCCATGTTAGTCTGTAACCACGAAAACAACGAGGAGTCCATGAAAACACCTTAAGGACCAACCGATTTATGTATGTATTTATTCATTCTCCAGTTCATCTGAGGAAGCGGGTTTTGCGCAGGAAAGCTTGTGCCCGAACATCAGGTGCCGCAGGGCCCCTCGCTGCTTTTGGAGAGCTGGGCACAGGCTTTCATGGGCAGAGACCCGCTTCCGAGCTGGCGACATGGCGGGTCCTGGCTCACACAAGCGTTTGCCCAAGTCAGCGTTAGTCCTGGAGAGGCCGTTGTTACAACGCGAGGTGACTGCGACCAAACACCCCCCCGGGAAAGGTGAGAAGCCCGAGCGGACGCGGCATCGGCCAGTGGCTCTGCCCCAGCCCTCCAGCTACAGCCCCCGCGCCCCGCCCGCCTCCCCAGCCAACCCCTCACCCGTCGCGTCACTAACGTCATCACAAGCGCCGCGCGAACGGCGTTGGCGCGAAGGGGGGGATGGAGCCGCAGCCGCCCCGCTAGCAAGCTAACCCCCAGCGGCATGGTGAGCGCAGGCCGGGTGGGCACCCCTCGGGTAGCTAGCGGACCCCAGCGCGGTCAGGCGGGGCGGGCTCCCGGGCCACCCGTCCGCTTGTTCCCCCCTCGGACTCACACTCGCCCCCTCCCTTTTGCCCCCCCCCTCCTCCCGGGGGTAAGTTTCCCCGCAGGCGCCCGCAGCAGTGAACGGCCTCGCTGTGAGTGTCCCGGCGGGATGGGCCCGGGGTGAAACCTGCTGCTCAGCGCGAGGGTGGGGGGCAGAGCTCTCGAGCACGTGCGGGGCGCTCTGGCGCCAGTTGGGGTGGTTACTCGCCCTTTGGAAGGGCCCATCTGTGGGTGTGTCGGGGCAGGGCCTGGGGGGAGTCGCGCGTGCGGACTCCGGGCCCGCCAGGCTCCAGGGAGTGGCGATACTAAAGGGGTGTAAGTTTGTACTTGGCATGCGACCCGGTGTCCTCTGCTTAGCTCCTGGCTGCGGCTCCCTTCTTAGGACACTGTCTGCATCCACCCTGGCACCAAAAGGAATGACTGTTTTAACTCACAGTGTTTGTTATTTCACTGTCTCTATATTAGGGGTGGGCAGTAAGTTTTGTTGGGAGGGGGCCAGTCCAAGAATTGGGTAGATGGTCAAGGGCTACACTTTTCCATGATAGTAATGGAGGTGTGGGGTTTGGGATGGAGGTGGGGTGCAGCAGAGAGCTCAGAGGTAGGAGATTGGGTGCAGGATGGAGTGTGAGGTCTGAGAGGGAGCTGTGAACAGGGGCAGGGATGCAGAAGGAAGTGCAAAGGGTTTGGGTTGTGACTAGTATTTCCTCTAATTTTTCCATCCATGTGTAGAATAAATGTTATGTGCACTAGGGTGTGTGTACTATTCTCTGCTAATCAGCTGGGTGGCATTTGACTCTGTCCTGGTTGGCTTCCCAAGCACTCATCTTATAGGGTACACTGCTTGTGACCTAGCGCAAGGCATTAGCATGTAGGAGAGGATTCTAACCTGGAGAACAGAGTGTGTGTGGGGTGCAGCATCTGGGATGGAGTTGTGATCTGGGGCAGGGAGTTGGGGTGTGGAATGGGGTGGGGTGCCAGGTGGAGGCTCTGGCCAGGGGGCACTTAGTCTAGGTGGGTCCCAGCCAGCAGTCCAGTGGAATCCAGGGGTAGGCTCCCCGGAGGTCGTGCTCCCACATGCCATTCAAAGTGGCCGGTTGCTGGGGCTATGTGCATCTCTTCACAGTGTGTGCTAGGGGGTAAGAGGGCCTCTAGGCACTTCCTGTACTGCAAGCATGGCCCAGGAAGCTCTCATTGGCTGGTTTCCCACCAGTGGGAGTGGTGAGATTATGTTGGGGTTGAGGGCAGAGGGTAAAACCACCTTTCCCCCAACGAGCACACTTCATACATGCTGGCTTTAGCAGTCATCTGCTTTGAGGCAGGGAACCTGCGCAAAGGTCCTGCTGGGTTGAGGGATACTTGTGGCGCAGTATTGTGGCAGGCTGCGTTCAAAAGTTTAGGGGGCTGGAGTGGCCCATGGGCTGTATTTTGCCTGCCCCTGCTATATATGAATACTTATTTTTTTTGACTGAGTGCGCTATTTTAATGTTTCAGAGGGATAGCCGAGTTAGTCTGTAACAGGAAAAACTTAAACAACAAAAAGTCTAGTAGCAACTTAAACACTAACAAAATATGTAGTTGGTATCATGAGCTTTCATGGGCTCACGAAAGCTCATGATAATCACTAACAAAACATAGATGGTAAGTTACTACTAGACTTTTTGTTGTTTACATTTTTCCTGTTTTAATGTGAAAGTAAAAATCAAGTTAAATAGGATACCTAATCCAAATTAAGGGTGTCGGTGAATAGATTTTTACAGAAGTAACTAAAGAGGTGAATTAAACTGGAACCAAAATAAAGCTGTGTTTTGCATGCGTTTAGTCTCTCTTCCTGCCCATTACCCATTTTGGTGCTAAGTGTTTAATGCTCTATGTAATTTGCACTTTTAAACTAAAGGTAGGATTCTAAGAGCATGTCTTCGCTATGGGTGGGGTCCATTTATAATGTCTAGTATAGATGTGATAAATTGACCACTGAGAGCTCTCTGACTCCTGTACTGCACCAAAATGAGGAGAGTAAGAGTCAATGGGAGAGGGTCAGCTGTTGATTTACTACTGTGAAGATACCATGGTAAGCAGACCTAAGTACCTTGACATCAGCTATGTTCAGGTAGCTGAAGTTGCATAAATTAGGTCAATGGCCCACAGTAGTATAAAGTCTAAACCAGTTTGGTCAACCTGGTGCAATTTTTGGGCTGTCTTGGCTACATAGGAAAATGCAGGAAAGTTAATTCAATTTAAAGAGATGTATTTGAAATAGGTTAGTTAAACTGCATTAAATCTCTGGTTGCTGTTGTTCAGAATTAAAGTGGGCTTAATGGATATGTTTGCATAAGGATAAAAAAATTGTAGTGGTACTGTGTCAGCTGGTTCGGGATATGGGGCTGAAAGACTGCTGTCTTGACATTTGGGTTTGGACTGGGAACATTTGAACATATCACACACACACACACAGCTCGCCAAGCGGCGCGGTTCTGCACTCTGTGCATGCGCAGATCGCTCTGCGCCGGCTCTTCCGGGCTGTAATATACTCGCCATGGGCGAGTAGATTACATTATTTGTTGAGCCCTGTGTGTGTGTACACACACACACACCCCCACACCCCAGTGTTTTAGCCCTAGGCATTAACCCCATGAGTCTGACTAAACATGTGGGCTAACTGAGGGGGTTTTTATTTTCAAGTAGACATACCCAATGTGGTTTAGTCAAATATGAGGTATGCTAAATCAGTTTAAGGCCACTTACGTTAAATTGTGTGAACACCCTCATTTACAAATAATTTATTTAAAATTCACATTGCTAGGATTCATTTTCCTGGATGTCTCTCTATAGCCAAGCTCTTTGTGCATGTATACTTAAGAGTGACTTTTATATAAATCAATTAAAATATCAGTTTGCATTAAGGATGTGAGTGTGTACTCAAGGTTAAACCAGACACTACCTCCCTCTGCACTGCCTCCCACAGAATGATCAAGTGCTTAAGGTTTCAAATTGAGCTGTGATCTCTTCACAGTGAAATTTGCAAATGTATACTAGTTCCCAGAGAAGACTGCTAACAGACTTTGTGAAGGACTGGAATTAAACATGAAGAGGTCCAAAAGGTACATTTAAAACTGGCTATTTCCAGTCTTAAAGTTTGAAGTGAGAGGACATGAACACACAACATCAGCATTTTCTGTCCTTTTATTTTAACACTGTGTTATAAGACTTTTTACTGGATATAGGAGATCAGCAATCCACTCCAAACACATTTTATGAACTTCTGTTTAATTTTTCTTCAGTGCAGTTAGTAATAAAAGAAACATGCATGGGGCAGTTGGCCTATAAGTGACCGAACTTACCCTGTTAACTGTTGAGGGCAAGTCAAGAAGAACCTCAGGGCAAGTCATATTAGCTTTGCTTGCCTGTCCTCAGGGTTTGCTCCAGGACAGCTATATTGGTGTTGGTAACTGGGCCTTATCCCTAGGAATTTTTTGGGAAAAGACATTTCTCACTTGCCTGACTGTTGCCTATTGGACGGCAGTAGCCTCCAGTGATAAACATAAGAGACATCAAACACTTAAGCAGTCTTAATGTGCTGCTGGTGACATATATCTATTTTTAAAATATTAGTTTCATATGATATTTCAAGAAGTTAGCATGCATATAATGCCAGGTTTGCTCATATACTAAAATACAGAATTTAGAACAGTATGGTCAATCAGAATACTTCCTTTTTAGGTTGGTAGCCTAACTAAAAGGGAAGGAAATGGTCTATTTTGGGATCACTTAAAAACAATGAATAGTCTAGTAGCACCTTAAAGATTAACAAAACATGTGGATGGTATCATGGGTTTTTGTGAGCAAAACCCACTTCTTCAGAGGATGAAGTGGGTTTTGCCCATGAAAGCTCATGATACCATCAACGTGTTTTGTTAGTCTAGTAGCACTTTAAAGACTATTTGTTGTTTAAGTTTTTCCAGTTGCAGACTAACTCGGCTTCCCCTCTGAATATTTTGGGATCAGTTAGAATTAACAAGTACAGGAGGCCCCTGACTTGCGACACGATCCATTCCTGGGGAAGTGTTGCAAGTTGGGGACGTCATAACTCGAACCCTCATTCATGATAGGCGCCGTGCGCCGTCGTAAATGTGGGCCAAGGACGTAAGTCGAGGGGTTTTGGCCCCTTCTGCACTTACAAAAATGTTTGTAAGTGCACGGGCTCAGAACTCGGGCGGTTGCAAGTCGGGGGCCTCCTGTAGTTCAATGGCTTGAACTTGAGATAAGGACCATTCAGACAGTTGTGTTTTGATTTTACCTGGGTTATGTCTATACTAGGAACATTCTATTTGTATAAGAGTACTGGTATACTACACCACTCAGTGTGTGAATAGAACTGAATCTGCAAACTGTGCTTGCTACTGGTACAATAAAACCAGTGCTCAGAAGTAAAACAAGCTGTACAGCAAAACTGCATATTTACTGGTATCTGTCTACACTAGGGGTTTCTGCTGAAAGAGCTATGGTAGTCAGGCTCTTTATGCTGCTGATATAGCTATACTGGCACAAATCCCATAGGGCCTGAGTCTCATGAGGCTTCAGAGGTCAATCTTCTAGTGTTTGATTTAGCAGGTCTAGTATAGACCCCTAAATTGAACGCGGAGAGCAGCCCCTGCAGGTATCCGATACTCCTCCTCCTGTGAGGAGTAAGGGAAGCCGGTAGAAACGTTGGCTTCTGTTCATCTCCCGCTGTGTGAGGATGCCACCATGAAGGATGTTAAATTGTGGTTAATTGACTAGTCGATGGAATTTCCATTGACTACTCAACTAGTAGATAGGCACTTCCGCATTCGTCCTTTGAAATGTACAAGAGCTCCAGTTGGTGCTCTTGTACATTTCAAAGGAGGAATGCAGAACTTTGCATGCAGGCTGGGCCAGTGGGAAGTCCTGCTGACTCTGGGCTGCACGGGGGTGTGCCTGCTTTGAAATGTACAAGACTCCCTAGCTGACCCCGGGTTCTGCTGAAATGCCGGCGGAGCCCCTTTGAAATGCTGTTTCAAAGGGGCAGCTTCCTCAAAGCTGATCCTGGGCTTAGCTGTGCGCCGCCGCCGTGTTTCAAAGGGGCAGTGCCATGGAGCCTGGGGTCAGCTGGGATCTTCTCAGCTGACCCCTGATTCTGTGCGGCATTTCCCCAGAACCTGGGGTCAGCTGTGCGGTGCTGCCCCTTTAAAATGGCTGCCTCAGTGTTTCAAAGGGGCAGCACCGTGGAGCCTGGGGTCAGCTGGGGACTCCCCAGCTGATCCCAGGATCCATGTGGCATTTTAAAGGGGCAACGCCGCACAGCTGAGCTGTGGGGCAGCTGCCCCTTTGAAATGCCACCTTGGGATTTCAAAACAGCAGTGCCGCGCAGTTGATCCCTAGCTCAGCTGTGCAGCGCTGCCACTTCGAAGTACCCCTTCTCTTCCCCCGTCCTCCCGCCCCCTTGCTTCCTCTGTTTGAGAGAGGCGGCAAGGTGGGGGCGGAGTCTACTAGTTGACTGACTGTCCAATAAGCATTTTCTTTTATCAGCTAGTCGCTAGTCCTTAACATCCTTTGCCACCATGGCTCGGCTTAAGGTAAGCCGACTCCAGCTATGCATTTTGTGTAGCTGGAGTTGTTTACCTTAAGTTGAGCTGCCTGGTCTACTATAGACCAGGGCTATTTTTTTTTTTTTTTTTTTTTCTATTCACAGATATATATGGCATGAAGAAAGTGTAATTTTGTACTGCCTATAAAAGCTTCATATAATGTAAGAGCTTTATCCATACATAGTGATGTCCTTTTCAGTCTAACAATTTTGGATGCACCACCTACTACAATCCAGTTGTTTAACAAGATTATTTTTTTCCCTCTGGAAACAATGGGATGTCTGAGGAATTTGCAGGATAATATAGCAATACTGAAAACAGTAAACAGAAGACACTTGAAGGACATGTACAGTCTTTTAGTTTAGTAGCTTTAAGGTAAATTAAGCACTCAAATCTAACTTTATTCAGAAAGTGTGTTCAGATGGCTTACGTGCTATTATCTTGAAGCTTTGGCAATTTGCTGAGAAACTAATTTTAAACAATTGAAGAAAGCTACTTCTGCCTTGATATGGGGATCAAGAGATGATTTGCAGCAAGAGAATGGAACATAGTGTTAACACAGACACAAATTTTGAAGTTAAATGCCTTCAGATACTGCATAGTATAGTCATAAGGTTATTATCAAAAGACAAGTGGTAGTATTAGCATGCACAGTGCTTGATGGATGAATAGAAGATGCTTGTTTGAGTTCACTAGTAATGGAAACAGGAACACTTACCCAGCCATTAAAGACAAATAATCCACTTTCTCTTGTCTGTTAATCATTAGCATCACTGAGCCATACTTATGTACTAAAGAAGACACCAATGGATTGTAGCTTAGGTCTTTTGTAGACTTTGCTTAGGGCACCTCTGTACTGGCATCAGTGCATTACTAGAGTCAGGGATGTAAATGTCCCTCAAAACAGTTAATTGGTTAAATGATTAAAATTATATTGTTTAACCAATTAACTGTTGGGGGCAGGGCAGACAGGATGGAGGGAATTACTGGGACAGTCGATAGGCATGGTGGTGCGGTATGGCTTCGGGGCTGCTGTGGTGTGGCCAGTGCTGGGGTCCTGCCTGACCACGGTGTGACCCCCTTCTCCGAGGCCTTTCCCCTGCTCACTCCATCCCTCCCCCGTCCTTCCTCACTTTCACCATACTGGGGCAGAGGGTTGGGGTGCAGGTGCAGGCTCTGGTCTTGGATCAAGGGATTTGGAGTGAGAGGGGCTCTGAGTTCAGCTTGGGGCAGGCAGTTGGGATGCCAGAAGGGGTTCTAGGTGTAGGCTCTGGGAGGGTGTTTGGATGCAGGGGTGCTTGGGGCCAGGGCAGGGGCCTGAGGTGTATGAGGGGCTTCATGACTGGGATAGTGTTTCAGAATGTGGGCTCTGACTGGGCACTGCTTACCTCAGGTGGCTCCTGGGTGGTGGTGCAGTGAGGCTAAGGCAGGCTCACCCCTACCCTAGCCCTGCACCACTCACAAAAGCAGTCAGCAAACTCCATCCCAAGTCATGTTGTGTCCCCTTTCTGCTCTATGGAGATAGGATATACAGTGGGAGAGGGGGCACCTTGACATCAGCACCCTTCTTCTCCCTCCCCTACCCTGCCCTGCACAGCACAGCAAGCAGGAAGCTCCTAGGGGTCGGGGGAGGCAGCTCCAAGGCAAAGGGCAGGAGGTGTGCAGCAGTAGGGGGCAAGGCAGCTGAAGTGCCCGCACTTGATAGCCTCTTGGCCAAACCAGGATCATCTGTCAGAGGCTCCAAGATTTACCAGTAGATCCTGATCTACTGGTTGGTGACCACTGCATTAACAGGTCAATAACTATTCCAACATAACTTTACATTTAAACTAAAAGGCTGTGTCTAGACTGGCCAGTTTTTCCGGAAAATCAGCTGCTTTTCCGGAAAAACTTGCCAGCTGTCTACACTGGCCGTTTGAATTTCCGCAAGAACACTGGCGATCTCATGTAAGAAATCAGTGCTTCTTGCGGAAATACTGTGCTGCTCCTGTTCAGGCAAAAGTCCCTTTTGCACAAAGCTTTTGTGCAAAAGGGCCAGTGTAGACAGCTCAGATTTGTTTTCCGCATAAAAAGCCCCGATCGCGAAAATGGCGATCGGGGCTTTTTTGCAGAAAAGCGCTTCTAGATTGGCACGGACGCTTTTCTGCAAAAAGTGCTTTTGCGGAAAAGCGTCCGTGCCAATCCAGATGCTCTGTTCCGAAAATGCTTTTAACGGAAAACTTTTCCGTTAAAAGCATTTCCGGAAAATCATGCCAGTCTAGACACAGCCAAAGGATATAACTAACTTAAACTCACACTTATGAGGACTGATATTTAAAAGTGAAAATGAAATGTCTTCCTCCTAATTAGTTTGTAGTAGAAGTGAATATATTATGGTTGAACCCAAAGGTCCCAGGCAGGATTATAATCAGTTTTTTGGGTAGATGGATTTTTCACATATCAACAAGACTGTAAAATTGGTGATAGTGATTCAGAGGAAGATGCAGTGCTTGAAACTACTTCAGTCATTGTTTGAGGTTGACAGCATGCCTTTAGATTTTAGAACTATCCAATTACAGTAAAAATTCATAACTTGTAAATTACTAAGTAACACTAATAGGCTACGTCTACATTGGCATGATTTTGCGCAAGAACTCTTTTGCGGAAGAGTTCTTGTGCAAAAACTCTTCCAGAAGAGAGCGTCTACACTGGCATGTGCCTTTGCGCAAGAGATGTGCTTTTGCGCAAGAGCATCCGTGCCAGTGTAGACACTCTCTTGAGCAAGAAAGCTCTAATGGCCATTTTAACCATAGGCTTTCTTGCTCAAGAAATTCATGTTGCCTGTCTACACTGGCCTCTTGCGCAAGAACAGTTGCGCAAGAGGGCTTATTCCTGAGTGGAAGCATCATAGTTCTTGCGCAAGAAGCACTGATTTCATACGTTAGAACGTCAGTGTTCTTGCGCAAGAACTCGCGGCCAGTGTAGACAGGCAGTAAGTTTTGGCGCAAAAGCGGCTGCTTTTGCGCAAGATCGCACCAATGTAGACACAGCCATATAGTGGTACTAATTATTTAGGTCTCAACCCTTTATGGAGGTACACATGGGGAGATCCTTATGGAAATAGTCCCATTTACTTCAGTCCAAAAACATCTGCTTAAAGGGTCAACACCTTAATTGTAATTGAAATCTAACAAGCTTAAGTTTTCATTAAAGTAAAACTTCTAAAACAAGAATACAGTTCAAACCCTGAGAAATAAATTACAGGCTATATCAGAAAAAAAAATGCTAATTCTTACTTAACAAATCACATGTTCTGTTTTGTCTTCTGACTCCTTCTCAGAAAGGAGCCAAAGTAGTATACTTTCATATCAAACTTATCTAGAATAAGTCTCTTAGTGGCTCTACAAGCTTGTGAAAATATGCAGAAATATTAACAGCATGACCAATACTTAAAAAAAAAATAAAAACTAACATTACTCACAGTTCATAAGAAAATACTACTGGTCTTAGTACTCCTTGGAAACTAAGTTGAAATCTAGAGGGGGTAAATTAGAAAGTGGTGTTACCTGGGTAGAATATAGTCAAAAGCCACACCCTCCACCTGCTATAAATTCAGACCAAATGATTCTATGCTGCTCCTATAATGGTTGCCATTACAATGGATGCAATACCTGGAGTTAATGATGGTAAACAGGTATAACAAACTAGATGATTCCTTTTTAAAGTAAATAGTCAGAAATACTAAGGGCTTTTAAAAGATGCTGGGTCTATGTGCTCATACAAGATATTCCTAAGGTTCAAACCTTTTATTTCTGCAGGTAGAACACTTTTTTGGTTCTTATATTAGTGGTAGGAAATGTCGTTAGTATGTTATCCCTTTGAGATCTGCAGGTTGATTAACATTGTTGAACTTGGGAAAAATGATCAGATGCCTGCTAGCTGGAGAGCTATACCAAACACTTTGCTGATGCCAAAGCCCCGGTGAAATGACCAATTTCCCCCAGGTTGTGAAAAGATGGAGGGTGCTATGGTTCAATATCCTGCAGTTATCCATGGGTTTTGCTGAGGAGTTTCATCTGTGTTATGTTGTACCCTACAGATAGGTTATTCATGTGATCTATAAAAGACTCTGCGTTATACTTGTCAGAGTTTACTGAATATTTTTGGTGCTACTTGCAACTTGTTTGTTAATCCTCTGTCCTGTTAATGATGTGACTCTTTGTTGTACTTTGCAATATGATGGCTGGCAGAGGTATTCCACTAAGGGAAAAGTGGGCGCTTGAAATGATCTGTAGTGGAAAGGAAAGCTGCTGCCATGGGTGCCTCAACTGAACAAAGGTTGCTCTGCATCTGCAAGACCTATAAACAGGAATACATTCAGTTCTTCAGGTTTTAAACCGAACTTCTAGATCAGTGAATAGCAGAAGAGTTGCTGAGAGAGTAATTTGCTTTTTTTTAAAAAATTATCTTGTTCTTTTGTGGAGGGAAAGGTCAAAGTATTGTGTATTGCTTTTTTAAACACCCCCCCCCCCACCTTTTATTAGGATATCAGAAAATTCTTTGGGGTTGTATCTACTGGCAAGAAACATGAATGTGAGACCGTGAAAAAAGTCAGAGAAAACCAAAAATGGAGAAAATACGTCCAATAAGAAGAAGAAAACCAAAGAAATCAAGGTCAGTTTGTTTTCCTCAGCTACATGCTATTCTGGGCTTGGATTTGAATGTTGCTGTGCTATGGGACTGCTCAGGTCTGTGGCTCTTCCTTACAACTGGCTTTTGTTCTTGGTTTAAATGTTATTTTCAGTGGTTTCTCACAAGCAACTGATAAATGTTTGAGTAATTTCTCTGTAGTCAAAATTCCACTTGGTCTTTACAGTCAGGGGAACATTTTTACTTGTATGTTTTAATATGGTACTCTGGAATGTTGTCTATAATAACATAGTCTTCTACAGTAGTCAGCATTTCTGCTTTCTGAAGAGCATTTAAGCTGGGGTCTATGTCTCATGTGTGGCAATGAGAAGTGGAAAAGGATAAATATGTTTCCTAAATCAAATTTGGCTAATAAAACTGAGCAAACACAGTTCTCTAGTCTTAGAACTATTTTCTAGGTTGGATTTAAGTTGTTATAGCAGAAGTTGCTTCTGGTTCTGCATCCCAATCTTCTTGTAACATCCTTTTCTTATAGGATAAAGAAACTGTTAGTTTTCCATGTACTGCAGGGGGGGAAAGATTGTGATACTGTCATGGAAACAATCCTATGAAATATATAAGCAAATCTAGGTAAGGTCTTGATTATGTAAGGAGCTCTGTTCAGGCAAATGCCCATTTATTTATTGTGTTGACATCCTCAGGCACCCTTGACATAACTTATATTGCTGTCTATAGGGTGTATTTTTAAGATAAGCTGCCATTCTTGAGCTTCCAAACTATTTTTGCAATTGTCTGATACTTGGGGGAAAAAAGATTGTCACTTTCATACAGGGCACTACCTACATGAAGCTCATTATAGGCTCAGAATCAAAGTATGTAATGAGATAGTTAAAATTAGGGTAATTAACGTGAGTAGAAAGCATAATCAGAATGCAACTCTGTCTCAAAAGGATATAACAAAGTGGGCGGGGAGTTCAGAGGCAGGTGATAAAAATGAATAGAGGCATGGAAAGATTTCTGAATTAGGAGAGATTGAAAAGATTCACTGTTTTAGCTCAGAGACCACTAGTAAGAGGGAAGATAAGGATACAAAATAATAAATTGTATAGAAAAGGTGAATTTGGTACATCTCTTTACCCTCATAACTCAAGAACAAGGAGCTGTGCAACAAATTTAAAACTGTTAAGACAGAATTTCCTTATACAGCCCATAGTTAATTTGTAGAACTGAAAACATAATTAAGGTACATAAGAATGGACATACTGGGTCTGACCAAGAGTACGTCTAGCCCAGTTTCCTGTCTTTCAGTGCTCCAGAGGGGATGAATGGAAAAGGTAATCATCAAGTGATCCATCCCATCGCCCATTCCTAGCCCTGACAAAAAAAAAGGCTAGGGACAACATCCCTGCCATTCTGGCTAATAGCCATGATCTATCCTCCATGAATGTATGTAGTCCTTTTTTAACCTCTGTTTAAGTCTTGGCCTTTGCAACATCCTCTGACAAGGGGTTTCACAAGTGTAATGCTTAGTAGATTTCAAAATAGAATTGAACATTTCCTATGAATAATAGGTACATATACATTTACATTAGATAGGAATAATATATTTTCGCAAGTGTTATAAATGAATACATTCTACCCAGGGATATAAAAAGGGTTAAAAAATACTGTGTAGCTGATGACAGTTCCTTCGGTCACACGGTTAATGGGCACCCTGGCCCCAAGGGCTCCTGGCTGTGTGGGAGTTTAACCATTAACAGGAACTGATTCATCCCTAGTCAGTCAGAAAACAACCACCAGTTTGTCTGGTTCAGGAAGAAAGCTCCCATTTAGGCAGATGACAGTACAGTTGTTACAATATTTTTTACAACTTCCATTTAAGTGTGTATGGGATTGGCCACTATCAGCCTGGCAACTGGACTAGATGGTATCACTGATCTATCTGTTATGGTAGTTATGTTAAAAAAAGAGGGAGCAAACAAATAATGTATTAGTTAGTACATTTATTTCTGGAGGTGCCAGATGGTTTTATTTCTGATTAGATTAGTTGTCCAAATTCCATAAGGCTGTTTAAAATTTCAGAGGTTTTGAGGATGGTGTTTGATAATTTTAATTTTAAGCTTTCATTGCTTTATTGCATTTCTCTGTTTTATAGCTACTTAAGTACAAACTTATAGTTTAAATTCTCAGATTTATTTTTACACATGAACATTACCATGTTTCTGCTAGAAATTAATGTAATGCAGTTCAATAACTAGAAGTTGTAAGCATAGAAATAACTTGATAGTGGAAATAATGGACTTTTACTACTAGGTGAAGAGTTCAACTAATGAAGATGATTCCAAACGAAAGCAGACAAACAAGAAAAAAAGGATAATCTATGATTCAGGTAAAATGTTTTACCACTTTAGAATGCCACTTTATGTCTTTTGTGGTACTGCTAGTTAAAATTGAGGGTTAGCAGGTAATTGCCTCTCAATAAAACACACTTAAAAAAACCTCCAAACTCTTAGAGGACTGTACTGAAGAACAAATAAAAAACATCTTAAATACACTATGCTTTTGGTTTTTACTGCCAAGAGTCATTCATTGCCTGACTGTTACCACTATGAACAGTTACATCTTATGTTGTTGCTCTTCAGTATCACAAAATGCAGCATTGCATCTGTAGTAATATCTGTTAAAAATGCTAACCCTATATATGTATGCAAAACAATTTTCACTAGATCTCTGTCCATAATTGGAGAAACCCAGATCTGAAGTTTAGATTAGAACTGGCTTACTCGGTGTCTTTCAAAATGGTAGCTGTAAAGGATGGTTTCTATTTTAAGAATCTTGACAGTTCATTTTTTGTTGTTGCAATTTTAAGGCCTCCAATTCTGAGGTCCAATCTGCCTGAGTAAAGCTCTGTATGAGATGCACAGGAGTCTGGTGATGTAGGAAAAATTTGCAGGATCAGGGCCTGTATTGCTGATATTTAATATTGAATAGGTTTGTAAGATTACTTCTGCAAGTTAACTTGCATGTCCATTTGTATCTGTCTTGACATGCAGACATTGATAAGCATTTGTTCTGTGCTTCTACATATTTTAAATTTCATGCTTTGAAAAAAGTAAAATTGAATTGAAAGGACTGCTCAGCCCACTCTTATACAATATCTGGAGGATAATCAGTATACATTAAAGTAGGGTTTCTAAAAAAGTTTATCAAGATTTAAAAAAACCCCTAAGTATTAAAAAATTTAAAGCTTTCTGGTTTCTCCCATTCTTACTGTCATTTCTTCCTCCTCTGGATGCTGAAGCCTCATAGAGTTATAACATTGGAAAAAAGATTACAGGCCTCCCTACAGTTTGTGTCTTTCATTGCAGACTGTTGATTTATTTTGTTTTCATGCTGCTTCAAGAGTACAAGGTTGGGCTAATTTTAAAAGAAAACAATGGGATGCTTTTAACATGCAGAACCCATAAATAAATAAGCTTGCCAGAATGTTGTCATTGCATATACATGAAAATGAAGAGAAATAGTATATTAAGCTCATCCTTATTTCAAAATTAGTGGGTACAGCCCACTTCAATCTACATATTTTGTCAGTTTTTAAGGTGCTACTAGACTATTTGTTGTTTTTTAAGTTTTTCCAGTTACAGACTGACTCGGTTACTCCTCTGAAGCTTTCAAAATTAGTCTTTAATGCAACATATAGTACAGAATGAACCTCCTAAATCTGGGACTTTCTGGTCTGGCAATATCCATGGTTTGGAAGGACCAGCAGTGTTGCTGGACCAGAGAGCCACGGCTGTGGGAATGCGAGCCTGCTGGGAGTTCCAGCCAGGCAGGGCAGCAGTGGGGGCTGGGGAGCCATTTCACCAAGGAGCTCCAGTCTGGGTTGGCAGCGGCTGGTGAACCCCGTCCCTGGGCAGGACAGCAGTGGGGCCACCACCAGCAGCTGATGAGCCTCTTCCCTATGAAGCCCTGGCTGGGCAGGGCAAAGTGAAGCCGGAGCCTGAGCCAAGTCCTGCAGCGCTGGGGCCCAGTTGCAGTGGGGCTGGAACAGAGCCAGGTGCAGGAAGGGGCAGCATGCTAGGAGGGCAGAGCATGGTCCTTTGCTGACCTGGAAAATTCCCTCATTTGGGACTGGTGGTGTCCCGAGGTGGTGGACCAGGGAGGTCCAACCTGTATATGCAAACTAGCAATACATCATTAATTTACCGAGTGCCAGCAGTATGCCTGGAGCTTTAGACCTCCTATTCCATTCAGAGGAAGACACATGAAGTACCATTTCAAATGCTGTGGAAAAACAAGCAGATTTGTAGTTACTGCAGTTTTTGACCATTTCATCCCTAGAGAAATATAGAGGTGTTTTAAGAAGTTAAATACTTGTTCTGCTAGTGTGTCCCTTTGTCCCACACATGTCATGCTGTGAGCAGTAACCATCTATTAAGTCTGCTGGGTTCCCTTTGCTTTTCAGTCCTTTTCACTACCACACATTTAGAAAGGGAAGAATGGGTGCATAGTCTGCTTCTGAATAGCAATGTTACATTTTGAATTTCCATCGACTACTTGATTAGTTGATAAGGGGAGTGCAGTGGGAAACCCACGTGAATGGAAACAGAAGCAGTCCCCACATGCGTGGGGTCCTGACTGCTGTGCCTCATCCCTTTGAAATGCTTCAGTCCCTGCTTGCACCTTTTCCCCTGCTGCGCCTCTGCCTCCCCTGAACCCCCTGTGGAGATGGAGCTGGGGGGGAACTGGCTTTTAAGATGGCTCCCCCCAGTACCAGATCCTGTTCCCCCTCCCCCTTGTGCCTCTGATACACAGCAAGGTGGGTGGGGGGGGAAGTGACTGGTAGAATAGAGACTCAACTACCCCATAAGCCTAGTCATTTACATCCCTACTTCTGAACTAGGGATGTTAAATTTAGATTAATTAACTAATCGAATAGTCGATGGGATTTCTTTGTGTGTACCTGTTCTGCTGGTCATGTGCAACATAAGCACTCATCCCTAGGCCTACGCAGACTTTTCTCTCCCTTTCCCTCCCCATGTTAGCAATAGACATATGCCAGCCCTTGAGACCTCCAAGCATCTTCCTGGAGATTGCAGCCCCTCTTCCACTGGAATATTTAAACATTTGCTGCTTCCAAAAAAAACAGTACACCTCAGCATACCAATTTCATGTTAGATCACTGCTTCACTTGACCCATAGCACTTAGCTCTGTTTATAGTGAAAACAAGTAAAAATGTATTTAACAAAGAACAGAGATTCAAGTGATGGCAGGTAGAAGTATCAGAAACATGGTTACATATAAAATAAAATCATAAACATGCATTCTAGGACCTAGACTTACTTGAATAAATATTTTCATGTCTTATAGAGCAGTGCTTACCCAATGTCCTTCCATTGTTTTGACTTGACTTGTCTCATGAATGGAAGATCGCAGTCATGGTGTTGCTCGCTTCCATGGTGCCGGTTCCTTTCCCCCCCTCCCCCCAAAGCACTGTCTCCATGGTGCAGGGGGGGCAGATGAAGGGGCAGAGTTGCAGGGTCCCAGAGTCTGCTTGCGCCGCCCCCAGGAGATAACCCTGCTGTGGCTCTGCATTTTAAGCTCTTACTACATTAAAAAAGCAGAACCTCAGCAGGGTTAGCTCCCAGGGCCAGTGCAAGCCAGGACTGCTTAGTCCCGGCTCACACCACCCCCGGGAGCTAACCCTGCCGTGGCTCTACAGTTTAAATGTAGTTGGAGCTGGGTTGCTGCATGTGCAGCTCCAACTACATTTAAACTGCAGAGCTGCAGTAGGGGTAGCAAGCACCCCTCTCCCCATCGGCTAATCGAGTAGTCAATGGAAATTCCCTCAACAACTCGATTAGCTGATTAATCGCAATTTAATATTCCCTAGCTCACAGTCCACAGTGACTAGGGCCTTACCAAATTCATGGCCCATTTTGGTCAATTTCATGGCCATAGGATATTAATAGTAAATTTCATTATTTCAGTTAGTTAATTAAATCTGAAATATTCATGGTGTTGTAATTGTAGGGCTCCTGACTCAAAAAGGAGTCATGGGGTAGGTCTCAAGATTATTGTAGGGTGGCTTGCGGTACTGCTACCTTTACTTCTGCACTCCTGCAGATGGTGGCACTGCCTTTAGGCTACGTCTATACTGCACGGTTTTTGCACAAAACCAGCTATTTTTGTGCAAAAACCCGTTGAGCGTCCACACCTCAAATGCGCTTTTGCACAAGTAAATCAACAGTTAAACAGCAGAACAGAAGGCTTTTGCCGGTGTAGGTAAACCTCCTTTTACGAGGCATAACGCCTTTTTGCGCTACAACTATTGCACAAAAAGGCAAGTGTGGACACTCCAAAGGGGTTTCTTGTGCAAGAAACCTCTATGGCCACCAGAGCACCTGTGCTTTTTCTCATTCTCAGAGCCATTCATCCTGTTTAATCAGTTAAACCTTAACTAGTTAACGCTAAGGCTACATCTACACTACATGCTTTCTTGCGCAAGAGTGTCCATGCAGTGTGGACGCTGTCTTGCGCAAAAGCACATGGCTTTTGCGATGTGCTTTGAGGTGTGGACGTGCTCTTGCGCAAGAAGTTTTTGCGCAAAAACTCTTGTGCAAAAGGCTTCTTGTGCAAGAAGCATGTAGTGTAGATGTAGCCTTAGCGTTAACTGGTTAAACCTTAGGTTTAACTGGTTAAGCATGATGGAGTTCCCAACCCCCGTATTCCTGGCTGATGCTTCCAGTTCCTCGCCCTGGCTGATGCTGCCTCCGGCGGCCCCTCCTGGCGTGCCCGGCTTCTCCAGCCCAAAGTGTGGTGTGTCCAGTGGGGCTAGAGCAGCCTTCTGCTCACAGAAGGCCACAGGCAGGGGGCTGCTCCCAGGTACCAGTTAACTGTTAGCTGGTAAGCATTACCCAGTATTAGAGGCAGCAGCGCAGGAGGAAGAGAGGACAGGCAGGCGGGATGCTGGGGTAGCTTCTGTCTGTGGCAGCCAGTTTGTGCTGAGAGCTGGTTTTTAAACAGAGGCAGCAGCATGAGGTGGCAGGGGGCTCCCCGGGAGTGGGGCCAGAGTATACTGTCTGCTGGTCCCACCTCCAGAGATCATCAAATAATCATGTAACCGCTAAGATTTGGTGCCGTTACATGATTATTCAATTATATGGTATCTAACACCCCTACCGTTCCCTCCCTCTACATTCTGCCAATTGGTGTGAAAAAGTCCTTTGGTCATGTACTGGAGTTTACGTTTTAGGCTCCAGGTATGTCCTACAGCAGAAGCAGCATGCTTAGTTCAGGCAATAGGAAATGTTGCTTGTTGTCAAACAAAAGCTCTGGGTGATTGATTGGCTTCTTAAGGAAATCCCATTTAGTCCTTGTCCTATTTGAAGGGTGGCGGCCACAACAGAAGTCTCCTAAATTAGAGGTACTGCTTTGCTGAATCTCAGAATACAGAGAAAAACAAAGTCCTTTTGTTCTTATAACCGATGTCTTGAACTGTTGTTTAAAGACTGTATGTATTTAGAGGATAACAATACTTATCCTTTGGTCAAATACAGATTCAGATGAAGAGAGGCAGTCGGTAAAGAAATCTAAGAAGCCATCAGAGAGAGAACCATCCTCTTCAAAACCTGATAAAGTTCTTAAGAAGGATCCTGTTGTTTATGTTTCAGAGACAGGTAATGTGTGAAACACATGATCTATTCAGCTGTTATCAGAGGGTTGCTTTTACTAAATATCTAAATAAAACTGACATAATATTCAAGGAGGAATTCTTTTTTTTAAAAGGGAAAAATAAGCTTTAGTGAAGTGCCATTGCCAGGCTAGCAAAGTCTTCAACAGACAAAAGTGATGGGATGTTGAATGGTCATTGGAGCTTTTAAGGTCCTCTCCTCCCTTTCGTGTTGGAGATGGTGGTCAGTCTTTTATGATTTCTGGTCAGGTGTTTATCATCTCTCCTTACTTTCATTGATTTAGTCAGGAATGTCATTTCAGGAATTGGCAGATATACTTCTTTCAGATTCCTTGAGTGATAATGTTTTTAATCCATAGGGGTCAGGGATAAGGATGTTAACTAGTGGTTAATTTACTAGTTGAGTAGTTGATGGAAATTTCCATCAACTACTCAACTAGTTGATAGGCACTTCTGCATTCCTCCTTTGAAATTTATAAGAGTCCCTACTGGGGCTCTTGTACATTTCAAAGGAGGAATGATGAACTCCATGTGCAGCCTGGGGCCAGCCGGAAGTCCTGCTGACTCCGGGCTGCATGCGAGCATGCTAGCTTTGAAGTGTACAGGCGTCCCCAGTGGGGTCTCTTGTGTATTTTAAAGCGGAAGTGCCCTCATGGAACTCAGGGTCAGCTGGGGACTCCACAGCTGATCCTGGGTTCTGCGGAAATGCCCCGCAGAGCCCAGGATCGGCTGGAGTTCCCAGCTAACCCCAGGCTCTGTGCAGCACTGCCCTTTGAATGCCGCCTCAGCATTTCAAAGGGGGGGTAGTACTGCACAGCTGATCCCAGGTTTCGCTGTGTGGCACTGCCAATTTGAAATTTCGAGGTGGTGTTTCAAAGTGGCAGCGCCACACAGCTGAGCCGGGGATCAGCTGTGCAGCGTTGCCGCTTTGAAGTAGCCCCTCTTCCCCCCCCCCCCCCCTTGCTGACTCTATCTGATAGACAGCAATGGGGGGGGGGGGAATCAACTAGTGCTTAACATCCTTGGTCAGGGCTAACTTCCAAAAACTTTAACTCTTCATGAGCACTTATCTTAAAATGAGAGCTCAATTTTCACACAGAGCTGTCTTGAATTTTCAGAAAGCTGACTTGGCAGTCTTTCTCTCCTGCAGTTGCTTACTTCATTAAAGTTAGTGGCAAAACTTCTTTGTTTCTCTTTACCTCTTTGATTCTGACTTTCAAACTCCCCAAAATAAAAACCAAATATATTGTCAAAGTATTAATCCATCTGCTATCAGACTGTTAGGAAAGCTGATAGCATAATTCTTCTCTATTCTGCTAATATTTTTTTAAAATACTATTTATGCAGTCTCAGTCCTGGGTCTTTGCTTCCTAAATTCTTAAATGTTTTGTTCCCTAAGAGCAGAATTGGCAAGTAGAAGTTGGTTGACTTCCTTCCACTGATCTCAGATTTTAGTTAATTTGCTATACTTTAAAAAGAGTCAAAAAGGGTGATCTTTGGTGTTTAGTTATAAATTTTCTAAGATTATTCTGTTGTAGTAATTTCTAGTAATTTTACCTGGCAATCACAGAATTTGATTCTATGTATGTGCACACTTTGGTGAATTTATATGTATGGTTGGAGTTAAGGCTGCATGTTAGTTGTTAGTCTAAACAACTAACATGCAGCCTTAACTCCAACCATACATATAAATTCACCAAAGTGTGCACATATATAGAATGCTATAGACATATATGTGATACTATAGATAGTATCAGAGGGGTAGCCGTGTTGGTCTGGATCTGCAAAAGCGACAAGGAGTCCTGTAGCACCTTATAGACTAACAGATGTATTGGAGCATAAGCTTTCGTGGGCAAAGACCTGATAAAGTGGGTCTTTGCCCACGAAAGCTTATGCTCCAATACATCTGTTAGTCTAGAAGGTGCTACAGGACTCCTTGTCGCTATCTATAGATAATGATGTATAAAAGATTGTCTTGTTCAGTGTTGGTGTTGGCATTATTTTTTTCTCTGTTGCCATTGTTCTGATGACACTTTTCCTTTTGGGATATCCCTGAGCTACTTTTCCAGGAGTAAGAATCCTTCCCAGATGGTACCTTTAGAGGAGGTGGACCTGCTTACTTTACCTCCAGTTTCTGAGAGATGTGTTCTATGTAGAATTCCCATTAACTCATCCTCTCCTTTCAGAATTGGAGGGGAACTCTGAGATAGTGACTGGCCTTTAAATTCTATGAACTTTGTTTTATCTTTTGAGGCTTTAAGTTTTCAGTTTTATTGTGTTGATTATCCCTTTTTTAAACCAACAACTTCTATTCCCAAGGTGTTTGTAACACTGAGGTTCTATTGTATGTACATTCTTACAATATTTATATTATACTGTTAAGGCTGTTTACAAGTGGCAAAGTTTGAGAAACTGTCACAGCAGAGACACATGAGTCAATCATGTTCTTTTGACATCAGTATCTTCTAATTGCACTCACATTTTCTTACATCTTAAGTACAATCACTGTATATACAACCTGCTCTCAAATGGTTCAGTTTATTTCCAGAGGTCAGAGACCTAATTTAATTCCCTTTTCATACCAGTGAGTGAACATTTTTCTGTTGACTTCAGTGTGAATTAGATCAGTCCTATACGTTGGTTAAGGTAGTGCTAGATATACCTAAAATCTTGTAATGCATTGATGTGGACAGTTAAAACAGGGAGAGTTTTCTTGCCAGTGTTTGCAAAGCATGATGTAGAAAAGATCTTGATTTATATAGAAAAACACAACCAAGTTAGAAAGCAAGTATAAGTGACAGTTTACCCATCCCTCTGAAATGGCAGTATCTTTTCAACAAAATGCAGCCTGAACACACTAAAAACAACTAGAAATTTGGTTCAATTTATATGACTTCACTGTATTGAAATAATTTCTGCTATCCAAGTAAGAAAGTTAATTGTAGAGCAATATAGTTTCTAAAACTGTGGTGTCCAACCAGTTCTGAAGTGAACTAGCGACACTCAACTGGCCAAATAGCCACATTGTTCATTGTACGTGTGGCTAGTGGCCAGCATGTTGGACACCACAGTTCTAAAAGATCCAGCAGCTGGATTATTGTTGAAAGGCTGGGGTTTGTGTGTGTCAACTATAAGGCAAAAGAACTGAAATAAAATGTCTGCAAAATTAATTTCCCATTGACAGCTTCAGCTGTCAGTGTTACTCATAGTAAATATCTATCAGTGTTACTCAGAATAAAATATCTAGAAAACTACATGTTCACGGATTTTTGGGGCCAGGAAGGGACCAGTTATGGTCATTGTACTCTGATCTCCTGCACAGCAAAAATCAGAGAATTTCATTCTGTAATTCTTGTGTTAGGTTAATAACTTCTGGTTAGGTTATCTTTTAGAAACATATCCCAAATGCAAGTGTCTCTTAATAAGTTGTTGAAATGATTAATTGTTCTCACCGTTAAAATGGTACCTTGTTCCCAGGCTGAATTTCTCTAGCTTGAGCTTCCAGGCACTGTATCCTGTTATGCCTTTCCTTTGGAGTTTTAAGAGCTTACCATCAGAAATCTTCTCCTCATATGCAGATGCTTAGAGGCCATAATCAAATCACTTTCTAAGTAAACTAAATTGAGTTTCCCTCTTATTGTAAGTCATTTCTCTCAAATCTTACAGAAGAACATAAGAATGGCCGTACTGGGTCAGACCAAAGGTCCATCTAGCCCAGTAGCCTGTCTGCCGACAGCGGCCAGCACTAGGTGCCTCGGAGTAGGTGGACCGAAGACAATGATCAAGCGATTTGTCTTGTGCCATCCGTCTCCAGCCTCTGACAAACAGAGGCCAGGGACACCATTCCTAACCCCTGGCTAATAGCCTTTTGTGGACCTAACCTCCATGAATTTATCTAGCTTCTCTTTAAACTCTGTTATAGTTCCAGCCTTCACAGCCTCCTCTGGCAAGGAGTTCCACAGGTTGACTATGCGCTGTGTGAAGAAGAACTTTTGCTTATTAGTTTTAAACCTGCTACCCATTAATTTCATTTGGTGTCCTCTAGTCCTTGTCAGAGCTTCCAATTTTTTAAAAGTATGTAGACAGAAGTGAATGAATAAAGTATTTTACTAATGATCTCAATGCCATAAACTGGAGTGGCCAAATTTACTGATCCTCCTGAGGACTGTCATGTGGTTCAAAGTTAAGAGCTGGGACACACCTGCCAGGGCTTCCCTGCTCCTGTTGAAGTCCCAGAATGAGCCCCCTGCATGGCAGAAACCCTACGACATCCCTCCCTCTGCTGGGTAGAAACCCCCATCATGCCATCCTGCTGCAAGCAGAGATCCCAAGCTCCCCCATCCCAGTCTGGTAGGTACAGAATGGGGGAAGGGATGAGGGGGCTTTACGAGGAGCACGTTAACAGTCTGTATGTGGCTCTCAAGCTACAGTTTGGCCACCACTGCCCTATACTACTGCCTTCCTACTCCTTATCAGTATTTTCATACATGCAAGGATCACGTGAGCTCTCCTAGCCATAGCATCATGCTAGGAGCTCCTGTTCAGCTGATTATCTCCAAATTCTTTTCAGTTAGTTTCCATAATGTAGCCCCATATCCTGTAAGTGTAATCTCCATTCTTTGTCCCTACGTGTATTTAAAACACACATTGTTCAAATGAGCCCAGTTTACTAATCTGTCTGTATATGAGAGTATTCATTTATAATTTTTGTCATCTGCAAATTTTCCCAGAATGTTTTTAGATTCTCCCCTCCGCCCCGCAGATTTATAAAGATATTGGTTAGCAATGATTTCAAGAACAAATATTTGAACACATTCTTTGGAGAGCAGGTGGCGATAGTACATTTTTAGATTTGTTATGTAATGCGGTGGTGTGATCAAGTGTTTATGCATCTGACAAAATAGGAACATTGGTCAAGGTTAATAGTGAAATCCCTGAAAACTGCAGCTCAAGGTTACTCTTATCTAGTGAGTTCTAGGTACACACAGAGGTTGACTTAAGCTATGACGAAAGCAATTTCTTTCTACAAAGGTTGACGTTTCATTTCATTTTTTTTGCTAATATGTGTGTAATTCATTTATTAATTTCATTGGAACTGAATAATCTTTTCTAGACAGGTAAGCATACTTTAATTAGCCTATGTGTTAAGCCAGTAACTGTTTCAACATTAAAAATAAATTAACTCTGACTCCATGATGATGATAGCAAATGTTGATGTTTTGTTCAGGTAGAGAGATGGATATGATTTGAGCTTACATTTGGGGGGCTTTACATTCTGTGGACTTTGGATTTCGTTTATTTTTTGTACTACTCTCAGAGCCTTTCCCCAAGCTGCTTTGAATTTTTAGTTTTCCCCTGTCAGTTTCTCTGAAGCAGCATTAGCATTACTTTTGTTGGTGTAATCAAGATATTGCTGTTCACATTAAAATATATTTTTTCTAAAAGCTATCCAAATCCATTCAGTTCAAAATTGTTTCCTTTAATTTTTTAAAACTTTCATGAAATTGTTCCTATGTCACAGATTTTTTTCCTCAGACTTGTTTGTTTCATGTAGTCTTACCACTTCTTGTGTGACAATCTTATTTGCAGAAATTATTTGTCTGAAATAGCCTTTTTGTAGTTCAGTTAGTCCTCGTGCTCCTCCAGATATCATCTGAAGGCTGTATTTTGTCCTTTGTCCTTGTAAATTTCTTTTTCTGCTGTTTAACTCTGTGTTTTGGAATTTGATTTATGACAAATGCTATATGAGTTAAAGTTGCATTGTTTTGCAGAAAAGAATAAATGACTGAATTAATGAAATGGTTAATTTTTTTCTATTTATCTTACTGTTGCTTTTGTGCTGTACAGACCATTAGGTTTACCCGGTCTAATCCCACAACAAATATTTTTCATCATTGCTGTGTACTTGGTTAAATCAAACTCTGTTCATTTAGATTGATTATCAAGGACAGAACACCATTAATTTTACAAGTAACAGGAAAAGGAAGGGCTATTTATAAATACCTCCCTTGCTAACCATTATCTCTGGTAAAATAGTCCAGTAACTTGGGAGAAATCCAAATAGTTCTTGTACCTGCTAAATAACATTTACTTTTTACTGTTTAATGAAGTATGGGACCTTGAGCTTTGTTTGTGGAAGATGACCTGTTATTATGCTGCATTGAACCTTGTCTGGTTTCGTCAGGGTTTGCTAGTTGGCAAGATCTGTGTGGGGTTGGTTGTGTGTGAGATGGTTGGTGGTGGTTTTTTTTTTTTTTAAGCTCTTAATATACCCCTGACTATTAACACAGATGACAGTATCCTCGTGGATGTGTCTTGATTGCAATGATACTTGTGTATGGCAAAACTAACACTTTTCACTGATGCTTTACAGCATTAATATACAATTCCAGTTAAATCTAGGGAACAAAGTAACCAAACTGATGTGTGGGAAGGATTGTTTGTGATGGAAAATTACCTCTTGAGAGAGGTTTTGTGTGTGTTTGTAACAAAAAATAAAATTACTACTGAATTTGAACTTTGAAGTTTACAGGAGAGTAAGAAGGGCCCAGTGTTCAGGGAGGAAGTCTGAATCTCAGTAAACCTGGGTTTCCCACTCTTCCTGTGTGACCTTGGGCAAGTCACTTAGTCTTTCTGCTTCAGTTCTCTGTCAAATGGGGGGGTGACAACAAAACTCTTCTATCTCAGAGGGGTGTTGTGAAGATAAATTCATTAACAATTGTGAGACAGTCACATATGATGGTAGTTATATAAGTAATTTATAGTGTGTCTTCACTGCAAAGAAAAACCTGTGACGTGGAGTCTGAGCCTAGGTCAGTTGACTCCGGCTAGCAGAGCTCAGGCTGAAGGGCTAAAAATTAGTCTAGACATGCTTGCTTGGATGGGAGCTTGGGTTCGAAGACCTTCCCCGCTTGCTGGGTTTCAGAGCATAGGCTCTAGCCCAAGCATGAATGTTTGCCTGCTATTTTTCTCCTTGCAACCTGAGCCCCATGAGTTCAAATCAGTTGATCAGGGCTCTGAGACTACGTGCTGGGGTTTTCTTTGAAGTGTAGACTAGGGATGTGACAGTGTAGTCAAGAACACAGTTAACTGATAAGCCTGGGCTCCTTGGTTAATCTTCTTGGTTACGTGCAGGCCCTCACCTCTTCTGCCTCTCCCCCCCCCCCCCCCCCCCCGTGATGGGGGGCAGATGCAGTGCATGTGGGGAGCTGGCTGTCCAAATCGACTGTCCTCCCATGCTGCTGCTTCTGTATTGGAGGCAGCAAAGTGGGCAGGCAAGCAGGAACTGATACACGCAGGGAGCGGCTTCTGTGGAGCTGCCTGCTCCCCTCCTCCCCCTCATGCTGTTGCCTGTGATATAAATGAGACGCAGTGCTCATGGAGAGCCGGATTAAAAGCTGGATCCCTGTGAGCACCGGCTCCCGCCTCCTCCCCTTCCCCCCCGGTAAATGTGTATTCGCTGCAATTTTCAGTGGATACATGTACACACACACTGGTATAGACCTACATTCTGATAGCTACTATTAAATACTACTAGCTCTATTAGTCTTTAAAGCACTTGATGAATTTTAATAGTTAATATAGTTAATATTTGATGCAAGTCTAATAGAGCTGTCAAATTACAGGAAAAAGTGAATTCAGAAAAATTTAACGTAAGAGCTTGGAAAGCACTGCCAAGGTGTATTTCCTTGGTCCTGCCATGAAAACTTGAACACGTTTACTATCTGTATACTTTCTTTAATAAAAGTGAGGAGAATTCACAGAAGGAATAAAGTTTAAATGTTTGGTAATTTAAAGTAATAAACCCATCTAGTTGATGTATTAATACCTAAGGCTTGTTTTACTAATTTGGCATTCGCTCACTAATAACTCCTTCAAAGTATGGTAGATGTGTATTTAGTGCATGTGGAAATTTAAAAACTACAATCTTTATCTCTTCTGAATCAGTTCAATTGTGATGGCCATATTAGAAATGCACAAATATGCTGGTGATTTCCTGGCTGACTTCTGCTGTTGATAGTCCTGCTCCAGCAAAAGGGTTTTCACTGGGTGATAGCAGAGGAAGATAGAAATGAAGAAAGCTGATATGATTGCAATTGATGGGAGAAATTCATCCCCTGAGTGAGCTTCTGGAGGAAGGAGGAGAGCCTAGTGTAACTGCCAACAAAGTATGCTGGTGTATTCTTACACCATAATGAAGTAATATTTGGACCATACTAATTCATTCATGTTTCTGCTTACTTCTGTGTTAGAAGTGCAATTTGTACAGGACTAGAGTTTTGCTTTTTAAAGTGGCATACAGTCTATATAAACAGTAACTTTGATGAAAAACTATTATGTGCTTTATTCTTTCTAAGCACTTCATTTTATTATATATTGTGTATATTCTGTTGGCATCTTTACTCATGTTTTGTATGTGCATCATGTATTATGGGATAGGGATATGAAAGGTTAACTGGTAAATATCACCCTAAATGGGTAATGCTTACCAGTTCTTGGTAAACAGAGTGGGGAGCAGCTTCCCACTAGGGATGTAAGCGACTAGTTGTTCTCCTCCCCCGCCGTTGCCTCTATCACAAAGAAGCAGCAAGGAGGGGTGAAGAGGAGAGGTTGCTGAGGGAACTGGCTTAAAAGCTGGCTCCCTCCAGCTCCATGGGAGAGGGCCAGGGGCGCAGTGGTGGCCAACTTTGAAATGTACAATAGTCCCCGCTGAGTCTCTTGTGCATTTCAAAGAGGAAGTGCTGCCTGGGGCCAGTGGGGTACTCTGTCCCCCGTTGACTCCAGGCTCCATGTTGACTCCAGGCTCCATGTGGCGCTTCTGCTTTGAAATGTACAAGAGCCCCACCGGGGACTCTTGTACATTTCAAAGTTGGAACACCACTTGGAGACTGGGGCCAGCGGAGAGTTCCTCGCTGACCTGAGGCTCCATGTGGCACTTCCTCTTTGAAATGCACAAGAGCCCACGAAGGGGTTCTTGTACACTTCCTCCCTCCTTCCCCCCCCCCCCCCAAAAAAAAAAGGAAGTGCCACATGGAGCCCGGGGGTCAGTGGGACTCTGCACTAGCCCCAGGCTCCACGCAGCTTTTCAATTCTGGAAATGCACAAGAACCCCTACTGGGGCTCTTATACATTTCAAAGCGGAACGCTGTGCTAGACCTTATCGACTAATCAAATAGTTGATGGAAATCCCATTGGCTCTTCGATTAGTTAATTAATCAAAATTTAACATCCCTACTCCCCACCTGCAGTGAGCAGGGCACTGTTACAGCTCCCTGCTGCAGACAGGGGCTGCTTTCGTCTGGAGCAGCCTTTGTTTGTGGTGGGCCTGGGCACCCTGTAGGTAGGAACTGCTCCGGCAGGGGCTTGGAGCCAGGAACCAGCAGTAGAGCGAGAACCAGCCCCAATGTGGGGCTGAGGGTGGGCGCCTGTGTTGTGCCAGCCAGGCTGGAGTGATCCCCTGCATTGTTCCCTCTAAGATGTGCGCGCCTACATGGGCGTGCACAAATAATTTGAATCCCGCCCACCTCCTCAGCAGAGAGGTACAGTAGCAATCACCTTCCTGGAAGGTAAGCTGCTGGTGGAAGGTTTGGTGCAAGAATAGGGGGCTCAGCTGTTCGCGTGGCCAAGGCCCTGTAGTGGCTGCCCGATTGCTCCCTGGGTGGGTCCATGTGGTGGCTGCCCAAAGCTGGAGCTGGGCTATGGTTCAGCTGTTCCTGGGGCCACCACATCTCTTTCCTTTCCTCCTGCATCTCTCTTTTACCCCTCAGAGCTCTCTGCCCCCCCACCCGTCACGTCGCGGCCTCATTCCCTGCAAACCCTGGGTGCTGGCAGCAGCTTCTCTTTGCCGCAGGTGGGGACTCACAGCCAGCCCTGCAAGGAGTAGCCTGCAGCAGTCCCTACCCTGCTCACAGGCTGCCCTGGGAGCAGCACTCTTGGCGGGGTTGGGGGGAGGAAAGGGGCGGAGAGTCTCTTTCCGGCCCCCCCCACCCCAAGGTGGGAGGCACAACCTGTGAGCTGGGCTTGGGGTCTGTGCTGGGAGAGTATTTTGGGAGCAGTGCCACTGATGGGTGTCATAGTGGCACACATCTGAGCAGGCACCCATGACTTCATTGTTGGTGCACAAGACAAAACTCACTTTGCTCATACGTGGAATATCTTAGAGGGAACACTGGTTCTGTGGCAACTTAGAGACTAACAGAAATTCTGTTGTGGTCATCCAGCCCAAATTAAAGTACAAACTAGCTAGAAGTCAAAAACCGAGACAGAACAAAAGTATCATTGCCTGGGGCAGGGGGAGGACACTTACCCTTAGAGACTAACAAAGATATATATAAATAAAAAATAAGGTCATGTCGACACAGCAGGGCTAAAGTCAAATTAAGCTATGAAACTTCAACTACGTCAATTGCGTAGCTTAAGTTGAAATAGCTTAACTCAGCTTTTGGTGCTGTCTGCACAGCAGGAAGTCAAAGGAAGAACGCTCTTCCTTCAACTTCCCTTACTCCTTGTAAAATGAGGGTTACCATGAGTCGGAGTAAGAAGTCCTCCAGCTCAACTTTATTCTGAAATAAAGGTTTGTAGTGTAGAGACACATTATGTTACTTTGGAGTAATGTCAGTTATTCCGAAATAACGCTGCTGTGTAGACGTACCTAAGGTGCCACAGGACTACTTGTTTTTAAAGTTACAGACTTAACACAGCTGCCCCTCTGAAAATTGTCTAAGGTAATTCCTCTGCTCTTTGATCGATAATACCAATTTGCCTTTTTTTACTCTGAGATGATGTCATACTTTTGGTATGACTATATTTTGTTTCCCGATACTGCTGTATTACAAGCTTTCTAGAGACAAGAGAACAAATTTAGCCGTTGGCCTCTGTGTGGCAAGAACAAGGTTAGCTTAATTTGAAAAATAAGGTCAAATCTCTCCCCTTCCCCAGGCAATGCTACTTTTGTTCTGTCTCTGTTTTTGACTTCTAGCTAGTTTGTACTTTAATTTGGGCTGGATGACTACAACAGTATTTCATTTTAAGCAGATTTGAGAGTTGCTAGGTCAGCCTTGCAAGCTGAATTTACTTGCCAAGGTGTAACTTTACATAACCCATATTTTCTCTCCCACATACAATTAATGATGAAAAAACTAGTATTTTAAGTCACTGATCCAAAATAATCATTTGGCTGCTGTACCTAGAATTATTTTATTCAGTATTATTCAGTTCCAACTGCCTTGTTTGCTCTTCCATGCTCTTTATAACCTGTTTTTATTTCTGCTTATAAATAATATATACATGAAGACAGAACATGCTGTTTTCTTTTCTCTGCTATTTTAAAAGTAGTATTTTCCAGTTAAATTATAGTTTGAAAGATAATGCAAGAAATAAGAGTTATTATGGAAGCCCTAGGATCTCTGTTGGGAAAAGCAAAACCTCAGAGTTCAAGGGCATCGTTTTTGCTTCTGCACTATTGTTTTGCAGTATTTACAGTAGAATCTATTTGTATTACATTAGCACCTAGGAACACCAGTTAAGCATTCAGGGTGCTACAGAGCCTTCCTGTCTAGGAAGGAATACTGCAGAAAGGGATCTAGGGGTCATAGTGGACCACAAGCTAAATATGAGTCAACAGTGTGATGCTGTTGCAAAAAAAGCAAATGTGATTCTGGGATGCATTGACAGGAGTGTTGTGAGCAAGACAGAAGAAGTCATTCTTCTGCTGTACTCTGCGCTGATTAGGCCTTAATTGGAGTATTGTGTCCAGTTCTGGGCACCACATTTCAGGAAAGATGTGGACAAATTGGAGAAGGTCCAGAGAAGAGCAACAAGAATGGTTAAAGGTCTAGAGAACATGAGCTACGAGGGAAGACTGAAAGAATTGGAGTTTAGTTTAGACAAGAGAAGACTGAGAAGGGACATGATAGCAGTTTTCAAATACCTAAAAGTGTGTTACAAGGGGGAGGGAGAAAAATTATTCTCCTTGTCCTCTGAGGATAGGACAAGAAGCAATGGGCTTAAACTGCAGCAAGGGAGATTTAGGTTGGTTGGACATTAGGAAAAAGTCCCTGTCAGGTGGTTAAACACTGGAATAAATTGCCTAGGGAGGTTGTGGAATCTCATCTCTGGAGATATTTGAGAGCAGGTTGGATAGACATCTATCAGGGATGGTCTAGAAGGTGCTTTGTCCTGCCAGGAAGGCATTGGACTGAACTCGATGACCTCTAAAGGTCCCTTCCAGTTCTAGCGTTCTATGATTCTGTATAACTTCAAGCCAACACTGCATTATTTGTATCAGTTGGTGTAATCCATTACATGACTCCTGTCCACACTAGTTAAAAATTGTGTATTGGGATAACCATGAAGTGCGGTGGGGGCTTGGGAGTCTGGGCGCAGCTCAGTTGGTGCTGTGAGGAGGGAGGCAGAAGCCAGTATGTAGCTCAGTTGGGCTTCAGGAGGGACAGGGAGCTGGCGCACAGCTCAGTTGGGCTGTGGGAGGAGGGAGGGCGCCAGGAGCCAGCATGTGGCTTATTTGGGCTGGGGAGGGCCATTAGCTTGCACATGGCTCAGCTGGACTGTGAGGGAGCCAGGAGCCAGCATGCTGCTCAGTTGGACTGTGGGGGGCAGGGAGCTGGCATGTGGCTCAGCTGGGCTGGGGAGCCCGCACGCAGCTCAGCTGTTCTGGGAGAGCACCAGGAATCGGCATGGGGCTCAGCTGCACTGCAGGGAGGTGAGTGAAAAGCAGGAAGTGGCCGGGGGAGTGGCTGAAATGACCTCCCCTGGTTTGGAAAAACCCCTTATTTGGGACCAGTCAGGTCCTGAGGGTGCCGGACCAGGGAGATCCAACCTGTAGTATTAGTGGTTTGAGTTAGGTTATCAATTAAAGAGATGTCAGATTAATAAACATAGCAAAACAGATAAATCATCAAAAAGAGACAGTTCATATATGAACCAAATCTGAACAACAGTCACAACAGTTTGTCTGTTCCGAAGTATAAACTCAATTCTGCTCATATTTATGTTAATTGTGTTTACAACAGAATATTCAACTGCATTTTTGCAGACCTCAGTCCCCCTTCCTTTTCTAGTTTCGCACCTTTTTTTTCATGGTACAAAGATGACCAGGTATCCTGAGCACATTGTATTAGCTAGGCGTGTGATAGTGTAAACGTGTAAATGGTTAACCGATGAGCCTGGGCTCCTTGGTTAACCTTCATGGTTACACACAGCCTCCTCTCCCCCTGAGCTGCTGCCTCTCTATCAGAGGCAGCAGCACGGTGGGTTGGGCAGGCAGGAGCCAGTGCTTGCAGGGAGCTGGGTTTTACATTGTGGGGGGAGGGGGAGGACTTCACATCTGCTTCCTGTGTGCACCAGCTCCCACCTGTCCCCGGAATGCATGGAGCTGACTCCTCCTGCCCCCCCCCCCCCATATAAATATGTACCTGCTGAAAATTTTAGTTACCTTGCTTTCTATTCCCATGGAAAAATGCCACCTGCTCTTGCTTGTCAAAGATGGAATTTGACACTCTCAATGACTAAGAAAGGTGCTATGAAAGGAAAATCAAAGAAAGCAAAGTTAAAGCAATCACAGACTGGATCAAACCTGTTAGACCAAATCAAAAATAGGGGAGGTAATCCCTGGGATCGTGATCAAGCAGAAATCAATTTGTGGTCTGCTGCCCATTAGGGCTGTTAGATAGCGGGTAATAGAATAATCGATTAACCGCATGAATTCTTAATGGTTAGTTGACTATTCTAGTGTCTCCGGGGGTGGGACCAGCAGCCAGTGCACTCCGGCCTCCCTCCTGGGGAGCCCCTGCCAACTTATGCTGCTGCCTCTGTATCAGAGGTGCCACGTGGGAGCTGGTCCACAAGGGGGAGCCAGTTTAAAAACCAGTTCTCTTCGCAGACTGTCTGCCTGTGACCCGGTGTTGCTACCCTTAATAGAGAGGCAGCAGTGTGGGCTGGCAGCAGCCTCTGTCTGAGAGGGTCCTAGCTCCCCATGGACAGAGGTGGTCCCCAGCAGCAGCCCCTTTCCGTGGGGGATCCGGACTTCCCTACGAACAGAGACTGTTCCAGTCTCTGTCTGCAGGGAGCTTGGACCCCCCGCGGACAGGGGCTACTGCTGGGGACCAGCCTCCATCTATGGCAGGAACAAGCTCACTACGGATAGGGGCTGCTGCTGCGAAGCAACCCCGGCCCCCTGCTGCTAATAGAGCAGCATCATGGGGTGTGGGTGGGCAGACGGCACCAGAGAACCAGTGTTGGGGGGGAACCGGCTTTTAAGCTGGCTCCCCTCAGCACTGGCTCCTGCCGTCTCCCCCGCTGTCTCTGAAACAGAGGCAGCAAGGGGAGAGAGAATTGTGGGTAGTCAACTAGATCCAGTGTTTCTCAACCAGTGGTACGAGTATCTTTGGGGTACTCGAGAGAAGTCTGGGCGGGTGGGCGGATACATCAACACAACTGAAATTTGGAGAAAACTGAACTTTTGTTTGTTTCACAGCACTTTATTATTTTTGTACTTTTTACACCCAAAAATTTCATCGCCCGCCTGGCTACGATTAAGTTGTTTAAACAAATGTGTTGCAACGGTAGGAAAAAATGTTGCGTATCTGAAGACTGTAGTTACTGGGGGGGTACTTATAATTTTGTTTTTTTTTGGGGGGGAAAGGGTACTTTATATATTTAAATTAAAAAAAAAAAAAAAAAAGGTTGAGAAACACTGATGTAGATTAACCGATAAGCCTAGGCCTACCCATTTGGAGGGACTATGCCTTAAATTCTGTATCCATATTTCAGGAGGCACAGAATATGGTGGCCTATTTATTAAACTTTATTATGTTATTTGTGATTTTATTAAACTTTGTGATCTACATGTGCCTTGTCATCTGGAATAATGCTTACTCTGTTTTCATATGCAAACAAAAGAGTTGGCATTGTCCTATGTCTGCTTGTGGGCTGTTTTTGTGTGTGTGTTGTTTCAAAATTCTAGCTGAAATGGCTGTCAGCAAAGCTAGACTTATTCCCATAGCAATCACAAAATCAGTTTTTAAAAAAGATGCCACAGTTACTTTATGTCCAAGTGATTTGTTAATTTTTTTAGATTCACTTTACAGAGTTGTGTTAATTTCTCTCTTCTTTACCTATGCAACTTTGGTTAAGCCATTACATTAGCGGTCACGTGATATCATTCTTAGAGTAAAGAGTTTTAAAAAAAATATTGTCCCATATCTTATAATGTGCATATTATGTTTTTTCATTTTCTAAGCTTATGAAACGAGCTTATGAAACATTTATGTTTCTAAGCTTATGAAACAAGACTCTTAAGTTAATTCATCTCTGTATAATTTTTTTTCAGAAGGGAAATGTAGGATTTTGAAGAATTTTTGTGATCCACTCTTTCTGGTTACTGTGCTCTCTCTTTCCCCCTCTTGTTTGGGAAGCGGTGAGACTAAAATGTATTTTTTTTTTTCAAGTACTTACATGGATGATCTTTGAATTGTTAAATGAGGTTTGTGGTACTTAACTGATCAGTGTCATGTACAGTAGACTTCCGATAATCCGAAACCTATGGGATTTAGGTGGTGCCAGATTATCAGATATGCCGGACTATCAGGAGGTACTATAAGCAGGTTATATATATATTATATACTGTATATAAAGTGTTCTTAACCCTTTTTATTGTACATCCTGTATACAATATACCGTAATGTTTTAGTTTTTTTAAGCCTTTTTTACCCTTTTTGCTCAGTTCAACTGCTGCCGCTGTTACCTTGTGACTCATTTTTTGCCGAAGCTCACTCACTAGGCTCTTGCCATTTTGATGCCGGACTATCAGGAGTGCCGGACTATTGGAGTTTTACTGTACTTTGATGTCTTCATTAGGGAAATGAGGGTTCAGTAGCAAACATTTCCACTATAAATTCTGTACAGTTGTCAGTAATTCTTAATCTAATTGATGGAGGATGGTAGAAATGGTGCACATGCTAGTTGATGATATAAAGTAGTGTACTTTGCATCTTCTGTTTTGGTAATTTGGTTTGACACTCTGAATGCATTGAACTTTTAAAGCCATATATATCTTCCAATCTTTTCACTGACTTTGCTGTGGTATGAATACTACACAGGTTTCTAGATCTGAGTTCAGGATATAATAGGCTTTTAGTAGCATAATTTTTTTTTAATATTGTATTCTGAAACCTAATATTAGAATGCAGAAAAATGTTGCTTACTACTACCCTGACTAAATTTAATGCAAAGGTCAGATTACCTGTAGATTGTCTTTTTCCTTTCCAGAACATCAAGACCATAAAACCAGGAAAGAAATTGAAAAGTTAAGTATTTCAAATATCAGCTTCTGAAAATCAGGAGATAGAGCTAACCCTACACTGCTGTCCTGGAGCTAGTAATAGCTGTTCCAGATATGTTAACTATGCTAGGTATAGCCATATTGAATGGAGGAGGGATTAGAAGGAGTATCTTGGCAGGTCTGTGATTGTGATATGATGAGACCTGGGGAGGAAACTGGCCTTCTGTGAGGGTCTGAGTCCAACATGTGTGTGATGAAGGGGGTGCACATGTAGTTTGAAGAATTCAGTATTTTTCATTTCAGTGCTAAATTATGTAGGTTGAGTAGCAGTAGTGCACAGGAGTCATTTTAGTATGGGGATTGTCACCTGTGAGGTAGGATATGAGTGATCTGTGGGCTTAATGAATGGTAAATGAAATTATAATATTAGATAGAATCTGGCAGTGAAAGTGAATAGGTTATAAAAGTGTGTATGTGAAGAAGTCAGATTTAGCAAGCCTAGGGTTGTTCTGGAGAATTAGGTTCAGTAATTGAGTGTAGAACACATGCAGGTAACTCCTGTTTAGTACAGCTCAGCTGAACACAAACTTTGCTTTGGCAAAGAATGGGTATTAGACTCTGTGCTGTGGTTGTTCTGTGACTGTTGTGATCCATCTCCAAAGGCAGAATGTGAGTGTGTGTAGAATGGGAGTACTGGGTCATTGCTCTAAGACAGCAGAGTTATGATTGTGTCGGCTTTATATTGCTTCCTGGTTTTCAGCAGTTGAAGTCTGAAATGCCTTAACTCTTCAATTCCTGGATTTCAAAGGTTTTCAACATCAATGAATTTGAAGTTCTGGGAGGACATGAGATACCACAGCATAACTAACTCTTTGTTAATGAGGTTTCAATGAATTTCTTAGTGGTTATTTGTGGTCTTTTTTTGCTTTTTAACAGAGAAATATTTGTGGTAGTGATAAGGATGCAGCCATGTACACAGTTAGCCGATGAGGCCGGGCTCATCGGTTAACGTGCATGGTTACATGCAAGTCTCTCCTGCCCTGGCGCGGCTGCCTCTTTATCGGAGGCAGCAGTGGGTGGGGAGGGAGCAGGTATGTGGGAGCCGGGGTGCACAGGGAGCCAGTGTGCATGGGGAGCCGGCTCTGGAGAAGCTGCCTGCCTCCCTTCCCCCCCAAACGTATAACCACTGAAATTCTCAGTGGTTACACATTTACTTGAATAAACACATTTTAACATCCCTAGTTAGTGGGCAGTTCTCACATAGGTTTGCAGTTGATATGTTGCTCTAATTAGGTAATAATACTTAGCTCTTCTGTAGCGCTGTTCATTAGTTGATCACAAAGCCCTTTACGTCTCTCCCCGTTTTAGAGATCGGGAATCTGACAGGTGAAATGATTTGACCAATGTCCCTCAGCAGGTCAGTGGCAGAGCCAGGTATAGCCTAGTTCAGTTGTGACCTAGTAGAAAGATATAGAGTAAAACTCCAATTGTCCAGCATCCAGTGGTCTGGCACTCCCGATAGTCTGGCACCAAGTGGAACCCGGAAGTGCTCTGGCCAGCCGGACAATTGGAGCTGCTCCGCGCTGCTTCCCAAAGTCTGCTGCTGCCGCTGCTGAAACTGACCAGTGGCGGACTTTGGGAAGCGGCGCGGAACAGAGCAGCTGGGGTGCTGCCCGGTTGGTCCTGCAGCGCCGCCCCTCCCCGCCCCCCGCTTGGCGCCCGGCAGCACCCCAGCTGCTCTGCTCCGCGTTGCTGCCACTGCTGAAACTGATGAGGCGGACTTGGGGAAGCTGCGGAGCAGAGCAGTTGGGGTGCTGCCAGGCGCCGAGCAGGGGGGTGAGGGGCGGCGCTGTGGGACCAACCGGGCAGCACCCTAGCTGCTCTGCCCCTGGCTTCTCCAAGTCCGCCGCTCGTCAGTTTCAGTAGCGGCGGACTTGGGGAAGCTGTGGAGCAGAGCAGCTGGGGTGCTGCCGGGTTGCTCCCGCAGCGCCGCTCAGGTGAGGGACAGTGCTGCGGGACCAACCTGGCAGCACCCCAGCTGCTCTGCCCTACGGCTTCCCCAAGTCCGCTGCTGCTGAAACTGACGAGCGGCGGACTTGGGGAAGCTGGGGGCAGAGGGGCGGCGCTGCGGGACCAACCCGGCAGCACCTCAACTGCTCTGCCCCGCCACTCCCCCAAGTCGCTGCTGTCGCTTGCAGCCCCAGCTGGCCTGTTGCCGGCGGCTGCGTGGGGCTTCCCCCGCCGCCACCCCTCCCCCCCCCGGACCCTTCATAGCCTCCCTTCCGGAGTACCTCCTGATACTCCGGCATTTCCGATAATTCGGCATCCCCTGGGTCCCAAAGGTGCTGGATTATCGGAAGTTTACTGTAGTTTCTAAGAGCTGTTTCTTCCTGTTATAATGAAAATGCTTTAAGACATTTGCAATGTGTCTTTGCTGAGAGGACCCGTGAGTGAAATCACAGGCATGGTCCTAACATTTTTCCAGTTTTATTATATTGGGGCAACAGTAATTTCAAACAGATGAAACAAGACTGATGTCTCTTCCATCCCCACCAGTTCTGCAACATTCTTCTTCCAACAACATTTCCAGCTCACTTTCCATTAAGCTAGTTGGCATGTAAGAAGTTGCTTCTTTACATAAACAGATTCAGGCAGCAGCCTTCTTGGGGTTGCCCACTTTCGTTAGTTAGCCTGAGCTGAACATGTAGCAAGGCTCCTCCCTTCTTCCCCCCCCCCTCCCCCAGCAGGACTCCTCCTCCTCCTCCAGCCTGCCCCACTGCATCTAATTCCTCCACTCTGTGTGGGTGCAGGGAATGTACCTTCATTTTGTATTTCTTGGTTCTCAAAGATTTAAATTTGTGTTACTTTCAAGAATCTCGCCCCTCATTCTGGTTCACCTTGAGGGATAGGGTGAGGGGTTCAGTCACGCACAGAGGGATAGGAATCTCCAGGTCCTGGTGTGTGAGCACATAAGAATAGATAACTTGGGGCTGACAGGCTACTCCCCACTCCAATCCTGCACTTCCTCTGACATTCTGCCGTCTCCCTCCAATTCCCACCTCTCTGACCTGAGCCGCCTTCCTCCTTTATTCTCCTTCCCATTACCTTACACCTGGGTGCATCCCCAAACTGTAACTCTCTCCTGGTTTCCTTCTAACTCCTCTGCTGCCCTAATTCCTCTAGCACTTGTAATTTTTTTATTTTAAAAATAGTTTTGAGCATCTTCTGAATTTTCTGCTGTACTCCGATTCTGCTGTCTCACACACAACCCCCGACACCGAAACAACTCTTTGAACGAAGCTGCTCGTAGCAACATGGCTTGTGTTTAATTGTTGGGTTTCTGCCATCAGTGGGTTTCAAATGTAGGGTCTGGGTATAGTTCCAGTTTAATGGCCGCAGCGTGTCGTCTTATTCACCCGCATAAGGTGAAAACTTGTGGTCTTGCAAGTTTCTTGGCTTGTGTTTCTGTACATGCCCAGGGCAATTCTTTTGGCGTGTGACTGTTAGCCCTCAAAATAGTTTCTTAGCCTCTCTCTTCCGCTATTACTTTCCCACAGGGATAATGGGTGTCAAGCGCTAGCTGGGTAAATGTTGAATGATTGAGAACACTTGGGGCTCAGTGAGAGCTAAGGATTGACTCTGAAGTGTGGGCCCCAAAAAAATCTTTTTTGTGGGGTGCAGGCTGTATCTTGGGAACCCCTTGGTCCAGTGACTCCAAACTTGGATTGTTAATCCTACAGACACAACATTTCCATATAGCTGAATAAATATGCATGCAGATTTTAGATCACTTAGCAGTTGTCTTTTGAGAAATTGCTTCTGTTAACCTTACCTATAGCAGAGCTAAAGCAAATGGTCTGGTAGCACTTTATAGACTAACAAAACATGTAGAAGGTATCCTGAGCTTTCGTGGGCACAGCCCACTTCTTCAGATGACCGGAGTAATGACTAGGGGATAAGAAATCTCGAAATAAATAGGAGAAAGATGCTCTGTCGCCCACCCTCCTGGCACTCTGATGTAAACCTCATCTTGACATACAATCCATCCTGGATCAAGTAAAGTAGGTAAAGGGGGTGTGTGTGTGTGTGTGTGTGTGTTTCTTTTCTTTTTTTTTTTTTTTAAAAAAGAACACTATGCAATTTGCTCTTTCTATCTGTCAGTTTTCGATGAATGAACCACTATTTTTCATGAAAACATTGGAAAAGTGTTTTGAAACTTCAAAAACTTTTCAGTTGGCTCTGAGCCTACTTCACTAACAGCATCATACTAAAAATGAAATTTGTGCTTCTTACAGTCTGCAAGCTGATTATCATTGTTTTTAAAAAGTCTCCATCTTGATTAATGTAATTTTAATTTTAAACTGAATATTTCTAAAATATGTATCTTGTGGGTTTTTAATGTAAAGCTTTTCAAACATTTCTTCTAATTCTTAAACACTTTTAATGTTCTTACGTCATAAATCTCTAGGTTTGACATAAAGTAAAAATGTCCCTTTAATTAAAAAAAACCACGTTAGTTATTAGGCATGAAGTTTCATTTTCAATAAAGATTTTCTAGTGAAGCACTTTGGTTTTCTAAAAATTCTATTTCTTCACTATATTGTTGGATGATTGATTGCAAGAGTTCTTCAGATTTTCTGATATTGATATATTAGGGACTCTTGTTAAATAGTAGCCCTCATTAGTATCCCATTATTGCATAAAACAGTTTTCTCTATTTTTCTCTCTTATTTGTATTATTTGTTGAGCCCTGTGTGTGTGTGTGTGTGTGTGTGTGTGTATGTGTATGTATATATATATATTAAAAAAAAAAAATCAAATAACATGAATCAGCAGCATGAAGCAAGTGCCTAAGGCAGTGTTTCCCAATTTTATTTGGCCATGGAACCCTTTTCAGCTTTTCAGAATTTCAAGGAACTCCTAGGTTTTGTCAAGCAAAAAAAAAAAAAAAAAGAGGGGAACCCACCAATACATGAAAATCACATTCCTTCCCCAAAACCCCACCCCTTTGAGGCCCCATCCTCTCTGTTCCCCTCCTCTCCATCACTTGCTATCTCCAGTCCTTATACACTCTCACTGGGTTGAGACAGGAGGTGTGGGCTCTGGGATGGGAATGAGGGATTTGGGTGTGGGAAGGAGTGAGAAGTGCAAGCTCTGGGAGGGAATTTGGATGCAGGAGAAGGGGATGCTGGCTCGGGAAGGGGGCTCCAGGCTGGGAGTGTTGGGCTCAGGTGGAAGGTTGGGGGCTGAGCAAGTCACAGGCTTGTGGATGTGAGGGTGCAGTAGTTTGGGTTGGATATGTGAGGGGCTCAGGGCAAGGAGGCTGTGAGTATGATGGGCTCAGCACACAGATTTGTAATGTGTGGATGGTGCAGGAGTGTTGTGGCAGAAGATTGAGTATGTGGGGATGCAGGAGTTTGGGGATGTAAGAGGCTCAGGACGGGGTTCCAATGTATGACGGGGTCAGGTGGTGCAGGAGTGTAATGATGCTGCAGTGAGATGGGGATTTGGCCCCAATTGGGGGCATGTTGGCCAGGCTTCATTTTTAAATAAAATATGTCAAACTCAAAAGGTTTTAGCATTGTCTTTATTTATGGGAGGGGTGGGGAACCTGTTTTGAGTCAAGGGTCACTGACCCACAGAAAAGTCAGTTGGGGCCACACAAGTGAGATGCAAAAAAACCCTCAAAAACCCCCAAGCCTCACTAATGTGGTCCCAACTGTGCTGGTGGGGACAGGGTGCTAGTGGGTGCTGGGGCCGGGGAGAGGGTGCTGCTTGGTGGCAGGATGCTGGCAGAGGTGGCAGGGTACTGGGGCAGGATGCTGCGGTCAGGGACATAGTCCTGCTGGGCACTGGGGTGGGTGGTAGGGTGCTGGGACAAGGAGCAGGGTGCTGGGGCTGGGGACTGGGTGCTGGGGTGGGTGGCAGGGTGCTGGGGCCAGGGACAGTGTCCGGGGGTAGCAGGGTGCTGAGGCTGGGGACTGGGTGCTGTGGTGGGTGGCAGGGTGCTGGGGCTGGGGATAGGGTGGTGCTGGGGACAGTGCTGGTGGGGGCAGGGGACAGGGTGCTCATGGGGGGGGGGGTCTGGGCAGGGGACAGGGGCAGCTGAGACCAGTACCTGGCAATCCTGCAGCGCACCTGGGTTCCAGGAAGTGTGCGTCTGCACTTCCCCTCCCCAAACAGCTGGCGTGTGCACTGCCTGAACAGCAGGGGCTGTTGTACCCTAGCAACTTACTTCCACGATGCCGTCCTGCAGGGGGGAAGGGGAGGAGGGGTGCGGGGAGTCCCAAGGCAGAGAGTGCTGCCTGCACAGTCGGAGCTGCTCAGACCCGGGTCTCCTACCCCCTTGCCCCCATGCAGAAAAGCCACGGAACTAAGTTACCAGGTGCCACAGCCCCAGCTGTTCAGGCAGCGTGTGCCGGCTCCTTTGGGGAGGGGAAGTGCTTCCCTCTCTGCTGTGGGTCACGTGGGGTCACCCCTGTCCGGCACCCCCCTAGTGTGCCGGCCGGGAGCAACTGTTCCCCTCTGCCCCCGCCTTGCTATGCCTCTGCGTCGCCAGGGAGGAAGGGGAAACAAGTGTGCTGCTTCTTTAAGAAGCTGGCTAGCCGGCGCTCTCTCTTTCAGAGGGGGCGGGAGAGTGCCGGCTCCTCGCGGAACCCCTACTTATACTTCGCGGAACCCCAGGGTTCCGCAGAGCACCAGTTGGAAACACTGGCCTAAGGCATGTGGCAAGTCTAATTTTGAGTGGTCTACTTAGCACCTTTTTCATATGTTGCAGTTAAAGTTGTAAAACACTATGATTAGGTTGCAGTTTGCTGCTATGGTTAAGGTTATGTTACAACTTTCCTTAAAAGTGCATATTGCAGGCTGTGGTTCTTAAATGTTGTAATGCTCTGGGCTAAAACTGGTATCAGAACGATAGTGGTTGTGTTTTGTGTGTTGAACATAAGTGTTTCTTTAAATCTTTTAGTATTAAGCTTTAAGAGCCAGGAATGCAGTACATTTTTATTTATATTTATATTTAAATAAAAATGGGGAACAGCCTGTAAAACTCGTGTCAATTCTCTCTTAAATTAATAACATACAGCCCTTCTTTGTACTTGGATACATTTGATTATCACATGAATGGAAGTTTGCGTAATAGAAAAAAACCCATTTTCCTAAGTATGATACCTTGAAATAATACAAGTATATATGCACGTGCTTACCTATTGTCCTCTATACAAAGAAGACTAACTTAGCAGAAAAAAAATTGTAAAGAACTATTAATGATATTTGGTCCATTTGTTTGTTTAATGTGAACGAAAAGTGTATTCCAATCCTCTGAATTGTATAAATGTCATAGTTAGGACATATAGTTGCTCCAGATTTTGTGTCCGATCCGAAAAAGCTAACTTATACAAGTAGTCCTTACATAATTATCCACACTTGCTTTTTTAGGACTTTAGGGGTTTGGGGATTGGACCCTGATAGAATGCAGTAGAGAAGGAGATAATCTTCTTTGAGTGGCCTTGGATAACATCTGTTTGACTTCTCCAGTAAAGTGGTGATGTAGGATTGAAATTTGAATAGGTTGGGTGTTGGTAGCTTTTATATTTTTATCACATGGAGCCTTGACATTTCACTTTAGGCAGAAGCTCTAATAGTGTTAATTTAAAGTGCATGTTTGTAGTGCACATAAAACAAATCTAGAGGATTATAAAGTCCAGTTCCTGAAGCCTAGATTTACTATTGGACTACTTCAGTTTTTTTAAATGATGTGAATAGTGGGAAAATTACATTTCCTTAGTCAAATATGGCATCTGTTTTTTTTAAATTGCTTTTTCTTTCATATGATTTAAGGTGAATCAGTTTTTAAATTGAATAAGCAAACTCAAAAGTTGGAGTCTTGCTTGCCTAGGGTTTATTCTGTTTAAAACCTCAATTGTTTTAAATATAACTTTGTAAAAGGAGAACACTGAAAATCTACAAAATATTTTAATATAATGCTAACTTTTTAAGTGATGCATAAACAAGTCAGTCTGATTCTAAAATAATTATAGCAAAATGAAATGACTTCTCATACAAACCAACAAACAACCTACACACAGACTGGACAATAAGAGGTAAAGATAAACCACATTGAGCCACCATAGTACCTCATCTTAGATTGTAAATTAATTGGGACAGGGACTCTGTTATGTGTTTTGTACAATGCCTGGCACAATAGGAATCTGGTGCATAACTGGGCTTTTAAGTGCTGTTGTTGCAAATAACCAAGTGATGATGATTAATGTTGAGGCAGTATTAAAACTAGCTCTGGCTATGTCTACACTGCGCCTGTTTTGCGCGCAAGAAATATGCAAATGAGGCCAAGTGTGGAATATTGCCGAGCCTCGTTTGCATAATTAATGAGGCTCCGTTTTTGTGCAAGAGCCATTCTTCCTAGAAGAAAAAAGCGAAAGAATGGCTCTTGAGCAAGAGGGGGTTTTTGCGCAAAAAGGAGCTGTGTAGACCGCTCCTTTTTGCACAAAAGCTTCTTGCACAAAAATGGAGCCTTATTAATTATGCAAATGAGGCTCTGCAATATTCCATTCTTAGCCTCATTTGCATATTTCTTGCGCGAAACGGGCTCAGTGTAGACATAGCCTCTGAGTTTTTATGTCCAAATCACACTCTAATTACGTACACATAATACAATCTTAATAACCAAATAACTTATGCTGCTGTGTTAATTTGGAGCTATTTACAGTTTTTTTATGCAGCAGTATGCCTTATGGTTTAGAGTAATACTAACTTGCATTATAATAATATGCAGAGACTCCACCTGAGATCAGGGCCAAATACTGTGCAAATGTATAATAAAGTCCCTTCCTCAAATAGTTTATGCTCTAAAGAGAAAATAAGAAAGAGTAGGAGAGAATAATCAATTATGACAATTGGGAACTGAGATATAGACTAAGTAATTTTCCCAAGGTCACGTTTGAAGTTTGAGACCAAGCCAAGATTTGAATTACATATGATTGTAACCTCGGTGGAACAGGGCTGCTTTTATCTTGTTTGTACAGGGTATAGGACAGTGAAGACTGCCGGGTCCATGACTGTGGCTTGTAGTTACTACCACAATATCAATAATTAATAACAATGAATCTGTAGTTCTTAATTTCCAGCCTAGTGTATTATTCACAAATCAGTCTTTCTTCTTTGGTGTTTTTGCATATGGAAAAGGAAAATTTTTATAGAATAAATAGTTCTGTGCCATGATCTGTTTCAGAAACTATTTTAAAAGACTGTATTTATTCTGATAAAGCAAATGTTGATTGTGTAGTGAACAAAATAAATATGTGGATGCAAATAAAAAAGTAAAGTAAGTATAATCAGTATTCTCAAAATTGTGTAGGGGGTACCAGATGACTACCGTGTATACTCGTTCATAAGTGGACTTTTTTGGGGGAAAAAAATCCTGCTATGAAGAGCAGGGGTTGGCTTATGAATGGGTTTTAAAAAGGTAGAGTGGCAGCGGGGGATCCAGCTTGAGCAGGACACAGCAGTCCTGGCTTGCGCCGGATCCCAAACGCTGCAGCTCTGCCTTTTAAATGTAGCAAGAGCCGCCAAGCTCTTACTAAGTTTAAAAAGCAGAGCCACAGTGGTCTGGGGCCTGAACCCCCTCCAAACTTAGTCACTGGCCCACTTATAAGTTCCTAAACCCCTGTACTCTGGAGTTGGCCTATAAATAGGTCTGACTTTTAACATTTTTTTTCTCTGTAAGTTTGGGGGGTCGGCTTGTAAATGAACAGGCTTATGTTCAAGTTTGTACTGTACTTCCTTTCCTTATAGTTCTTAAAGTGAAAGTTATAACGTGTAACTTTGGACTAAATATTAATATGTTTGACGCTCTGGCCTGCCATTTTGCATAATCTTGTAACGGTATTTATTCTATCAGTCTTTTCTGTCCTCCACATTTATGGTTAAATGTGTATGTAATGTACCATTGTCAGAAAAGACACCAATATGAGCAGCTTCACTTGTTTTCCTGTGTGCATAGAATACAGTCGTTTTTTGTGTGAAGAAACCATCAGTGTCATGGGTTAATTACTGGAAAGAGGCAAACACTAGCTCAAAAGAATCACATTAAATGAACTTGGCAAGTAGATTTAAAAAACAAAAATGGTTTTACTTTATGCTGCTTCGTTTTTATAAAGGAGGCCTGATTTTTTTTTTTCTTCCTTACCTTTTTTTACATTGGAAATTCAGAATGTGTGTTTACATGGGCACAATAGCAGATGGAGAATATAGTGAAATTGATGTAATAGTTGAGCGAAAGAGGGATTTTTAAAAAGGAGAAGTTTCAACATCTCTGCCTCTTCATTAAAGGCAATGTCTGCATTACAATATATGTTGGCAAAATGTGTTGCACCTCCCTGAGTTATACCAATATAAATGCTTGTGTGCACAGGAAAATGTCAGAGAGCTTCTCCTGCTGATACAGCTTATGCCACGCGCAGAAGTGGGGGTTTTTTTTGTGTTGACCAGAGAGCACATCCTGCAACAGTGTAGCTGTATCAGTATAGCTGCTGGGTCATATATGTAGACGTACCCTTAAGTATGAAACCTTTCATTGTATATGATGTCTCTAAATAGTTCTATAGTAAAATAGGTCAGTCCTGAAATTTCTAAGGTAAAACAACAAACAGGAAAAAAATCAGGTCCTCTTTACACATCATAAAGAAATATAAATAAAAAGACACAACCCAATTTCACCTTAGTTCACCTTCAGAAGAACAGTTAGGAAATAAGGCAGGTCTGAGCAGGTTAGTTGTGTGGAAGGTATGTCAGGCCTTTCATGGCATGGTCAGAACATCTTTAAAATTCTAAAGTGCTGTTGTTTAGTGATTTGAAAAGAAATTGGATAAATTACTATTTCTGAATCTGTTTCTGATAAATCACCTGCCACTGAAAGTTCTCTTTTGGAACAAATATGGATTAGAAACAGAGTGATTTATTTGCCTCTGGACAGTTACTTTCTTGTTTTGTTTACCCTCTTCCCATTTATGTTTTTAAATAAATGTTATGAGTTAGCAAGCACTCAGCATCCCATATACTTGCTGTTTGTTCTCAGCATAGTTTGCATGCAGAAAAACTAATACTGCCTTTCCTAGAAAGGGCATAATTAGTATCTTGTTTTGATTGCCACCCATACTTAAAGTGCTGACATCATAAATTTGACTCCAAAAAATCAACATTCTTTTAAATTAAACTTCTTCATATTTATCCTTTTACATTGCTCTACCCCCCCCAAAAAAGCAATATCCCGTGTTTATTTTTTAAGTCTTAAAAACAGTTGAAGTAATGAAGTCTTCTTTTGATAGCAGTCTGCAAAAGTAAAGACCCAATTCTATTACAATGGTGTCTTTAGGGTTAAGAAGTAGAAGGCGATCTGTGTTTTTTACCAGAAACAAATTAATGTAGTTATATCTCCATTAACTCTTAATTTTAGTAAGATGCAGATTTTATCCCTGGAAATGCATTTTCTTGTTGAACTGAAAAATTGTAAGAAGTGAAAATAATTCTGAAATTAAGTTTGTGAAACAAGCAATCTACTATTAAGATATTAAATTGGGAAAATTAGTTTAGCATCAAGAGGAAAATCTCCCGGATATATTAGTTAAATTGAGCTTAATGGCTGTAGGAGATGTATTTTTGCCTAAAGAAAATACACTGTTGTGTTAAGGCTTACTTTTTTTTCCTTGGTCAATTGCTCTGTGGGCCAAATAAGATACAGAACTGTTTGACAGGTGGACTATCTTGTCTTCAGGCATTCTGCTGTTATTTTTTTGATGTAGCTGCTAAGCTAGTTCCTTCCTTCACAAGCATAGCTTATAGTTCTGAACAATAATTAGCCTGCCTATTTGGGGTGTCCTTTTAAAACCACATTTATAACAATGTTCAGTAGCAGAAATCTTCCAGCTAATGTCCTGAAAGCTGCTATTATTACCTTCTGTTATGTGGTATGAAGAGGGAAGAAGACACTTTTAAATCAAAAAAGAAAAGAACAACTCATGTTGTAAGGAGGGCAGAAAATTGTATAGACCTAATAAGCAAATAACCACCTTCCACTGAAAATGTGAGGAAAGTATACCCTTAGAAAAGCTACTAAAGAAATAAGGAATTGTTTATAGAACTATGTAACTAGAAATAAAGAGATACAATTAGAGCTGGTTGGAAAATGGAAACTTTTGTTCTAAAATTTCTGTGAACACATTTTTTCATTGTTTCAGATCTAAATAAAATTAAGGAAAGGACAGCCAAGGCTGAGCATTATGCTGAATATTAGGAACATTTTCCCTTTGTAGTATAGTATCCCAAGGAAAGCAGTAGAAACACCACCCTTGAAAAATATAAAACCAGCCTTCAGTTACAAGTAGATACAGGAGACTTGAAATCTCTGTATAGTTCTGCTTTTATTAGATCTGTGCATTTTAAGTTCTTCTCTTGACTCAAGCCTCCCGTTCAATTGCTCCAATCATATCTTCCTTTCACTTTCTTTTGGCCTTTGCATCTGTTCTTAATACCCCCTATAATTTCCTCTGGCCATGGACAGCCACTTTATCTTTTAAGTCACATACCTCAGTTTAAAGTCTTTTAGCAATAATTCACCATAAAAACAAATCTTATTAAAGCAAATGAAAAAAATCAAACCATGCTGGCTTTTTTTTTTAAATCTTCATCTGGTCTCTTGGCATAGTAGATCTGTAGTGTTTGATTTATTAGTTATATAGTCCTGGTGGAGTGTCTCCTCTTTAATTAGAGTATTTATTGGATATTAGTAGTAAATGAGGGGAGCTAAATCTCATTGAAATAATTTGGAAGTCTTTTTTTTGATTGACCACAGAGGGTTTTGGATTAGGCTCAAGCTGAGCAAAACAATCAAAGACCGAGGATGGGCATGGTCATCTACTTACAAGAGAGCTAGGTAACCCAGTACAGTAAGTTTCTTACATCTCTTCTATGAATTGTGTTGCCAGGCCACCTAAGATTCAGTAATGATAATAGTACATGGATTCTTTGAATATCTGCCTATTGGAAAACCTTGATCTATGAAAATATCTGGTAGCAATGGTTTCTTGTGAACTGATACTGAAAATGAGTTAACGAAACTGGAAGAATAAAATTGTTTTCATCATTTTCACAAAAACAGCTCTTTATAAGGAAAGGAAGATAAAAGCCTCACTTCGTTTTTGTGGTATATGGGCTATTCCAAAATTCCCTGAATTTCAGGGTTTTACTGTGTATGTGGAACTGTTGTCTATTTTTGCTATATGCTATTAAATGGCTGCTCTTCTATGTTAGAGATGATCACACTTTCAGTGGAGGGAGAAGTAATATAATTTGTAAAGCATTTAGGGCTTTTGATAAGGGTTTGTGAATGTTGCTGCCACTGCTAGTGCACATACGCTAGGTATAGTTGCTAGTTACTCTGTTATGGGCACAAACCTTTTAAAAAAATCTTATGATTCAAGCAGTCGCCTTGCACATTTCCAGGAAATATGCACCTCAGTGCATCTCTTTGTTCCCTTGCCTCTGGTACCAACTATGAAAGTCCTACAATATTTTTTTATCATGACATGCATCTGACAAAGTGGGTCTTAGCCCACAAAAGCTTATGCTCCAATACATCTGTTAGTCTATAAGGTGCCACAGAACTCCTTGTCGCTTTAGTTAGTAGATAGTAGTAAGCAATCCTGGGGTACTCAAGTGATGAGGGCCATGTAAATACTGAAATGAAAAATAGATCAGTATAATGCTATGCTTTGGGTATTTTTTTTTTTTTTTTTTTTTTTGTATCTAAAGGGTTATGGTACAAAAGGCCTTTATCTTAATAACTTGCTGTTTTCATCTAGGGAAGAGGTTTGAGAGTCAGGAGACCTTGATTCTATGTATGCTGTCTCTGTATGCTGTCTCTGTTTTACATACATTTATAAAGTTCTTTGGATGAAAGATTCTGTATGAGTACAAAACAGTAGTAATAAATTTGTACATAATTACCAATAGCCTACATTGAATTATGTAAGTGTTGCTTTGAGCTGTGTTTTTAAATGAACGTTTCACACTTGTAATATTTTCAAAGATGTCAGGTGAAGAAATAACAAACCATGCCCCAAATAATTTTCCTCAGTTACATTATGTAAGAACATATTCAGGATAACAGAGTGATCAAATATTTTTCTCTGTTAAGATGATGAGGATGACTTCATTAATAAGAAGACTTCACAGAAACCCAAGGAGAATGGAACATCAGCAAGCAGCTGTTCAGGAACAGCAGGAGCAAGAAAGGAGGATGCTAAACCACAGGCTGGAAGTAAACCTTTATCTCCAGTAAAATTGACACCAACCTCAGTACTCGATTACTTTGGAACTAGTAGAGTGCAACGATCAGAAAAGAAATTGGTAGCAAGCAAAAGAAAAGAAGTGAGTATTCAGCATATTCTTGTTTAGCTGCTCAGGTGCTTAATGATAGCAGATCAAAATGGCTGGTTTAGTGAACTGCTTAACGGCAATGCAGAGCTGCCACATAACCATTTGTTCTTGACATGTCTTGTTTTAAAAGCCACTGTAGTGTAAATGAGTATTATTTTGACTAACAAATCCAGATGTATTAGAAGTTCTAAAAAATATTGATCTTTTCAAAGAGAAATGTATAATTTGATATTCAGCAAAAAGTAGTTCATTAATGTCCTAATATATGTGCTATGCTTCTGTAGCAAAATTTTCTGTTTTGTAGATTTTGTGAAATTAATTCATTAACCACATGTAGTAATAAAAAAAATTATTAAATTAGTAATTATTAAAACATAAGATTTGGTGCATGGTAAGGGATAACATTTCTGAAGTATTGCATCATTTTGTAGGAAACAAATTTTTAAAATACTGGTTGCACCTTTCTAGTTCAGCACTCTCAGGGCCTGATGGGTGCCGAACTAGAGACTATGCCAAACTGTGGGAAGTCGATCATTACGAACACTTCTACTGCTTAATGGGCTCTTAGAAGACTTTTGTGGGTAAATTAGAACTAAATAACAGTGCAGAACATTGAGCGCCAGGAGTGGCAACTATAAAACAAAAACAAAAGCAAACAAACAAAAAACACCTTTATAGAATCGCAGGAAACTTGGCCAAACTCATAAGTGGACATCTGGCTAACTACAATCATACTGGACCATGGATGTTGCTGGACCAGAGAGGTTCAACTTGTACTAAGAAAACAAGACTTTAATTAAACAATGGAAGAAATTCAAGTTGCAACTTACTACACTCATTTTAGAAACACCAGCAAAATGGAGGCTAGCAGTTTGCTAGTCTCTCTTCCTGTTCAGCTCTCTGAAGAGTGATGTTACCAAATGATGTTTTTTAACACTAAATAACTACCAATGGACCCATTTTCCTATAGCTGCAACTGTTTGTCAGATTTTTTTTTTTAATTATAACATGGAGTTGGTAAGAACAAGCTTCTTTTTTTTTTTTTTTTCTTCAACAACTCTATATTTTACATGTGCAAAGAGAAACCTGATAAGGAATTTCTCCCAATTCTAGTCCTATGTGAAGAGTTTTATTGTACTATCAATAAACTGTCTGAAATGCTTGATTAAAAAGTCAAGAACACTAGAGAATATCAGTATGAATTTCTAAAATATTGTTTGACTAAAAATTGAAAATTTGTAACGTTTGTGAAAGATGTTGGCCTGACCCCAACACTCCCCAGCCTGGAATCCCTTCCTCGAGCCAGCATCTCCTTCTTCACCTCCTCCTGCACCCAAATTCCCTCCCATAGCTTGCACCTCTCACCCCTTCACTTACCCAAATCCCTCATTCCCACCCCAGAGCCTGTACCTCCTGTCTCAACACAGGGAGAGTGTATAAGGGCTGGGGATAGCAAGTGATGGAGAGGAGGGGAACAGAGAGGACGGGGCATCAAGGAAGGGGTTGGGTCTTGGGGAAGGGATGGGGGTAGATCTTGGCTTGTCCTGACATTTAAAAAGTGATCTTGGGCGTAAAAAGGTTGGAGACCTCTGCTCTAGGGTTAGGGCATGGGCTTTAAGCAGATCTCAAGCATGAAATTCAGGGGTTCAAACTCGGGGGAGGGGACCTAAATGGTGCATTGCATAACTATTCTGGCTGGGGAGTTTGAGACCCCTGGGCTAGGGAAATTATACTCTTCATAATTAATACAACTGTATTCCATGGTACCTTTCTAGGTAATGGGAGAACTTGAACTGTTGTTTTTGTTTTCCTTTCTTTCAACTGCAGCTTTCACACAGCAGAGATTCCTTGCTAAAAGATGAGGCCATTGCTAAGCAACTGCAGTTAGAGGAAGATGTAGAGGTAAACTTAGTCCTGGTGCTCTGTCCCCACAAATCAAATAATCCTCTTTAACAGCCTTCACTTGACAACAAAATAGCTTTGTCGTGTTTTGTGTTGAGCAATTCTGTGAATTTGCTGTTCCAATGACTTGGAAAGGGAAGACAGATTTTATGCCTTCTTTAAAAAATACATTTAAACAATAAAGTTATTATATGCAAGGTTATTTTGTGGATGTCATTTTAATATTGTAAATGGGGCCTCCATATGTACCCTACTCTCTGCGGTTCTACATCACTCTTGCACACTCTTACCTGTCTTTACTACTCCTGCCCTTTCAGATCTACTCTTCGTTCCTCCTTCCTCCTTCTTTACTTCTCTCTCTTGCCCTGTGAAATGCATACTCCATCTCAAAAGAGATCACTGCCATCCATGACCATTTCATTTGATGGTCTCTTGATCTCCATGCACTTCTAGACATATCATTCTTATCCACAATAGTACTGTATTTAATTTTATAAACACCATATTAATCTGTTTTATATGGGGAGAAGGGTAGAATATCTGTAAAAATGTGTACATGTTTTCTTCATTGAAGGGAAGACTGGGTGATTTACGTTCAATAGATGTACAGGAAAATGTTTAATGCATAAGTATTCTATGAATTAAATGTTTTATAGTTTACATACATTAAAAAATAGAACATCCTCCATGACAGTGGTTCCCAAACCTTTTGGCATCACGCCCCCTTTTTGATTTTTTTGAAAAACCCTCATGCCCCCTTCCCCAACAGCAAAACTTGTTGAGCAAAAAAAAAAAAAAGGAACTGACTGGGGAAGCAAAACTTGATGGCGGGAGGGGGGGCTGGGTTGCCTCGCGCCCCCCCTGGAATTTCTTCATGCCCCCAGTTTGGGAACCCATGGTCTATGAATTTGCCAGAAAATATTATCTTCTCATAGGGTTAACTTTTTATATTAAATAGTCTTTTTTAAAAAACCATACAAGTTTTCTTTAAATCCCTAATGCAATTTGTACAAGAGTGGTGGTGCTGTAGATATAATTAGAGCATCTCCATTACATTTCTTGTGTATCTTTTACTTAAATGCCTCATTTACATTGATGATACTATTTGTCTGTCCTTTTTCTTCTTTCTGCTGGAAGCAGGAAAGATAGATGCCATTCATCAGCTTCAGTATACTACCAGTGTTATGGTTACATAGAAAATAGTGCCTGTGGTATATCTGGACTTATGAAGTCATCTATTTGAATCATGCAGGAAGGCGTGTTTGTTCTTGGGTTAAGGCAGTTTACTTGCTGTTGCAAAAGGATTTGATTTGTAATGTGGAGTACAGCTATTACCAATAAACACCTTAGAAAGGACAAATGTTTGCCTCAAGGCACAATATTAGATGATGATAATGGTAACAAGGATTCCTGTCACTGTTGTAGATGTTGCCTTTGTTAGGTTTTCCTTCATTTGTTCCTAATAAAAATATAAAGCCTAGTTATATTTGGCACAAGATAATAATTAATTGCAAATGAAATCTGAGGAATTGTGTAGATCTAGACTCTTTATAAAAAAAAAAACAAAAAAACCCACGGAGGAAATCTATTTTGTTGAAATTGCTATCTATATTTTTCAACAGGACTCGCATCTGTCTAATATGTCAGTTTCTCAAATGCATTAAAGTAAGAGCCAGGGAAGTGTCAGGATATATTTGTAAAAATCTGCCATCTTTGAATAAGCAAACTGGCATTAAGATGCCACTTTCATTATGGGGATGTTTTAATATAGAACAGGATTTTTTTTTTCCTGAAATCAATTCTGAAAGAGGATCTCTGAGACCAGCCGGGAGCTCCCCGGTAACAGATTGTCAGTAGTGAGATCCTGACTTCTTTTCTGATTTTAGATGTGTAATGTATTAAGAAGGTTGTCCAAATGTTCAAAGGAACAGAATAATGGGATTACACAATTTTATTCCTAAATATCTAGATAGCTTGTCTCTTTATATAGTGGGTTGGTTGGCATTACAGATACCTTTCATGGAGTTCAATACTGTCTCAACACTTGGGGAAAAACAAGTCATTTTGTAGCATTTGGAGAAGTCTAATGCAGCAGTATTCCCTCTTGGTGAGATATTTGATTTAAATTATTGTCTTTGTCCATGTGTTTTGTGAGTTTTTGATCTTTATATACAACCTATCTATAAATTAATTCTTTGACAAAAACCTGTATATTCTCCTCTTTTCACAGCTAGAGAGACAGCTGCATGAAGATGAAGAATTTGCCAGAACTCTGGCCATGTTGGATGAAACACCAAAGAAAAAAAAGGTTAATTTTTAATAAGTTTTGTTTTAAAAATAAAAATATTTTTAAAACTAAAATGTTCTTGTGACTCCTGGATTGCATTATATTTGTGTGTATGTATTTTATGGAGATCCATGGGGAGGCAAGAAGCATTAGGTTATGAGATTGAAAAGGTTATGCCCACTTGTACATGGTTCTGGGATGCATTAACAAGAGTGTTGTGAGCAAGACACGAGAAGTCTTGTGCTGATTAGGCCTCAGTTGGAGTATTGTGTCCAGTTCTGGGCACCACATTTCAAGAAAGATGTGGAGAAATTGGAGAAGGTCCAGAGAAGAGCAACAAGAATGATTAAAGGTCTAGAGAACATGAACTGTTAGGGAAGACTGAAAGAACTGGGCTTGTTTAGTTTAGAAAACAGAAGACTGAGAGGGGACATGATAGCGGTTTTTAAGAAGCTAAAAAGGTGTCACAAGGAGGAGGGAGACAAATTGTTCTCCTTGGCCTTTGAGGGTAGGACAAGAAGCAATGGGCTTAAACTGCAGCAAGAGAGGTTTAGGTTGGACATAAGGAAAAACTTCCTAACTGTCAGGGTGGTTAAACACTGGAATAAATTGCCTAGGGAGGCTGTGGAATCTCCATCACTGGAGATATTTAAGAGCAGGTTAGATAGACATCTGTCAGGGATGGTCTAGACAGTGCTTGATCCTGCTGTGAGGGTAGGGGACTGGACTCGATGACCTCTCAAGTTCCCTTCCAGTTCTAGTGTTCTATGATTCTATGATTCCCATATTCAGTAAGAATCATCCTCCCTGAGCATCAGCAGGTGTCTTGCTTTTTATCCTTGAAGTTGCGTGGGCAGACTGCTTCCTTTGAAACTGTCACTATGCTCTGTTGGCTGCTAGTGAGTGCAGCAGAACAGTTCTCCTTTACTGGCCCCTTCATTAGTAGAGTTCTTCACCTTTGTCATAATTATAGCTTTGTACATAGCTGTCTAACAAGCTAACTCTGAGACTTACCTGAAGATTAAACAGTAAATCTAGGTGATAATTATATCTATGATCTCACCTAGTATTGTGTGACAGAATGTTTTTTTATAATTAGTAATTTACTGGAAAAGAAGATTGGACCATTAGCAGTTCATTACTGGCCTCTGTATCTCTTCAGAATTAGAAATCTAGTCAATGAAACTCATCATTCAGTTGTCTGTTTTCTGTTTCTGGGCATAATTTCTCTATTAATATATGAAATTTTACAAGACCAAGTTGTAGGCTGGGTATACACTAAGAATGTTAAAATGCAATTATTTGACTAATCGTATAGTTGATAAGCACCCCTGCAGAGCTGCAGTGCGGGTAGCTCCAGAGGAGTGAACTCGAGCCAGGACTGAGAAGTCCTGGCTCATGTTGGCTCCAGAGCCACCCATGCTACGGCTCTGCATTTTAAATGCAGTAAGTGCCACTGGGCTCTTACTACATTTAAAATGCAGAAGCGCAGTGATGTTTGAGGTGCAGCAACCCCTGTCCATGGCCAGCCCTGGCTGCTGTGAACAGGGGTTTCTTGGCAGCAGCAGCCCCTGTCTGTGGGGGGGCCCCAGCTCCCCTTTGGGACCCCTGTGGACAGGGGCTGCTTTGTAACATGTCCCGTATCCCCGCTGCTGCCTCTGATACAGGTGGGGGGCCAGACGGCACCCCAGAAACAGTGCTGGGGGGGGAATGGGCTCTTAAGCTGGCTCCCCCCAGCACTGGCTCTTGTCCCCCCTCTTCCGAAGAGGGTGCACTGCAGAGAACATGATGAGAACGGGGACTGCTTGAGTCCTTGCTCTCCCCGTGCTCCCTGCGGCACTTCTGCTTCTGAAAAGCACTTCAGTGTCACTTCACTTCAAAAGCAGAAGCGCCCGCAGTGGGAACCAGTACAAGTGGGGACTGAAGCAATTCCCACTTGTGCTGTTTCCCACTGTCTCTGCTTCCCCTGCCCCCTCTGACTGGGGGAAACCAGCTTTACCATCTCCTTCCCCCCGACACCAGCTTCTGCTCCCCCTCCCTTGCTGATAGAGGCAGCTGGGGGAACTAGTCGAGTCTCCTATCCAATAAGCATTGGCTTATTGGCTAGTCGACTAGTTGCTTACATCCGTAGTATACAGTTAAACTGGTGCAATAGCATAGCTGCAGCTGCACTGCTGTAGTGTTTTAGTGTAGACTCTGAGTTACTATAGTAATGGGAATGGTTCTCCGATCACTGTGGTAATGGGAGCGGTAGCTAGTGACCTAGTGCTGTCTGGGGGATAAATAAGCTTAGCTACTTTGCTGAGGGGTATGGATTTTTCATAGCTTATGGGACATAGTTGGGTTGACTTAACTTTTTAGTATAGAGCTGGTCTTCGTTTTTAAACTGATTTTGTGAAGTAGTACAGTTTTCCAGTTTGTTTGATTGTGATTCATACTAAAATGTGATGCAGAAGGTTAAAATTTAATATTAAAATACTGAAGACTGAAATAGTTTGTGGGAAAAATTCAAATTAAATCAAAGTTATATTGGTACTTTTGAATGTGTTCTATAGGCAATTATGTAGCAAAATCTTATCAACGTAGAAATGGAATGGTTTAGGGTTTGTGTTTCCTATCACATGTAGGTCCACTTTAAATTCAGCCCAGATTGGTAGATTGTTTGGTGACTTAGTACTTGAGGTAAAGTTGAGTTGCTGATCCAAAGTGAGAGTCCACGTCACAAAACCACCACCTTATTTTGCTTCTGACTTGCAAGAATGTTGGCAATCTCAGAGAAGCCAAGGATTGAAAAAACATAGAAAATGAATTCTTAAAATTGTGGGTCCTCTGTGTTAGAGAGTACCTGATAAGCGAATAGGAGGCTGTATTTTTCAGTGTTGTAAATCTGATGATGTCCACCAGTGTTAAAACATACATAAAATAGGATTGTTATAACTATTATGATTTTCTGCTTCCTTGATTTTATTTGGAAACTAGTTAGAAGTAATCGCCTTTGAAATTCATAAATGAAAGCACAAACTCCTGTTTCTCTTAAGCTGCCAAATGAACTGATTAGGACCAAATTTATCATCATAGGTTATTAGGCATATGTCTCCCATTGGAATAAGGGAGCATGCAGAAGGACAGAATTTGACCCTAAAAAGCTTATCTGCTTAGACGTATTTTCCACAGGTGCATGAATAAATCCTGTTCTAACCAGTGGTGGGACTAACCATTTAAACAGTGCTTTTCAGAACCCAAATACAGCTTTCAGAAATTGAGAGAGATGGTTTGAGCCTGCAGAAGGTGTACACTTCTAACCCCTGGTATTTTGTTTGTTTGTTTAGGCTCGAAAAGATCCAGAAGACAAGCAAATCATTTCAACTACCAAGACAAGTTCAAACACAACAGAAAAAAATAAACAATCTAAAAAAGGTAATGCTAGCATACAGAAAAACTTTAGCATTCAATCTGGAATATGAAAGTTCTCCTGTTAACACACATTTCTCCCCCTCCCAGGGATAACTTCAAACTCAACAGAAGACACAAGGACTAATAATGAAAAGGAACAAGCTAAATCAGAAAACACAAGAGCATCCGGTCCACATCCAGAAACTTCTGTCAGTAAAGCAGTGGAGTTAATGAATAAGACCTTGCCTTTGAAATCTAGCTCTAAGCTTGTGGCTCTGAAACAGAAAGAAGAGAGCAATAAAAAGGGGAGAGAGATTCCCAGTGCAGCGACAAAAGAAAAAATCACTTCAGAAAAGGAAGAGAAGAGAACGCCAAAGAAACAGAAAATTTCTCCCCAAAAGCCTGAGGTAGGGACCTTTCATGAGGGGGGTCACTAGCGCTTGGTGCTGACACAAGGGTATGAATGGGGTTTTTTTGGTGGTGTGTGTGGTTTTTTTTTTTTTTTTTTTTTTCCTTCTCCTTCCTTTTACCAGGTTCCTCATCTGACTATTGTTGCTGGTCAATATGTTTTGCCTTTGCATTTCCTGGAGAACTTCTCATCTCAAGAAGTCAAATTTGTAATGAGGTTTACAAAGTAAGAAAAAGATTACCCAGAAGAATATTTAAAGAATTAGCCTAGGAATTAATAGATCTAGTTAACAAGCACTTCTTAAAGGGTATGTGCACAGAAATATGTTGAAAAGTTTTGTGGGAAGAAAGCACTTCTCTGAATAGTTACATAATGCAGAAATTTGGAGGGGGAGAGCTGAATTGATGGTGAGCGAAGACTTTTTTGGTGCCCAAATTGATTACAGAAGTGAATGGGTTTTTTGAATCCTTGGTATGCAAATACATTGTTACCAGAATAAATAACTCCTAGGCATGTGCTTGGTGCAGGTTATGATACAAATATGAAGACTGTTCTTGCTGAATTCTCGACGCAGGATGCTGTAGATGACACAGGAGGAAATTAATTTAGAATATATGTTAATAAATATAAGAAATGCAGACTTAAGCACAGCATAATCAACTTTTCAACAATTCCTACCTTGTTGTTAATCCTAGACTCTGAAATGTCAGAAGCTTCTGCTAGTCTTAAATTACAAATAGTTAAATGTTAATTTGAGAGAATATTTGGAAGATAATTTTCTCAACTCTTTAATCCAGGGCTACTCAACTTTGGAAGCCCAGGGGGGCCACAATGACACTCACAGCACATGCCGAGGGCCGCAACTTGAGTGTATGTGTGTGGAGCCACGGCTTAAGGCTCGACAAACTATACAATCTACTCACCCTTGGCGAGTAGATTTCAGCCGCGCGCCTCGTTCATTTTTACACACACACACACACACACACACACACACACACACAGGGCTTGACAAACGGCGGCGAAAACTGCTTGCCAGCCCCGTACTGCGCATGCACAAGAGCCGCATTGCGCATGCACGCGCCGCGAATGAACGAGGCGCGCGGCTGAAATCTACTCGCCAAGGGTGAGTAGATTGTTTAGTTTGTCGAGCCGTGTGTGTGTGTATTTGCAAATAGCTTCTTTCACACTGATAGGCATGAATACAAAGATTAAGCCTTAAGCCGTGGCTCCAGACCTAAATGTGGCCAGTGTGAGCCAGTCAGCACCTCTCAGGCCCTGCCCATAAGGCTAAGCAGCTAGCACTTCCCACAATGCCCCGGGGCTCCCAGCACCTCCTCCTTGGGGGCTAGAAACGCTGACACCTTGTATCCTTCTGTTCCAGCCAGGCCGTCCGCTTGTGTTTTTCAGTGTTCACCCCGCCTGGGAGATGCCTCACTGTTGTGGAGCGTGTTCCCAGGGGAGGCCATGTTCAAAGGATCCCACCCATAGGCTGCGTGTTGAGCCTGCATAAACACAAACCTCACTGCAGGCTGCGAACAAATGGGCCATGGGCTGCATGTTGAGTAGCCCTGCTCTAAAATAAGAAGCTAAAAATGGCAAATATTGTCTCTAAAGTTCTGTATGCTTAACCAAAATCATGGTTTGTGTTTGTAAAGAGAAATAGACAATATTGCATTTACAAGGAGGAAGGCCTGAAATCTCTAATAGGTCTTTTCTTACTTCTTAGATTTTTATGAATAAAAGGCTGATGCATCTGAAGCATAGCAAAATAAATTGGTTGTGTGTATCAGCTTAGGGCATGTCTACATGTGGAAATTATTCTGGTTTAAGATTGGATATGAATTTAAAGTGGATTGCTATTCCCTAATAGAGCTCATCCAAACATGATGTTAACATAAATAGTGAAAATGTTCACTGTTGAACAGTAATTCTTTTCACATATTTAAAGAGATGTGCTGCAATACTGTAGAGTTATTTTCCTTTTGTAAAGGCCAGTGTTGCTAGTACAGTTGAACCTCTTTAGTCCAGTGCTCTCTGGTCTGGCAAGGCGCGACATCCTTGGTCTGCAATCATTTTAGATAGCTGGATGTCCACTTATCATGGGTATGGCCAAGTTTCTCACAGTCCCATAGAGTTTGTTTACAGCCACCGGTCCTGTGGCTCAGTGTTCTGCACATGTTGTTTAGTTCTAATTTACCCCTAAATGTCTTCTAAGAGCCCAGTAAACTGTGGAAGTGTTGGTAATGCTGCTAGACATTGACCTCCTGTGGTTCATCAAATTCTCTAGCTCAGCTCTGGTCAGGTCCTGAGGGTGCCGGTCTAGAGAGGTTCAACCTGTAGTTATGTGTCAGCATTTTAAAATGAGCCATAGGGTTTGCTGCTGCTTTAATGCACCAGAAACTATTTGGAAATGTTAAAGAAAGTAAGCCTTGAGTTTGATTGTTACATTGCTTATTGTAAATTTCTTCTTTCAAAGTCTTTCAGTCCTGAGGACTCTGAAAAGAAACGTGTCAACTACCAGGCGTATCGGAGTTTCCTTAATCGAGAGGGTCCAAAAGCACTTGGTTCCAAAGAGATACCACAAGTAAGTCCCAAGTTGGCTGCAGTATTCCCTCTACTCTTTTTCATTCATGCACAGATTTTTTTTTTTTATATACACCCATGTACAGAATAAATTTAAGTGCACTGGGCATGTGTGAATGTGCACCCCCAGTAGTAACTAAACATACTGCTTTACTTAATCAGCTGGGCATCATTTGAATCTCTCCTGAGTGACTGCATAAGCACACAGTTTACAGGGAACACGGGTTGGTTGGTTGTAGAAGATTTACAGCATTTTGTGTGTGTAATAATAGTGATGTATATTAAGGGCTTCTAGGTATAAATTACTTGGTAATACCCAATAATTTGGAAAGGAAATTCAGTTTTTGTGGCATTCAGAGGTGCTTGTGAAAATGTCTTGTAGGAGTCTATAGTTCTGTCATGTTGTTGAGCTCACTTCCAAGAGTGCAGCATTTTGAAGTGTGCCAATTGTTTTGATCCAAGAAAAAATTGATTTAATTTTTTTAACTCCTTACAAAATAAAAGCCATATCTTTTTATGTAAAAATAAACAGCACAAATTAAGAAACCTAAATGTCACAGACTTGGAAACCTTTGGTATAATATTGGATTTATATAGAGATTTAAAAAAAATATTTACTAGGGGTCAGTGCCCCTTGCTTGCTATGCTTGCCAACCCCCCCGTCTTTGGGGGTGAGCAAGACTGATTCTCACCCCGGCGGCTGGGCCCCTCAGGCCTCCCCCTAGCAGGAGGGGAGGGCCAGGGGCCATCCCAGACCTAGCTGTTGGGAAGGGGAGGGCTGGGACCACACTAGAACTGGCCTCTTGTGTCTTCAGCCCCCCCGGCCACAGCCAGCCCAGCTTGCCTCCCTGGCCTCTCGGCCCCCCTCTGGCTGCTGGAGGAGCACCAGGGCTGAGCTGGGGGCGGCGGGAGTGGCAGCGCTGCTCCTCGCTGAGCTGGAGGCCCTGATGCTCCAGGACCCAGCGGGGAACTGCCGCCTCCAGCTGCTCGGGCCAGGCGCACTGGGGCCGTCGTGTGCCTGGAGCTCCAGCCTGGAACCCTCCACACTCCTGCTCCCCGCAAGATTAGCATGCCAGAACTGGCTTCCTGTGGGGGAGTGGAGAGAGGAGAAAACCCCAAGGCTCCATGCCTGAGGCAGCTTGCAAAGAAGTGAGTACACTGCTGTGTGGAGGGCCAGGGGCCCCCTCTCCTCCGCAATGTGCATGCTTCTCTGCAAGTCATCCGGCACAGAGCCTCGGGGTTTTCTCCTCTCCCCACAGGAAGCTGGAGTGCTAATCTTGGGGAGGTGGGAGGGTTCTAGGCTGGTGTTCCAGGCACGCAGCAGCCCCAGTGCGGCTGGATTGAGCAGCTGGAAGTGGCAGTTCTCCGCTGGGTCCTGGAGTGTTGGGAGCCTCCAGTGCAGCGAGGAGCCGCTGCTGCCACCACTGGATGTCCTGCAGGGGAGCTGGGGGCCAGCAGGGAGTACAAGGCGCCCTCCTGATGCAGGGGGGAGGAGAACCCTGACCCGTGGCCGCTTCTTCTGGGGACTCTGTTAAGGCTGGGGGGTGGGGTGACGTGATGAGTCACTCTGTCGCCCCACAGGAAAAACTTTCTTTAATATATAGAGAAACAGTAGAAAACAACTGCCCTTCTGGTTGAAGAAAGTGACTGCCAGGGGTTTGCTGTGCTTGAAGCACAGGGAGTCGATACCTATTGTAACTGAGTTTTCCTACTTAAATTTAGCTAAGTGTCAAACAAATAGTTCTGATTCTGACTATCCATTCAATTGTTTTTGGCTGCTGACAGACTCAGCTAACTAAACAGTACTTGACAAATCAAGGTATTGAAGAAGTTGTTTTTGTAATGGGGAGACATTTTGCTGTAAGTGCATCAAGTGATACTGCTTATTGCAATATTTAATTCTTAGGGAGCTGAAAACTGCTTGGAAGGCTTGACATTCGTAATTACAGGAGTCCTGGAGTCTATTGAACGAGATGAGGCCAAGTCTTTAATTGAGCGTTATGGGGGAAAAGTAACTGGTAATGTCAGCAAGAAGACAAACTATCTTATTATGGGGCGTGACTGTGGCCAGTCTAAATGTGACAAGGTAAGTGCTACTACAGACGATCCAAGAATGAAGTATACAAGTTAATTCACTCATAGACTGTAAGGCCAGAAGGGACCTTCATGATCATTTGGTCTGAACTCCTGCACATTGCAGGCCACAAAACCTTGCCTGCCTACTCCTTTAATGAATCTGTAACCTCTAGCTGAGTTACTGAAGTCCTCAAATCATAATCTAAAGACTTCACGTTACAAAGAATCCATCATTTACACTAGTTTAAACGTGCAAGTGACACATGCCACATAATGCAGTGGAAGGTGAAACCTCCCAGGGTGTCATGCCAGTCTGTCCCAGAGGGGAAAATTCCTCCTTAACCTCAAATATGGCAATCATTTGGACCCTGGGTCTTGCTGAAGTGTTCAACAGCCACGTATCATGTGGGAAACAATTGTCTGTAGAGCCCCGTTACTGGCTATTGGGGATATTTGCTACTATTAGTTGTAGATTAGCTATGTGCAGTGGTAGGCAGTCTTATCATAGTGTCCCCTCCATACAGTTATCAAGTTCCGTTTTGAAGCCAGTTAGGTTTCTTGCCTTCATGACTCCCCTTGAAGAGCAGTTCCAGAACTTCACTCCTCTGGTGGCTAGAAACCTTTGTCTAATTTTAAGCCTAAACTTTTTGCTGGTAGTTTTACATCCAGTTCTTGTGTCAATGTTGGTGCTTAACTTTAAATAACTCTTCTCTCATTCAAAACGTATCCACATGTAAATATACTATCATTACATCTCTCTTCCAAAACAAGACAGTTCTCTCTAAAAGCGTGTTTTAAGGGGCAAAAAATGAAATACAGATTGTACTTAACCAGGACTCTCTGGTCTGGCAACATCTGTGGTCCGGCAGGATCACAGATGTTCATGGATCCAAAAGACCAGGTATAAGGAGGTCTGGCTATGGGGCAGGAGTGCAGTGGTGGGGCCGGTGACTCAGCCAGGAGCCCCATGTATGGGTTGTGGTGGTGGGCAGTGCAGTGGGGAAATCTGGCCCAAACAGTTAAGCAGTAGCAGGAGACTGGCAACAGCTGTGCAGCTCTGGCTCCGGCCCCAGCAGCAGACAGGTAGCTCCAGTCCTTGCCATGCGGATCTGGCCCAGGGAGTCCGGCCATGCAGCTCTGACCCCAGCAGCAGGAGGGCCAAGGGGAGTGACCAGGCAACAGCAGGGTGGGCAGGAGCGCTAGTGGGGGTGGTGGGTGGGGCAGTGGTTTAGCACAGGCCAGGAGGGGAGAGACCTCCCCTGGTCCAGCAAATCCCCTCATTTGGGACTGGTCAGGTCCCAGGGTGCCAGACCAGGGAGGTCCAACCCGTAGTAACTTTTCTTAAAAAAATGAAGTGTTAATAGACTTTGTACTACTAATTTTAGATTGTGTCTCAGTTAAAGGTAACACTGACTTCCTTCTTTTTCTACCAGTAGCTTCAATTTTGACAATAGTTTTGTGGGTTCATCCATACTCATATATGTACAGACAGTATGTCTGAGGAAGTGCACTTTCTTCTATATGTAAGAGCAGGAATACGCCCAAAGTTGACAGCAATGCTAATTAGTGGTGTTTCTGTTAACATACAAATAATACAGTATTTAATATTAAAGGCTTCAGACATGAGTAAATATCTTTACAGTCAATACTGAAGATATTCACTGAGTAGTAGGATGAGTCTGTAGGACAGTGGTCTCCAACCTTTTTAACCATAAGATCACTTTTTCAATTTAAATGCAATGTAAGATCTACCTCACACCCAAATACCCTTGTCCAACTTCCTTCCAGCCCCTTCTTTGAGGCCCTGCCCCGATTCACCCTTTCTCCGAGGCTTCACCCTGCTCACTCCGTCTCCTTTCCTCCCCCATCCTCGTTCATTTTCACCAAGCTGAGTAGGGGATTGGCGTGCAGGCTCTGGTCTTAGGCCAAGGGGTTTGGAGTGTGGGAGGGGCTCTGGGCTTAGCCCAGGGTGTGCGTTTAGGGTCCAGGAGGAGTTTCAGGGGCAAGATCTAGGAAGGACTTTGGGTTCAGGGGAACTTGCGTCTGGGGCACGAGGTTGGGTGTAGGAGAAGATTCAGGGCTGGGACGGGTTCAGGCAGCAGGTTCTGGCTGGGCACCGTTTTACTGAGACTGCTTCTGGGTGGTGGAGCAGTGGGGTTAAGGCAGGTGTTCTCCTGCCCTAGCCCTGCACCACTCCTGTAAGCAGCTGGCATGTACAGCCATGGCACCATATGCTGCCCCTCATCTACAGGCACTGAGTCCACAGCTTCTACTGACCATGGTTTCCCATTAATGATCAATGGGAGTTGCAGGAGTGGTGTCTGCAGGCAAGGACAGCATGTGGCAACCCCCTGCTCTGCCTTGCTCAGGGGCTGCAGGGGTATGCCAGCCACTTCCAGGAGCAGCAGTTACCACAAGGATAATGACTCCCACCACGACAGGTTAGGCTTTTGAGAATTCACTACTCAAAGAATTAAATTTAAGCGTAAAAGAGAAATGAAAATTATGAAATGTACAGACCAGTCAAAAACCAAAAATAACCCACTTTGCAAGCAGTGAAAGAAGTAACAACTCCCCCCCATGCATGTGTTGTGTTGGGAGATGAGAGGGAAGGACAGGTGTGTGTTCGTGAGAATTACAGACATTTGCATTGCCAAGCTCCCTCCATCCCCTTCTTTCTGTGTGGAGAGAGGGTACAGGAGTTGGGGGAGGAGGGACACCCTGACATCAGCACCTCCCCCTTCCTCCCTCCCCACCCTGCACAGCAAGCAGGAGGCTCCCAGGGGGGCAGCTCCAAGGCAGAGAGCAGCATGACAGTGGGTGCAGGGGCAACTGAAGTACCAGTGCTTGATAGCCTCTTGGCCAAACCAGTCAGGATCACCTGTCAGAGACTCCAAGATCTACTGGCAGATCCCGATCTACTGGTTGGTGACCACTGCTCTAAGATAGTTTTGATTAATGAGCACAGACGGTGTGTGGTGAGACACAAAATGAATCTGAAGGTGTAAATTAATCAGCCCCGTCAGACTGTTGTCTAACATGTCTTATTGCCACTTGGAATGCATATTCAAAAGTTAATTTCTGGGACATTTAAAATAAAAATAATTCCAGGTATGTAAATTAGTTTGATTTTTTTTTCAAATGCCACCATTTGATAATGTGAATGTAAATCATTTAAATGTCTGTCTTTAATATACAGTGTTTGTATTTTTGATATTACTACTAAAAACAACCACACCTACCCTAACTACTTCCCCTCCTGTCTCATTTCTGTCATTTATAGGCTATTTGGTATTAATTTTGTTTTTAAAATTGTATCTGGTACTGAGAGTAGCTTTTAGCATTGCTTGTGTTTCCAAACTTAGTCATACATGAACTGTTTTACAGAAGTGCAATTGAGCTAATCTTAGTTATTCTTTCTGTTCTAGGCATCAACATTAGGGACAAAAATTATTGATGAGGATGGCCTATTTGATCTGATTCGAAATATGCCAGGCAAAAAGTCCAAATATGAATTAGCAGCAGAAGCTGAGGTTTGTACAGAATAAACTTACATTTATTTCTTAAAGTACTGTACACTAATGTTCTATGTTTGTCCACCACCTGTCCCATCCTTTGGCAGTTTCAGACTAACTTTATTAGCCAGACATGTTTCCAACACTCTGAATTCTTTTCACAAGTTTTGTATTGTGGCTAAGGAGACTTAGTTTTATAAGATTTTTTTTAAACCTATTTAATACGCTAACACTCCCCCTAGTGGAGCTGCCTATCTGAGGAGTGAGTATATTCAGGGGAAATCCAATACATTTAATACATTTTACTAATTGATTATTCTTTAAAATGTAATAGTGCTAGCAAACCAGTTTCTTTACATTTGTGTGCAGTCTAATTGAAGATGATCAAGGCATCTGAGATCCTATTGCCAACTAGCCAATTAGCCTGTCATAAGACAGGATTTTCAGGTCTCTTCTCCACGTCGGTCTTCTCTCCTGAGCCTGTGGTCTCTCACTCAGTCTCCCTCTCTCTCTCCCCTCCTCCTACTGCCTCCCCCTATCTCTCTCTCAGCTCTCCTCCGCCTCCTCTCTCTCTCTTCCTCTTCTCCTCCCCCTCCTGCCTCTCTCTCCTCCTCCTCCTCCTCCTGCCTCTCACTCGGGGGACCACGGAGCCCAAACGGTTGCTTGTGCTGCCTGCTCCCGCGCGGCGACCCAGCTGTGCCCGGCCCCCTGGCCGTGTACGTCACCGCCCGGCCCCCCCTTCGCCTCCCGCCGTGGCGCTCAGCTGACTTCTGCACCGCTCAGCCGGGCCGCCGCGGGGGAGCAAGCGGCCGTTTGGGCCCCGCACTCCCCATGCAGCACCCAAACGGCCACTTGCTTCCCTGTGGCGGCCGGCTGAGCGGCGCAGAAGTCAACCGAGCGCCACGGCGGGAGGCAAAGGACGTGACTCAGGCAACAGCGCTGCCCAGAGGGAACAGCCAGGGAGGCAACAGCGCCGCCCAGAGGGAACAGCCAGCATTTCAGCATTACAGAGTCACAGACATTGGGCTACTATGTATATGATTTAGGGTAATAAATGGCATATGCTAAAGTTAGCACTTACGTTGTGCTGCTATTTTGTCACTCCTCTGTACAAACATAAAGTAACCTTAATCTAAATAAACTAATGTTAATGAATGCTATAAAGTGTTACCCAGTGTGGTTAAGCTCAGTCTATAATGATCAGGCAAACAGTATTCACAGTTTTCTAGAGGTACTAACGTGGCTTCCAAACTGAATGTAGACATGGTCTTGCCATTTCTCCTGTGACTAGCAGCTCTAATTGTGATAATTGTATCTATTTTTATATAAACCTAAAATTGATTTTATGTTAGTATTGTAATCCACTCACGGGCTTACTGTTCATAACTATGCTGGGAGTTGTGTTTCTTTGGCAGTGTCACACAGTTCCACAACGTTCTGATAGAAATTTGGGCTTATGACTGAGCTTCATTTTTCATAGATAGTATCTGTTTTTCTCAAGGGCAATTTTGGGCTTTTTGTTTGAAAAACCAAAACATTTTTTGAAATGCCACCATGGTGCTTCATGGGAGTTAGTTTTCTCTTTTCTCTTCCGTAGGCTGCACTCTTTAGCCTCAAATTATATCTCCAACAAAGTACCATAAGTAGAGACTCTGTGATATCGTAATGGGTCGGCAATAAGGGAGACCATGGTGCATAATGAGAGTTACAGTTGAGGTGCCTCATGGCTCCCTCTATGGAGTGGCTCCCTAGCCTGACAGATCCCATGAGGCAAGGCAGTGTTACTTCCAGATTGACGTTTTAATTTTTATTGCTGAATATTTCAAACTTTTCCTTGGAAAATTTCTGACAATGAGTACAGTATATCATTTGAATAAAATCGTATACAGAGGGGTGGGGAAAATTCCAATTAGCTCTAATTATATACACTGTGCCATTCCAAAGGCTCTCTAGTTCTTTATGCCACTGGCCTGTGTATTTCCTGGTTGGTATTATTTTCCCTTCACACTTTCACTCTTCTGACTTTGAAGGCAAAGAAATCAAAGCCAAAATGGGACAAGACCCCCGCAAAAAGTTGAGCCTGAAAAAAGAAAAGTTAGCCCAGCTAAGAGAGAAACTGACTCTAAAAAAAGCAACTCCACTCCAGAAAAAGGAGGCACCTTCAGATCTCTAAAAAAAGAAACTACCGAAACACAGAAAAGTCTGGACTTCAAGCAGCAAGCTGTGGAGAGAAAGCATGCTCCAAAGGCTGAAGAGACTTGTGTTCCTGATATAAGCAAAGTCAGAGCAGAAGGGTTGCTATGGGTTGATAAATATAAGCCCACATCTCTTAAAACAGTAATTGGACAGCAAGGGGATCAAAGCTGTGCTAATAAGTTGTTACGATGGCTCCAAAACTGGTACAAGAATACTTCTGAGGACAAACATGGTGACTATGCAATTAATATCTATCTGGCTGTTTGCAGGTTTCTCAGTTTGTAGAAATGTTGGTGTTCCCACTGCTCAGCTTCATGTAGAATTCTTCTGTATATAGTGCTAGCAACTAAAATTCTGGAATCTGATTTATGTCTGAGTAGAAGTGATATTTTCAGCAAGTGTCGAGTCTCTGTTTTATCTTTGCAGTTGTAAAACCACAGTGTTGTATTTTATTTGTTTGGATATTTACAAAGTATAAGATACCCAGACTTCAACAATCATTAATTCACTTCCCCTACATTCCTTAAGAGTCTTCCACCATGATTGGCCTCTGCCAACACCCATTTCCTCATCAGCAAGGAGAAAAGTGAGCCTTGCAAAGCCCTGAAGGCCATTGTACTCTGGTGGCTGCTGTGCACATGGGGAAGAAGTGACTTCCCAAGGTCCTGGCAATGATGAGCATGTTGTTTTAGCAATAATCTGTGACTTAAAAAAAAAAAAAAAAAAAAAAAGATGCTGCAAACTGGTCAGTACAATCTGTTGGTACTTAATGTGTGGTATTCTGGACTAACTTTTTCTGACCTTCCATGATGATCTATAAGAGAATGAAAATGGCATCCTAAGTTTGCATATAATTTCACTAGAACCCACAGGCATATTTTTCATGTCTCCAAAACTAATGTGTCTCAGCAACTAAAATGCTAAAACATTTTAGTGCCAACAAGTATGTTAATTTTGGAAACGATTAAAAGCAAAGAGTACAATCACTTAAACTGTTTGAACTGAAATGATTTGAATTACAGTTCTCCAAATGTTCATGCTACAGTTTTTTATAGATTTGTAGTCCATCATTCTGATATCCAAAGATTGAGCTTGCTTGTTTTAAGGTCTAGTTTTTCAGGTATGGTTTTTAAAATATGTGACTATGTACCATCTCTGTATTGTATTTAGATAATTTGCCTTTTTTTTTTTTTTAAAGGAAAACCCAGTAAATTGGGAGGCAAAGATAATGGTACTAATTTTAAAGCAGCTTTACTGTCCGGGCCACCAGGAGTTGGTAAAACGACTACAGCTGCTTTAGTTTGTCAGGTGAGTGCTGCTTCACAAATGTTTTTTGGTATGCAAGAGAAGATGCAAGCATTGGACATAGGCCTTAATGTTTCCAATTACAGGTGTAAGATCAAGCTGGATCCCACTGTGACTCTGCATAGGCATAGGAGTCCACCTACTAGGGATGTGAACGTGTAGTCATTTACATGATTAACGGTGTAAACTGTTACACAAAGGTGGGAGGCTGGAATTTTTAAGCCAGCACCCTGTGGGTGCTGGCTCCCACAGAGCCACCCCCTCCCTGCCTGCTGCTGCTTCCCACAGAGGCAGCGGCATGGAATGGTGGTGGCAATGTAGGCAGGAGTCGGGGCTCGCGGGGAACTGGCTTAAAATCTGCTCCTGCCTACTCCCCCTGTGTAAATGTGTACTCGCTATAAATTTCAGCCATTACATGTTTACAAAATTAAGTGTGTGTTAACATCCCTACCACCTATACATAGAGCCACCATGAAGGTCCACCCATATAGAACTGCTTGTAGTATCAGGGTCTTACATGAGAATACTGGTGACTGATGGGCAACCTAGACTAGTGAGTGCCCATCCTTCATCTCAGAGTACTTGCATACCTAGAATTTGCAGGGTGTGCCCACTGAGCTGCAGTAGCACTTTGAGTGGATGCAGAGGGTATGCACGGCTCTCAGTCCATGTTGTAAGGTGCATGCTGATAGCACACTTCACATGTCCTTGCTTTACGTGCATGTCACTTCAGTAATACTGGTAGGAAAAAACTACACCGATGGAAACCAACTGAGTCTGGCAACTCGGCGCATGGGCAGTGGTAAACAACATTTCTTATGGGCCGCACACAGAACCCTAATGGGCTGCATGTGGAACTGCTGACCACCGGTTGCCTGCCATTGATACAGGCACTAGGATACTCCTATAATGTGTAGTGTTAGTACATATATGATAGTGATGTGATTATGCATCCATGTCTATTTATGAAAAGAAATATATGTTGCAGTGTGTTGAGGATTGGATTTTTTTTTGAAGTTTACAGTGCTTGCTTAACTCTGTTCCTAATGAAGGTAATAGGAGATAGTGGGAACAGAGTGAAGCCATCAGTCATGCTTTTGAAAATCCTGTGTGACATTAGGAGGAATAACAAAATATAGCCCTAAGCCTAAATATTTTCACTTCCCCCACTGTCACACTTTCTAAGTGAATCGTTAAAGACAAAGAAGCTGAGAAAAGTTGGGACAGTATTGAATTTTTGCTGACACTTGAGAAAATTATTCAAATTTTTGTCTAATAACATTTTCTCAACTGGTGGGTCATGGCCCCAATGCACATCATGATAACAGTCGGGGCTCATGATATGTTGAAACTTACAACCATTGTCAAGCAAAGAAATAATGAAATTATTTAAAATCTTACTACATTTAAAAATCTAATTACATCAATATAATTAAATATTTTAACAATAAGATTCTATCAATTATATAGACTTAATGTTATCACTGATTTTTTTTTTAACCTCTTTTTATAGTATATGTTTTGGGGGCTTTCAGGTAAGGCCTTCCTTACTGAAAAGATTGAGAAATTCTGGCCTAATCTGTCTAGTTTCGTGGTGGGAGATAATGGAGGATTTCACACACAATGTTTCTTTCTGTAAATCTTTCAGAAATACTAATGGAAAATCCCAGACATCATTCACAATGGGGCCTAAGGGAGTTTGCACCCAAAATCTAGTGAAAGCAAGTCTGAGCTGGGCCCAGAATTCTTATCCCCATTGAAAAACCCCAACTAAAACTCTGATTTTTCTACTTCAGATGAGACCTATACTGTATATTCCAGGTTCTCAAACTGGGGTGTCACCAGGGTGTTACGGGGTCACCAGGTTATTACAGGGGCTGTCACCCTCCATTCCAAAACCTGATTCACCTCCAGCATTTAAAGTAGTGCTTATTATATAAAAAAGTGTTTTTAATTTGTAAGGGGAGGTCATACTGAAGCTTGCTACATGAAAGGGGTCACCAACACAAAAGTTTGAGAACCACTGGTATATTCCTATTTAAACTGAGTTCTTGATGTGTTACTTCAGTTCCCTTCTGTGCCTGAATATGTGATCTCCCAGTTATATAAAACTGGAAAGAGACAGATCCACCCTCAAACTTACACAATTTTAGAAATGAATTATTGAGTCAGTAGTGGACTTCATTCTGCTGTGGGCAAGATAGCATATCTCTGTTTATGGTGGTTGATCCTAAAAATATTTAGGATACAATAGGAAAGGAGGGAAAATTCAAAAGTGTGATTGGAAATGAGTGATGGGAGGGATCACAAGAGGATTACCTGCTGTGTTCCCTCCCTCTGGGGCATCTGGTATTGGCCGCTGTTGATAATATATGGTCTTCCCGTCTTTGCTGATGAGTGATTTGTTGTTTTTTTTTTCTGTTGTGTTCTAACTGTTCTGCTATGTTTGTACTGAATTAGGAATTGGGGTACAGTTACGTGGAACTGAATGCCAGTGACACTCGCAGTAAGAACAGTTTGAAGGATGTGGTTGCTGAATCTCTAAATAACACCAGCATTAAAGACTTCTGTTCTGGTACGTGAAGTGTGTGATGGTCCTTGTTGCTTTTAGGTGGGGCCCTGTTGTGTGCACTGCTGAGCGCCTCAACTCTTACTGAAGTGAAGTTAACTGTACCCTCTTTTGAGGACATCCATAGGGAGCTAAGCATGCTCAATAGCTGGTAGCTCCATATGTTAGAGAGGGAGTTTCACGTATTAAGATGAAGGCAAGGTAGAACAATGAGCCTGGAAAGAATCCTAAATATCAATTTAGGTTGACATTTCTAATTGTTATGGAAGTTGCTGGACAGGACTAGTGTGCACTAGTAGATAATGTAGAAATAAGAGGATCGGTCAGCACTACAGTGTGAACATGTTGTATTTTGAGTGTACCATGTATGCGAGTGGCAGAACAGGTTAATATTTACTTGATATAGATTTAACTGCAGAGTTGTGTAAAAAGTAGCACCATTATAACCTTGGGAAGTGTATATTTCAGCGTAACTTCACTTTATCCTTATTACTTCTTTAGGAATGTCCCATTCCGTTAGTATGAAACATGTATTGATCATGGATGAAGTGGATGGAATGGCAGGGAATGAAGACAGAGGAGGAATACAGGTGAAACACCTACCATTTGTTGCTGTCACTATCCATATAAATGTAATATATTTAGTAAAGTAGTTGATCAAGATGATGATCTCATCACAGAGCTTAGTATTTCTCAACAGTTTACATAATGGTAGAGAGAGTACGCTTATAAGCTGGGAGAGGTTGCAAGTGGAGGATAGACTCATACTTCAAAATGATCTGGATAAACTAAAGAAGTGGTCTGAGGTAAATAGGATGAAGTTCAATATGGACAAATACGAAGCACTTCAGTTAGGGAGAAACAATCAGTTTCAAAAATACAGAATGGGAAGTAACTGTCTAGGAAGGAGTACTGCAGAAAGGGATTTAGGGGTCATAGTGGACCACAAGCTAAATATGAGTCAGCAGTGTAACACCGTTGCAAAAAAAGCTAACATCATTTTGGGATGTATTAACAGGAGTGTTCTAAGCAAGACACAAGAAGTAATTCTTTCGCTTTACTCTGCGCTGATTAGGCCTCAGCTGCAGTATTGTGTCCAGTTCTGGGCACCGCATTTCAGGAAAGATGTGGGAAATGGGAGAAGGTCCAGAGAAAAGCATAAAAAATGATTAAAGGTCTAGAGAACATGAGCTATGAGGGAAGAGTGAAAGAATTGGAGTTTAGTTTGGAAAAGAGAAGACTAAGAGGGGACATAACAGCTTTCAAGTATCTAAAAGGGTATTACAAGGAGGAAGGGGAAAAATTACTCTTCTTAACCTTTGATAGGACAAGAAGCAATGGGCTTAAATTGCAGCAAGGGAGGTTTAGGTTGGATTTGACAAAAAGCTTCCTGTCAGTGTGGTTAAGCACTGGAATAAATTGCCTAGGGAGATTGTGGAATCTCCATCATTGGAGATATTTAAGAGCAGGTTAGACAGGCATCTCCAAGATTGTTGGAAAGGGTCAAGGGCTGCACTTCTCTATGGAGGGGGTGCAGGGTTTGGGATAGAGGAGAAGAGAATGTGGGGTAGGGGATTGGGGTGCAGGGTCTGAGAGGGTCTAAACAAGTGAAGTACGGGATTGTGACCTTGGGTAGGGGATTAGGGTGCTGGGTTGAGGAGGGAGTTGGGGTGCAGGAGTGAATTTTGATCTGGGGGAGGTGTGTAGCAGGGGGTGCAGGGTCGGAGAGGGAATTGTGATCTGGGGTGGTGTGCAGAGGAGGTGACCTGAGTTAGGAAGTGTGAGGGGGCTGAGGTGCCTGAGGTAGGCTTTGGCTGGAAGTAACTTACCTTAGGCAGCTCCCAGCTGGCAGCCCAACAGGGTCGCAGAGGCAGGTTGTCTCCTGCATCAGCCGCATCCACATGGGTTCCTTCCATGTGCTACTGAGGACCATGCGTCCCTGGAGGGCAAGAGACTTCGCTCACGCTCCCCTGTCCCCAGGCCAATCGAGTTCTAGGAGCAGGGGAGTGTGGGAACTCTTGCCCCTGCCAGGGTCATGTGGCGCCTAGAGGGAACTGCCAGCTGTTTTGAACAGCTGTTGATCCCCTCTACATGCCCAGCGGGGGGAGGGGAAAGTAGGGGAGAGGAGATTTTTTTGTGTTCCCTGCCCCCAGGCCAATCATCGCAGCTGGGGGCAAGGAAGTGCGCAAAGTCTCTCGTTCCCCATCAGGGGTGCAGGGCATATAGATGAAGCCACCAGCTGTTCAGAATGGTTGGTGGTTAGTCTGGGGGTAGGGGAGTGTGCAAAATCTCCCCCCCCACCCCACCCCACCCCACCAGGGGGCGCAATGCATAGAGCAACGGTTCTCAAACTTTTTGGGCTCCGGAGCCCTTTACATGCGTAAAAATTTATGCGGAGCCCCAGCGGTCCACTGATTGTATGTGTTGTACCTATCGATGTTACCAGTTTGTCAGCCTCGCGGAGCCCCTGGAGATCTCTCGTGGAGCCCTGGGGCTCCGCAGAGCACAGCTTGAGAAACACTGGCATAGAGGGAATGACGCATCCTTGGTGGTGGTGGGAAAGAGACTTCTTATGCTGTCCTGCCCCCAAGCCAATTGAAGCCTCTTGCCATGTGCACCCTTCCAAGGTGGGCCACTGGCCGTATCGTGCCCACCCCGATCTAGATGGTGCTTGGTCCTGCAGGGGACTGGACTTGATGACCCCTTGAGGTCCCTTCCAGTTCTAGTATTCTATTATTCTAATTTTAATACTGGGGGGGCAAACCCTGCTTAAATTGCAGTTTGAGACACAGTGGAAATAATTGTATATGTCAATATAGTGGTAAATGAGAGTTGAAAGGACCTGATCCATAATATTACTCCATGAAAGTCAGTAGGGCTAAGCTGATTTACAAGGATTTAGGCCAAGTATTGATTCATAACTGAAACAAATGCTAATAGCAAAAACTGTGTGTGGGGTATGTTGAAGATGTTAACATTTGCACTGTAAATATGTTTTAATTGCAGGAGTTAATTGCTCTGATCAAACACACGAAGATTCCTATCATTTGTATGTGTAATGATCGGAACCATCCCAAGATTCGTTCCCTAGTCCATTACTGTTTTGATCTTCGCTTTCAGAGACCTCGGCTAGAACAAATTAAGGTAGGAAGAGTGACATTACATTGTTCAGTGAGTAGCATTGCACTGAATGCAGCCAGTCCTCTATAAGCACAATTTGTTAATTGTCAAGTCACTTGTAGAAACAGAAACCAACACCTAAGATTAAAAATAAGACTGCATGGAGAAACTTAGGTAGTTGGAGGGTGGCTGGGTAGATTTTTTTGGCTATTCCAAATTTTTTCAAAAGTTGGATGCATAGTTAGGCACCTAAGGAAGTGACCTCATATTTTAAAAAGCCAAGTGCCAAGGTAAAAGTAACAATGGGTAATAGATACCCATACTTGAAAGAAGACTGTTTTAAAAAAAACTTATTTAATACATTGAAATAAAATCATTTAACTTTCTTCATTGTGGATGTTCATATTTAGCCTCATTTTTTATTCTCTTTTAACTATATTATGTGTACAAAAATACTCAACATATTTTTCTCTTGCAAATATTTTGCTCATTACAGGGTGCCATGATGTCCATTGCATTTAAAGAAGGGTTAAAGATACCCGCTCCAGCTATGAATGAGATAATTTTGGCAGCAAATCAGGATATTAGGCAGGTCAGTTATACACCTGAAGCAATCTTGGTAGCCTGTAGTTCGTACTTGCATTGTAACACATGAATATTATTGACTGCTGTGTTTTGTGAGAGAGAGCAGATTTTTTTTTTCCTGTCAGATGTCCTTAGCTATACATAAGATGTCTCCTTTGTTTGTTCCCAGGTTTTACATAATCTTAGTATGTGGTGTACAAAAAATAAATCATTGACTTATGATGAGGCAAAAGCTGATGCCAACAAAGCCAAAAAGGATATCAAACTGGTAAGACAACTGTACATCTTGGATCAGCTGCTGATGGATTTGTTCCTGTTAACCAGAAAATGCAAACACTAGTGACAGAGTTCAACAATAGAAATAAAATGCTAGTAGTCCAAATATACACAGGTAGTTAGCTACTTAAAAAGCGTTTTGACTATGTACCAGACCAACCTATTTGCCAAGTTTTGTCACCATAACTGAAGAGTAAAACAGACAGAATTAGTAGTTTATCCCAGAGCAAGTGCAGAGAAGAGTGCTCCTTGAAGTCTGTTATGGATCTCACTATTTAGATCTAAACTACCTCTGCAAGATTAATATACTTTAGATGAAGTAGGCCATGCAATTTAGCTTTATATCTATGCAACAATAACATATATATTTTTTTAAAAAGCACCAACTTGTTAGCTCCCTGAAGGTTAAAGCTTATGGAGTTCACTCCTTTCTAACTGTAATTCTAAGGAATTCTAGCAGAACAGAGTTTTATATTAGAATCCAGATATAGCTATAGGCCATTGCTCAAGTACTTCCTGTCTTCATCTAATATTAGAAGATGTGCAATCAGCTTGCTTTTAAAAATGCTTTTTATTGTAGGGCCCCTTTGATGTCGTCAGGAAAGTTTTTGTTGCTGGAGAGGAAACTGCTCACATGTCTCTTATAGACAAATCCGACTTATTCTTCCATGATTACTCTCTAGCACCTCTTTTTGTCCAGGAAAACTATGTACATGTAAAACCTATTGCTGCTCGGTGAGTTGTTCAGTATCACAAATGGTGGCGCTGGGTCTGGGTCTTTGTATTTGAGATGTATTAAAGAGTAAAAATTGTTTGGTGGTTCCAGCAGTAAAATGGATAACTCCTTTTCTTTTTCTTTTTTTTTTTTTAAGAGGTAACATGAAAAAACATTTGATGCTACTGAGTAGAGCGGCAGACAGTATATGTGATGGTGACCTAGTTGATCGGCAGATTCGCAGTAAGCAAAACTGGAACCTTCTGCCTACGCAGGTAAACTGTTCTTTTATTCCTCATACATAATGTAAGGCTATCTCAAATACCAGATCACTGCCTTGAACTTGTCCTAGTTTATTACATGTATTCCTATACTGTTTTTCAGTTTAAATGGTAGTTTCTGCCATTTTGATGACAACATTTCCCTTATTTATGTGAGTTAAAACCACTTAGTAATAATACAGTGTTTTCCAAACTTCTGAAAGCTTGAGCTTCTCTTCAGGAAACTGCATGTCCCCTGAAACTCTGTCATGTTGTAGAAAGTTGAGATGGATAGATCTTGGACATCATCTCTGTCTTCCCTACCTCCCTTGGCTAATCCTTGTAATCTCCTGCCAGCACCATCACACACTATCCCTGTTGGCAATCTGGAGAACAATTATTTGGACATCTGTCCATGCCCTCTTGGCCAATCCTCTGTGGTGTTTTTCTCCTCCTGCCTTCACACAAACTTTGAGAAATGCTATCACACTTCTGGTATCAAGTTAATAGAAACCTCATGAAAGCTGTATCCATTGGGGTATGCACGACGAGTGCTCCCTCAAGATGCTAAAGGTTTGCCTCAAGGCTGTGTATATGTAAAGGAGTTTACTTCCCGCCAGCCACTTCAGTTCCTTCATCACAGAGGGCAGATGGTATTATCTGTGTTTGTTACTACAGTTAGGATGTTGAAGAACCCAAACATGTTTGAATAGTTCAGTTTGAGGATAGGGATTTTTGGTTTTGTTGTGTTCTGTATTTTAATATTTTTAATAGTGTTTTGTGGCTTTTAAAGATTCATTCTGGTGCTGAATAGGGATGTTAAATTGTGGTTGATTGAGTAGTCGATGGAATTTCCATGGACTACTCAACTAGTCGATAGGCACTTCCACATTCCTCCTTTGAAATGTACAAGAGCCCCCGCTGGGGAGTCCCACTGACTCTGGGCTGCATGCAGGTGCCTGCTTTGAAATGTACAAGAGTCCCTAGTGGGGGCTCTTATGCATTTCAAAGCCATGGAGCCCGAGGTCAGCAGGGGACTCCTCAGCTGACTCTGCACAGCACTTCCCCAGAACCCAGGAGTTTTTTAAAAGCTGTTCATGCTGCCTAGTTATTGTTACTGTGCCTGTAAGGTGCCAAACTTAGAACATAACAGCTATACTGGGTCAAACCAAAGGTCCATCTAGCTCAGTATCCTGTCTACCTACCTGCTGTGTTCGGTCCCTCTGGGGCATCTGGTATTGGCCACTGTTGGCAATCATCATGTGATCCCTCTCCTGTCACCGATTTCCAGACAGAAGCTAGGGACACCACTCCTACCCATCCTGGCTAATAGCCATTGACGGACCTAACTCCATGAATTTGTCTAGGTCTTTTTTGAACCCTGTTAATTTTAGTCTTCAGAACATCCTCTGACAAGGAGTTCCACAGGTTGACTCTGCGCTGTGTGAAGAAAAACTTCGTTTTGTTTGTTTTAAACCTGCTGTGTATTAATTTCATTTGGTGACCCCTAGTTCTTATATTATGGGAACAAGTACATAACTTTTCCTTATTCACTTTTTCCATGCCAGTCATGATTTTATAGACCTCTATCATAGCCCCCCTTAGTTTCCTCTTTTCTAAGCTGAAAAGTCCAAGTCTTTTTAATCTTTCTTCATATAGGATCTATTGCAAACCCCTAATCAGTTTTGTTTCCCTTCTCTGAACCTTTTCCAATGCCAACATATCTCTTTTGAGATGAGGTGACCACATCTGTATGCAACAGTCAAGATTTAGGCATACCTTGGATTTATATAGGGTATGTCTACACTACAGCGTTAATTCAAAATAGTTAATTCGAAATAATGCGTCTACACACAAAATGCATTTCGAAATAGTGTTTTGCTATTTCGAAATAGCGTGTCCACACTGATTGGACGCTGAATCGCATTTAAGGGCAGCTGAAACCGGTTCCAGCAGGGCATCAGGTCAGTAGTTGCTTTGTGTGGCTGCTGCCTGAGGCTATCTGAGGCTTGTGCTTAAAGGAACCCCCCTGGACAGCCGGTTCTCAGCTTTCCCTGCTTGCTTGCCTACCTCATTGAGGGACAGCAAAGCATTTTTCTCTCTGCCTGCTTTGGTTGCCCTGACTCGGGACACCATAGCACTCTGCATCATGGAGCCAGAGCCACCCCTGGGCACTCTGGTGCTTCTTGTGGACGTGTTGCTACCAGCCTGGCTGCACTTTCTTCAGGCTGCCATCCGGGAGGTCCATCGGGGGGGCTGTCAGTATCCAGGAGGCCCTGTGGGAGAGCTTCCACCCTGAGGAGCACTAACAGTCTCCCTGATGTGCCCCACTGGGGGCTTGCGCCTCATTCCTCCCTCATGTCCTTCCACTTACCCACCCTCCCCCCCAACCCCCCTTTCTCATGTCAAATAAAAACACGTTTTTTCATAAATACAAACTCTCTTTATTTAACAAAACTGGGGGGGGGGGAGGGGCGAGGAGAGGAGAGAGGGTGGGAGAGGGGAGGGGGAAACCTGGAATCATAGAATACTAGGACTGGAAGGGAACTCGAGAGGTCATCGAGTCTAGTCCCCTGCCCTCATGGCAGGACCAAATACTGTCTAGACCATCCCTGATAGACATTTATCTAACCTAGTTTTAAATATCTCCAGAGATGGAGATTCCACAACCTCCCTGGGCAATTTATTCCAGTGTCTGACTACCCTGACAGTTAGGAACTTTTTCCTAATGTCCAACCTGAACCTCCCTTGCTGCAGTTTAAGCCCATTGCTTCTTGTTCTATCCCCAGAGGCCAAGATGAACAAGTTTTCTCCCTCCTCCTTATGACACCCTTTTAGATATCTAAAAACTGCTATCATGTCCCCCCTCAATCTTCTCTTTTTCTAAACTAAACAAACCCAATTCTTTCAGTCTTCCTTCATAGGACATGTTCTCTAGACCTTTAATCATTCTCGTTGCTCTTCTCTGGACCCTCTCCAATTTCTCCACATCTTTCTTGAAATACGGTGCCCAGAACTGGACACAATACTCCAACTGAGGCCTAACCAGCGCAGAGTAGAGCGGAAGAATAACTTCTTGTGTCTTGCTCGCAACACACCTGTTAATGCATCCCAGAATCATGTTTGCGTTCTTTGCAACAGCATCACACTGCTGGCTCATATTCAACTTGTGGTCCACTATAACCCCTAGATCCCTTTCTGCCATACTCCTTCCCAGACCGTGGCGGGGTGGTGCGCCTGTGGAGAAAAGAGAAGTGGTCAGTTCTCCCTGGGGACACAGTGGGTGAAGCCCAGCCCCCTCTGCGAGGTGAGGGTGACCGTGCCCTGCACCATCAGAGCCGATGTGCTTGCACACAGGACATGGTCTGAATGTCTGGCTATCCCCGGAGTGGGAGCTGCCTCGAGACCGCACCCATGCCCCTGTGCTGTGTATAGTGCGGCTGAGGTGGAGGGGAGATGTCCCCTGCCTCTGTGTAGAGGGGGCTTGTGAAGGGAGGGCGTCCTGCTGTGTCCTACCCTGGGGTCAGGAGCATGTTAGGTCTCTTCACACACACGTGTGTGAAGAGATCAGGCCAAGACCCCTGTGTAGAAGCCAGCTGGAGCCACCTGCCCAGGGGTGGCATGGCACGTGCTCGCATGTGCACAGGTTGCTGTGTGATCCATGGTAAGCAAGGCCCACACGCGTGGTCCCTGGGCCCTTCCTCTCCGCCCTCCCCCCCCCCCCCACCTTCCTGTAAGGGGACAGTGATGGCACTCACATGTTGTGGCCTCCCCGGATGACCCTGGTGACTCTGCTGCTGGGACGTCTCGGGGGTCCTGCTGGCATGGCACCTTCCGTTGCGGCTCCTCCTCCACGCCCTGGTCAGGGCCCTCTGCTCCCGGATTGGTGCCCCTCGGGGTGGCACGGACCGTCCTGCCCCCCAGGATGTGGTCCAGGTCACCAAAATAGGGGCAGGTGTCTGCCCCTGTTGGGGAGCTGCCCCGTGTGGCCCTGGCATATGCCTGCTGTAAATCTTTGATTTTCATGCACACCTGCTCCTGGGTGTGCATGTGCCCTTTTGTGGCCATGGTGGCAGCTGTCCGGCCGTAGACGGCTGCCTTCCTCCATCTAGTGCGGAGATCATGGACGTTGGAGGCCTCCCCCCAAACCTCAATAGGTCCATGATCTCCGCACTTGTCCAGGAAGGCTCCCGCTGTCTCCGGCCCCTGGCTGGCTCCTGGGAGCTGGGGGACTGGGCGGTGGACAGCTGGCTGGCACTGGCTTCCTGGCTCATTGTGGGGCCACTGGGTCAGGGGCAGTGACTGCTGGCAGGCCTGGATCTGGCATGTGCAGTGTGGCCAGAGTCTACCCCTTTAAGGGCTCCAGGGCTGGGGGAGAGGAGAGGAGTTTTCCTGGTTTGGCCCAGAATGGCCACCAGGGGAAACTGGGAAGGGCTGGAGGCCCCCTATTTCGAAATAAGCGGCTACACAGTGCTTATTTCGAATTAGCTATTTCAAGTTTGGCGTTATTCCTCGTAGAATGAGGTTTACCAAATTCGAAATAAGCGCTAGGAAAGTTAATTCGAAATAATGGCTGTTATTTCAAATTAACTTTGATGTGTAGACATACCCATAGAGGCAATAAAATATTCTGTCTTATTCTATATCCTTTTTTAAATGATTCCTAACATTCTGTTTGCTGTTTTGACTGCTGCTGCACACTGAGTGGCTGTTTTCAGAGAATTATCCACAATGATTCCAAGGTCTCTCTTGAGTAGCTGTAGCTAAATTAGTCCCCATCATATTGTATGTATAGTTGGGATTATTTTTTCCAATGTGCATTACTTTTATCAACATTAAATTTCTTTTTCCATTTTGTTGCGCAATCACTTAGTTTGGTGAGATCTTTTTGAAGCTCTTCATAGTCTGCTTTGGTTTTAACTATCTTGAACAGTTTAGTATCTGAAAATTTTGCCACCTCACTGTTTACCCCTTTCTCTAGATTATTTATAAATAAGATGAATAGGATTGATCCCAGGACAGACGCTTGGGGACATCACTAGTTACCTCTCTCTCTTCTGAAAACTGACCATTTATTCCTACCCTTTGTTTCCTGTCTTTTAACCAGTTATCAATCCACGAAAGGACCTTCCCTCTTATCCCATGAGAACTTACTTTACTTAAGAGCCTTTGGTGGGGGACCTTGTCAAAGGCTTTCTGGAAAACTAAGTATACTATATCCACTGGATCCCCCTTGTCCACATGTTCATTGACCCTCTCAGAGAACTCTAGTAGATTAATAAGTCATGATTTCCCTTTACAGAAACCATGTTGACTTCCCCAACAAATTATGTTCATCTATGTATTTAACAATTTTGTTCTTTACTATAGCATCAATTAATTTGCCCAGCATTGACGTTAGACTTACTAGTCTGTAATTGCCAGGATCACCTCTAGAGCCCTTTTTAAATATTGGTGTCACATTGACTATCTTACAGTCATTAGGTACAGAAGCTGATTTAAAGGATAGGTTACAAACCACAGCTAATAGTTCTGCAATTTCACCTTTGAGTTCTTTCAGAACTCTTGGGTGAATGCCATCTGGTCCCGGTGAGACAATCCCACAGAGAGCGCCACTTATGTCTCTGGCCACACCTTTCAGGAGATGTTCTGAAGGCAGCAGAGCCAGAAACTTCAGGAATGGCCTGTCTCTGTATTAATATCTTTGACAGTTGAGTGGACTGACATCTGTTAAAGCAGGACTACTCAATGTGCGGCCCTTGGCCTGTTTGCAGGCCGGGAAGGGGGGGCAGTTTGGGTTTACGCAGGCTCAACATGTGGCCCACGGGTGGGATCCTTTGAACATGCCTCCCCTGGGAACACGCTCCACAACAGTGAGGTGTCTCCCAGGTGGGGTGAGCATTGAAAGACACAAGCGGACGGGCTGGATGGAATAGATGGGTACAGAGTGTCAGTGTTTCTAGCCCCCACGGAGGAGGTGCTGGGAGCGCTGGGGGATTGTGGGAAGTGCTTTGTATTTATGCCTGTCAGTGTGAAATAAGCTATTTGCATATATATTTTCATGTATATGCAACCACACTTAAGTTGCGGCCCTTAGCATGTGCTGTATCATTGTGGGCCCCGGGGATTTCCAAGTTTAGTAGCCCTGTGTTAAAGTGTCTTAATAGGATAAATTAAAAACCTATCTTACGCCGTGTATCAGTAGCTGTATTTCACCTCTAGCTATATGACTGAAAATAGCTCTGAAATCTGTAATGCCTATGATGAGGGGTTCATGTCATATAAACCCCATGGCATATAATCAGCTGTGCTGATGGCTGGTACACCAGATACATGTAATCACCTAAAAGCAACAAATATATTAGAAAACATGCATTTCCTTTGCAAAGGGATACTAACCTTTTTGCACTCACTTCTAGAAACATGTCAATTTACGGGGCTTAAACTAGTCATTTAGATTTAATATTAACAGGGTAACAATCTTTAGAATAAGTAAATGATCTGGGATTTTTCTTTCAGTGGATATGGTGCATTTTAGAAATTAAAAATGAGAAAGATCTAATAAATGTAATCCACCACATAACCACTGTAGGGTTGTTTCTATCTTTCCACTATGTTTTCTAATGCTTTGTTCAGTCTAGATTTCCCTGTATCCAGGGATTCTTGAGCACTGGCACTTAAGTCAAGCGTCATTTTCTGAACAATCTGCTCTATTTCAAACAGATATTTCTGGGGAATTTCTATGGCCTGGTTTGTGTTATGCAGCAGGTCAGACTAGAGCCGTGGTGTCCAACATGCTATCCACTAGGCATATGTGGCTATTTGGCTGATTGTGTGTGGCCAGCTTGCTATAGCAGTAGCCACTATAGTGGCTATTGCTCCAGAACTGGCTGGACTCCATGGGACTAGATGAGCGCAATGGTCCCATTTGGCCTTAGAATTTATTAGATGGCCAACTCTCACTTCCCACAGCAGATTATTCCATAGCCTCACAGATACCACATAGGTATGTCTAGACTGTGCTAAAAAATCCCTGGCACTGAGCCTCGGACAGTGGCTTGGGCTGCATGGCTAAAAGTTGTAGTATAAATATTCTGAGGTGCTTCTCATTATAAGGCCTCAGAGTTGGGGATCCAGTCTGGGCCCAAGTCAGCTGACCTGGGCCAGCCATGGGCCTTTGTTTGCAGAGTAGACACATCCTATATTTGCATAGGTTTTCTCTATTGTTAATTTCAACACACCAGTATTGCTGTAGCATGATTTGTATTTTCAGTGTGTTGCATCAGCAAATCCTGATGCCAGTGTTATAAACATTTACTGCTAAGCTGAATTTATGTACTTCACACCTTTCAGGCCATTTATTCGAGTGTTCTCCTTGGGGAGCTGATGAGAGGTTACATGTCACAGTTTCCTAACTTTCCAAGCTGGCTGGGGAAATTTTCATCCACAGGCAAACATGACCGGATTGTTCAAGAACTGGCAATGCACATGAGTCTCAGGTAATGCAGACTTCTTGCTGTGCTTTCTGGTGTGCACTGTTTTGGGATGGTTTAGTCTTACTGAGTTACATTAACTCAGTTCTACTTTAGATCGTTATCTTGATGTAGTTGGGAGAATCTGGGTTCTGGAGAGTAGCAGGTGAGGAGAAAAATGAGACTGTCATCTCTCACAGGAGAGGCACCAGTGAGAAAGGAGAACAAGTGGATTAGAAATAGGATTGAATGGTGATACATTCCAGAGTGGTAGCCATGTTAGTCTGTATCCACAGATTTATTTGGGTATAAGCCTATGGGCAAAAGCCTACTTTGTCAGATGCATAGAATGGAAGTTCGAGAGGCATAAATATACTTAAATATACTAAATATTCATTCCACTTAAATATAATAAATATGGATATTTATGCTTGCCTCTAATTTCCACTCCATGCATCTGACAGTGGATTTTTGCCAATAAAAACTAATGCCCAAATAAATCTGTTAGTCTTAAGGTGCCACAGGACTCCTTGTCTTTGAACAGTGAATGGGTTTGGGAGAGAATGTAGCACTGGGACTGGGAGGATCAGAGCCAAATGTGTGAGAAACGGAAAAGCCTCTATTTACAACAGGCTCCTCCCTTTAATATTAAAGGTCCATTAGAGAGAGTGAGAGAAGACATGTGCATTGGCTGGCAATGGTAGGATTCCAAGAGCTGAGCCATAGGCTACCAATAACAGCGAGTTAGCATGAAGATGGTCAGTAAGCTGATGCTATAAAGCAATTTTTATATAATCAATCAGCCATTAAAATAGATTGAGATTTCTTTTTTAAAATTGTAGTTAAACTTAAATTTCTTTCTTTTGCTGTGGGATGCCCCTTGCTAGCTAGTCCACTGCGAATGACACGGTCTGTTCAGGGCTGGAATAGAGATATCGTTAAGCATGGGCATTTGTAAATTCACCACTGGTGACTCCTTGCAGAGGTACAGCCTGCATTGTGGTGGTCTAGCCACAGCTGATTCTTAACATGGTTTGTTGACTTTAAAAGTGAACCTCAAGAAATGAACCTGTTTAACACAATCTGTCTTCATTTGGCAAGAACTCACACTAGCAAGAGAGCTGTAAACATGGAGTATTTGTCATACTTGAGGGATGCACTTGTTAGACCCTTGACAAGCATGGGAACAGAAGGTGTACAAGATGCTGTAACATTCATGGACTCTTATTGCTTGATGAGAGAAGATGTTGAAAATATTATGGAAATATCCAGCTGGGGAGGCAAACCTACTCCCTTTTCTAAACTGGACCCCAAGGTAAAATTCAGTAGCTTTGGTCTGCTTTTACCTTTTTCTATAAATGTAGGGTAACTTTTTGACCTCATGAATAAAACACAGAAGTGTCCACTGTGAAGTGGCAATGGGACAAGAGATGGCTGGCAGAATCAGGGTGCCATTTGTGCTGCCCGCAGTTACAATTTTGAAAGCTAAGTGACTGACTGAATCTCAGGTAATACAGATTAGGCCTTCTATATGTGTTTTAGATGTGTCCTCCCCACACTTATTCCCTGATAGCTGTCCCTTTGTTGGCAAACCTTAGGCATACATATACTCTTCCCCGGGGGCACCCTTGACTAGATAACAGCTTGGATAGCCAAAAATGTGGAGTCTTCAATCTAGTGCTTATAGTGTGTCTCCTCAACTCTGAACAGGTCAAAGCAGCTTTTACACGTGCATATAACAAGGAGGCACATTTGATACCATATGCCCTGCATGCAGTAAAGACATCTAAACGGCAGCCTGGGTTGGCTTCAGAACTGAATGAAGAGTTGAATGCTGACGAATTTCAGTCTGATGAGGATGAGCATGATTCTATTGAAAGTGATGCAATGATCAAGGTAATATTTCCAGTTGATAGTACAGTAGTATAACACCCAGGAAACCCATCTGTCTCCTTTTATAAGTCAGACCATCTTACCAGGGCTCATTGCACTAGCTGCTAGAACCACCCTCCCCCATGTCCCTAGTTTGCTGGGTGTTAACTTTGACTGTTCTAAATTTAATCATGTTGCAAATAGGGTGGCATTTTCTAGTGGTAGGTTTGAATTTTGCTGGAGCACTGTTGTCTAGTATTCAAGTAGTTGATAATTGGCCGAGTGAAGCAAGACCCTGTATTCAGTCTGATATTGTTCTGTTTGTAATGCAGTTGAACCCCTCATCTGATACCTTCCATAATTTCTGGGGATGCTTCAACCATAGTAGGACAAACTTTGCCCATTTTGATGAAAATTTGAAAAGTAAAATAGGAGCTCTGCAAGTTCCCTGCATCCGGTTGTCAGAGCCAGCACCTTCCATCAGTTCTAAGCATCTATAAATTGAATGGCTGGTGCCAGCAAAACATTTCAGTGTTGCTCCAATACAATTTAAAATGTTGTTGCCATTCTGAATGATTTCTCTCTCAGCTGGAGAAAAATGGTGGCAGAGAGACAGCTCACAGTATGGGAATGTATAGAACCCCTGGTGGAAAGAGAGAGCAAGAAGTCCCCAAAAAAGAAGGGGATAGCTGGGACCCCCTACTATGTGCATTGAGGCTTAGCAACAGACTTAATGAAGATGAATAACTGTAAAGGCCACGTCCTTTTTAAAGTCTTTAGAGGCTTTATTTTGGTTACTGACTGCTATAGGATCAGGGCACAAAATTGGAAGTAACTGATAGTGTTGCCATACTGATTACTAAGTCAAAAGAAAGTGTTAACAAAAGTAAGGATATCAAACTGACTAAGTAGGGTTTTTCTGTCACAATTTAGCATAGCGCACTGACCCTGCATTTTAAACTTTATTTCCAGCAAAAAAAGGCAAAGTCTTCCAAACAATCAAAAGCAGCAATTAGAGAAGAAACAAGAAAAGGAAAAATAAAGAAATGAGATGCTGAATTGTTCAGCACTGACTGATTACATTAGGTAATCACTTGACCTTTGAACACAGCTTTACTGCCAGAAAGTGGGTAGCACTAGGCAAGCAATGATCCTGTTACAATTAGGATAGAACCGGTGGAGTGGCTGCTTTGCACTCGCGCCTATGCAGGGGTAATGTAACTTTGCAGCATGTTTACAATCTCTTTTTTTTTTTTATACCTTGTAAATGTTAACAATGTAGACTTTAGTCTGCTTCTTGAAAGTCACCTGTTACTTCTGAAACTGGTGCTTATTTACATGTTGTTGAAAGAAGGGCTTAGGCCAGTGCTCCCCAACCTTTTGGGGCTGCTGCGCCCGCCCGGGGCGCAAGAATGGCTTGGGCCGGCCCACATAAGTGCCCCGGCGGGCGCCATGGCACCCGTGGGCCCCCCCCATTGGGGACCACTGGCTTAGGCTATTGGTATAGATGGCAGGAGGCTTTCTTCACAAGGCTTTGAACCTTTTTACTAAATCTCTGCTATTATGTGGTTAAATCTTGTATATAAGGGAAAAAAAGCTTAAATTGCCTATTTCTTTTGTACATTAAAAATGCCGCATTGTATAAAAACTACAATAAAATTAGTTTGACAAATATTTTTAAATATTTGGCTTATTCACTGATTGATTTCCCCTTTCATAGCTTGGATACAGTATTTGCCCCCAGCAAGCTGTAACACACTACCTCAGCTTTTGGGGCTATAATGTGTGCATCGGAATTTTTTCTGTCTGTTTTGCCTTCCACCTCCATTCTCCCTCTCATTTTGTTTGAAGTACAGAAGCATTGAAAAAGCTCGGTTTCTTTTAGGTCAGCAGAGTGGAAAACACTGAGAATTAGTGCTTTCATGCTGCAATATTAAAATTGCATGTAGTCAGTATGGCTACGTCTAGACTGCAAGCCTCTTTTGAAAGAGCGTCTAGACTACAACCAGTACTATCGAAAAAGCAAGCCACATTTTCGAAAGAGCACCCAGGCAGCTTGGATGCTCTCTTTTGAAAAAAGCGCAGTTTGCATTACATAGTGCCTTTTTCCAAAAGAGCACTTTTGGAAAAAAGGCTTTCTTCCTCATGAAACAAGATTTTTCCGTGGTCGAAAAAACTGCCATGTTCTATTTACTTTCAAAAGAATGCAGCATCAATCTAGACATGGGAAGTTTTTTGAAAAAAAGCCACTTTTTTCCAAAAAACCCTATAATCTAGACATGCCCTATGAAAGAGATTAAGCATCTAGGTTAGTGCCTTTACTGCATTGCTCAGGAGCTAAATTCAGAGCATAGGAAAAAATACAAAGCCTGATTGCTCTTACCTAAAGTCTTATTGGGTGTCCCTTCGTCCCACTGAATTTCTAGTTCAAATTTCCTAAGCAGCCTGATGGAATTGGAGCAATACAGACACTGGTGTTAAGAAATTAAGGGTTTCCATTATAGTTTTCAGTTAGAAGAACTTTAACTGGGTATAACTACAGCCGGTTCCCGAGTTGCGAACAGTTGACTTACGACCATTTGCAGTTACGACCACGATCCACGCGGTCATATGTAACTCTATGGGGTCTGACTTACAAACGAACCGAGTTATGACCAATTGCTTGGTCCGTAACCAGTTCGTAAGTCGGGAAGAGGCTGTAGTGTGATGCTGTCTATATTATGCTACACTTCTCTGGCTACTTCCTTCAAACTATTTGTTTTGCTTATCCACATCTTCACTAATAAGATGCCTAGAAATGAACACATTTGGGAGCAGTCACACGAGAGATGCAGAGGAAATTCTATTGGTACTACCCCCCTCATGAAGTGACATTTACATATGCAGCACAGAACACTGAAAAATGGAAGAGTTCGCACTCTTCTCATGTGTGCTGCTGAAGCTGAACAGACTTTCAGATAAACATGGGATAAAATTTGATTTATTCTGCTTTAAGTACAAAAATTAAATATTTATAAAATGTATCCAAAGACACCAGAATTGACAATTGCTCCAGTATTAAATGGTTGGGGGAGGGAGGGAAATCTACCAAACCAGTAAGAAGCTTCCTCAATGCCACAACACTTCTCAAGGACCCAAATTACTCAGTCTTCAAAGCAGATTCAGCTTGGTACAACTGCCTATTTTCTGTGCATTAACAAATTAATTGCTTGTCAGTATAATGTAAATTATCTTCTAATGGGCAATTAACATTATGAAAGAGGTTCAGTTTTATAATAGCTTCTCCAACTATCTAAACATCAATCCTGACTGTCTCATCAAGCCTACATCTACAGCATATAATGATAATTTCTTTTGAAAAATGCTTAATAGCCACTGTGTCAATCTGCAGGGCTGTAGGTACAATGCACTAATTACTCATATAATAGTTGCCATCTGAACAGTACTAAGCTTTATCCACCTGAATTACAAACCAATGTGTATATTTTAGCTAAACTTTCTCTCCTAAAAAGTCCATTCTGGTACTTGAAAATAGAACTGGGATGACACATACTGGATCCAAAATGTTAACCCAAACTTACTGTAGAACAGAGCAAGAAGTGAATTAATGGCAGCAAATGACAAGGAGGTGGTTGGTTCCTTTGAAGACTGAGCATTGCAAGCTATCAGTTTTCATTTAAGCTAGTTGCTGTATCTTGGCTCATTTCTTGCATCTCTTCTTAAGGATTTGTTCTGAAAGTGGCTGAAGCACTCACTTGAATAAATTCATTGTTCCATTTCTTGTGGGTTGAGGTATGGTGTGCAGTCAGCTATCTTCTTAAGGTGGACAATGCTAACTCTTTCAGAGCACATTGGACATACATTTTCACTCTGCAACATGCTATTTTAAAAGAAATATTTCAGGTCAAATTACATTCCTGACAATATTTTTAACCACGTTGGGCTTGATGCAGGAATTAATAGGGAAAAATTCTGTGTTCTGCCATGCAGGTAATCAAACTAGATAATTGGAGCTGTTCTTTCTGGCCTTAATCTATCAATTTTAGTAGGGGTTGGGGGAAATGATTCAGTTGTAAGGTAGCAAATACAGTAGAACCTCAGATTTACAAACACCTCAGGAATGGAGGTGTTTGTAAGTTGGAACAAAACATCGTTCTTTCAAAAGTTTACAATTGAACGTTGACTTACTAGAGGCTTTACAATACAGAAAAAAATGCTGCTTTCTTTTTTTGAGTAGGATTTTTGTTGTGGGTGATGGCTGCTGCCTGATTCTGTAGTTCCAAATGAGGTATGAGATTGGTCAGTTCGAAACTGAGGCTACGTCTACACTGCAGGCTTCTTGCCCAAGAACTGTTTTGTCAAGAGTTCTTGCTGAAAAGTGTGTCCACACTGCCACGTGCTTTTGCGCAAGAAAGCTCTGATGGCCATTTTAGCCATAAGGGTTTCTTGCGCAAGAAACCCCTGTTGCCTGTCCACACTGCCACCTTGTGCAAGAGGGCTTATTTCTCGTGGGCAGAGGAATAACTCTTGCGCAAGAAGCCCTCTCTTCTGATGCTTTACTGTAAATGTACTTGCGCAAGAACGGCCATTCTTACACAAGAAGCCTGCAGTGTAGACATAGCCTGAGGTTCTACCATAACTACTTACAATTAGGAAAGAAGGGGTTTCCTGAAAGCTGCTATAGTAAAGCACAAACTGTGACTGAAGCTCTTGGAAGGCTGTCTAGCCCACATTACTATATTGTGGAGATGGGCTATGATAGTAACTATTTAAAGCTCCAGTCTCATTTGAGAAATCAAATATGCAGTCTTACAGCTACTGAGGTTCAAAGTAAAATCTGCAAATCCAAAAGGAGTCAGTTCATAGAATAAAAGAATATTGAAAGGGAAGGCTCACTCCTGATAAGGCAGTTCTGTTTAAAGGTACACTAACTGAGCGGAGGAACTGCTCCTGCTTCCCCACGACTGCCAATCAGGAGTTATTCCCTTGCTTAAGGCAGAAGAGCTGTGGAGAATGCACTGATAAGGTACATTCTGACCCAGACGTTATGAGGGTGAGTGAGGTGAATGGCCCTTTGAGTCTTAAGAGGACAATATGGACAGTTGTGGCTCCTCAGATCAGTAGTGGTGTATTTCTGCACTGACTTCTAGGGGAAGGGAAGGGAAAAAAAAGTGTTGGGAAACTGTGGATGCCTACTGCCATTTTCTTTTAAAGGTTGCACCAGTGTCTGCCTTCTCTAGTTGTAGCATGCATTTGACATGACCAAATCTGTTCATGCTGAAGTAGCACTATGGTGAAAATGTGGAATACAGATCAATGATTGGCCTTCAGAATGAAAGGGTTAAAGCTTCTGTCTGGTTTAATTGGAATCTTTCCTGCTGAATAAGGTTTGTTTTGTTTTTTTAAACAAAAATTTTTTTTGGCAACTTACTTTTTGAACTCTGAGTGCAGGGCAGGGAAGTCACAATGTGGGCACGCTGTCCAGTCACTTTTTACCATATGCCGACCCTGGAGGTCAAAGTTTTCAATTATTAAACCTGAACTCTTCAATTCTGCTCCTTTCTACAGTGCAAGATCTTAATTCTAAAAAATGTAATGGGAGAACAGTAACACTAACTTGCAATGGTATCAAATACCCTATAGCAGTGTTTCTTAAACTTTTTAAGACCGAGGAACACCAACGATTTTTTGTTGAGGGGGGAAAAAAAAGAAGCATTGGGGGGAAGTTAGGAAAGTTATAGAGGGGAAAAAAAAGTTGCCTGCCCCTTTCAGGTTGGCCATTTTGAATTCTGTTGTTCTACGCGGAACACAGTTAAAAGAAACACTGCCATATAGTGTGACTAGATTTAATGCTACTGTAATTTATTTTCAAGCAAATATAATAAAAGATAAATTTGGACACTTCATTTCTGCATCTGTTGTATGAATATTGCTATGGATTGGAATTTCATCACGTTTCTGCTATTTATAATTCTCCCTTCCTTCCCTTCTTTGGTAAAAGTACAGCAAAGGACAATTACCAAAAATTTATTCACTTTTTTAAAATATTGGAGCAGATTTCACTTGCTAAGCATACATACAGAAGGTACCCAGGCTGTGAGGCTGTCTGCATACCACTTTGTCCAACCTGAGATCAAATTTTCAGTCACCAAATAATTTGACTGTAAATATGTTTTGATTTCATTAAATTTTAGCAACATAACTGGTTATTTTTTGTTCTCATTTAAACAGTAGGGTAGAGACTTCACTAGACATGTATGGATAAGTTATAAATTGAGAGGAATGTTACTCACGAACCAGTTTGACATTTTAAAGAAAGGAAGAGGCAGACTGTACACAGTGCTAAAAACTAAAGGAAGTATTCTCAAACAGTGTGTGTGAGCATGTGCACATGCATCAGGGAAGGGGAAGAATTTGTCATTCAATTTAAAGTACTCACAGTTGCAATGCAGTATGGAAGATTGTTTTTACATCCAGGACAGAGGAGTTCACACTCTGGGAGCAAGAATTCACAATGTGGGCATGGAGTAGTTGGTTCTTCTGCCTCAGATGTGTCCGGCCGTCTGGAAATAAGATAGCTAGGATATGAATCAAGTACAATGAATCCTTCACAAAAGTCCATATCTTATAGAATCAGAGCTGGAAGAGACCTCAGAAGGTCATCAAATCCACCCCCCTGCCCAAGGCAGGACCAATCCCAACTAAATCAACCCAGCCAGGGCTTTGTCAAGCTGAAACTTAAAAACCTCTAGGGATGGAGATTCCACCATCTCCCTAGGTAACCCATTCACCACCCTCCTAGTGAAATAGTTTTTCCTAATTTCCAACCTAGACCTCCCCCACTGTAACTTGAGACCATTGCTCTTTTGTCATCTGTCACCACTGAGAACAGCTCTCTCCATCCTCTTTGGAACCCCCCTTCAGGTAGTTGAAGACTGCTATCAAATTCCCCCTCACTCTTCTCTGCTGCAGACTAAACAAACCCAAATCCCTCAGTTGCTCCTCATAGGTCGTGTTTCATCCCCTAATCATTTTGGTTGCCCTCCGCTAGACCCTCTCCAATGCGTCCACATCCTTGCTGTAGTGGGGGCCCCAGAACGGCACACACTACTCCAGATGTGGCCTCACCAGAGCTGAAAAAAGGGGAATAATCACTTCTCTAGATCTGCTCCTCCTAATGCAACCTAATATGCCATTAGCCTTCTTGACTACAAGGACACACTGTTGACTCTCATCCAGCTTCTCACCTACTATAACCCCAAGGTCCTTTTCTGCTCAACTGCTACTCAGCCAGTCAGTCCTTAGCCTATAACAACACTTGGGATTCTTCCATCCCAAGTGCAGGACTACTACACCTGTCCTTGTTGAACCTCATCAGATTTCTTTTGGCCCAATCCTTCTTATCTGTCTAGGTCATTCTGGACCCTATCGCTGCCCTCCAGCATCTCTACCTCTCCCCCAGCTTAGTGTCATCTGCAAACTTGCTGAGGGTGCAATCCATCTCCTCATCTTACTTCTGTAAAGAGCAAAACATTAATTTGAATAATGTTCAGTGTCCATTTGAATATTCTGCTACCTGTTAAGTAATTTCCCCTTAAATACTTCATATTCTCCTTATTGTATTTCATAGGTAAGTGATTCCTCCATTAAATTTGAAGCATTTATTTGCCATTAAGTAATGCTGGATCACCATTATGAATTCTTAATCCCGCAAACCTCCCAGTAGCAAGTGGTATATGTTATAGAAAATCATCTCATCTCTATTTCTTAAGCACCGCTCACCATGATATTTAGGAGTTAAAAATTAGGCTTTAAACTTCAGCATTGTAAGAGCTACATACTAATTTGATTCATAGAGTTGCAGTCCATAGGGTCTTTTTCAGCAAGTATGTATGATGGTGAGGGATCCTGATTCTACTCTGACATGTTTACAGGACACACACATATGTGGTTTCATATACATGCAAATATGCCAATAACTTCTTTCACACTGATAGGCATGAATACAAAGTTTAAGGCAAGACTACACAACGCGCAGGCCCCATTTAAGTCAGTTCTGCTGCTATTAATAAAATGCAAAATTTACCCAATTTCCACCCATGACAGCACTTTTAATAAGCAATGACAATCCAGGATTTAACTACTAAAATACATATCAACAGAAGACCATTATATTGAATACTTCGTTTTGGCTCCCACCCGCTGGCTGCGTGTTGAGCCCCACATAAATGGCAAACAAATGCGGCCTGCAGGCCATGTGTTGCATAGCTGGTCTAAACATTACAAATTAGGGGGAAGGAGAAGGAACCTGACAGTGCCTGTTTGACTTGGTATTTATTCTTGGCCTCTTTTTAAACTGTTGTATTTTAGAAAGGTACATAGTGCTATGCACAGGGGTGCTGCTGAACTGACCACTGAAAATACAAATAAGAACATAAGAACATAAGAACGGCCGTACCGGGTCAGACCAAAGGTCCATCTAGCCCAGTATCCTGTCTGCCGACAGTGGCCAGCACCAGGTGCCCCAGAGGGGGTGGACCGAAGACAATGATCAAGCGCTTTGTCTCCTGCCATCCCTCTCCAGCCTCTGTCAAACAGAGGCCAAGGACACCATTTTATCCCCTGGCTAATAGCCTTTTATGGACCTAACCTCCATGAAATTATCTAGCTTCTCTTTAAACTCTGTTATAGTCCTAGCCTTCACAGCCTCCTCTGGCAAGGAGTTCCACATGCTGACTACACGCTGTGTGAAGAAGAACTTTCTTTTATTAGTTTTAAACCTGCTACCCATTAATTTCATTTGGTGTCCTCTAGTTCTTCTATTTAGGGAACTAATAAATAACTTTTCTTTATCGCCCTCTCCACACCACTCATGATTTTATACACCTCTATCATATCCCCCCTCAGTCTCCTCTTTTCTAAACTGAAAAGTCCCAGTCGCTTTAACCTCTCCTCATATGGGACCCGTTCCAAACCCCTAATCATTTTAGTTGCCCTTTTCTGAACCCTTTCCAAGGCCAAAATATCTTTTTTGAGGTGAGGAGACCACATCTGTACACAGTATTCAAGATGTGGGCGTACCATAGTTTTATACAGGGGCAGTAAGATATTCGGGTCTTATTTTCTATCCCTTTCTTAATAATACCTAGCATCCTATTTGCCTTTTTGACCGCTGCACATGTGTGGAAGTTTTCAGAGAACTGTCCACGATAACTCCAAGATCTCTTTCCTGATTAGTCGTAGCCAAATTAGCCCCCATCATACTGTACGTATAGTTGGGGTTATTTTTCCCAATGTGCATTACTTTACACTTATCCACATTAAATTTCATTTGCCATTTTGTTGCCCAATCACTCAGTTTGGTGAGATCTTCTTGGAGTCCCTTACAGTCTGCTTCTGTCTTGACTATCCTAAACAGTTTGGTATCATCCATAAACTTTACCACCTCACTGCTTACCCCTTTCTCCAGATCATTTATGAATAAGTTGAACAGGATTGGTCCTAGGACTGACCCTTGGGGACACCACTAGTTACCCCTCTCCACTCTGAAAATTTACCATTTATTCCTACCCTTTGTTTCCTGTCTTTTAACCAGTTCTCAATCCAAGAAAGGACCTTCCCTCTTATCCCATGGCCATGTAATTTACACAAGAGCCTTTGGTGAGGGACCTTGTCAAAGGCTTTCTGGAAATATAGAAGAACTACTAGGACTTCATAGGTTCAGTTCACTATAGGACTTTCATACCTGTGCAACATGGGTGTAAAGCAGGCATGTCAAACTCAAAGCCTACTGAGGGCCACACAAACAAAAACTGATAGCTTTCAGGGCCACCTACAGCACCCAGATGGTTTGTTGGGGGGGGGGGGGAAGCATTTTAGGTGCCAGGCAGAAGGCACCAATACTGGACACCTGTGGCAACCCTAGGGCTACCAAAGAAAATGTACTTTGTCGGAAAGTCACAGTTATTCATTATTATAGATTATGTTTTAGGTATATTTTATATTATTACAATTTGATACATAAAATTATTTGCTCAAATGTTTAAATTAATTTTACATAATTTTTAATTTAAATATATAAAATTTAAAAGTACCTTAAATTTATGAGATACATAACTTGTTTTGTTGAAATAAAAACAAGTATAGACCATGGTTAATCAAATAGAACAGGCTTCTGTGAAAACTTCAGATACTTGGGTAAGTTTGAGATTTTGCATGAAGCTGTAATTATTCATGTGATTGCAAAAAATTGACATTTGCTATAAAATTCATATACATTTTGTGATTTTATTTGGGAATAAATAAAAAACAAAATATTAAAATAACCCTCTTCTCTCCCCCAGAGCCAGGCTCCCCCCAACCTAATGCCTCCATCCTCCCCCAGAGCCAACCCCCCTCCAACCTAATGCCTCCCTCTCCCCCAGAGCCAGGCTCTCCCAACCCCCCCCAACCTAATACCTGGGTCCTGGAGTTGATGTTGCCGCCTGAGGTGCTGGGGCGGTGTGAGCACAGGGGCCAGCTGTGAGTGCCCAGCCGGCCATGAGCATGTGCGCAGAGCAGCCTGGCCAGCCCTGAGCAATTGCTGCAGCACAGAGTGGCCCAGCCACATGCTCCAGGCAGCCAGCGGGCCGCACTTCATTCTTTTATAAAAATGTTCTGGCGGGCCATAAAAAAATTTCAATCAGGCGGCATGTGGCCCTCCAAATACCAGTTTGAATGCCCGGTGTAAAGCATTACAGGTGGTTTAGGAGCATTTTATACTCACTTTGCACAAAGGGTAAAATTACTTTAGAAGATGCAAGGCAATGAAAAATAAAGTTCTCAATCTTTTGAGGAGTGCAAATGATTAACCTCCCAATCTAAGGTGAGGAGACAATGTGGAAATATTGTAACGTTAATTTTTCCTCCATAAAATCAACAGTAAAGCTGTTTTGTTTTCTGAAATTAAATTAACCTGGCTCACCTGACCATTGCTTCAATCTTCTTTTTGTACTTAAGATCTATTTTATTGCGGTACTCGGGTCTCATCAACATAGCGGCAAAACTGAAAGCTGAATTTTTCAAGCCTGCTCTATGGCACTCAATCACTGTTGATGTCAGGATTGGGACAATGTCTGCAATGAAACAAAGGCAAACATTCATCTACCACTGGCAATACTAACAACCCTAGCAATAGAGCAAACAGGATTGAAGGCTTTTGAAGAAAAGACATGGTGTCAAATTCTTTACTTAGCCTACAGCGCTTCACAGATTTTTGGTATTTGTATTTCCACATAGGTATGTTTGGTTGGAAGGGATCTCTGAAGGTCACTTTGTCCATCCCCTGGCCCTATGGCAGGATTAAGTATAGCTGTACCCCCTTCTCAAACTTCAAGACAAGGATTTTACAACCTCCCTCGGGAACCTGTTCCAATGCTTAAATTATAAAAGGCTTTCTTAATCTCTTACTTGAACCTCCCTTACTGCCAAGTATGTACATTGCTTTTTGTACTACTCTTGGTGGGCAGGGAGAACAACTGGACATCATACTTGTTATAACAATCTTTTACCTATCTGAAGACTTACATTTCCCTGTCTTGTCATCTCTAGAATAAACACACCTAGTTCTTTTAACCTTTCTTCACAGGGCATGTTTTCTAAACCGCTTGGTTTTGTTGTGCTCCTCAGGACACCCTCCAGTTACATCTCTCTTAAAACATGTGGCCCAAAACTGGATGGAGTACTTCCGCTGAGGTCTCACCATTAATGAATAGAGCAGGACAATTACCTCATGTATCTTACATAGGACATGCCTATTAAATATATCCCAGTCATTAGGTTTCCTATCACTGCTTTTCTGAGACTTACTATATGATTTTGAGAATAGTTTGATTACCCCCACCTTTCCCCAAAATGGTCATAGTTTACCCCTTACCTTAGTTCTAGTCATAGCAAAACATTCACAGTGTCTCTGGTCTGATTAACTTAGAATCATAGAATACTGGGACTGGAAGGGACCTCGAGAGGTCATCGAGTCCAATCCCCTGCCCTCATGGCAGGACCAAATACTGTCTAGACCATCCCTGATAGACATTTATCTAACCTACTCTTAAATATCTCCCCAGATGTGGAGATATCACTGGCTGGGAACTTTGGAGCAAATAGTAATTTCTGTTATAATGTATTAGGAGTGCAGAAGTTAGTGGAGCTGTCCTGGGCTGATTATGGTGCAAACTGAACATGTGGTATAGCTATCTGTAGTGCCACTACTGCTGTCATGTATGAGAGGATTCTACATGTAGCAGAAATTTTACCTTTGGTAAGTAGGTCATCGTGTTCCCTAGACAAAGTATACAGCATATAGCTGTCACGTCTAATTATCATAGCGAGCCAAGCGCTAGCATCTTGCACGTGTACCGTACTTTGTCCTAAGCAAGGACTGCCATAGCGGTAGGACTCCCTGGCCGCCTTGTGCTCTTGAATTGAAGACACAGGACATTTGAAAGAAGAGAGATGACCCAGTGTTGACCCACTAATTACAGATGACCTTGAGACTGTGGTTCATGCAACTTAATACTGCAACCATTTAGCAGGTGTTATGGTTGAGGACACACACTTAGCAAGCAGTGTTGCCCTCACTATGTAAGGCCTTCACCACTGTATGCCACGTACCAAAGCATCTTTTCTAGGGTAGGATCGGTTTAACTTTTACTGTATACCCACACTTGTTCAAAGACACGGACAACAGTAGCAGGAGAGGAGAGTGTCTATTGATGCACTGGATAATTAATTGTCTTGTGCTTTTTTTGTGTGTGGGACCAGAACTTACGTGATGGAAACTTGCTGATGTTGTTGGCTACACGAATAAGCATGCGTGCACCCTTCATGTGATCTCCATTTAACATGAGTCTGAAATAAACAAGTAGGTACATTTACACTACACATTACAGCTACAACATTTGGAGGATCTGAAAACTAGTACAGGTTGAACCACGCTGGTCTGGAATGATTTTAGTTAGCTGGATTTCCATTTAGCATGGGTGTGGCTAAGTTTCCTGCAGTTCCATATAGTTTTACAGCCACCTATCCTGGCTCTCAGTGTTCTGTGCTATTATTTAGCTCTAATTTACCCCTAAGTATCTTATAAGAGCCCAGTAAGCAGTGGAAGTGTTGGTAATGCTGCTAGACAACATTGACCTCCCCTGATTCAGCAATTCTCTGGTTCAGTACTGGTCAGATCCTGAGAGTGCTGGTTGAGAGAGGTTCAACTTGTAAATGCTCTGGCTACTCTATATTTAGAGCCCTGCATGGATACAAAAAAGTGGATGTGTGTGTGTGATTTACTAGTCATCTTTTACCTGTATCTGCATCAATAAATCATCTCACAAGGGCTGGGTGTGTGCATGTGGGGTCTTGCAAGGAAGAGGCTAAGTGAAGGTGAGGACTGGGGGTAAGGGTCAGTATGGGGGTGGGTATATCCTTGAGTAGCCAGTGTTCTAACTTTTCCCATGCACATGCAGGATGAATTATGTGCACCACTATGGAGGTGATGTGACATCACATTAATTTTGTGCGCACCAATATGAAGATGGGAGGGGACAAGGGGTTTGGAGTGTGGGAGGGGGCTGAGGCAGAGAATAGTGATATAGGGTGTGAAGGATTTGGGGATGCAGACTGCCTGGATCCATGGTGAAGAGAAAAGGACTCCCTTGCAGCAGCACCTGGGCTTGCAGGGTGAGAGGGAGAGGTGCCCTCTCTCCCCTGCAGCAGCTCTGGGCTGGGGGAGCAGGGTCCGTCCCAGGAAGCTTCCTTGAGGACCGGCACAGGTTACTGTAGAGTTGCACAGCTCACAAGGAACTCAGGTCGTGATTGGGGTTGGAGGGAATGAGGCCATTTCATCTGTGATGGCACATGGCAGCAGCACTGCCTGTTGCATCGAAGCAGAGAGGAGGGGTAGGTACTGGGGCTCTGCCCTTTTCAATGCCCAGGCCAGAGTCAGGCCCTGCTGCCCCAAAGTGTGACCTGGGACTGCAGCCAGTGCTGATGGGTTGGCCCAGGGTGGAGATGCTGGTGCTTCTCAAGGGGCCTCAGATGCTTGACAGCCCCAACTCAGATCTTCCCCCCCAGCTATGGCCTGCTAGCCACTGGCTCCAAGCATGCTGCACCCTCTCGGTTGTGCAAGCCAGACACCATAGGTCACGTGCTTCTGGTGAGTAGAGCCTTGCACACTTGCATCTGTATCTGATCCAGGGCCCCAGGATGCTGGACCAGGGAGGTCCAATCTGTACCATCAACAAACATACCAGCATAATTTGTCCATGTAGAGCATCCACCTATAGTTTATATAAATATTGCACAGAATTTGCTTCATTAAAATACTAATTCTGAATCTGCATTACCTTTACTAAAATATAGCTGTGTAGAATCATAAGATTTGTAGCCATCTCGGAAGGAATTTTAATTTTCTGGGTTTTTAGTTCTGAATACATACTGAAAAGGACATCATGTGCATTGCGGTAGTTTCCTTTTAAAAAGAAAAAAAATAATAAATGTAACTTTTCATAACCAGGCTCTTACAGGAGGGATATAATTAAACTCAGTTGTAGATGTAGGCTTTCATCTGTAGCAGAATATTTTCCTAAACAAATTGACTTGCAAATTATAAGCCCCCAGATGCCTGCTACACTATCCTAGACAATATTATTAGTTCAGTAGCTAAACAGAAAAAAAAAAATTCAAAGTGGCCTGGGAAGAAATGTAAAAAGTAAGACACATGTGGAACAGCTGAGAGCACATGTAATGATTGTATATGCTGCTGTCCTATTTTAAAAATTACTTTTCCAATAAAGTACAAAAAATATTTTTAGGCCATCCTAGGATGGATTTCTTTTTTGTCTGGACAATGATTATTTCACATTTTATTTCTGTAATTAGTTAAATATAAAATATAAAGCGTTAACATTCTTGTAGTGCATATTGGTATAGTACTTTGCTAAATTGAACAGGTGGCTAAAGATTTCATTTCACAACAGTTAAAGCTTAAAAATGAAGGCATTGTATTTTATTATCTCAGGATTACTGCTATATTTTTAGGTAGGAAACTTAGACGAAGAATAAGAAAACCCTGGAGCTTTTATGTTCTGTGCTGTAGCGTAGCAGACATCTGACACATAGTGCTTGCTAGGGGTTTGAGATTTTCCAGCCCACTGAGAGCAGCAGATAGATGTTAATTTGCCCAGAATGTGATTATCATCCTTGTCCCCAAGGCTGCTGTTTTTCTATGAAAACCATTTTCCATGGCTTATTTTAAATTCAAACTTATTTTAGCAATGTTGCCTGAAATACAGCAGGGAGCAGCCACTGGAGGAGATATACTATGTTGTTTCCCAAACCTCTTCTTTGTTCAATTCATTTCTTTCCCCTCTATCTGAAATCTAACCAACCACTTAGAAAAAACAAGTTACATGAAAATTAAGAGAGCCTTTGGATCTCTGTTCTTTTAAATCAATCATTACAGGGAAAATGCCTACTAAAATCAGTGTTGGATGTAGCCAAGAACTGTAAGATCAGTCCTTTAAGTTAGAAATCATGTCTACCAGCTACTGCAATTAAGGGACAGGCCTCTAGCCTGGGGAATAGTGAGGGTCTAGACAATCTCTACTAATACATCTACTAGGAATGAAACAAAAGAAAAACTCTTTCCACAACTTTCCAAAGGGCTACACGTACCACCATCACTATGGCTACACTTTTAACTGCCGTGTTAAACCTACAGAGAGCCCATGCTAGCTGACTCAAGCTTGCTCTATAGGTTTGTTTAATTGTGGTGCACACATTTTGGCTCAGGATGTAGCTCAGGTTGTAGGACCTTGTAAGTTGTGAGAATCTGGCTGTACCCAAGCCAGAACACCTCACTGCAATTAAAGAGCCCCTTAGTCCAAGTCAGACAGCACTAGCCAGCCATGGGTTTTTCATTGCAGTGTGAACTTTAAACTCCCACAATAGCAATTTCACATTTCTAAACAAAAACTGGAGAAGAGAAGATTTTTAGTGCACACAAGAAGGTCTTTCTAAAATTGATATATGTTCTTCTTTGAGCACACTCCTACAAGTGGTAGTATCTAAAGTAGTTCAAGGATGAAAAATTAAGTCCTGTTGTCACATCAGTAAAAACAGAATCAAGTAAGAGCGTTGAATGACCTACCTGCAGTCTGCTCCTCCCTGGCAATTATTATGGCAGTTCGGGCAGCTTCTCTGTATTGCTTTAGTGCCATGTACAAGCGGAACAGAAACTTGGCGTCCTTAATCAGAACAATACAAAAGTAATTTTGTTGGGACTATATACTGCTGTACCACCTTTGAGATCTTGAGCTCTATCAAACAAATATCAAGAGGCAGAACAGATTTGTCTGAACTCCAGGGCTTGGCCATACCCTGTCTGCCTGTGCACTGTGTTCTCTGCCTATGGCAGTGCAAACAAAACTGTGGTTCAGTACTCTTACTTCTTTCACTGATTGCTAAACTAGCTTTTTAAAAATTTTTTGGGGGGAAGTAGTGAGAAGAAATCTCTGTTCTCTCTCCACCAAGGAGAAATTGTTATTGGATCTCCACTGCTTGAAACAGCTCTTTAATAAAGTCCATAACTGCTCTTGGACTGAAGAAGAGGTGAGTTTCACAAAGTAAATCAGGGAAATTTTTCAATTCTTAATAAACAGTACGGCTGCGTCTAGACTGGCAAGTTTTTCCGCAAAAGCAGCTGCTTTTGCGGAAAAACTTGCCAGCTGTCTACACTTGCCGCTTGAATTTGCACAAGAACACTGACGATCTAATGTAAGATTGTCAGTGTTCTTGCGCAAATACTATGCTGCTCCCGTTCGGGAAAAAGCCCTCTTGAGCAAATGTATTTGCGCAAGAGGGCCAGTGTAGACAGCTAAAAACTGTTTTGCGCAAAAAAGCTCCGATGGCGAAAATGGTGATCGGGCTTTCTTGCTAAAATCGCGTCTAGATTAGCACGACGCTTTGCGCAAAAAGTGCTTTTGCGCAAAGCGTCGCGTAATCTAAACGCTCTTTCCGCAAATGCTTTTAATGGAAAAACTTTTCCGTTAAAAGCATTTGCGGAAAATCATGCCAGTCTAGATGCAGCCTACATGAAATACAGGTGAAAGAGACCCCCCCCTTTCAGCTGGAATGCAACATTCATGTAAATCTTCTGATATGAAAAATTTTAAAATACACAATCTGAAAAAAGTTGGAGAAAACACACTGATCATGAGGTGTCTAATATTGAAGAAACTGAATTACTGGATAGTTCCAGTAATGTTAATGCTAGTTAATCATAGACGTTTTTGAAATTTACCTATGAGTTTTGTTTATGCTTTTTGGCATTTAACAGTAAATTTGTAGTGGAGAAGCAATTATGAAAAAGGTATACCATTTTTATCGTGCAAGAACCTTTTAATTATAATTGAGATGAAATTAAAATTATTATAAAGCAGTACTGATGCTAAAATGTTGACCTTGAAATTCTGTTCTGTAGTGAACATTGCAATAGCTTCTGATTCAGTAGAAGACAAACACTGGAATAAAATTACTCCTTTTTAGGATAGTACATTTTTTAGAGAAATAACCACCTTACCACTGAATTTACCAATACTTTTCAAAGTAGTTTAAATATTGTTATACATGCACTTTCAAGATTTAATTTGCCCCCTAATTAAAATATACTATGGTTCAAATTTTCATCCTAGTCTTAGTTACACGTGCAAAAGAGTAATAAGGAAGTCTAAGTGTATCAGAAGCTGGAAGCCTGCAGGAGACTGCATGGGTCCTATGGATTTAACATGACACAAAGGGACCAATTTAAGGAGGATAAAGGCAGTGCAGAGATGCTTAGATGATTTTTTAAAGTCAGTCTTTGCTACTGAGGAAGTTGGAGAGACTCTTTCCAGATAATAAAAATGGATGTATTATGAGATACTGAGGTATCAAAAGAGATTGTGCTGGGATAAGAAAATAAAGCCACAAGGTCTTTGCTAAGGCCAGTGGTGTTGATATAGTTTTCCCTGCACTGGAAAGGGTAGTGAGCAAATGGGTGAATTTGCAGATGATGCAATAATATTTAGGTTAGTCAAGAAGGAAGAAACCTGACAAGGGACCCTGACAAAATTAGGCAAGTTCTCACAATGACAGCACATTAAATGAATGCTGACATGCAAGGCAAAACGAATAGGAAAGAATAATGTGAATTACTTACATATAACTCCAGGGTTCTAAACTGACTACAATACACTCATCTAAAGACTTGGGAGACATTAAAGATTGTTCAGCAGAAACTACTGGTCAATTTGCAATAGTAGTAATAAAAACAAAGTATTAAGATATATATAGAATGGGACAGAACATATTATAATGAAATTATGTAAATCAATGGGGTACCCTCTTGTGTTCCGTTCTAATGCACATATCTCAGAAAATACATTTTAGAAATGGAGGGAGTTCAGAGAAAGGCGATAAATTTATTAAAGACACTTCCATACAAGGACGAAACTGAAAAGACTGACCCTTCAACTCAGGAAGGAGGCAAATAAGAGGTACATGACAGAGGTTAACATAATAGAGACTTGTGACAGTTAAAGAAGAAAAAACCCCAATGGAGATTGAAAAGACAGACATTGAAAATTAATAATGGGAAATATAAATTTTACATAACACATACTTAACATGAGGAACTCCCTGGCACAAAGGGATTAATGAGATTAAAGAAATTAGATCTTTATATAGATGATGAAACTATCTTTTGTTGCATTAGATAGAATAATATATTGTATTAGAGGAGACAGTGCTATCTTTAGTTGACTAGAGTTAGGAAGAAAATTATTCTTATTAAGTTATTACATAATATTGTACCATAGGGTTTTTGTACTTTCCTGCAAAACATGTTCTGATCACTGTCAGAAGACGGACCACCTGCCTGATCTGGTAAAGTATTTCTTATGTCCCCCATTGTGGATGCAATTAAGGTAACATCTAAAGGTCTCAAACTGTGTCAACCAATAATTGAAAACTTAAAAATAAACTGAGTCCAGCTTTTTAAAAATATGGGCCTAAATGTTTTCATTTTATATTGCATGCTTTTTAAATTGACTTTCTAAAAGTTAGAGAAAACATAGTTTTACATAGTTAAGTACCCTTTTTAGAACTTTGGAAAACAATGTTGCAATGGACCACTACTCCTTTTTAATTTGAATTTTGGTAATTCTACAGAATTTTGTTTTCAGAGTTGCTTATTTTAAAAACATTTATGTGTAAAAAAAAAAAAAATCACAACAGCAGAATCTTGTTAATTAACACTCAAGGAGATATATATTATAGTAAGCAAACAGAGGATATAAAGCAAGGATATTGGATCACAATCCTTTTGTCTTAATTCTGACAAATTTAGTTTAGTATAATATATTTATTACTATAGTATATTAGAATAGAAAGGTTATAAAACATTTATTAAAAGTAGTAAAGTCTTAGTAATATAACACCTTACTACAGCCCTGTGCTATTAGCTCTTTATTGAGAAGGGGAGTGAAGACAAGCAGCCTGTTTTGAAAATTATCTAGTTTGGGAATAAAAGAATAGAGAGGATTAACAAATTTCTGCTGCACTGGTACTTCAATTTAGATTTTATCTCCAGTGAAATAAAAATTATACCATCTAAAAGATGTTATTCAATAAAAATGTGACACAGATTGCCTGAGAATTTCAATTGCATGTGTCTGTACAATATAACAAAGTTACAAATTATTTTTTTAATAGCTTTTTTAACAAGTTACTATGATTTGATAAAGTAAAACGATGTTACTCACTGAGAGAGACTATGGCAGATAGGGTAAAGCATTCAGAAGAACAAGAGAGAGCTTTTAAATGAGGAAAAGAATGCCCTTCATACAACTTGCAAAGCAATGTTAAACATGACAATGAGTGTATTCACAAAATGAGAAAGATGTTTTATAAAAAAAATTAGACTGTTAGAACTGTTTTTCAAAAATGTTTTCATTTTGTGGGATCACTTCCAATTTCTCCATTCCACGCATTCCCTGAGGCAACCAGATTGCTTGGCTGTAGTTTACAGCTGCAAGCAAGCAAGCAAGCAAGCAAGCAAGCAAAGATAGATAGATAGATAGATAGATTGAACGAACAGGATGCAACAGTCAGTCCATTTTCCACCCACAGTTTATATCTCTGTGCAACGTTTGTTAGTACCAGATCTCCCATCACAGCTCTTACAGTTCCAATCTCTCCAGTTTAATTTGCAAATGAATTCCATCCTCCTGAGCGTATGTTCCCTGTGTAATCTGTGTGTCATCCACATTTCTAATGAAAGGTAACATTACATCAAAACATCAACCAACGAAGACAGATAAAGCAGCTGCACAAAGTACAGAGATGTTCTGTCACTATATGCCCAAAAGACCAATTCCTGGCCCTGTAATAAGGCACAGCAAGGAAAAGGCCAGGGCTCTGCAACCTCACTACTGAGTGAAAACCACAACTAGACTCTTAAAGGCATATAGACATGTAGTTACTACTGAAGAACAATTCTACAGCTGTCAAACCCAGCTCCATGCCTACAGAGCATAACGAAGAAGTTACTCTCTTTGTGCAGTAACGATGGCTCTTCGAGATGCGTGTCCCCGTAGCTGCTCCACTGTAGGTGTTGGGCTTGTCCCGGCGCTGCAGATTGGAGATCTTTTTCAGCTGTAGTCCGCCAGACCGCGCATGCACAATGCGTGTCTCGTGCTTTTTGCACTGTTTGTGCGCGCGCGGTCCGGCTCCCACCAGTTCCTCAAGCGTCTGAAAGACATAAGAAACAAGATACTCCGAAGAGGGGAGGAGGGTGGGTCGTGGAGCACCCACGGGGACATGCATCTTGAAGAACCATTGTTACTGCACACAGAGAGTAACTACTACTACTTCTTCGAGCAGTGTCCCCATAAGTGCTCCACTGTAGGTGAATTCACAGCAGTAGCCTATTTAAAGGAGGCGGGATTCGGAGTTATTGTGCTGCTGTCGTGGAGAGGACAGCTGAGGCAACTGCTGCATCGGCTATAAGCAGATTAGGTATAGCGTAATGTTTAGCAAATGTGAAGGCGGAAGACTACGTAGCTGCGTGGCAAATGTCTCGTAGGGGAACCCCTTGAGGAAGGCAGTTGAAGCTGCCATCGCCTTCGTTGAGTGGGCCCTCAGCGTGTGTGGGAGAGGCTTGTTCTGTAAGGAATAACATCATATTATACAGCAGACGATGATTCTGGATATGCATTGTGTCGACAAGGGATGGCCTTTAGAACGTTTCACGGTGGAAGTTCTGAGATTTTCGAAAGCATTGTGTCCTGTCAATGTAGAAAACTAATGCTCGACGGACATCCAAGGTATGGAGACGGGCATGTTGTGCTGAGGGGTGGGGGTGTAATGTGGGAAGAACTATTGGCTTGTTTATGTGGAATTCTGAATTCACTTTCGGTAGAAAGGCTGGTTAAAGATGCAATATTACTCCATGGGGGGTAAATACCATGTAAGGTGGTGATGCTGAGAGGGTGGATAATTCCCCAACCCTCCATGCTGAAGTTATCGCCAACAGAAAAACCACCTTCATTGTTAGGGTGTGTAAATCACAAGTTGCCAAGGGCTTGAAAGGGGGTCACATTAAGGCATCCAAAACTAGCTCCAGGTGCCAGGGGTCCACGGGCTGCCTGTGGTATGGGAAGAGATTAGCCAACCCCTCCATAAATCTCTTCATCATTGGTTGGGAAAATACAGAGTAGCCATCCACAGAGTGCCGAAAAGCAGTGATTGCCACAATATGTACCTTGAGGGAGGAGCATGCCAGGCCAGAGTGTTTAAGATCTAAAAGATAGTCCAAAATGTGATGAATAGGGATCGAGTATGGGTCCAAGTCTGAAGTGGAGCACCATGAACAGAAGCGTCTCCATTTATGCAGGTAAATGTTACGTGTGTTGGATCTTCTACTATGTAACAGGATGTGTTTGACAGCTTGGGAACAATTCATCTCTGTTTGTTGGAACCAACTAGGTACCAGGACGTCAGAGCGAGGTGGTCGAGTTGAGGATGTATCAATCGCCCGTGATTCTGCATCAGCAAGTCGTGGCGTTTGGGAAGATGATATGGAGAGTGGATCAACATGCGAAACAGGTAAGGAAACCACGTCTGTCGTGGCCAGAAGGGGGCTATCAATATTACTATGACTCCTTCGATTGCTATTTTCTCCAGAACTTTGGGGATGAGAGGAGTAGGTGGGAAGGCGTACAGAAGATGATAACGCCAATCATATAGGAAGGTATCATCCCCTATGGACCTCCATCCGATCCCGGCTCTCGAGAAGTACTGAGGGCACTTCGCGTTGCGGTGCATAGCAAAGAGGTCTACAGATGGATATCCCCAGCGGTGGAATATGGTATGAAGTACATCTGGGTGCAATTCCTATTCATGATTTGTGAAGTAATGCCTGCTGAGAGCATCGGCTGTGGCGTTCTGCTCACCAGGGAGGTACGCTGCGATAATAGTAAGTTTGTGCTGGTTGCACCAATTCCATAAATGTATCACTTCCGTGCAAAGGGATCGGGATCTGGCTGGGCTCCACCCTGTCTGTTTACATAGTATACCGTAGTCATATTGTCGGTAAGGACACAAATTACTTGACCACAGATCAGGGGAAGAAAGTGTCGACATGCGCTGAAGACTGCCCACAACTCGAGTAGGTTGATACGTAGTAACGATTCCGGAGGGGACCATAGTCCTTGGATTTGTTGGTCCTGTAGATGGGCACCCCAACCCAGCAGTGATGCGTCGGTGGTAAGCTGCATTGTTGGTTAAGGCCGGTGAAAGGGTATTCTGTCCATCAAGTTGTTGGGGATGGTCCACCATACCAACGATTTTTTTACGTGGGAAGGAACCGTGACCTTCCTGTGGACATCTTGTCCGTTTGGCGTATCTATCAAAGCAATCCAATGCTGAAGACATCTGAAGTGTAGCCTTGCGTGTGCTACAACGTATGTCGTAGACGCCATATGCCCCATGAGTTGTAGGCAGGTTCTGGGACTGGTAGAGGGAATCTGTTCAAGGGTAAGTACGCATGCGCCTTGGTGGAATCGAGGTGTGCACCTACGAATTCTATGGATTGCTGCGGTATCATGGATGACTTTGGAACATTGATTAAGAGTCCAAGTGCTTCGAATATGGTTCTCATATGTTGGTAGCCTGGAGCGCCTAGTCGAAAGAAGGTGCTCTGATTAGGCAGTCGTCGAGGTAAGGGAATATGATGATTCCCACTCATCGCAGGTAAGCCGTCACTACTGCCTTGTCTTCTAGAAGACCCTGGGGGCCGATGAGAGACTGAAGGGCAGGACCTTGTATTGGAAATGGTCTGAGTCTACTTGAAAGCGTAGAAAATGTCTGTGAGCCGGGTGAATAGTCACATGAAAGTAGGCGTCCTATAGGTCGAGGGATGTAAACCAATCTCCGCTGTGCAATGCTGGAATGATAGTCGCCAGGGTCACCATATTGAAGCGCTGTTTGCGAAGGTACCAATTTAATTGTCGAAGGTCCAGGATGGGTCTCCAACCTCCTGATTTTTTCTGGGTCAAGAAATAGTGGAAATAGAACCCCCTGCCTTTGAATTCATCTGGAACCTTCTCTATCGCTCCAATAGCTAAGAGACGAGCCACCTCCTGTTTTAAGGGAGACTCATGAGATGGGTCCCTGAAGAGGGACGGGGTGGGAGGGGTGGGAGGAGGAAGTGAAAGAAAGGGGATGGTGTAGCCTAATGCAATTAGCTGTAGGACCTATCTGTCAGTGGTAATATAGGTCCATCTTTGGTGGAATGGCCTTAGGTGATGGTGAAAAAGTGCATTTGTGGCACGAAGGTGAGTGGGTAGCGGGATGGTCTGCAGTCCCTCGACCGAGGAGTCAAACTTGCTGCCTGGTGTTCTGTTGATTGGACGCTTTAGTTTGTGGTCGTCTTTTCTGTTGTCTTTGTCTGCTGTGTTGGTGTTCCTGCTGTCTATACTGGGGCATGGGGTGTGAGAATGGTCTCTGTCTTTGGTAGGGTGTATATCTTTTCCGGCGATAAGGCAGGGTGTACATGCCTAAATTTCTAAGCATAGTTCTGGAGTCCTTGCCAGAATGGAGGACTTGATCCGTCTTTTCTGCAAAAAGACTCTGCCTGTCAAAGGGGAGATCTTCAACCTTTGACAGGAGGTCCCTCGGCACCACTGCTTGTTGCATCCATGATGTTCTGCGCATGACCATGGATGTGGCGGTGGTCTGCGCTGCTGTATCTGCGGTATCGAGGGCTATGTGCAGAGCTGTTCTAGAAGCCGTGTATCCTTCTTGTACCACCGCATTGAGTACATCATGCTTGTTATCTGGAAGATGTTCTAGGAGTGGAATCAATTTTGAATAGTTATCAAAATTGTGATCAGCCACAAGTGCGGCATAGTTGGCCATCCTTAAATTTAATGTGGCGGAAGAGTAGACTTTCCGCCCGAAGAGATCCTGCCGCTTACTCTCCTTGTCATTGGTGCTGCCCCTGAACTGAGGAGCCTTAGCCCTCTGTTGTGCTACATCCACAACCAGAGAATTTGGTTGTGAATGCGTGAAGAGGAATTCTATGCCTTTAGCGGGAACAAAATATTTCTTGTCCTCTTTTTTGTTTGTAGCAGGAGTTGATGCTGGCATTTGCCATATGTCGTCCGCTATCACCAAAATTCCATTGTCGAGTGGAAGTGCGACTTTTGAGACAGTTGGAGGTTTCTAAGCAGATGATGTTGTTTTTGTTGTACTTCTGAGAGCTGCACCTGTTGACTATCAGCGACTCTTTTGAACAACTCCTGAAATGGTCGGAGGTCGTCAGTGGGTGATGCATCACCGGGGAAGACTACGTCATCAGGCGACAACAATGACAGGTCTGTAGGCAAGTGTCTTTGTGGCTCTTCCTGATCTGACAACTGCTTGTGCTCCCATTCTGCATGATGCGGCACAAGAGACTCAATTCCCATAGGAGTAGGAGGTCTCGTTGCAGATGGGGCAGGAGAGTCAGCTCTGGTATGTGAGGGGGCGAGGCTGGTCAGAGGACGGTGATGATACTGCGTCCTGTCGTGGAGAATATAAATGACATCTGTTGTAGTGAGAATGTCTGTCTGTAAGGGTGGTCATAGTGTCGCGTGCGATATGGGGAATATCTGGAGGAGTATCTACTCCTATGTATCTCGCGTGCCCAGAGTAGCTGGAGAGTGTAGGAGATCTGGGTGATCACAATCTTCCCCTTGAGTGCGTGGAGGACGCCGGTGAATGTCGGTGCTGATGGCGGTAATGAGATGAAGTATATGGCGATGAGTAATAACTTTGTCTAGTAGTGTGGTGTCTTGGTGAATACCCGGAAGGAAATGAGCGAGCTGGAGACGGTGAAGGTGGCTCTGGAGAAAACTCAATTTGCTCCGGGCTTGGCGAAAGAGATAGTAGCTTGCAGGACTTTTGGTGAGTCTTTGCCGGCACCGGGGATTGTTCGGGTGAAGATGAAGCCGGGGTTGAGATGGATGTAGGAGCCGGCTGCGCAGTCATATGGAGAGTCTGTGCCATCACTGGTTGGTGCAGTGGTGCCAAGTGTGCTGTTGGTGCTGACTGAGTGGTCGGTGCCAGCACTGGGTGGTGTAGCAGTGCCAGTTGTATTGTCGGTGCCAGCGTGGTTGGTGCCGGTGCTGGAGTGGTTGCTGGTGCCGATACAGTTATTGGCGCCGATGTCGACGCCGGTTCAGGGCTCGGTGCCGGTCAAGTTGTGGCAGACATTTTTGGTGCCAACTCTCTCAATGGTGCCGAGTTAGGTGCTGATGTACTGCGGCCCTGCTTGTGCTTGTTGGGTCCGTGAGTGGAAGTTGTGCCCGAGGTGCCTGGTTTATCCCCCATGCCAACACACGTCAGGGGTAAGGAGCGTGAGGGGGAAGGTCTCCTCTTCGTGTGAGGAGACGAGGGCCAGTACTAGCTGGTTACGGCCAAGTCTGTGGGGCGGGAGGAGTCAGTCTGTAATACCTTGTTGAACAATAGCATTTTCAGCCTCATCTCCCTGTCCCTCCTAGCTCGCGCTGTGAGCTTTGAACAGTGGGGACATTTCTGGGGAACATGTCCCTCACCGAGGCACCTTATTCAGAATGAGTGCCCGTCTGAGGTGGGCATCGGATCGCGGCATGTTCCGCACTTTTTAAAACTGGGTGAGCCCGGCATGATTCAGCGGCATCTCTTGTCCTCTAAACAGGGGAGAGGACTGTAATTTTTCCTATTTTAATGAAGTAACACGCTAACTAAAACTTTTTTTTTTAAATAACGGTATCAACTATAACAATCTAACTAACTAGGACTATGACTATAAGATAAGAATTATATAAACTAATAACTATAAACAAATTTCTCTCTCAAATCCTGATGGGATTAACGACGAGAGAGTGTTCACTCCGTCCGCAGCTGATCAGGAGGAACTGGCAGGAGCCAGACTGTGCACATGCAAACGGTGCGAAAAGCACAAGACGCACATCGCGCATATGTGGTCTGGCGTACTACAGCTGAAAAAGATCTCCGATCTGCGGTGCCAGGACAAGCTTGACACCTACAGTGGAGCACCCACGGGGACACTGCTTGAAGAAGAATTACAGGTTTGTGGAAGCCTTGCAGAAACTTTCTGATGCATTGTATGTACTGGAACATATGCCCACTGTAGCACAAAGAATAAGTTATTCACCTCATGCAGGAACAATGGTTCTTCAAGATGTGTGTCCCTGTGGGTGCTCCACTGTTGGTGTGAGGTTGTCCCGTCACCACAGATAGGAATTTTTCTAGCAGTATCTGGTCAGGCTGCACGTGTGTGGCAGGCAGTGTGTGCTATTTGTGCCTTTGCAATTCACGCGCTCAGCCTGCCTCACCTCAGTTTCTTAGCATATGCCCAATTGGCCCAGGTTTAGTCTGAAGAAGAGGAAAGGAAGGGTGGGTCATGGAGCACCCACTGGGGGACACATCTCAAAGAACTGTTGTTACTGGAAAAGGTGAGCAACTTCCTTTTCCTCTTTGAGTGACGTCTCTGGGGAGCTCCACTGTTGGTGATTACATAGTGGCATTTGGATAGATGGTAGCTGAGCTTTGGATTTAATGTTTATAAGCAGTGGAGAGTACTGCATTAGCAAATGAAGAGCCCATATCCATTTGCGTCAACATCGCATAATGTCTGAAAGAGTGGTTTGATGACCATATGGCTGTACAACAGATGTCCTTACGTGATAACCCCTTAAGAAAGGCTGCTGATGTAGAGAGACCGCTTGTGTGGAATGCACACTGGTGGCATAGGGAGTACTTTATTTTGTAGGAACAAGCAGTGGACAATGCATGATACTATAATTCTGGAAATCTGCTGAGATGAAAGTGGCGTTCTTCAAGAACGATCAGCAATTGAAACGAACGTCTGATTTACAGAAGGTCCGCGTCCCAATCAATATAGAAAGAAAACGCTCTCCGAATGTCCAGGGTACGTAGGATAGCATCATCTCATGACGCATGAAGCTTGGATAAAATGTGGGGAGAACAACAGGTTGATTTGGAAATTGGAACAGACTTTAGACAAGAAGGACGGGTGAGGATGAAGTTTGATCTCGTATGAAATATTGTGTAGGGGAGGTGCTGCTGTGAGGGTAGCAAGTTCATGCTTCTTGCTGATGAAATTGCTACTAAGAATATGATCTTCATAGATAACAGGGAAAGAGGGCATGTTGCAAAGGATCAGAGGGTGGTATGGTTAGTGTATTGAGTACCAGCTCTAGGTCCCAAGTCGGAGATAATGGCTTATATGGAGGATTAAGATTGTGAATGTCTTTAAGGAACCTTCTTGTAATGGGGTGAGCAAAGACCAAGAACCCATCAATTTGGGGGTGGAATGCTATCAGCGTGGCTAAGTGTATTCTAAGGAAGGGAACTGATAGTCCTTGTTGTTTCAGATATAGGATGTACAGTAAAACTCCAATTGTCTGGTATCCAGTGGTCCGGCACTCCTGATAGTCTGGCACCAACAGGAACCCGGAAGTGCTCCAGCCAGCCGGACAATTGGAGGTGCTCTGCGCCGCTTCCCCAAGTCCGCTGCTGCTGCTGCTGAAGCCGACCAGCGGCGGACTTGGGGAAGCAGCGCAGAGCAGAGCAGCTGGGGTGCTGCCCGGTTGGTCCTGCAACGCCGCCCCTCACCCCCCTGCTTGATGCCCGGCAGCACCCCAGCTGCTCTGCTCCATGCTGCTTCCCCAAGTTCGCCGCTGCCGAAACTGACGAGCAGCAGACTTGGGGAAGCCGCAGGCAGAGCAGCTGGGGTGCTGCCCAGTTGATCCCGCAGTGCTGCTCAGGTGAGGGGCGGTGCTGCGGGACCAACCCGGCAGCACCCCAGCTGCTTTGCCCCACCGCTTCCCCAAGTTGCTGCTGCTGCTGCTGCTTGCAGCCCCAGCTGGCCTGTCGCCGGTGACTGCGCGGGGCTTCCCCCGCCTCCCTGCAAAACGGCTGAGGGTTTGCCCCACGCCGCACCATTCCCCGCCGACCCCCTCCCCGCCTGACCCATCACAGCCCCCCTGCCGGAGTACCTCCTGATACTCCAGCATATCCGATAATCTGGCACCCCCTGGGTCCCAAAGATGCCGGATTATCGGAAGTCTACTGTAACTGAGGATCGTATAAAGAGGTGCAGTGATGGATCAATTGGACTGCTCCACACACCACGTTGCAAAATGCTTCTACTTGTACAGGTAATTTTGAGTGGTCTGGCGTCTACTGTGGAGAAGAATATCCTTTATTTGTTCTGAGCATAGTCTCTAAGCTTCAGAAAACCAGAGAGGAGCCAAGCCATCATGTGTAGCGTTTGCAGATGGTAGTGGAGAAAAATGCCTCTGTTCAGAGAGGTGGTCTCGGCAATCCAAAAAGGGGTGGGGAGGTTAAGAGACTTGATAAATATAGGGAAACCAAGTCTGTCTGGCCTAGGAGGGGGCTACCAGAATAACTCAGGCACTGTCTGATTTGATCTTTCAGAAGACCCTCGGAATTAGAAGGATTGGGGGAAAAGTATAGTAAAGGTAAGCGTCCCATGAGATGAGGAAGGCATTGCCCAATGATCCTGGTCCCACTCCCGCTATGGAACAGTACTTGGGACACTTGGTATTGTGGTGTGATGTGAACAGGTCTATGAGAGGGAAATCCCATCTCCAGAACAGGTCGTGAAGGACGCATGGGTGGACTTCCCACTCTTGGTCTATTGCGAAGTGTCAGTTGAGGGTACCCACAGTTGTATTCTTGGCCCCAGGTGGTATGATACTACGAGGCAGATGCTGTTGTGGGTGCCTTGACAGTTGATGTAAAACATCATAGTAACGTTGTTGGTGAGGATGCCAACAATAGAGCTATGAATGTCGGAAAGAAAGTGCTTGCATGCATTGCACTCAGCGTGTAGTTCCAGTAAGCTGACATGGAGACGGGATTTGTGAGCAGACCATCCACCCTGAGCAAAGTGACTCTTATAATCTCGAGGACCCAGCGGTCCATAGTAATTGATGCCCATTGGTTGTAAAAGGGCCACAAACAGTGATGGCAGATTGCTGCATGTTTGTAAGGCACTAATGCAGAGGAGAGGTCAGGCAGGCCCTCGACCAAAACCTCTACCTGATGCTTGGAGGAGTGCTGAGCGGACAAGCAGGTGTTCGGATCTAGTGTCCTCTGGGCCCTTGTCCTGGAATGACCCTGGTCAAAAGGTCTTTGTTGTTGTCTTGGATAAGAGAAGTCTCTCTGCCTCTGAAGTGTAGTGCCTCCTGTGATAAGGACTCTTGCACAACTCTCTGCACTTCCCTACTGGAGTGGAGGACCTCATCTGTTTTTTGCTGCAAAGAGCTTGTCCTTGTCAAAAGGGAAGTCCTCTACTTTGGTTTGGAGTTCATGTAGAACTCCTGTGGCTTGTAGCCATGAAGTTCAGCGCATCATGATGGATGTTTGTCATTGCTCTTGCTGCCGTGTCTGCTACGTCCAGTGCCATCTGTAATGCTATCCGGGATGTGGTGTAACCCTTCTGCTACGTCCAGTGCCATCTGTAATGCTATCCGGGATGTGGTGTAACCCTCCTGCACCACTGATTTTAGGATTGGTCGTTTATTGTCTGGAAGGTGTTGCATTAGCTCAGTCAACTTTGCATGGTTGTAAAAGTAATGACTGGCAAGTAAAACAGTGTAGTTGGCTGTTTCAAGTTATAATGTTAAGGAAAAATACATCTTCCTACTGAAAAGGTCAAGGTGTTTGTGCTCCTTATCCTGGGTGGGGGTACTGAATTGGGGTAGTTTGGATCTGTGGCAAGCAGCATCCACCACTAGAGCATTGGGCTGTGGATGCAAGAATAGGAAGTCCACGCTCTTGGAGGGAACAAAATATTTTCTGTTAGCTTGCTTGTTGGTAGGGGAGGGGCTGAGGCTGGTGTTTGACACACCTCATCAGCCACCTCCATGATTGCATCGTCAATTGAAAGCGTGATCTTCGACTTGGCCGACAGTTGTAAATTCTTTAGGAGTCAGTGTTGTTTCTTCTGGACCTGAGAAAGGGTCACCTCTTGGCTCATAGCAATTCACTTGAAGAGCTCCTGAAATTGCTTCAAGACATCCGCCGGTGATGAATCATCTGGGATGACTGCTTCATCAGGTGAGGAAGAAGATCTGTCAGTTGGTGAAGTATCTGGTTGGTGAGGGTCAACCTTGTCAATGATCTTTCCCTCTTCAGTGTCTAAGTCCTCCATTGGAAGAGAGCTGTGAGGGCGAGAGGCTGGCACCGGTCTTGGGGCAGGAGTCAAAGGTGCTATCGAATGGTGTCTTGATGACCAGTGATGCCAGAGGGACCAATGTGGGGGATAGTGGTGAGACTGATAAGACCAGTCTGGGAACCACAGAGGGTGATGAGGTCTGTGCCTGTCATAAGGTGCACGTGACCTAGCAGGAGAAGAGTATACACTCCTGCTGTCTTCAAAGCCATTATAGTGAGAGAGCACAGGTGACCTGGGCAAATGGGGAGATCCTCTTGATAATGGTGGTGATGGAGATGGCTGCCTTGCGGCAGTGTCGTACAATGATGTTGAGCGCGGCACCAAAGTTGGCACCAGCATGTCATGGTCGTGTCTGCGCAAGGACAAGCAGTGCTGAACTGCGGCCTCATCTCTCGGTGCTGATGGAGTGGGCATCAGTGTTGGTGGTGAAGGTGCTGGATCCAGGCTCAATGTGCATGGTAAGGGTCTAGCTGACTTCAAACATGCCTTCTTGGTGCTGAAGTTTTGGTAGGCACCTATGGCATGGGTGGTGCCGAGGGTTTGTCTGGTTTCTGGACTTTGCCTCCAGCGGCACCGAAGACAGCCAATGCCAGGATCTGTATGTGCCATGATTTTGGTTCCACAATTGATGCGGCACGGGAGCACCTGGTGCCAGATATGCCCGGTTTATCTCCTGTACTGATTCTGGGAGGTAGGGAACAGACTGCAGAAACCTCTCTCTTCATGAGCAGCTTTGATCAAGGGGAGTTTGCCAGTCTCTTTTGTGAACTAGCAGACTCAGACTGGCTGCTACCATCTTGGGGTCCTGGAGGTCCAGAGCCTTATCGAAGGGCAACATGCAGAGACGCTCCCTGTCCCTGCATGCTCTGGCCATGAGGTTATAGCAGTGGATGCATTTCTGGGGAACATATGTCTCTCAGGAATCAAATGCAGGAAGAATGGCCATCCAAGGCCAGCATAGGGTTGTGACATTTGTCTCATTTCTTACATCCAGGGAAACCCAGCCTTATATCCAACAGGCTCACTGCTCCTTTTACTGAGGCAGATTTGTTTGTTCTTCCTTATCTCCTGTTTGTCTGTTTTCTTTCTTCTTGTATTTTTTTAAAAATGGGGACAAAGCATCCAGGAGGGTCACAACAGGGACCTATCCTCTATGAGTGTTGTTTATCAGTAGAGTTCGTTTAAACTATGTAGATGAAGAAAACAAGAGTCTTTTTTTCCCGCATCAACAGATAGCTGAGGAGAAGGAGAAAGATCAAGCTCTGTCTGCGACCGAGGGCAGTAACGAAGGAACTGAGGGGAGCTGGGCTGCGCACGTGAATTGCAAAGGTCTGAATGGCATGTGTTGCCTGCCAACCAGATACTGCTAGAAATATTCCAATCTGCGGCACCAGGATGACCCAACACCAACAGTGGAGCACCCATGGGGACATCACTAGAAGAAGATCTTAGAGAACCTGAACTACCCAAAGACTACCACCATCTGATAGCTCTGAAAGATAGCTAGCTGTTGTGTTTAATTTTGGAACACAGTACATTCAAATAAATGGATGACATGCTAGTTAATTTTAAAACCTACATGAAAAATAACCATGCAAAATTCTCCCTCTGATCCATACTACAGATCTAAACTCCTATATTTTGCTTGCCTACACAGTGGTTTGCTCATGTGTAGAAATCAAAATATAGGAGAGACTAGCTATGTAGATACGAGAAGAGAATTTCACCTCTGAAGACATTATAATTTCTCTTCTTTCAGCCCTTTATCATGAAATATATATTGGTATCGCTGTCATATTTTTAGCATTAGACCTATGGTATTAACAAGCAGGATTAAACAACACTGATTAACATTACTGATGAAGAAAACAAACATGACAACTAATATAAAAAAATTGCATGTAAAAGGGACAGATAGACTAGTATAGCCTGTTTGTGGTTGTTTTCCAGTTCCAAATGCCTGCATTACTAGCTGGCATGACAGAAATGACCTATAGACTCTAAAAGAAGTTCTATTTATCCTCTTTGTATAAAGGATATGAAATGGGGGCTCCCAGAAGGGAACACAAAAGCAAAAATGTATAAGGCTCCCGCACGATGGTAATGGTGGTGTTGGTGGCTTGGGATGTACAAGAGGTCAGACCAGATGGTCGGGTGATCTTTTCTGACCTTTAACTCTATGAGCTCAGAAAGACTTCCCATACATCACAACAACAAATAAATATATGCTTAATGTTAAATAACTGACTATTCTATTTGTGAAGTATGCTATTAAAAACTGTAGGTATGGGTTTGCTAATCTTTAGTTTTCTTTTTACCATAGACACTTTAGGTAGTTTTGTACAGATTACCTACAGAAATGTACATACCAGCACATTGTTCTATTTTTTTAAGCTAAGATCAAGTATCATTAGAGAAACTCTACCCTGTATTTGCAGTTGGAATTGACTAATAAACAAATTTTAACTTTTAAAATTCTACATTCTCAGATAATGATGCATACAAATAAAGGGCCACATTTTCCAAAAAAGCTCAGCTTCCATTTAGATATCTAGGAATATAGTACCTTGGGCATGCCATCACTCTCTCCCATAAGGTAGTCTATCAGCTGATTGGTTAGCGCTTCATCTTTTGCTTGCCCAACCTATTAAATAAAGACAGCGGAAAAATGTCAGCATGTGCCTGAAATATGGGGGGAAAGAATTAGATTTCTCCATAGAAGACCTTTAAATTTAAATATACTTAGAACATGTATTCATCAGTCTTTCATACTTAAAACACAGTAAAGTAGTGATCTATTTGGTTGATCACCTTTTTTTCCCCCCGGACTTACTGTAGTCCATATTTAAAATCTAACATTATGGCAAGGATGTCAAGCTGCTACCTATTTAACATGTTTGAAAACTGCATCCATTAAAGACTAAAAAGATCTAGATTTGGAATTCTAGATAGATACATTATTTACATTCCCACATGCTCAGTGAAGAGGGAGAAACAATAACAGGAAACTTGGAAATGGCAGGGGTGCTTAATGACTTATTTGTTTTGGTTTTCACCAAGAAGTTTGATGATGGGATGCCTGACAGTGAATGCTAGTGGAAATGGGGTAGGTTTAGAAATTAAAATAAAAAAAGAACAAGTTAAAAATTACTTAGAAAAGTTAGATGTATTCAAGCTACCAGGGCCTGAGGAAATGCATCCTAGAATACCCAAGGAGCTGCTGGGAAGGAGGTATCTGAGCCTCTAGCTATCATCTCTGATAAATCATGGCAGTCAGGAGAGATTCCAGAAGACTGGAAAAGGGCAAATATAGTGCCCATCTATAAAAAGGGAAATAAGAACAACCCAGGAAACTACAGACCAGTCAGTTTACTTCTGTGCCAGGGAAGATAATGGAGCAAGTAATTCATCTGCAAACAGCTAGAAGAAAATAAAGGTAACAGCCAGCATGGATTTGTTAAGAACAAATCATGTCAAACCAATCTGATAGCTTTCTTTAATAGGATGTCAAGCCTTGTGAATAAAGGAGAAGTGGTGGATGTGATATACCTAGACTTTAGTAAGGCATTTGATATGGTCTCGCATGACTTTCTTATCAATAAACTAGGGAAATACAACCTAAATGGGACTACTATAAGGTGGGTGCATAACTGGCTGGATAATTATTCTCAGAGAGTAGTTATTAATGGTTCACAATCATGCTGGAAGGGCATAACAAGTGGGGTTCTTCAGGGGTCTGTTTTGGAACCGGTTCTGTTCAATGTCTTCATCAGCAATTTAATGATGGTGTAAAGAGTATGATTATTAATTTTGAAGATAATACCAAGCTGGGAGGGGTTTCAAGTGCATTGGAGGATAGGATCAAAATTCAAAATGATCTAGACAAACTAGAGAAATGGTCTGAGGTAAATAAGATGAAGTATAATAAGGACAAATGCAAAGTACTCCACTTAGGAAGGAACAATCAGTTTCACACATACAGAATGGGAAGTGATTGTCTAGGAAGGAGTACTGCTGAAAGGGATCTAGGGGTCATAGTGGACCACAAGTTAAACGTGAGTCAACAGTGTGGCTAAATCTAGACTATGAAGTTTTTCCGGGATACGTATCCCGGAAAAAACTCTATCACATCCAGGGAACGAGTCTGCTCTACCGTCATTTTTTGCGGAAGAGCAGACGTGGTCTTTCGGAAGCCCTGTCTTCCTTGTTCCACAAGGAAAAAGGGCTCTTCCAAAAGAGGAGGTTTTTCTGAAATTTGGCCCAGTGTAGACAGGCCAAATTTTGGAAGAGCCTCTTCCGACAAAACTATCGGAAAAAGTTACGCAAATAGCAGAGCACGATTTGTGTACCTTTTGCCGAAAAAAAGCGGCAGTCTAGACATAGCCTGTGATACTGTTGCAAAAAAGGCAAACATGATCCTGGGATGCATTTACAGGAGTGTTGTGAGCAGGACACGAGAAGTCATTCTTCTGCTCTTCTCTGCATTGATTAGACCTCAGTTGGAGTAGTGCCCAGAACTGGACAAAATACATCTCAAGAAAGATATGGAGAAATTGGAGAAGGTCCAGAGAAGAGCAACAAGAATGATTAAAGGTCTAGAGAACATGAGCTATGGAGGGAAGACTGAAAGAATTGGGCTTGTTTAGTTTGGAAAAGGGAAGACGTAGAGGACAAAATAGCGATTTTCAAGTACCTAAAAGGGTGTTACAAGAATGAGGGAGAAAAATTATTTTAATTAGCTTCTGATAGGACAAGAAGCAATGGGCTTAAACCACAGCAATGGAGGATTAGGTTGGACATTAGGAAAAACTTCCTGTCAGGGTGGTTAAACACTTGAATAAATTGCCTAGGGAGGTTGTGGAATCTCTCTCACTGGAGATATTTAAGAGCAGGTTGGATAGACATCAGTCAGGGAGGATCTAGACAGTGCTTGGTCCAGCTGTGAAGGCAGAGGATCGGACTTGATGACCTCTTGAGAAAATTATTTGGTATAGCATCAGGAACTTTTTACCTTAGCCCTTGCTTTTACTCTTGCAGCTTCCTCCTTACGTCTATAATTTATTCAAACTCTCTGCTAACCACTAGGACAGGGTGGGCAGTAATTTTTTATGGAGGCCACTCAAAAATTTAAGTGGTCATGGGTCATAAATTTTCTACTATGTTAATGGAAGGGGTGTGGGATCTGGGATGATAGTTGTATACAGAAGGGAATTCCGGGGTAGGTGACTGGGGTACAGGGTCTGGGAAGAGTTTTGGGAACGAGAGGATTCTCACCTGGGGGAGGAGTGCAGAAGAGGGAGTGAGGTCTGGGAGGGAGCTTGGATTCAGGAGGGGGTTGTTAACTGAAGCAGGAGTGCCGGAGGGGTGCAGAGGGTTGGTGTGTAAGAAAAGGTCATGATCTGGGGCAGGAAGGTGAGGTGTGGTGGAGTGCTAGGTGCAGTCTCTGGCCAAGAGTAGCTTATTGAATGCATCTCTTTCTGGCAGCCCAGTGGGATCCTGAGGCAGGCTCCCTGGCTGCTGTGGACCCACACACTGCTCAAAACAATCAGCTGCTAGGGTCAATGTGTGTGTCTCTTCTTGGAGGAAGGGGGACAGTAGGTCTCTGTGTGCTGCCCATGCCTGTAAGCACTGCCACTGCAACTCCCTCCAGCCAAAAGAAGCTGCAAGGATAGTACTGGGGAAGGGGGCAGCGCATCCCTAAGGGGCACACATATGCTGGTTCCAGCAGCCGGCTGCTTTGAGCAGCATGTGGGGCTGCAGCAGGCAGGGAGCCTGAGGATCCAGCTAGGCCAGAGTGAGCCGGATCCAAATGTTTGTTGAGACAGATTTGGCGCACAGGCCAGATTTTGCCCACCCTACACTAGAACATCAGTACAGTAAAAATACAGATTACTTGAAAAGAAGGCTGAATATTCAATTTTTTAGGGTTATCAATTTTTCTTACGGTTTCAATTGCCATTTCTATAGCCATGTTATCTTCTGTGCTTGGACTTTTCAGAAAATGTTTTAGTGCCTGAAACAAAAACAGGTATACGGAGATATAATGGGTAAGTGACATGGAGTTTTCTTTAGAAAAATCTTTTTCCTTATTTTTGAAAAATTAGATTTTAATTAATCTTGTTCTGCAAAAACTAGGAAGGAAGGAGAAAGATCCTTTGATTGCATTAAAATGAGGTGATCCCTGAGCACGCTGAGAGCAATTAAGTTATGTCATATGAATGTGAAATTAACGGAGTCACAAAATAGTGAAAATAGCCAATAAAGAGGAGCACACTACGACCACGGGAATACAGTCATCAAGCTGCTGTCTCATAAAATTCCAGAGGAAAAATGCACTCATGAAGTCTTTTTGGAGGCCTTGCTGGAGAAATTACAATCCAGCATATCACCCCTATCCATTTACTTGGTTCCTCCTCACTCCCATCGCCCCCTCAGAGCTGCAGAAGCATACACAGCATATTCCTGGCACATTTATTCTCAGCCCTGACAGCCAGCAATGACAGGAGAATTTTCTCTACAGGGACATTACAGAGCACTGCAATCAAGGGTTAATTGGGCACTGGTCTACTGAGAGGAGCAGGTCACCGTCCCCTACCAGTTGGTAATTTGAAAAGAATTGTAATCTTGCTTTTTTGCTCTCAGGACATAAACATTCAGCTTAAAATGCAGCAGCTGACATGATCATCTTGTAACCAGTCAATAAGAAATATGCTAATTTGCATACTCAAAAATGCTGTGTTTCAGTAAGCTACAGTATTTAATTAATTAATGAATTTTTCTACAATTGAATATTCAAATAAGTCAACTGTAACTAAACTAACTGTTCATGTATCACTCAGATATATTATGTCTACAATCCATATGAAGCTTCTACTGTTGTCAATAAAAGTTGTGTGCGTGCCTCAATACCAATATATTGTGCTCACCTTTTATTCGTTTTCTATTTCATGGGAAAAATAATTTCTTCTACATTTTGTTGGAGGTAGGACCATATTTTTAATTTTGATTGCATCAATGTAAAATAAGAGGAATTAGTAAAGAAGCCTTTTTTCCTGATCTGTAGGAAGTGTAATGATCTGGAATTCAGTGTTTTGCACAACCATTTTCATTTAAATGCTGTTGCTGTTTTACTCTCTGTATACTAACCCGGGCATACTGACCGCACAACAAAAAGAATTTGCCCGCCTGAAAATGTTTTTTTTCTCCTTCAAAGTATAGTGCAATACTCTGATAGTCTTCATTGGTAGTATTCTCAGAACCTGAAACACAGACACTAAGGTGAGCAAAACTTCTCATGAAACAAAGATTTATAGACATGAAAGAGTGCAAACCATCTACTTTCACATTTTTGGCTTTTGGTTTTCAAATAAAACAGGAGCCAGCTGGATTTATAAGTTCTGTTTTGCACATTTTATACCTAATGTGCCACATCTGATCTTAGATAAAGGACTTGTCATGATCATGAGAGATGGCCAGCAGCCTGGGGACTAAGGGGTTAACTATACCTAAGCCAGGTAGAGTCAGCCAATAGGAATGTAGGTAGGAATTTCAAACTGGGACAAAGGAATTTTTGGTTTTTCTCTCCTTTGTCCCTGGAGCAGTTTCTCTCCAGCTACTGAGGGGGACAGACACTATGTCTCTCTCCAAGAAAAGACTCTTCACTATCTGTAAGTAGGGTAAAGTTTAGATAAATCCATTAGGTTTTATTGTTTTATGGTTTGGGAATGGGAATCTGATGTCTGTGCATTTAAAAATGGGGTTTTCCTCTCCTTTGTAAAAGTTTTGGCACATGGTGGAATCCCCCTTGAGTATATTAATTTGTGACTTTTCCATCTAGTCATTATGCTTGCAACAGGAATATTGTGGTGATGATAAATGTTTTTTCTCTTTCCCTTTTATTAACCTGGTATTGGTTAATTTTTGTGTCCTGGTTTTACTTTTGGGGGCTGAGATTTCCCAAGTAGTCTCTCCCTGGTTTCTTTATTACTACTTGGGTTGTGGCAGCGGATTTTTTATCCCCAAAATCTAGGGTTTTAAGATTTTGGGGGGAAGCCTGGAAAGAAAGTTTTGGGGTACTTTTGCAGGCCCCCACTTCTGCATTTATCGTGTCAGAGTGGGGAAAAAGCTTTGATAGGACTAAAGACTTACTGAAGCAATTCTTTACCTAATAAACAACTACAGCAATTACATTTAGGAGTAAAATCTAAATTAAATTCAAATGGCATAACTGTGAACTGGTTCTGAGAGTTATTCCATTGCCTCCTAGTACTAATGAGGTAGAAAACTGAATTCTGAGAGTGACCATGGATCAAAGAGATGTGAAATTTCACACAAAACTGTATGTTATTATTACTCTAGACTTCTATATACCTTTCTTCACAGATAGGCCATACATTCCTAAAGAATTCCCAATAGAAATATTACAGTAGAATTCTCACCAATGATGTCAGCATAAATCTCCATCTTATTGTGCTGTTGAGCCAGTGTGAAAGCTTCATTATTACACTTGGACATGACCAGAAACTGGATGGCAGAACCATAGTCACCCAACTGCAGAAAGAATCTAATTGGAATAAATAGATGAAGACTTTTGTTAAATAACAATAAAATACACACCAAATGTTCTCCAAAGAAAACCTCTCTTGTTCAATGACTGTAGCAATTGAGGGACTATTAAATCACTTCTAAATCTTCTAGAGTGCTGCTGCACATACCTTATGATAAACTAATTTCTAGTAAGAATTATGGATGAGAAGGCTTTTCTATTTAAAACTTGCATGTAGTTTTCTAAGTTCGTGTCTACACTACACCCCTCTGTCGGCAAAGGGATGTAAATAAAGCACATTGAAAGTGCAAATGAAGCGGGGATTTAAATATCCCATGCTTCATTTGCATAATCACATTCTCGCGCTGTTTCAAACAACCGCCATTTCAAAACTGAAACCACAGTTTAGACGCAGTTCTGCCGACAGCAGGGTGATTTTTCGATAGATCCTGTACTCCTTGTTTTTTGAGGAGTACAGGATCTGTCGAAAAAAAATCACCCTGCTATCGGCAGAACCGCGTCTAAACCGCAGTTTCAGTTTCGAAATGGTGCTTGTTTGAAACAGCGCCAGAACGTGATTATGCAAATGAAGCGTAGGATATTTAAATTCCCGCTTCATTTGCACTTTCAAAACGTCTAATTTACATCCCTCTGCCGACAGAGGGATGTAATGCAGACGTAGCCTAAAAGACTGCTATCATTTGGGATCAAATTTTGTATGATTATTGACAGGCAGAAGTGAACTTTGGTGAAACTCTGATTAATTTCTTTTGGCTAATTTTGAGACAGTTAATTACAAAAAGTTTTTCAGAAATCTTTTTCTAATGATATTTTCATATACTCTTTTTTCCATGTAAAACTTTATATTGGATCTCAGTGAGGACTACGGTTTTTTAAAATATGCCTTAAAATAATGAAGTGAAGTTCTCATTGTTTGAGATCATCTGTCCAATTATGTTTCTTACACATTCTTAATAGAGTGAGATGTTCCTGATACGTTCCCATTCAACCATATATTGCTGTTTGAGCTGAATGGATATTTACTGCTTTTGTTGGTTCATGCAGTCATATACAAGAGTGAGAACATTCAAACTTGTGCACTCAGAGTGAAATTCACTCCCCTATACAGAAACCAGAGAATGCAGGGAGCATTTAGTGAAGAAATTCACACACATCCCAAACCCAGATCTGTGTGCATGGCTCCAGTAATAGCCACAACCCCAATGCAAGATTCATCATTAACTGGTTACAGATGCATGGAAAGGGCAAACAGACAACCTGTCTGGCTATCCAGCAGACTAACCTTATACAGAACCCTGGAGTTTGCATGGTGAAAGGAGACTTACACTGGTCCTCAGCACCATGAGTGAGTATCACCCTTGTTTTGCAAATACAGTTTTATTATTTAGCACCAGCTTTGGTCCTACATAAAGCTACAGATGTACTAACATGAGCATTCTTGAGGCTTTTTAAAAAGTCATCAGCATGCGATTAATCTTTTCAGTTATCAACTCAGGGATTACAAAATGTTGCACTAAACAAAAAACAAGATTCAGGGTTATTGAACTAACCTAGAGATGCCTCTTCTATGCTCTGGGTGCCTCTCTCAAATTAAAATACACAATACAAAGTACAGTTAAAAGAATATCCCCTCCCAGATACCAGGTAATGTGAATAAGAGAACAGAATATAAATAAAGTAAGTAAAAGGACTATGCTTTACATGGTTACAAGATAGAACACACAAATCAAACAAAATAATCTGTTGACTAGAATGGACAAAAATTTAAGATTTCTGTAGTAAGAAAAATAAACCGAAGACTGGAACATATCAACAAATGAATAGAGGAAGATACAAAAAAACCCCAAATAATCCCTAATACCCCTTTGCATAAGTGAAACCCCTCTGGGGAGGGACTAGAGGGCTTACTATTAACACCTCATTTTTGAATCACTTCTAGTGTATGTGCACAAAGCACTTTGCAATAAATATAGAAGAAGGCAACAACGACAACAGCATGAGAGGTTATATTAAGAAGATAAGGTTAGTATAGTTAGGTTTGCAAATCTATCCAATGTAACTACATTACTGTATTACCTGGCTACCATCTTGGCTCCATCGAGAGACTGTGTTTCCCTGACAATACTAACAGCTTTTTCAGGATTGTTAAGATGATCCAAATATAGCCGGATTACATTGTCCCACTGTTTGGCATTCTCATAAGCCACTACTGCTTCCTTGTATCTGCAAAATAATGATGCCCGCATTTTACATTCAAGCTTTCTTGGCTCGAAGAATCTTCACAATACTCTATGCAAGGAACTCATGATATTTTACACCCAGGAAGTCACCCTGTGAAACTAAGCTGTTTTTAATAATTTTGCTTACTACATGTACTCCCCTTTTGAAGTCTTTTGATAATGACAATAGGAAAACAGAAAACACTTCATGCAATACTGTCTTTTTATTCCCCTAGAAGACAAACAGTAAGGCTACGTCTAGACTTACATCCCTTTATCGAAAAAGGGATGTAATTAGGCATGTCGATATTGCAAATGAAGCCGGGATTTGAATTCCCCGCACTTCATTTGCATAATGGCAGCTGCCGCTTTTTTTTTTTTTTTTTTAAAACGGGGCTTTATCGAAAAAACCCCTGGCAGTTTAGACAGGGCATTTTCGACAGAAATGCCCTGTTTCAAAAGATCCTGTACTCAGATCTTTCATATCTTATAGTTGAGCTCACGATTAGGGAAAATTTGGAGACTCAATTATTGCAAACAGTACTACTATAATTTATTTAAAAAAATGTTTATTTCCCAGACTGTGATGATTAATCATATATATTTTTATAAAAACTCCAGAGTTTTTAGAAGAAAAATAAACTTCAGCATATCATCACTGCTAAACACAGCTACTGTACTTAAAAGCTATAATACGTGTAAAAAAAAAAAAGAGCTTTTTAAAGCTTAACCCAAGGATAATAAAATCAGAAATATTTCTTTTCTTGTCAGAAATGCAATCGGTCTAGTTTCAAGACATTTGTAGAATATTTGATTTTTATATTTTTCCATGAATACTGTATTCACTGCATACTTCTTGGTTTATGAACAAAATTGAATATTAACATTTAGTAGCTCTAAATCCTTGGTTATTTGACTCTGGAAATTAAACATACCTGCCATCTGCTTCTTTTGCTTTAGCATACTGCAGGTGGATCTTTGGAGATGATACACAAGGGAGAAGCTCACCAACCTTTGCCCTAGAAAACCAAGATAATAAAGTAACCAAATAATAAACATGACCATTCTTTATTTGACTTCATCAAATAAAGTATAAGCATATTTGTAGAAATACTCGAGTGAAAAAAGGTACTAACAAAATGTGTGCCGTATGAATAGCACAACAACATGATCTTATACTTTAGCAATAATTAAAACAAAAAACAGTATGTAAAAGTAGTCATTTAAATGAAAAAGGAAATTAATATGATAATTTGCATTACAAATATTTTCTCTTCTGTTATATAGATGAGAAGCTTTGAAAGCGCTTTAAAGTGTTTACAAAAAGCAAACAGCAGTTAACTCTAAAATTCTGATTTACTTCAACTTGTGTTTCTGAAGATTTGGAGTGTAAATCACACTTGATCTAGTCCACAGGAAAAATCAGTAGACTGTTTAATCAGACTCAGAGGGGTAGCCATGTTTGTTGTTTCTAAAGTTACAGACTTGCAGTCCTGTGGCACGTTAGAAACTAACAAATTTATGAGGTCATGAGCTTTTGTGCTCATGACCTCATAAACTTGTTAGTCTCTCAACGTGCCACAGGACTGCTCATTACTTAATCAGACACATTCAGGACAGTCAACGAACTTCACTGGGCTCTGTGCCAGGCATGACATGGTTCCCATGGTTCCAGGGGGAAGGGGTAGAGCAGTGGTTTCCAACCTTTTTACACCCAAGATCACTTTTTAAATGCCAGGGCAAGCCAAGATCTACCCCACCTCTTCCCCAAGACCTCACCCCTTCCTTGAGGCCCCACCCTCTCCATTCCCCTCCTCTCCATCACTAACTGTCCCCAGCCCTTACTCACTATCACTGGGTTAAGGCAGGACTTGTGGGCTCTGGGGTGGGAATGAGGGATTTGGGTGTGGGAAGGGGTGAGAGGTGCAAGCTCTGGGGGGGAATCTGGGTACAGGAGGAGGTGAAGAAGGGGATGCTGGTTCATGGTGGGGGCTCCAGGCTGGAGAGTGTTGAGGTTAGGTGGAGGGTTGGGGTGCTGAGCAAGGTGCAGGCTTGTGGATGTGGGGGTGCAGGAGTTTAAGTGGTGTATGAGGAGCTCAGGGCAGGGGGGTTGGGAGTATGATGGGCTCAGGACACAGATTTGCAGTGTGTGGATGGTGTAGGAGTGTTGTGGCAGAAGACTTGGGGATGTGGGGGTGCAGGAATTTGGGGATGTGAGAGGCTCAGGACAGGGGGTTCAGGTGTATGATGGGCTCAGGTTTGGGGTCTGTGGGAGTGTAGGAGTGTTATGATGCTGAAGCCAGATGGGGGTTTGGCCTCAATTGAGGGCTAGTTGGCCAGGCTTCATTTTTAAATAAAATATTATGTTCAACACAAAATGTTTCAGAATTGTCTTTATTTATGGGAGGGGCAGGGAACCTGCTTTGGGTCAGGGGTCACTGACCCACTGAAAAAAAATCAGTTGGGACCACACAAGTGAGATGCAAAAAACCCACAACCCCTCTAAAATCCCCCAAGCCTCACTGATGTGGCCCCAACCGAGACATCTCACTCCCCTGGCACTCCAGCCCCATGTGGGAGGAGGGTAGATAGGACTGAGGTTCAAGGCCTCAGGCCAGATTAACTCTTCTGGGGTTCCAGAGTTAGTGGAATTTGTGGGCCCCTCTACACTCTGAGATGGGGCCAAAAATGAGGGACCCAGTGTACGGGACAGGGCTGCCAGTGAGTAGGATAGGAATGGGGGTTGGGGGAGAGAATCTGAGTGGAAAACAGAGTAAGGAGCAAGCTGGGGTAGGTGTCTGGCCAGGAGGAAGGGGGCAGGGGCAGGGTGCTGGTGGGTGTCTGGCCAGGAGGCAGGGACAGGGTGCTGCTGGGGGTCTGGCTGGGGTCTGGCCAGGGGTAGGGTGCTGGTGGGGATGGAGTAGGTGGGAGTCTGGACAGGGGCAGGAGTGGGCTGCTGGATGGGGTCTGGCCAGGGGCAGGGTGCTGGTAGGGGCTGGGGCAGGGGAAGGTGCTGGTGGGGCTGAGGCAGGTGGGAGACTGGCCAGGGGGCAGGGTGCTTGTGGGGAAGGGGGGGTCTGGCCAGGGGTTGGGGAAAGAACAGCTCGTCTGGTACCTGGGGATCCCGCTGTGTGCGCTGCTCCTCCGGTCTGGTCTGGTGCGCAGCTGGGGACTTCCTTCCCTCTGCTACCTTCCTGTGACGTGGGGAGAGGGGGTCCCGGGCTGTGTGCCAGAGCCAGTCTCAGGAAGCATGTGGGCTGCTCCTCCCCTCCCCCAAACAGCCAGCGTGCTTCCTGAGAAGTTGGATCTGGCGCGCAGCCGGGGACTTCCTTCCCCCTGCTGCCTTCCTGCGCAGGGGGTGTGTGTCCTGCAGCCCGGGACTTGCCTGCCCTTCAGCCATCAGCGCAGGAAGGCAGGCAGCAGGGGGAAGGAAGTCCCTGACTGTGCACCAGACCCGGCTTTTCAGGAAGCACGCCAGCTGTTTGGTGGAGGGGAGGAGCAGCCCGCGTGCTTCCTGAGACTCTGGGTCTGGCGTGCAGGTGTGGGACTTCTCTCCCCAGGCCGCAGGAAGCTGGTGCTACCTCCATTTTCCCAGGAGGTAGTGCCAGCGCGGGCTACTTCTTGGCAGTGGGGAGGAAATGCAGGGGAATGGAATGCCTCATGATCGACTGGCTGTGCCCACAAAAATCAACCAGTCGGTCATAATCAACATGTTGGTGACCATGGGGGTAGGGCATTGAGCTAGGCTCTGACAGCTGGCCCTTCAGCGCCACCCAGGGCTCTGGATGTTATTTAAAGGGCCTGGGGCTCCAGCTGCTACTGTTGCTGCTGTAGCAGCTGGAGCCCTGGATCCTTTAAAATTGCTGGGCCCCAGGATAATGAAGATGATTAGAGGAGTCCTATTTCTTTTCAAAGGGCACTACAGTATGATCAGTTTTTCAAGGAACGTAAAATGGTACTAAACCTGCACTTACCAGTTTTTACAGCGAATATATACTGAAGCAGCCTTGTCGTAATATTGGCCTTTTTCATATAGCTGGGCAGCTTCTGAAAATTGCTTCAATGAAAATTATACAAATGTTAATTAGTAGACTGTGAATTTATCAAATTATTAATGCTGTCTCTGTTACTAGGGATACCTTCATACTCTCCAGAATGGCTCCACAGTCTCTCTTTAGCAGCCTGCTAGGATGTTTAATGGCTTGATTAACCCCTCTACGAATGTCTCCCATTCGAATGGACATCTGAGCCACTCCAGCTAGACAAGCTTCATCATGTTCCTGGTACTGGTGATGAAAAGTGAAGCGATAACTACATTTTCAGTAGAAAAAGTATTGGTTTTCCTTGCTGGCCACATTTAGGTAACTTTCTAGAGAAGTTCCATCAATTTTTTCACACTTCTACTTTTTTAAATAACTCATCAAGTCAGGACAAAGATAGGTTTCAAAAAGAGACAAGGAAACAGAACAGAACACCAGCACAGACGAACAGAAAAAAGGCAGATGGGGAAGTTATTTGCTTCTAAGTGGACTTCTCTCAAAATACTAGCCCAATAAATTCACACATTTGGTTTTTAAATACATAAGAAATCACTGCTATTTCTCTTGTTCTGAAAAATCTGATTATTCATTTTATTCTTCTTTATTGATCGACTCACTACAAAAAAGATGAAGAGATCTATATAAGTATCGTATTTCAATACATTATTATTTTGGCCCTGTCCCACTTAATATTTACCATTTGAACAATTTTACAATCACGTAAACATAATTTCCCTGTACTACGTTAGTTCAGTAGATATTAATAAACTAGGCCTGTCAATCATAGTTAATTCACACAATTAACTAAAAAATTAATCACAATTTAAAAAAACCCGATTAATCACAATTTTAATTGTGCTGTTAAACAATAGAATACCAATTAAAATGTATCAAATATTGTGGATATTTTTCTCTATTTCCACATATATTCTGTGCTGTAATTATAATCAAAGTGTATATTTTTTTCTTTCAAATATTTGCATTGTAAGAGTTCACCTCATACAAGTACTGTAGTACAATCTCTTTTTTATGAAAGTGCAACTTACAAATATTGATTTATTTTTTTTTTGTTACTCGGTCCACTCAGACCAAAGGCCCATCTAGCCCAGTATCCTGTCTTCTGACAGTGGCCAATGCCAGGTACCCCAGAAAGAATACACAGAATAAGTAATCATCAAATGATCCATCCCGTCACCCATTTCAAGCCCTGACAAAATGAGGCTAGGGTCACCATCCCTGCCCATACTAGCCACTACATTTAAAAGGCAGAGCTGCAGCAGCGTTAGCTCCTGGGTCCAGGAGCTGGCCCCACTGCAGCTCTGCAGTTTTCCCCTCTTATTGAGTAGTTGATGGAAATTCCGTTGACTACTCGATTAGCTAATTAAACACAACTTAACATCCTTATTTTAAACCTGCTACCTATTAATTTCATTTGGTGACCCCTAGTTCTTATGGGAACAAATAAATAACTTTTTCTTATTTACTTTCTCCATTCCTGTCATGGTTTTATAGACTTCTATCATATCTGCCCCTTAGTCTCCTCTTTTCTAAGCTGAAAAGTCCCAGTCTTTTTACTCTCTCTCTTCAGATGGCACTCATTCCAAACCCCTAATCATTTTTGTTACCCTTTTCTCAACCTTTTCCACCTGGATAGATCGGTCTTCAGCTATCGCTAAGATTGCGCCGATCACAACACGTCCACCATTCTTCTCGCACTCTTGCCTTTCTTCTCCACATTCGTCCAAAATGTTTAACAAAATCATCTTCCCATCTTCTTGGAGGCTGACCGGGTGGTCTTTTCTGTTCTCGCAGGTACCACTCAGCAATAATTGCGGTCCACCTATTGTCCTGCCCATTGCAGTGTGGCCTGCCCATCACATTTTGTTACATCTGCTTTCCACGATAATATCTTTCACACCGCTGCATTCTCTGATAATTTCATTTGGAATACGATCCAGAAGGGAAATTCCCAATATAGCTTGCTCCATTGCCCTTTCAGCTACCAATAGTCGCTGCTCTTCTCTCTTTGTCAGTGCCCACATTTCGCTGCCATACAACATGGCTGGCAGCACTGCTAAATTGAAGATATTTGTACATGTGGTCTTATCAATTTTTCCTTTGAGGACATCCTTGATGGAACTGAATGCATACCATCCTGCCCGAATCCTTCGCGAGAGTTCTCCGTTCAGGTCTTGGCGCATATTAACTTCTTGGCCCAAATAGATGTACTGTTCCACTTCTTCGATTTCTTCTCCTGTTATCCTTATTCGGGCTTTTCGTAAAATGTCTGATCGCATGTATTTCGTTTTGCAGCGGTTCATTTTCAGACCGACCTGACTGCTTTTCTTGTCAAGTCTCATAGCATGCTCTGCAATTGGTTGGTGCTTTCGGCAATTAATACTATGTCGTCCGCAAATCTGAGATGAGATAATCGTTCTCCGTTTATGTTGACACCACTCCTCCAATTGATCTTGTTTATAACCATTTCGAGGCATGCAGTGAATAGTTTCGGTGAAATCGTATCTCCTTGCTTCACGCCTTTCTTGATTGGGACACAGAGGGGAGTTCTGAGGAGAGTAATATCTGTCGTACATCCAGTATTCGCTTCCTTCAACAAATTGATGTATTGCGTGTTAATGCCCTGCTCTGTGAGCGCCTTTAATATTGCGTTGAACTCGACGCTATCAAAGGCCTTTTCATAGTTGACGAAAGCAATGCACAGTGGAAGTTAGTATTCCCTCGCTCTTTCTAGGAGCTGGCTAAGGGTAAATATATGGTCGATCGTGCTGAAATTTCTTCGAAACCCTGCCTGCTCTCTTGGCTGTTGTTCATCCAAGCTCTGCCTTTGAGATAAGGCGCCCACATCTGTATGCAGTATTCAAGACATGGGTGTACCATGGATTTATATAGAGGCAATAAGATATTCTCTGCAATTTAAATTCAGTAAGAGCCAGGCAGGCAGGCAGGCAGCCCAGCTCCTACTATATTTAAACCAAAGAGCCTCAGCAGGGGTAGGTCCTGGAACCAGTGCAAGACAGGACTGAGCAAGCCTGGCCCAGTCCTGGCTTGCGCCAGGTCCGGGACCTACCCCCGCTGTCACTCTGCAGTTAAAATATAGTAAGAGCTGGGGGTGGCATAATTTATAAATTCAACTTTTATGATAGAGATTGTACTACAGTACTTGTATTAGATTAATTGAAAAATACTAATCCTTATTTTTTTTTTTAAACAGTTCAAATACGTGTAATAAAAATAAAGTGAGCACTATACACTTTATATTCCATGTTGTAATGAAATCAATATATTTGAAAGTGTGGAAAAAACACCCAAAATAGTTAAATAAATGTTACTCTAACAGTGGGATTAACTGTAATTAATTTTTTAAATTGCTTGACAGACCTATAGTAAACTGTTTATTATCAAGTATACAATTTTTCCATGTGTGTACAATGATAAGAAATAGCAATGCATGAATATTGTTTTTCCAAATGGAAGTGAGAGTTATATTATTTACAAAAGAATACACAACCCTGTATTTAAATAAACCGTAAGAGAAGGACTCAGTATATATTGAGAAATTGGAGAAGGTCCAGAGAAGAGCAACAAGAATGATTAAAGGTCTAGAGAACATGACCTATGAAAGAAGACTGAAAGAATTGGGCTTGTTTAGCTTGGAAAAGAGAAGATTGAGGGGGGACATGATAGCGGTTTTCAGGTATCTAAAAGGGTGTCACAAGGAGGAGGGAAAAAAATTGTTCTTCCTAGCCTCTAAGGATAGAACAAGAAGCAATGAGCTTAAACTACAGCAAGGGAGGTTTAGGTTGGACATTAGGAAAAAGCTCCTAACTGTCAGGGTGGTTAGACACTGGAATAAATTGCCTAGGGAGGCTGTGGAATCTCCATCTCTGGAGATATTTAAGAGTAGGTTGGATAAATGTCTATCAGGGACGGTCTAGACTGTACTGGTCCTGTCATGAGGGCAGGGGACTGGACTCAATGACCTCTCGAGGTCCCTTCCAGTCCTAGTATTCTATGATTCTATATTATAATTACTTGTATACCAACATTACCTTATTGTCACCTGTGATTCCCTTCTCATAGTGTGCCAAAGCATTTACATAATCACCCCTAAAAAAAAAAATTGTGTGTAAAAATGTATATTAATAGGAACAACAATTGCAGAGTTAAGTCTGCTTATTTAGCTGAGAAATAAATGGATCTCCTAATGCAACAAACACAGTTAATCCTGTGATCACATTTTTCCAGTATTTAATGCAATTCTTTTTTTGCGATAAGGTTATAAAGTGCCATATAGTCACAAATGCCTCAGTTCCCTCCTTTTTGTGGCCACCTGTAGCTATCTTCTCTAATTACGCAGGCATTTTGATCCAAAACATCTTAATTTCTAAACTGAAATTGTAATAAAGTTAATAAGTTTTATGTAGTTTGTGCCACAACATATTTACTTTTCACTTTAACCCTATGGGCCTTGTGAACCTTTTAGTTCCATCTCAGACCTCTGTGGCTTAGGTAAGAAGGGTAGAACTAAGCATGTGTGTCACGTCCCTTCATGTTTCAAGAAGAATAAAATAGTGACGACGCACACCTGTCTCTTAGGGAAGCCTCTTTCCACGAGCACTTTTAGGCCTTTTACATCTTGAGCTCAATAGGCAATGGAGGCTGATTTCAGAAAGAAGTGTCCTGTTTTGATACCATTAAGGTTGACTAATAATTTATTTACTGACAAACAAAATAGAACACTTTTATTCCAAAATAAGAGGGTTCCCAAACAGACTTGTTCTAAAACAACAAAAGGTATGAATTAAAAAATGATTTAGTGATTTCAGTGCACATTTGTGTACAAATAAGGCCTGTATCAGGGTTTATGACCGTCATGCCAAAAATGTTTATGGGCCCTAAGACATGAGCCTTTTAACACTGGAATTCACTGGTGATGAGGCTGAATTTGATGTTTAAGCAACTCCTTCATATGGTCTCTCTGGAACCTTGGAAACCTGGTATTGCAGGAAGCCCTCTCAGCCACTGTCTTTCCATAAATCTCACTCACCTTACCAGATTAAGCCTGCTTAGTGGCTGCTCATTGGTACATACCTGAACCAGCCATGTTCTCCTATCTTGATTTGACAACCAAAGAAAACAAGATATCAACGTGATAGGGGAAGCAATATAGTTAGGTTTAGAAGATAAGAGTCTTCTTCAAGAGTCTTGAATTCTGGCTCTTTTCACAAATATGCAGAAGATGGGAGGACTAAGGATGATCCGAGAATGAGAGGAATGGGCATTTAAATACCAAGCTTTCTTCCATTCTCAACAGCAGAGAGAAAAGGTGGCATATAGGAGAAAGCTACTCCAAGCTGCAACTGATCTGCAACTAAATATCTGGGTAACAGTCTATTTTGTTTGCACTGGTAAATTTACTTCATTTTTTCTTTTAATGGCCACTTAAAACAATCATGAACAGCTACATTTGTGAACCACATCTCCAAAATAGGTTTCTGTGGATAATCCCAATCCCCCTGGTACAACAGCTGCAGGACCTCTCAGGGTTTTGGAGTAGCACTGCAATGAGTTGTAGTGGTTCAAACAAATCACACTCTGTGGAAATGCTTTCAGGACATCACTAGTATTTTTCTATTTAGTAGTAGTAGTTCAATATTATGATACCACATTTTACAATAGAACATACGTGAATTCAAGCTGCATAGCATACTCCTTCGATATGAATGAGATCTGGTCCGGGGCCAATCGCTTAGCTAGCTGTAGTGCACTGTCCCAATGCTGTAAATCTCTTCTCATCTGTTACCAAAATAAACTCTTTGAGCTTTTTGGGAATAAAACCAATCTTCTGATAAAAGCACCAAATACCGAATTATTATAAGAATTTCTACTATAATAAATACAGTTATCAATGTTTGTATCTTGGCTGGATTCAACAGCAAGTATGAGACAGATTATAGTAAAAAGGTGATAAGTAAAAAGGTGATATTGTAATAAGAGGCACAATACTTACTTATCTTAAGCAACTGACAGATCCATATCATTATGACTCAAAATGTTTAGAAATACTATAATATTGAGTAGAATTAACACCATGTAAAATAATCACATAGTCCAATAAATGGGACTTGTCATGTAAGTAAGTGTGGCAAGAATGGACACCAGTACAATACTTACACAAATTTTATAAAAAGGTTTTTTAGGGTTTTGTAAAACAGGAGAGGCATTCAAAGTTACGTATTTTTTCAACTGTTTTTGAAATGACAAAATGTTTAAATGTTATTGCCATTTCAACTGTCCAATATCAGCAATTTACAATAGAACAGTCCTATAGTTCATATGCATTTAAGATGCACTATTGCAAATCACTGATCTTAGAAAATGACAAGGTAACAAACATTTCTCAATAAAACTATAATAAAATACTTCATCTGAGTTTGATTGTCTCTGTAAAATCTATACTGTATGTGTAGACACATTGTTTTAAAATATATTAATTATATACAGGTGGTACCTCAAAAACTGGTACTCTCTAGTCCGGCAACTTCTGTCATTATTCTGTATATAAGATTGGCAAGAAAAACAATTAATATCTGACAAGGTTGTAGGCAACTTAACTAGGTACCTCAAGTGCAGCAACAGGACAGGTGGATGCCAGATATAAATCCTGAGCCAGATTAAAGTCATTGGTAAACATGGCAAGATGTCCTGCTAAAAGGTTGTGGTCTTCTATTCCCTGTAAATAAAAATGGAGTGCTACAAGTGTCCAGAAGATTATCCTATCACAAACTGTATCATCTATTACTATTTTTTTTAAAGATTCTACAGATCCTTCTACTAGGTCATGTGTCTGTGCATGTGTCACCCTCTTTACCCAGAAAAAAAACATGGCACACAGTTTTGCTGTAAGGATTTGCAGAGTTTTAACAAATTATATAACATCTTATTACACAACAAATGGGACTCTTCTCAACATACACATAAGGCCTGCTGTCAAATAGAAAAGGGCAGAGTCTACCCAAAACATGTCAGGCAGCAAAATGTAAGGGCCCAGTTCTAAAGCCCTCATTTTAAAAGGTCCAAAAAATAGGACTTGTCATGTAAGTAAGTGTGGCAAGAGTGGACACCAGTACAATACTACACAAATTTTATAAAAAAGTTTTTTAGGGTTTTGGAAAACAGGAGAGGCATTCAAAGTTACGTATTTTTTCAAACTGTTTTTGAAATGACAAAATGTTTAAATGTTATTGCCATTACAACTGTCCAATATCAGCAATTTACAATAGAACAGTCCTATAGTTCCTGCTTTCACATATGCATTTAAGATGCACTACTGCAAATCACTGATATTAGAAAATGACAAGGTAACAAACATTTCTCAATAAAACTATAATAAAATACTTCGTCCGAGTTTGATTGTCTCTGTAAAATCTATACTGTATGTGTAGACGCATTGTTTTAAAATATATTAATTATATACAGGTGGTACCTCAAAAACTGGTACTCTCTAGTCTGGCAACTTCTGTCATCCAGCAGAATCATGGATGCTCTTGAACCAGAGAGCCCGGGAGGGGCCCAGCTGGGGGCAGCAGAAGACTGGGGCTGGAGCCCTCCGGCAGCCTCTAGCAGCTCGGGGCCTGGCTAGAGTCACCTGGCAGCATGGGTTGGCACAGGGCTCACTTCTGAGCTCTGCGGCAGCCTCCAGGAGCACAGATTCGGGGCACCACAGCAGCTCCCTGGAGTATGGGACCAGAGCCCTGCAGCAGGCCCCTGGAGCATGGGGCTAGGGCCAGAGCCCCGCAGCAGCTCCTGAATGGTGCGGCAAGAGCCAGAGCCTCTGCTGCCCAGGGAGCTGGCAGCAGTTAGGCAAGCAGCCCAGCCAGGTAGGGGTTGGGGGAGGGCAAGGCAGGGTGCCTGCTGGGGCACCTGCCAACAGCAAGTTATGGGCTTGCGGGCTGGTGGCTGTGCAGGTATCTAGCAACTATCGCTAGAGTTTTGGAGAATACTCTGGGAGCTGTGGAGAGTCCAAATGGAGCACTATGTACTGGAAATAGTCACACCTCAGAAATCGTCTGTAGGATGGATGTATTGGGATATGGGAAGTGTGTGTCTTGCAGGCCAAAAGATGGAAACCAGTCCCCCATTCCAGTGTATTATGGTGCCTAAAGTGATAACATATGAACCTGTTGAGTTTCCTGAGATGTAACAGAGTGCGCCACTAGACAGAACCTCTTTCATCTGTGTTGAGTGGAAGAATGGTTCCATGGCTCCTTGATGGAGATGTTCTTCTACCTCCTGTCTTAGAGTTTTTCTGAGAGAGGTCCTTGAAGATAGGGGATAGAGAGGTTGGTTGAGTGTGTGTGTGTGTGTGGGGGGGAGGGGGAAGAGAGGTAGTGAATGGGATGGAGTAGCCCAATAAGATTATCTCTAAGACCCAGCAATCTTGTGTGATCAGCTCCTACACATGGTGGAAATGCTGTAGTCAAATGGGTACTGCATAGCTGGCAAAATGGGGAGGTCATGCAAACCCTTGATCAAAAGGTTCAAAATTGTGGTTTTGATGACACTGGTTGAGTTGCCAATGACTGTTAGCATTGTGGTTGTTGGTGTCTCAGTGACCTGTTTCTCTGCGCACATTGTGAAGGCCTGAAATGAGGTCAGGCACAGGTAGGTTATGTGGGGCACTGACAGGGTTCGTATCTCTTCCTCTTTTGAAGTGATTTATACATGGCCAGTGTTCATAGTGTGGCACAAGTCCTTCATAGTACGGATGGGCTCATCCTTTTAGCGGAGAATCGTTTGTCTTTATCAATGGGTAGATTTTTTCCCCTTCATCTGGAATTCTTTGGATATGCCTGAGGATAAGAGCCATAAAGCTTTTCCCATTACAATTGCTATGGCAGTAGTGTGGACTGCCATCAAAGACATACATAGAGCTGCCTGCAGCGTTGTTCTAGATATTAGCTGTCCTTCAATATGCACAATTTTGAACTTGGTTCTTTTGTCTTCTGGGACGTCAGCAAAGAATTCAAACAGTTTCCCATAACTGTCTAAATCATATTTAGCTAGAAGGGTAATTTGCAAGGGTAATTTAGCTAGAAGGGTAATTGCTGTAATTCGCAATTCAGAACTTAGAGTTGACGTGTACACCTTATGGCTTGGCAGGTCTAAAGTGTTTGTGCTCTTTATCCTGTGGTGTGGCCTTGTTTGACTATAATTCGCTGTTTCCAAAACAAAAGAATTGGATTGTGGGTGCAAAAAAAGAAAGCCCATGCCCTTTTCAGGTACAATATATGTTTTGACTGCCCTCTTGCAGGTCAGAAGTGCAGTGGCACTCAGTGCACAGACAACCTGTGGAACTCCTTGCCAGAGTATGCGGTGAAGGCTAGAACTTTAACAGGGTTCAAAAAAGAGCTAGATAGATTCATGGAGGTTAGGTCCATCAATCGCTATTAGCCAGGATGGGTAGGAATGGTATGCCTAGCCTCTGTTTCTCTGGAGGTGGGTGACAGGGTAGGGATCACAAGAGGATTACCTGTTGTGATCCCTCCCTCTGGAGCATCTGGTATTGGCCACTGTTGGCAGACAGGATACTGGGCTAGACGGATCATTGGTCTGACCCAGTATGACCGTTTTTATGTTTGCAGTATAGCCTCCGATGATTCAAGAATGGCCTCATTAATTGGGACAGCATTTTTGGAACTAGAGGAAGGTTGGAGTATCTTCTGTAATTCGTACTGGTTCTCCTGTGCCTTCTCTCAGGGGGATGTCCTGGCTAATAGAATTTTGCTTAAATAAGTCCTGGAGTTGCATAAAGTCATTGACTATCATGTGTCAAGGTGGAATTATCACCTCATGCAGGGATGAAGAGGAACCGTATGCAGGGGCTATCTCCTGTTTCCCCAGGTATGTCCATCCTTTGCTCAAGGGCCACGGAAGTAGTGGATGCAGATGACGTGGGTGGAGCTCATAGCTCTCCCCTTGGTAGAGAAGTGGTCCTGGAGTAATAGGATTTATATGCTGCCCAAGTGGCCATTGCATAGGGAAGGGCACAAGGAGGCACATTCACAGTTGCCTTTACCACAGGAAGGGCACTTGAGTGTGCCAATCCTTAGATGTCAGCTGTCCTTCAGGATGTCAGCTGCCGGGGAGGTCAGTTGGGTAACAATAGGCAAATCCTCAGTGCTGAGGACAGGCCAGTGTGGTACCAAGGAAATGGTAATGTCTGTCTGAGAACCAGGTATTGTGGAAGCCCTGGTATTGGTGCTGAGGTGGAGCAGTGATTGATTTATACGTTGATTTCATTGATGCCAAGTGATTCTTTGCAGTGCTGTTCACAGATGCTGCATGGGAAGTCGGTACTATAGGGTACTGGCAGTACTGAAGCTGCCACCAGTGCCAGGGTGGGGAGGTTGCATGGTCAGTGCTGCATCAGTTACTGGTGCCATTGTGCCTGGTGTCATGGAGGAGACTTGAGAGGGTTTGTGACTTGACTCTTTGGGCTTCAGTGTCACAGCACAGCTGGTGCCAGGAAAATCATAAGCACTGACCTTTGTCATCAGCACCAGTGATAAAGATCTCACAGGGGACTGCTTCTTTTTATGTATATTCCTCTGTGGAGAATTAGAGGTTCTCTTCCTCTTCTCTTGAGAGGACAGAGTGGTATTTCTTGCAGACTTGGACCCTGTTGGGGAGCCTTTGGTGTAGGACATGTGGTCATCCTTTGCCAAATCCTGCTTGGAGAGACTTCTCCATGAAGATCATCTTGAGTTTCAGATCCCTGACACAACAGGCTCTAACCTTCAGGTTGTTGCAGTGGGTGCATTTTGATGGAACACTGTTATAGTCTTAGCCTTCACAACATCCTCTGGCAGAGAATTTTGCACATTGACTGTGTATAAATATTTCCTCAAGTCCATTTTAAACCAGATGCTTGTTAATTTCATTTGATGACCTCTAGTTTGTGTGTTATAAGAAGGAATAGATAACATTTCCTTATTTACTTTTTCCATACCAGTCATGATTTAATAGTCCTATCAGATTCTCCTCTTAGTGATTTCTTTTCAAACTGAAAAGTCCGAGTTGTATTAGTCTCTCCTCATACGGAAGTTGTTCCATCCCCCTAAATATTTTTGTTGCCCTTTTCTGTACCTTTTCCAATTCTGGTATATCTTTTTTCAGATGGGTGACCAGATCTGACTGCTGCTGTTCACTGAACAGATGTTTTCAGGAAACCATCCACAATGACTATAAGAGCTCTTTCAGATATCAGCCAATTTAGATGCCATCATTTTATACGTATAGTTGGGAGGGCCATTCTTAGGCATATGCAGCTGTATAGCCCCATCCCACAGACAACACTCCATAAGCTGCGCCTAGCCCTGCTCACCAGGTGGTGGTGAATGATGCTCACAGTCCAGAAGACTCCAGAGGACGGGGCAGCTGGCAGATGAAGAGAAGTGGCATGCTTTCAAAGCGCTGCTTCTCTCTGGACAGCAGTGCGACTGCTTCCTCTCCTTTGGCCCATGCCACCCACTGCTCCCCACACTTCCCACCTGCTGTCTTGAGGCTGTAGGTGAACCTCTCTTCCTGCACTGCTCCAGGATTGCCAACTCTCCCAAGATCGGACAGACTGAACACAATTGCAGTCAATGGTGTCTAGACCATCTGGTCTGAGAGAGTTGGCCACCCCCCTCCTCTCACAGCACCCACTTACGGGGCAATTGCTCCCCCACACGATGGGATGCCAATGCTGGGCTGCACAGGACACAAACATGGGTAAGGACAGCCAGGGAAATTTTCCTATGTGTATTACTATGCATTTATCCACATGGAATTTCACTTCTCAATTTTTTGCCCAGCTACCAAGTTCCATGAGATCCCTTTGTAACTCTTCACAGTCTGCTTTGGACTTACAGATGATACAAAACTGCTCAAGGTAGGTACATTTTGCCACCTTACTGTTTATCCCTTTTTCCAGATCATGTATGAACAAGTTGAATAGTACTGGTCCCAGTACAGACCCCTGGGGTACACCACTATTTACTTCTCTCCAGCATGAAAACTGACCATTTCTTCCTATCCTATCTTTTAACCAGTTCCTAATCCATGAGAGGACCTTCTGTCTCATCTTACAATAGCTTACTTTACTTAACAGCCTTTGGTGAGGGACCTTGTCAAAGCTTTCTGAAAATCTAAATGCACTATATTCTCTGAATCACTGTTGTCCACATTCTTGTTGAACCCCCCTTCAAAGAATTTAATAGATTGGTGACATGTGATTTTCTTTTACAAAAAACATGTTGATGCTTCCCCACCAAACTGAGTTAGGAGTACCTGCCTGTAATTGCTGTGATCACCTCTGGAACCTTTTAAAAAAATTGGTCTTACATTAGCTATCTTCCAGTCATCTGGTGCAAAACCTGATCTAAACCATAGGTTATATATATACCACAGCGTATGTGCACATAGTACTACGTTTCTGAAGGCAAATAAATTAATTAAGGAGGGATTCCAGTAAGTATCTGAAATCAAACTGTCTAGAGATGGCTCTGATTTCTCAATACATACAGTCTCCCTCTCCGATACGGATATAATATAATACACACCACCAGAATTCCAGCAATCTTCATCTTTCATATTTTTACAAAAAGATTTGACAATTACTTTTAAATGTTACCTTTATTTGCTCTAGTGACATCACCATCCCTACATTTGCAATTGTCCGATAAACACGTACTGCAAACTCCAATTCCATGTGATGCAGGCAAGCTCTGGCAAGCTCATTCCAACTAGATTGATCATTCAGACGTTTGCATAACTCCCATGCTTCAGGAAACCTATGCAGGGTGAAACATAAAACTAAAACTAAAAGTTGCATTCAATATATCTTTTCTTAGAATATTTTCTTTTAAACCTAAAAAGCCTGATAAACTTTAAAAGTAGAGAGCAACTGGGAACTGACTAATTTCTAGGTTTGGGGAAAATTGTTAGGGGCCATATGACAGGAAAAAGTAGGGCCACATGAATATGCTAGCCTGCAGTTTATACTAAATTGCCTCACCTGTCTCCTTAAGAAAAACTACTTTCTTTCTCTGGCTTACGTCTCACCTTGCACTATCCTTCCATTGTACTGTTTTTGCTCCCTTGGAGAGACTGGGGTGGCATGCACTTTCAGTCAGTTTTGGGGCAGAAGCTATCGTGGAGCCCTGAACAGCTCTTGAATAGATTACTGTGGCTCTTACTTAACAGTGGAAAAAAAAAATAATTGGATCACGTGTTACTCAGCTACCCAAACAAACTAAACACTTATATGGAATGATGGTTTAATATAAATTTTATCAATATTCAGCATGGGATTTTTAGCGTACTAGCATGTGCAACTATGTTGTGTGCTTCAATCACAGAAGGAAATGATTAACTCAATATAATTAAAAAGCAGACCTACCTTTTCAACATTAAAGTCTGAGTAAGTATTTTTTTCAGCTCATTAAATCCAGTGTCTTTCAAATTGCCAAGGAAAGTATGAGTACTAAGATAGATATTGTTTGTTTTCCCACTCTGAGTCTGACAGGTTAATTCTCCATTATACAAAAGCAATGGTTTGTGGGAAAAGGGAACCTTGGTGCCACCTGCCAAAATAACCTTAGACCCTGTATTAGGAAATCAGAAACAAATGTTATTTAAAATGTTCCTACATTATGACATATTTAGCAGCCAGTTGCAGTTATGAACAGTTAAGAAATATAAGAGTGAAGGAATCTTATTTTGAAAATCTCAACAGGTTTGTTCTTTTATCCAACAGCACTACATATACATGGACCAATCTAACCTATTCAAGATCTCTAATTTTGGCATTCATCATCTACTGAAGATATCAAGTGTAAAAATATATGCCAAAAAGATTTTCAAGAGCAACTAGCAAAAGAAAAAAAACTAAGAGCATTTTAAAATTAAATCAGAAGCAGAAAGCTTGCCAAACAATCAGTGGATGACATAGATGCTAGTGGAGTATTAAAGACAGACAAGACTGCTGCAGAGAAACTAAATTAATTCTTTTCATCAGTCTTCATTGCAGAGGATTTGAGGGAGATTCCCACATCTGAGCCATTCTTGTTAAGTGACAAGTCTGAGGAACTGTCCCAGACTGAAATGTCAATAGAGGTGGTTTTGGAACAAACTGATAAACTAAACAGTAATAAGTCCCAATGGAAATCAAATATGAAATTGCAGAACTATTAACTATGGCAGGGCTACTCAACTGTGGAAGCTCTGGGGGCCATAATGATACTCACAGCACATGCCAAGGGCTGCAACATAAGTGTGGTTGCATGTATGTGAAAATATATGCAAATAGCTTCTTTCACACTGATGGGCATGAATACAAAGCATTTCCCACAATGCCCTAGTGTTTCCAGCACCTCCTCCTTGGCAGCTAGAAACATTGACACCCTGTACCCATCTGCTCCAGCCAGCCCATCCGCTTGCGTCTTTCAATGCTCACTCTGCCTGGGAGACGCCTTGCCGTTGTGGAGTGTATTCCCAGTGGAGGCCATGTTCAAAGGATCCCACCCACAGGCCGCGTGTTGAGCCCCATGTAAACCCAAACCAGACTCATGGGCCACAAACAAACAGGTCGAGCTCTGCATGCGGCCCATGGGCCACATGTTGAGTAGCCCTGAACTATGGTATATAACCTATCACTTAAATTAGCCTCTGTAATAGATGACTGTAGAACAGCTAATGCAATGCCAATTTTAAAAAGGCTCCTAGTAAAGATAGGCCAGTAAGCCTAACTTCAGTACTAAGCAAAGGGCTGAAACTACAGTAAAGAACAGAATTATCAGAAACACAGGTTAACCTGATTGTTGGGGAAGATTCATCATAGCATTTGAAAAGGAAAATCACGCCTCACCAATCTATTAGAATTCTTTGAGAGTGTCACCAAGTGTGTTGACACGGGTGATCCAATTGATATAGCGTACTTGGAATTTCAGAATGCCTTTATCTAGGTCCCAAACCTTAAGTTCATAATCTTAAACTGAAGCTCTCAAAGGCTTTTAAGGAAAACAAGCTGTCATGGGATAAGAGGAAAAGTCCTCTCATGAATCAGTAACTGGTTAGATAGAGGAAACAAAACATAGGAATAAATGGTCTATTTCCACAACGGAGAGGGGTAAATAGTGGGATATCTAAAAGATCTGTATGGGAACCTGTGCTGTTCAACATACTCATAAATGATCTGGAAAAAGGGGTAAGCAGTGAGGGGGTACAATTTGAAGACAATTCAAAATTTCTCACACGGTTAAGTCCTAAGCAGACTCCCAAAAGTTACAAGGGATCTCATTAACTTGAGTTATTGGGACACAAAATGGTAGATTAAAATTTAATGTTGATAAGTATGAAGTTATGCACATTGGAAAACACTCAGTTCTACATACAAAATGATAGGGTTTCCACTTAAGAAAGATCTTGATGGTTTTCTGAAAACATCTGCTCAACAAGCAGTAGCAGTAAAAAAAAAAAAACCCATAACATTAGGAAGCATGAGAGGAGGGAAAGATAGTAAGACAGAAAAGAGGAGGCTACCTGTAACAAGAGGTTCTTTGAGATGTGTGATCCCTCTCTGTATTACACTGAGGTTTTATACAGGCACACTATGGGTCTGGAGTGAAGAATTAGAAAGTGGCGTCCACTGAACTGCACGTGTGCCCTGACTCACCTTGTGGTTTTGTCTGAAGAGATAAAGGGTAGAGCAGACAGACTTACTGCATCTCCAGTTCTTTCTCCACTGCAAATCCCGCAGATTAGTGGCAGAGGGGAAGGAGAGCAGGAAGTATAATACAAATAGGAGCCAAACATCTCAATGAACCTCCAGTTACAGGTTTTTAAACTGCTCATCTTCTTCAAGTGATGGTCCTTATCGTATTCCATTGAGGGTAACTAACAAGTGGTACTGAGGGTAACTAACACATGGTACCAAAGTCATAGAAAGATGTGAAGATGCAGATGGAAGAGATAAGTGGAAGACAGCCATGCCCTGAAGGAGACATCCCTCACCAAGTACTTCGCCAAGGCACAACGAACAGCAAAAATGTACATTTAACTCCACATGGCTGCTCTACATATATCCTGAAGCAGTACATTGTGGAGGGAGGCCATGGTTGAAGCCTGGGCTATTGCAGAATGGGCTCACAGCCTAAGGGTGGTGGAAGGCCAGATAATTGATATCAGAGCATAATGCACCCCAAAATCCACTTGTAGATTAGTGGCGTAGAGACTGCCCGCCAGTGTCAGGCTCCAGGAGGCATTTCAAAGCAGCAGTAGCGTGTGGAGCCTGGGGTCAAGCTGGGGACTCCAACCCTCCACCCGACCCCAGGATCCATGCGGCATTGACACTTTGACAACGTTGCGTGCAGCCTGAGTTCCCAGCTGGCCCCGGGGCTGCATGTGGCATTTCAAAGCGGCAGCACCACATGGAGCCCAGGGTCTGGCCCCAGGCTTCACGTGGCACTGCCACTTTGAAGCACCCCTTCTTCACCCCTTCCTTGTTGCCTATTTCTGATAGAGGCAGCAAGTGGGGGGGGGAGGGAAGGCAACTACTCGACTAGTCTGTTGACTATCCGATAAGTAAATGCTTATCGGATAGTCGACTAGAGGTTCACATCCCTAACTCATACTATAGGCACTCTTCTATATTTACTAATAGTTTATTACTACATTTAGCACAGTCACAAACACCTCAACTCAGTAAAGTAAATGGAGATTAGGGATGTGAATGTGAAGCCGTTTACATGATTAACGGATGAGCCTGGGCTTATCGGTTAATCCTAATAGTTACACAGAGGCCGCCCCCACTGCTGCCTGTGTATCAGAGGCAGGGGTGGGGGAGGCAGGAGCAAGCTTTTAAGCCCTCCTGAGCTCTGATACAGAGGACGGAGCTGGTATGGATGGGAGCACTGGCTCCTGCCCGCATCCCCACTATGTAAACATGTAACCACTGTAAATTTCAGAGGTTACATGTTTACAAAATTAAATGCATTTTAACATTTATACTACAGAATATACATCTGCCCATATCTAAGTAGTATCAAAAGAGGAACCTCCCCCCCCCAAAAAAAACCCCTTGCTTACCAGAAAGTACTGAAAGCTCAGTCTTGCCCCTCTTCACAGGTCCTAGAGTCCATAACCCATATCTTGTGTTCTGACAGGCTAACAATCTTTGGGCATTTAATTTGTAACTTCTAAGCCAATAGGGAATGAAAAGTCATTAAGACTTTGACCAACAACTAATATGTTCCTTTAAAAACTGTAGGGGGGAGTGCTTTTGGGGATTTTCTGTTTGGGGAAAAAAGGGGAGGTAGGCTATTCAACCCCGTGGCGATTGTGCTACGAGGTCCCGCAAGGCTACATCTTGTCCCCTATGCTGTTTAACATCTACATGAAGCCTCTGTGAGAGGCCACGACCTAGAATAGCAGGAAATCTGCAGGTTAGGACTGAAATGCTTTGTGAGAACTGTGTGGATAAACCTGCTTGTGTTTTGGCTGACAATACTTACCAGTAGCAGTACTATTACACACATGCAGCAAATTCACATTAACATACTAATTAAAATGCAATATTTAAATAATGTTAACATGTTCTAACTAATTGCCATGAAATGTCAGATAACTAATTAACTATTAATTATTTACAGTACCTTGTATGGTATCCTTATGGAAGACATAAGCATACACTTTATCATCATCATAAGCAGCAAATACATCTTTATCTATAGGCCAATTTTCCCACAGAATGCCTTTAATAGTTGGTGGAAAATTTGGGATCTCATGAACACCATCATTTACCTAGAAAAATAGTAGTATAAATTACTTACTGAGTAGAAAGCTAATAAGACACACAGAATAGTGTGCGCCGTTCTGGTCACCCATCTCAAAAAAGACAGAAAAGGAATAAGTGGTCCAGAAAGGGGTCATGAAACAGTTTTAAAACATGAAACATTAAAACTGATAATAAGAAAATACATAGTAACATTAAATAACTTAAGTAATTATAAATATATATAAAAACAGTACATAAACCAACTGCCTGAGATTAAGAAGAAATTTTTGCCAAAGGCAAGCTTAGACTGATCAGTATAGCAACTTCTATGTCCCTCCCTCTGTCAGCTTACTTTTTTGGGGGCAGAGGGTGTTTGTGAGTATGACACATACGTGCCAATTGGCACGTTTCTTTATGCTGCGATAAAACATACCACACAGTAGAAATAATGTACAGACAACTCTGCTTGTAATTAAAGTGGAATGAATGTCATGAATTGACTTACTGGGCAATATAGAAAGCCTTCACTTTTGTCATCAATGAAAACCAATCTGGTTCCACTGGAGTCTGGAAAGATTTTTCTGACACTGACAGGATGCCGATATTCATTCACATATTGCCAGTCTTCAATGTAGAAATACTGAATAATACCTGTCTAATAATAAATAATAGCTCAATCAGAATACTATTACCACACAAGTAGCTATAATGTAAACATATTTGAGGTAATTCATTTTGATGGAGTTACTCTAATGTTATTCCATTTTGGTTTATCCTGTCTTCGGGGTGCTAATGTGTTCTTTAAGTCCTTTAAGAACCATACACTCTTTACCACTTTAAACTGTGAGCTGTTTCAGGCAGGCACTGTGCCTTTATGTTTGTACAGAGGATGGCACATGGCAGATACAACTCCTGTGTAGTTGTCACAAAATAACCTAGATTATTAGATCTTTATAGTAGGGACTATTTTTTCCCCTGAAGGTCTGTAAAGCTCCTAGCACAATGAGGGCCTGATCCTTGATTGATGCCCTTTGGCACCACTATAAAACAAATAAATAATATTAAATTCATTAGCAGTTTTGCTAATGACTTCAATGAAAGCAGGAGTTGGCCTTAAGCTATGACGCTGAGCATCAACCATAAATAACTGAACCACTGTAATATTCCAGTGCAATTGCATCACAGAGGCCTAGATAATTAAGGAAGCTGGCTGAAATTTTGTCTGTGCCTAAAAACAGCTTGCATACAAAGTAAGTCAAGGTACACTACATATCAGAACCATACACTTTATGCTTACTTTAGGAAGAAACACACTGTAAGTTATCAAAACAAAAAAAACTTATCAAATGTTAAGAAAAATTTGAAACAAGCAAAATACTTACATCTGTACCATAGATGAGGAAATCACCAGTAAGAGCATGGCACAAGATTCGACATTTATCATCCACAGTTGGGAAAAGTCGAGTCTCTCGTTCTTCCTGAGCATCCAAACCATCACCTTCTATCTAAAGTATAAAAATAATCAAAACAAACCAATACACTACCACTAGCAAGATATTAATGAATTTTGTCTTTATGAAACTGACAGCAAGGCATTACCTTATTGCAGTGGTCCCCAACGCGGTGCCCGTGGGTGCCATGGCGCGCGCTGGGGCATTTATGTGCGCCCGCCTAGTGACCAGGGCTGGCCCGAGCCATTATTGCACCCCGGGCGCCCGGTGCATGCGCAGCCCCCACCCCCGGGGGCACGGCAGCCCCAAAAGGTTGGGGACCACTGCCTTATTGGATATAATCAGCTCAGATTTGCCCTCTCATATGTACAACTTACAAACCACTAGCTGCTCCCTAAAGCACCATACAGAATTTCCAAAGAAAGCTATTAAACAGTTCATAAGCTAGCACTTTTTTCTTATCCAAGACAGAATTTACACTTTGGCAAGCCACACATAACTCAGTTGTGGTTCTCATGTTTGCTACCAAAATACTTTCTTGTAAGGTTTTTAACTTTTATGTTGGTTAGTTACATCTACATACCCACTCAGCACCTAATTTCCACTCTAACCAATCTTACTATCATTAGGACTTACAATTTCTTCCTCAGTCTACTGCCACTCTAGCTGTCCTTTTAGAGTTCCAAATCTTCTGTATGCTTACCATATGCAACTGAACTTTACCCTCAAAAAGTGCAGCGGCGTAGTCAGAATTGAGAGACATGCTGGCTACTGTCCCCAGATACTCCATGTCTTTAAGCTTTTTTACACCTACAAAATTTAATGCAGAGGGGAAAAAATTAATTGTGCATGGTGCATTTTGTGACCTTATTACCTACCTTAGTAATTCCTAATAATCTAAGAAGGCAAGGGAGTATAAAGAGGAGAAGTAGAAGGAAGCCTTGATAGAAACATGGGAGACTATGAGAAAGCAGTCACATCTTTACATTACTAAGGATTAAAGGGGGCCCTCTTTCCCAAAGCAATTTCACTAATCTACAATTATATTAATCTATGACTAATGGTGGACTTTTTTCTCTTTAGAGTGATCTTTTTATTCACAAAAGATCCTGGATTGATAAATACTTGAGATTTAAGTCTGATGCCTAAAAAACAGGTGTAGCACAAGCTTTTTCACCCTGCTCCACCAATCCATCTAAACCCTGTTCTAAATAGAACACCTCAAGAAATTTGAGAACAAGTTGAGTCTCCATGTTTATGGCCTCTCTTCTAATTAAATTTCACATAAGCCAAACAACCTTCAGTTGGTGGCAACTTTTAGGCAGCATGGCCTGATGACATAAATAATGAAAGGCTTCATCTAATCCTTCAAACCCTGAATTTTTATTCTAACTGCTTCCACAATGTCTTGATTGTACTAATCCACATTCTGGGAATCCAATGTGCTGTCCTGAATCTTAGTGTCACATGAGATTATACAATAATCACACCTTGCATTAAACAGGATATTAGAAGTGTTAAACAAAACACCTGTTTTAGAAAACGGATCTATATTTAGCAGATAATGGATGATAAAATACTGTACTCTAAAATGAGAAAATTACAGTCATACTTACTATTCTCTCCAAGTGCATAAAACCAAGCACGATTGTTCATTCCTACAGCCAAATGATAAAGACCTACAGCAACAAAGTTTGGCTCCACTTCAACAGAAACTGTGATTGGTAGCTCCTATAAGGAAATCATACCCATTTGCCACATTGTTACTACTTACTTAAAAGTTACATCTAAATTAAGTGAAAAATTAATAAGATGGCATACTTTTTCAACATGATTGGCCACAGTAACTTCAAGAAGAGAAGTCAGGTATGCAACACGTGTGCTGCAAGTGTCTCCAAGGATTGGAAGCTTTGTCAAGAAGACATGGAGTGAGCCTCTTTGTGTAGATACTGCCAACAACTGCCCATCATCTGTCCAAGCCAGGTGATCAAGGCCTAAAATATTGACAAGCTTTCACAACATCAAAAAAACCCTACTTGATTTTCAGTGAAACCTACAAGCTATTCTATTGTTTAAAAAGAAACCCTGACCTGATTTAATTATTTAAGAATATTTTTCAACTCTTTGCACTGAAGTATAAAAAGTATGTAAAACAGAACAAAAATAGTTTATCATCATAGATCACAACCTGCTATTCTGGTATTAGTTTTAGAAGGAATTATTTCAAAATTCACAATAAATGAATCAACTATTGAAATAAGAGATAAACACAGGACTCCAGCTCCAGAGATGTAGTCTCATTTTAATACTCTGAAAGTAATCAGGATAAGAATAGACCCAATACATGCTCTTAGCACAAGAACATGCCACTCAGAAAGATAAACCACAATGCAAAATGGGAAAAAATAAACACTAAATTATTTTAGTAATTTGAATATTCCATGCTATGGACTGAAAAACAGTAGACAATCAACTATTTTTGAAAAACAGAATCTCAGCAATTTTTAAAATCCCTCCCTTCCCCCCCAAAAAGCTACATTAAATATCCAGTTTGGCAAATAGACCATCTCATAATACATACACATTCGAAAGGAGGGAGTTAACCACAGTCTATATTTAGACTGCTATTCAATAAATATTGTCTATACAGTCTCTCTTCTAAACAACTTGTCAATATAAATAAAATTCTGTTTTACATGATTTGGCAAAACATGTCAGCATTGAAAACTTGATCATACCTTTATTTTCATCATCCAGGTTTATTATAGCATACATTTCCTTCAGTTCTGACAGGTCATGGATCTTAATGCTACAACAAAATATAAAGAGTCATTACCTTTACTAGTACTATATTCATTGATTACTTTCATTTTATGATGGGAGAGTGCTGATTCACTACATTCCAGCTCTGGAAGGGAGAGGGAGGAGCGGGGACAGAGTACGAATCAAGCAATTCACAGCTCCTCCAAAACTGGTGGGAGGGAGGGAAAGGTGCAGGTAAGTGCAGGGTTCGGGTGCCCAGTGAGCAAGGCGTGTGGGGGAGGAGGAGCTGATGGGGGGAGGGGGGGCGCATAGGGCCACAGATGGAACCCTAACGGGCTGCGAGCCACTCATGCAGTCCACCCACTATTTGTGGTTGCCCATCCCTGTTCTAAACTCTATGGCTACGTTTAGACTGAGGCGCTATTTTGGGATACTGGAAGTTTCCCGAAATAGCTATTCCACGTCTTTTGAGTGTGCCCATTATTTTGAAATAGATTTCGAAATAACGGTGCGCTATTCCGGTGTCCCTGTAATCCTCGCTCCATGAGGTTTAAGGGATGTTTTGGAATTCCACTTTATTTTGAAATTACTTCAAAATAAGCTATGCAATTTTCATAGTGCAAATTGTGTAGCTTATTTTGAGGTAAGGGTGTGCAGTGTAGATGCACCTTATGTCTCAGGGGCCACTTCTCTGGGGCAGGTGAGGTGGTCTGTTGATCCAATGTCTACCATAATGGAATCCTGAACTGAAGGTAACAATCAAGGTATTACTACAGTACAAATAATGAATATTAATAATCAGGATTCTGTTATGCTAAGTACTGTACAAGCAGATAATAAAAGATATGCAGATAATTTATCTGTTTGGTCACAGTGTGAAAATCTAACTTTCACATTATGCCGATCATAGAAGTTGAGATTGTGTGGAATGCTCTTATTTCTGAGGCAAAACTCTATAGATTGTAGCATGATCTCTCAATGGAGAAAACTGTCCTAATTACTGGTTTATCCAAAGCCAAAATTTTCGTAGCTTCAGAGCATGAATTTTACATTGTTCTAAATAAATTTTAGACATCTAACAAACAGAGGGGCTGTCTACACACAGAGTTTGTACCATTATATTGGTTTAAAAATAGATACACTTAAGTATAACTTCTCCTTGCATGGACCCTGTTATACAGTCGATATAATAGCCTTGCGCCAATGTAGCTTACCCCTGTAAATTCAACTATACTGACATAAATACCTTTGTACTGAATAATTGCATCCACACTTTAACTGTGTTGGTTTCTAAACAGATATACCTTCATACAGATCAACCTTTAGTATTCCATAAATGGGTTAAATTTTCTCAATTATAGATTAAGTGGATTAGATGAACAACTACTGCTAACAGGAACTCTGTATCTAATCAGTAGTACACAGTAATGAAAGTATATCAGTAACACTTTTGCATTCAAGTACCACATTAGCCAATATAAAAGAAACAAGAAATGAAAAGATGTAACAATTAAGAAAGTAAGTAGTAGTGCTTGATTTAAGATGCTTGCTATTCAAACATTTTATATACAAATAGGGTCACTTACCAGTTGTCTCCACATGATGCAGCTTTGTTTAGTGATTGTGATATTGCAATACTCATTAGGTTGTCCTTATGATTGCGAGCTTGAAAAATCTCTTGACCAATCTCACGAATGTGTGTAGAAATAACAACAAAGCACCCACGTGAGAAGCCAATCATAATATAGCCATCACCGTACCTACAGCAAAACCAACAATAGAAGTGGGAGAGAGATGCTGGGCAGCCTGGCTACAACAGACAGTAATGCAATATGAGAATGAGGACTCTGAGCAGGCTGAAAGTCAGTGTTGAAGAAACAAAGAGGGGAAAGAAACCCCCCCCCCCACACACACACAGAATCTTCCTACAGCAGACATAAAAATATTTGTTGATGGGAGCTGGGTGTAGGACTCTTCTCCTCATTGAAGGAAACAGCAGACAGGAGGCTCCTGGAAGCAGCAGTAAGGAGGAGGGGGTACCCTGCTCTTGACAAAACCACCTTAGAATGGTGCCCCAGGTCTTTGTCCAGCACACCAACCCCAAGGCTGGGTCTGCTGGGTCTGGTACTAGTCAACATTTTCATTAATGATTTGGATAATGAAGTGGAGAGTATGGGCTTACAAATTCTGCAGATGACAGACACCAAGCAGAGAGGGGTTGCTAGAACTTGGGAGCACAGGGTTAGAATTCAAAATGAACTTGGTCTGAAATGAACAAGACGAAATTCAGTAAAGATAAGTGCAAAGTACTGAACTCTGAAAGAGAAATCAAATGCACAACTACAAAATTGGGAATAATTGGCTAGGCAGTAGTAGTGCTGAAAGGATCTGGGACTTATAGTGAATCACAAGTTGAATATGAATCAGCACATAGATAAAACACAATATGTCAGGGAAGTGTCTGCATAGCTTTTGTAAGGAAGACTCGTGCCTCACCAATCTATTACAATTAGAGGTCGGGGTTGCGACCTGGGCAAGGAAATAGGGGTGCAGGGTCTGGAAGGGGTATGAGTGGAGGGTTGTATGTGGGGAGGAGGAGGAAGAGGGGATGGGGTGCCAGGTGCAGGTTCTGGCCAGGAAGCACTTACCTAGGTAGCTCCTGGCCACCAGCCCAGCAGCATCCTCAGGCAGGCTACCTGCCTTCTGCACTCCTGCATGCTACTCAAAGGCTCTGACTACAGAGGCCACGTACTCTCTGAGCCATGCACTCTTTGAGGGAAGCCCTCCATGCGCTGCCTGAGCTGCAAGCATGGCAGGCAATCATATTGGCTGAGTTGTGGCTAATGGAAGTTGCGAGATTGTGCTGGGGGTGGGGGCAGCTTGCAGAGCCCCCTCACCAGAGGACAAGGCACATAGAGAGCACATGGTCTTCACAGCTGACTGCTGTGTGTAGAAGGCAAAGAGCCTGCCAAAGGCTTCTGTATGGCTGCGGGATGGTGACAGGCTGGTCGTAAACAGTGAAGTTTACAAAGGATGTAAACAGTGAAGTGGCAAAGTTTGCAGATGATACAAAATTATTTAAAATAGTTAAGTCAAAAGCTGATTGTGAAAGGATACAAAAGGATCACACTAACTTGGGTGACCAGACAACAAAATGGCAAATTAAAATTTAATATTGATGCACAATGGGAAAAATAACCCCAAATGTACAAAATCACGGGGGTTTATATTAGGGATGTTAAAATGCATGTAATTTCAGCAGTACTGGCTCCCATTTAAAAGACTGGGTATGTTTAGTGTTGAGAAAGCAAAACTTTGTGGACCTAAGAAAAAAGTCTTCAAATATCTCAAAGGCTACTATAAAGAAGATGGCAGTCAACTGTCTCTCAAGTTCAGTAACCAGCAGGACAAGTAGTAATGGGCTTAATCTGCAGTATAGGAGATTTAGATATTAGAAAAAACTATAAGGATAATAGGCTTCCAACAGAGGTTGCGAAATCTCCATTATTCAAGGTTTTTAAGAACAAACACTTGTCAGGTATACTTTATCCTGCCTCAGCAGAGGGGTCTGGACAAGATAACCTCGTGAGGTCCCTTCTAGCCCCACATTTCTATGATTCTGTGTGTCTGCCTCAGTTTCCTCACCATTCCAAGGCATTATTTGGGCTGTCCAGAGAGCTTGGGGCTTTCTGAAAAGTGAGCAGGACCCTCATGCCTTCAAAGGCTACTATTTGCTGGGTGCCCTTGCTCTTTCCTGCCTCATACTGCTGCTTTCTGTCTAGCTCGCTGTTCCTGTGTGTTCTCGTATTTAAATACTTCCTGGTCACCTGAATTCCTTTGTTCTGCTCCTATCCTTCTCTCCTCCTTCACAAGTGTAAACTAAATTGGATTTTCAAGGCTTGAGCTCACCCATCATTCCTAAACATTGGCATCTGAGTAGGGTCACTGAGTCCTAAACAATCATCCAAGGGTGGGCAAAATATGGCTTGTGCCACCAGGTCTGGCTTGCAGCCCATAGATAGCCTTGTGCAGACTTCCCTGCCTTCCTCACTCCTTCACACCACTCAGAGGGCCAATTGTTTCTCTGAGTGCCACTGGGAGTCAGGGGGAGGAGGATGGGGGAGAGAATGTGTTTGCAGGGCAGGCAGCACCCTGAAGTACTGCAATTCAGGGCTTGCAGTGGCCATGGAAATATATGGGCCCTGCAGCTGGCCACTCTGAGTGTCATGTGGGGGGCATAGAAGGCATGAAGTCTACCGTAGGGTCCTGCTGGGCTGCTGGCTGGGAAGCTCCTGGGTAAGTGCCTCCTGCCCAGAGCCTGCCTTTGGCACCTCAGCTCCTCCCTTCCCAAACTCTCTGCCCCCGCTGCACACCCAACCACATAACCCAAACCCTCCACATCCTGCTCCTGCACCCATTCTCCCTCCCAGATTCTGTGCTTCCATCACCTGCCCCAGGTCACAACCCAAATCTCTGCATCCCCCTCCTGCACCTATGCCACAAGTCACAACCCTCTCCCAGCTTGCACCCCTGCTCCAGGTTAGAATCCTCTTGTGCACCTAAAGCCCCACCCAGACCCTGCACACCCTCCTGCACTGTAATCCCTTGACCCAAGTCACAACCCTCTCCTTCCCCCAAACTCCCTCCCAGCTCCCACATTCCCTCTGGCACCCCATTTCCCTATCTTGAGCTTCCTTCTGCACCCAACTTTCATCCCAAATACCACACATCCTTTAATTTCATGGAAGAGTGTGGCTCTTGACCACTTACAAATTCTTGGAGTGGCACCCCATTAAAAATTATTGCCCACCCCTGCCATTGTCACCATCTAGTGTGCGCCTGCTACATCTCAGGTGGATCCACATATATACAGCAGTTTTTCACTATATGAATTCTAGTTCATGTGAAGTTATAAGTTGTACAGACAAAGCCCCGATTCATCAAAAATGGAAAACCATAAATGGTCATTAAGGTAAGAAAAACTCCTTACCGAAAAGCTGCATACAAGCAGGTTACCCACCCAGAGAATCATTGAATGGGTTTTATTGATATGTTTACATAAAACTCTGTTTATTTACAAGAATATACATACCTGCAGCTGGCCTTCATCAGCTAACTTGGGGCAGAGTTGTGGGAAGTTCCAGACCCAGGGCTTTGGTATTAGCCTAAATGTCTACACTGCAATTTTACTCCATGGCATGAGTCCTGCAAGCCCAAGTCAGCTGATGCAAGCCAGCCTCAGGTGTGTATATTTTTGTAAATAAACAGATTACATCAAGAACGTTCCCTGATTCTGTGTCAGCAACTTCTCCTCTAACAGAAGCCATTCACTAATTTCAGCAACCATATCATTACCAAGAATGAGTACAATCACAGTTCTACTGTTTCAGTTTGACATCCCAGATTTTTAAACAATTTTCAGTTAATGTGACTGTTAATTGTAGATACCATTAGTCCAGCGGTGACCAAACTTTTCCTTATCAGTAATGGAATCTGTCAATGCCCTCCCACCCAAGGCTGAATCGCTCTAAACTGTGACTCTCTGGTCCAGCAACTGTTCCAGGATCAGAGAGCCCTGGTGGAGGACTGGTGGCTGGGAGCCCTGTGGATCGGCAGGGCAGCAGGCTGCTAGCAGTGAAATGCCAGAGGGGCTGGGAGCCCAGTGCACCCCAGTTGGGCTGCCCGGTTACAGTGGGGCGGGGGCTGAGCCAGGGAGCCAGAAGTGACCTTCCTAGGTTTGGCAAAATCCTTCATCTGGGACCAGTCGGATCTCAAGGGTGCCAGACCAGGGAGATCCCACCTGTACTGCAATTGGTTCTTGGGCTGAAAACAAAACTGGGAGCAGAACTGAGGATGAAGAAGGAGATGGGAAGGAGGTGGACTAGAGCGGGGGGGGGCTGGTCTGGGGGCAGAATGAAAATGGAGGGCAGAGTAGAGGACATAGTGTAGCAGGGCTGGGGCTGGAGCAGAGTTGTGGTTTGAGATGGTCTGAGGGCAGAGCTTGGGGCAGAGCAAAGCTGCAGCTGGAAATGAAGAGGCAGATGGAGCTGTGCTGGGAGTGAAGTAGGGCTGGGTGGTGTTCCTTCCCTGTCCCCTTTGGTGGCTGGCCCAGGCCCTGCCAAGTGCTCCCTGAACATTACTTCATGTCTAGTTTAGGGACCAGTGCTTTAGTCTGAAAAGAATACTGTATTAAAAGGACTATTGTACATCCTCAAAATCCTCATGTGATAGTGGGTTAAATACCAGAAATACAAATAAATATCATTTAAAAAGATACCCCTCAACTTTTTCTTGCAATTTTAAGAACTTAGTGCTTACTCACCATCTATAGGTTACAATGTTGCCATAGCGCTGCTGGAATTCCAGATCAATTGGGTTATCAGGATCATTCAAATTAAAAAGAAACAATGTTTTTTTGCCAACCACCACACTTATCTGCCAATTGAAAAGTGAAAAACACATCCAGTGAGAACATTTCAAAAAACACTATTGTTTTTACTAAATGATGAAGCTTTGTACTAATTATCTTCAGAATTCTGTTCAAGGTCTAGCTCCATTGGTCAAGTTATAACTTAACGATCATAAGATATTGTATTTTTGGGATGCTGAGATTTTTCTCCTTTAGATGCAAGGAAACAGAAGCACAGTATTTTGAGGTTAATTTTAGTCATTGCCACTGCAATGATAAATAAAGCTTCTAAGCAGATATAATTTCTAAACATAAAAAATATATAATAGAATGAAATTTCCTTAAAAGTTATTCAAGTTACTTTAAAATGATTTCCTTAAAATTATTAAGACATATAATTTAACACCTATCCAAAGAAATGCTTCTTATTTGAAGAAATCCCCAGAGATAATGCATTTTGTCTCTAGGGCAGGGGTTCTCAAACTGAGTCAGGACTACAAAATGGGTTGCAACTTCCTTTGAATGGGATCACATGGACTGGCTTAGAATTGCGAGAGTCCAAGACTGAAGTCCATGCCCCATTGTCCAGGGCCAAACCAAAGACAGACGGCTTCAGTCATGGGCAGCAGCAGGACTCGGGTTATAGGCTAACCACCTGGCTTTGAAGCCCTTGATCTTCAGCTTTGGCTTCCTTGGCCAGAGTGGTGGAACTTGGGCTTTGGTCCCCCACCCAAGGTGGCAGGGCTTGGGCTTCAGTCCTCCCACTTCTGGGGGCATGAAGTATTTTTTGTTGTCAGAAGGCAGGAATGGTGCAATGAAGTTTGAGAACCCCTACTCTAGGGGACCAAAGAATCAATTCTCAATGTTCTCTTTGCATTCTCTGGTGATCAAATAAGTAGCATTACTATCAGACAAAGCAGCTAGTCAATATAGGGTAAATTCTATACAAAATAGGAGGAGAGTAGATCATCAGAAAACAAAGGCTTCCTACTAGAATATCTAATAACAAGAAAACAACAAAGAATGTTATGTCTCTCATGCATTGTGTTTGCTTGGATTGACAAAAATATTAAACAAAAAGATTATATTCCAATGTAGATAAGGGAGTTACTCACCTCGTGCAGTAACGAGTGTTCTTCGAGATGTGTGTCCCCGTGGGTGCTCCGCTGTAGGTGAAGGGTTGCCCTGAGCCGCAGATCGGAGCTTTGTATAGCAGTTTCCCCTGTTGAGCCACGCATGCCCAGGAGGTGTCTCGAGCCCTTCCCGCCTCCTGAGGAGCGTGACTCAACCCCCTCCCTTTCAGTTCCTCATCTCCGCCCGAGAATTTTGACTCCGAGCAGAGGGGAGGTAGGGAGGGTCGTGGAGCACCCACGGGGACACACATCTCGAAGAACACTCGTTACTGCACGAGGTGAGTAACTCCCTTTCTTCTTCGAGTAGTGTCCCCGTGGGTGCTCCACTGCAGGTGACTACAAAGCAGTATTCAATGTAAGGCTGGAGGGAGCCGAGTCATTGTTTAGCAGTAGTAGAGAGTACTGCTGTGGCAACTGCTGAATCACTATTGAGTTGTGGAAGGATAGCGTAGTGTTTAGCAAAGTATGGTCTGAAGACCATGTTGCTGCCCGGTAGATGTCTCTTAAGGGACATTGCCCAGAAAGGCTGTAGAAGCGGCCGTGGCTCGAGTAGAATGCGCCGTGGTGGGCGTTAGGCGGTCTATTGCCCAGAGAGTGGCATTTGATTATACATGTCGATATCCACTTTGAGATTCGCTATGCGATGATATTGGTGTCCCTTTGGATCGTTCAGCAATGGAGATAAAAAGTCTTTCAGATTTACGAAATGGTTTTGTTCTTTCTAGGAAGAAGGCCAGAGCCCTCCGGATGTCCAGAGTGTGCAGGCTGGCGCCTGTCTGCGAAGAGTGCGGTTTTGGGAAAAAGGTAGGTAATACGATCGGTTCGTTGAGATGGAATTCTGTACAGACCTTTGGCAAAACGTGGGGTGGGGTCTAAGTATGACCCTATCCTTTGTGAAAACTGTGTAAGGAGGTTCTGACATTAATGTTCGAGTTCGCTCACCTCCTGACGGAGGTGATGGCTAAGAGGAAGCAGACTTTCATAAAAAGAAAAGGAAGTGGTACTGTTGCCAGTGGCTCAAAGGAGGTCTGGTGAGGCAGTTCAAAACAAGATTTAGGTCCCACAAAGGGGTGGAGCCTTATGTGGTGGGTACACATTCTGGAGTCCCTTGAGGAATCTCTTCGTAATAGGATGGTTAAAAATGGGGAAGCCGTCTACTGAGGTATGAAATGCTGCTATTGCAGAGAGGTGTACTCTTAGAGAGGAGATTGACAGTCCTGATGCTTTAAGGTCCAGAATGTAATCTAGGATGGTATTTAGTGGTGAGGCACGGGCTCCACTTTGGCTCGCTGACACCAGTGACAGAAACGTGTCCATTTCTGTTGGTAAGTTTTCCGAGTAGACTGTCTCCTGCTATGGAGGAGGACGCCTTTTACTCGCTGGGAGCAGCGCTCTTCTACCTCCGAGAACCAGAGAGAAGCCATGCGTGAAGATGCAGGGTATTGAGTTGTGGATGCAGTATCCTGCCGTCGTCCTGAGATAGTAGGTCTATCCGGTATGGTAGTGGGTGGGGAGGCTGGACCGCTAGCCTGTGAAGGTATGGGTACCAGGTTTGGCGAGACCATGATGACTAGGGCTTTGTCTCTCAGGATCTTGCGCAGAACTCTTGGGATGAGCGGTATGGGAGGAAAGGCGTAGTGTAAGGGGGCTGTCCATTTGATTAGGAAGGCATCCCCCAGAGAGTGTTTGCCAAGTCCCGCACGTGAGCAGAATTGGGGACATTTGGTGTTCTGGGTAGAAGCAAAGAGGTCTATCAATGGCCATCCCCATTGGTAGAAAATTGAGTTTGTCACCTCCGTATGTAACTCCCATTCGTGGTCTGAAGTTTCGCTGAGGGAGTCCGCTGGTATTGTCTACTCCGGGCAGGTAGGATGCTATGAGGGTGACTTGGTTGCGGATGCACGCGTTCCACAGGCGAATAGCCTCCGCGCATAAAGAGCGGGAGCGGGCTCCACCCTGTCTGTTTATGTAGAACATCGTGCAGATGTTGTCCGTTAGGATGCGGACTGTGTGATTGGCGATGTCGGAGGCAAAGTGTGCACAGGCATTCCTTACTGCCCTCAATTCGAGGAGATTGATATGTAAGAGTGTCTCGCTTTGGGGACCACCTGCCTTGAACTTCGTGACCGTCCCATATGTGCCCCAGCCGAGCAGGGAAGCATCTGTGGTGATTTGGATAGTGGGTTCGATTTGTTGGAACGGAACCCCCGCCAGAAGATTGTTTGGTACTGTCCACCATCGTAAGGATGCAAGCACGTCTGGTGGGATAGTAACCGTTTTGTTTCGAGGGTGTCGTGATGGGGTATAGACGGTTGCAATCCAGAGCTGAAAACATCGAAAATGCAGACGAGCATGGTGGACTACGAGGTGGTGGAAGCCATGTGTCCCATTAGTCGGAGGCATGTAAGTACTGTGGTGGTAGGAATTGTGAGCATCCCGCTTATAATTTCTTGCATGGTTGCAAAGCGTTGCTGAGGTAGGTATGCCCGGCTGTAACTGAGTCCAGGCGCGCCAATGAACTCTATATCTTGAACCGGTGCAGAATTGATTTGTCTTGGTTGATTAGAAGGCCTAGACGACTGAGGAGGGCCGTGGTCGTATGTATCATAGAGGCGGTTTCGGTGTATGAGGATCCCTTTAGAAGGCAGTCGTCTAGATAGGGAAATATGATGACGTTCTGCCGCCTGAGATATGCAGTTACGACCGCCAGTACCTTCAAAAATACCGGAGCTGATGAGAGACCGAAGGAAGAACCTTGTACTGAAATGGTCTAGTCCCAACGTGAAGCGTAGGTAGCGCCTGTCTGTGGGAGGGGTGGATGGTTACATGGAAATAGGCATCTTGGAGGTCGAGGGCTGCGAACCAGTCCTCGATCTAGCGCAGGAATGATTGCGGAAAGAGTGACCATCTTGAAACGTTGTCTCTTGAGAAATTTGTTCAGTTTGCGGAGGTCCAGTATAGGTCTCCAACCCCCTGTTCTTTTCTCGGTCAGGAAATAGTTCGAGTAAAACCCTCTCCCGTGGAACTCTCGGGGTACCCTTTCTATAGCCCCAATGACAAGGAGCCGATTGACTTCTTGTTTTAAAAGGGTTTCAGGAGAGTGGTCCCTGAAAAGGACGGGTAGGGGAAGGGTAGGGGATAGAAATAAAAGGGATGGTATAGCCCACTGAATTATCTCTAGGACCCAGCGGTCCGATGTTATGGATTCCCACTGTGGGAGGAAGGCACGCAAACGGTGGTTGAATAGATGGCCATGTTGAGGTGCTAGATCGAACGGGAGGTCTTGCAGACCCTCGACCAAATGTTCAAATTTGCTGCTTAGATGGTTGGTTAGCCAGCGGGCGGGGTTGGTTGGGTCGCCTTCTGGGACCTCGCTGTCTTGGCCTGTTGTCTTCATAAGGCCTCTGTGGTCGATTGTATTGTTCATACCGATATCGATTATATGAATTATATGGGGTGTATCGCCTGCGTTTATAGGGTGGCGTGCACATACCTAGCGTGCGAAGTGTGGACTTAGAATTTTTGCTGTTGTGGAGCATTTCGTCCGTAGTGGCTGCAAATAGCTTTTGTTTGTCAAATGGCAAGTCCTCCACTTTGGGCTGGAGTTCGCGGGGAACTCCAGATGACTGGAGCCAAGAAGCTCTACGCATCACCACCGCTGTAGCTGTAACTCAGGCTGCAGTGTCAGCTACATCCATTGCCATTTGGAGAGAGGTGCGGGCGATCATATGGCCCTCATGAACTATTGATTTTAAGATGGGTCTTTGGAGTCGGGAGATGCGCCATTAGTTCTCCCAGTTTTGAGTAGTTGTCAAAGTTGTGATTTGCTAAGAGAGCAGAGTAATTTGATATTCTGAGTTGTAGGGTTGAAGAGGAATATACTTTCTTGCCAAAGGAGTCCAACTTTTTGTGGTCCTTGTCTGCATTGCCCGTCCTATATTGTGGAAGCTTCGCTCGTTGTTGTGCTGAGTCCACGACTAGTGAGTTAGGTTGTGGGTGAGTGAAGAGAAAGTCGTTGTCTTTTGAGGGGACAAAGTACTTTCTGTCAATTTTCCTGTTAGTTGGTTGGATGGATGCAGGCGTCTTCCACAGATCTTCTGAGGTCTCCATGATTGCCTCGTCTATGGGTAGGGCAATCTTGCCCTGTAGTGTCGGATGTAGATTCTTTAACAATTGGTATTGTTTCTTCTGCACCTCTTGCAGGAGACATTCTGGCTTGTCGCTACTCTCTTGAATAGTTCTTGGAACTGTTTTAGATCGCCAATCGCTCCAGTGTCTGATGGTACTACGGTGTCCTCTGGTTGTGCATCAAGGGCATCAGAGTGTGTGACGTTTACTGACTGAGTATCTGAGTCATTGTCTGAGATTTGTTCCACCTCGTCCTCCGAAAAACTTGCTGGAGGTAGGGGTTGTGGCCGAGGCAAACTTCTCCGGGATGCAGTGGAACGAGGTGGGGAGCGGTGTCCATATGGCTCCCAGTGTTCCCACGGTCCCCATTGCGGTGGATAAGGTGGAGGTGGGTGTGACGTAGTGGAGGTACCTGGCTGGTTTCTATGCTGGCTCTGTGGTAACCCCCACTGGCTGCCATCGGTACCACAGCCCAGAAGGACTGGAGATGAGTCATTATGCAAAGAGGGTCTCTCAACCTGTCTGACCAGCTACCCCCAAGGAGAGACAAAGGGGGAAATGCTGCTGGCTGGGGGCAGGGCTGGAAGAGAGTGGGTTAGTTTTCTGTCTGGGATCATGGAGGAACCAGCCTAAGCCAGGGCTGGGATTTAGGGGCCCAATCTCCCCATCGCAAGGGGGGCTGAGGCATCCTAGACCTGCCCTGTAACCAGATTACATCGGTGCTGTGCTGTGCTGTATCCTGGAGAAGGAATAAACTCCCTCCATTCTACGGGCTGGTGGAGTCTGTTCGTGCCATTATGGGGGTGCAGGAGTCAGGGGACCCCAACGCGTCATCACAGTGGGTAAGGCCAGTATGGGTGCCATGGGCCATGTTGTGGCGGAGCCCTATAATGGTGGGAGTGAGCCTTCCCAGGTGACGGATGTCGTGAGGAATAGACCGTGCAGTGGTCATCATCAGGAAGGGAGCGCCGAAGAGACAAAGGTGATATCGACCTGGGAGGGGATTGCCTTGATGGAGACCTCCCAGGAGAGTAAGAGTAGAGGGCAGGCACAGATAATGATGCCTGCTGTATGGATCAGTCTCTGTTGGGCTGATCCTCAGCAGCCCCATCTGGCTGCTTGTCTGGCTGTGGAGGACCAGCAGAGCATCGGCTGGTGCCAGTGGCTTCGGAGGCTGCCCATCCTTTGCTGCGGTGCCGTGATTTAAGAGGCACCGCAGCTTGAAGCCGTGGTGTAGCTGCGCCGCAGAGGCTTGGCGCGGGCTGAAAGCGTGCCGCTTTGAATCGGCACCGCGTTTGAAGCGGCGCTGCTTTGCATGCCCGTGCCGCGGCCGGGTTGCTTCGAAGCGCCCCGGGCGCCGCAGAGGCTTGAAGCGCGCTGGGCTGGAAGCGTGCCGCTTGCCGGCACCGCGTTTGAATCGGCGCTGCTTTTTCATGCCGCGGCCGCTGCTTAGAGCGCCCCGGGCCGCCAGCTGTTGAGCGCCCGATGCTGGCGCGGAGGAGGGTCGCCTGAAGCCTTAGTGGCAGGGGACTTCCCAGCCTGGTGTGCCTCTCTCTGTGTTTGGGAGAGGAAGAGGCTGGAAGAGAGCGGGATGGAGAGGCTCTCGGTCTCGGGCATTTTTGGAAGGCGGCGGAGGCTCTTGCTGTGCAAATTGTTCTCCTGCAGGCTGTAGAGCTTTTTCAAATAAAATCATCCTGAGGCGGAGCTCACGGTCTTTCTGGCTCTCGCCATCAGGGAATTGCAGTGGCACAGTTGTGGGGAGAGTGGGTCTCCCAAACACCGTATGCAGTCCGAGTGGCCATCTGAAGCCGGCATTGGGTCCCGGCATTGACCGCACTTTTAAAACCTGAGGAGCCGGACATTGTGCGGGCTCTCTCTTGAAATTATTATATTTATCTTCTATATTGTTATAGCTTATGTGGTTTTGCTTCTTCTTTTTTTTTTTTTTTTTTTTTTTTTTTTTAAAGTCTTTATTTGTTTCTTGTTTTGACTATATTGTTATAGTTTATGGTTTAATTAAGTCTATTTTCTTCTTTTTTTTTTTTTTTTTCTTTTAAAGTCTTTATTTGTTTCTTTGTTTTGACAGGCGGGAGAAAGCTGGTTCACCGGAGTCCTGGTCTGAGGTAGTCTGCTCTGAGGGGGATTTAATTAAGCTATTTTTCCTATTTCTAATTTTTTTTTTTTTTTTTTTTTTTTAATAAAAACAAGGAAAGAGTAACTTTGGATAAAACAGGGAAGCTAACCATGCCTAAATAACTAAGGGGAAAGTAGTCAGATAGTCTGACAGGAGCTCTGGCTGCTCATCCGCTGACGAGGGCGGTTAAAGAGGAACTGAAAGGGAGGGGTTGAGTCACGCCTCAGGAGGCGGGAAGGGCTCGAGATGCCTCCTGGGCATGCGTGGCTCAACAGGGGAAACTGCTATACAAAGCTCCGATCTGCGGCTCAGGGCAACCCTTCACCTACAGTGGAGCACCCACGGGGACACTACTCGAAGAAGAACATTCTGTTTGTCCTCTGTCTAAAAGTGAAGCATTATTCATGATAATTCCTATTTTAGGACTATTCAAATACAAAAATAAAAGCACCAACTCTAAATGCTGTCTCTTAATATAGTTGGAAAAGAACCAGGCATCAGCGTAGCCCCAAAAAACTGTAACAGCTGATAACTAGAGATTTGAGTTTCCCCAAAGTCTGTGTGTGCATGAATCCAAAGATCTGGATTCAGCCCCTCTCCAGTCATCTTCTCTTAAAGCATTCAGTTCTTAAGTGTGAGTACCATTATTCATTGTAAATATTAAATGTCTGAAACATTTAAAAATTACTATTATTTTAAGCTCTTCTAAAGATACCACAGCAAATTTACTTTTGTTTGTAGTGTAATTTATTTTAATCAAATTAATTCTTCCTTTTCAGAAAATGTCATCTGGACCTTTTAACTATTACTATAGGCCACTGGTTCCAACCTTTTTGATATCAGGGACTGGCAAATCCATTCACAAACTTTTGGTAGACTGGTAACATTTGCATATTTATTATTTGCATAATATGCAAATATTCAAATAAAATGTTACCAGTCCGCCAAAAGCCCCAGTGCCAGCCCTAACCCCCTAGGAGGCCCCCAAACCCTCCACTATCCCCACAGTGCCAGCCACTGTCCCCAGAGACCCCTGCACCGACCCCCAGTGCCAGCCCCCCATCCCTTAGAGCTCACCACCACGAGACTTCCCAATGCCAACCTCCTGTTTTCAGAGCCCCACTGCACCCAACCCCGAGTCTCCCTAGTGCCAGTCTCCAATATTAGCCCCATCCCAAGCCCCGTGCCACAACCCCCAGTATTAGTCCCACCTCCAGAGCCCCCAGCACTAGGTCCCCCCCCCCACCTAGCCTTTGCTACCTTCCAGCCGCCAGCTGAGCACTACTGCCCAGGTCATGGCTGCTCTATGGCTGCCACACCATGCGCATCTCTCCCACCTCGCAGCAAAGCGCTCTTCTGTGGCTAGGAAGAGACCCTGCTCCCGCCCTGCCAGGTCTGGCGACAGCCCAGCCCCTGATGCACACACGGGATCAGCAGTGTCTGTAGCACAGGCGGGAGCGTGTTTCTGGTGGCTCCCCAGGCCACTAACAGTGGGGGCCTAAAGGTGCAGGTTCACTCAGACCATGTGTATCTCAGGCTCATGGCACCCATCTGACAGCTGGGTGGTACTAGCCCCCTTGACACCTGCTGGTTTGAGTCAGGGAATCTGGCTCCCCCCTGCACAACTCCAACCAGTGCTGCAGGCTGCAGCACCCTGGGACGTTGGGGAGCCGCCAGAGCTCAAAGTGAGGCCATGGTGAGGCTGCCCCAGTAGGGACAGCCTCACTGAGGCCCGACTCAAGCCACAGCACATGGGACAGCCACCCGCCACTCACTGTGGGAGGAGAATTTTTAGTGCGCATGAAGGCATGCACCTTATAGGGAACTGAGCTCCCCCGTGGGCAAGGCTCATTAGCAGCTGAGGGCATAGCCTGGAAGAGTGCTGCAGCCCGGCAGGCAGGAGTTTGTGGAACCCCACTGGTCCATGGACCAGTGGTTGGGAACCACTGCTGTAGCCTAACGCAGCAGACACAGATAGAGCATTCCCCTTACATTCAGAACAACTGACGTGCTGAATGTTACTGTGCATTGGTTTCATACAGTCACTTACTGTGCTTTCCCTGGTTGATATCCTTTCATCTGTCTTCATCACTGAGAACTGCATATCACTGGGATCTGATCTTACTGATGTCTGCCAAGAAAGTCCAGATTCAGATATTATTTTTATGTAGTATATAATTAGAGCCCTGTGTGGATACAAAATTGTGTGTCTGCATCCACAAAAATAAACCATGGATATCTGCATTCACATACACAGATGCGGTATGGCATATATATATATATATAAAGTGAATTTCCGCAGATCTTCAGGACTCTACGCATAGTGTGCTAAGCGCTGTATAGATAAGATAAAATGACACTTTTCCTATCTAGAATATTTTGTGTGTTAGTGCAATATAAATATTAGTAACAATTCCACTATTCTACCTTTATTCATAAAATCAACATCCTCTCTTCATTAACAACAGGAGAGAGAAAGAAACTACAGCTTTGATCTTGTTGAGCTTTAATTACCAGGGAACATCCAGCAATAGATGTCCAAAAGGCAGATAAAGATGTAAGTCTAAATAGAGGTGAAGAGGTAGATCTTCATGTTAATGTAGATATATTAGTAACTGAAGTGGCATGACCAAATGAGATCATGTTAAAAAAGAAAACCAATCAAACCCATAATGGGAAAAGAAGAAAGAGCCAACACTAGAGTATTTAGAGACAAGCAGAACTGGAAAGGATGAAACAAGCAGCCCTCTCTATCTACCAAAAGGAGATTCATGTTGAATTTATATAGCATTGCTTCCATAAAAATTCCAAAGCCATTTTACTATACATTAAATGCTCAGAAACAATGCTGTACAGCCTCTCCCCGAGTTACGAACGAGTTACGGACCAAACACTTGGCCGTAACTCGAAGTGTTCATAACTTGGACCCCATTGAGTTACATGGCGACCGCGCTGCTTGTAAGCGCGGATCGCGCTCGTAACTCGGGAACCACATTTACGACCGCTTCGGTCATAATGCGAATGGTCGTAACTCGACCGTTTGCTACTCGGGGACCAGCTGTACATGAAATGCTCAGAAACAATGCTGACATTATAATCAAAAGTTTCAGAGGGGTAGCAGAGTTAGTCTGTAACAGGAAAAACTTAAACAACGAACAGTCTGGTAGCACTTTATAGGCTAACAAAACATGTAGATGGTATCACGAGCTTTCGTGGGCACAGCCCACTTCTTCAGATGATTCTTTCAGATAATCAAAGAGGCTGATAAAGGAGGTGCTATAGTTATCATGAACAGGTCAGATTACAAACTGGAGTGTGCTGGACAACTCTCTTACACTGCATTCCACAGGCCACTATCTTTTGATCCCACGAGGAGTACCAAAAAAACCTATACAATCTACTCAAGAAACTTTTGAAGCAGCACAGGAACAAATCTTCGTAGACAAACACCCAAAGCCTCAGAGTATTCCATCTACTACCCAAATCCATAAACCTGATGTCCTGGATGGCCCATCATCTAAGGCACTGCACTCCTTCAGCAGAATTGTCTGGCTATGCAGACTTTCTCCTCAGGCCCTTTGCTATCAGGACTCCCAGATAGCTTCAACACACCACTGACTTCCTGAGGAAACTACAATCCATTAGTGATCTTCCAGAAAACACCATCCTAGCCACTAAGGAGGAAGAAGCTCGCTACACCAACATTCCACACAAAGATGGACTACAAGCTGTCAGGAACGGGATCCCCAATGATGTCATGGCACAACTGGTTGATGAGCTTTTGTTACTTTGTTCTCACACATGACCATTTCAGATTTGGGGACAATTTATACCTTCAAGTCAGCGGGGAGGGCACATCTGGCGAATGTTGTTAGAGGTCATCCGCACCAAAGTAGAGGACAGGAAAGCATGCAGGGAACATGCATATACTATGCAAGGCTAGATGTTGAAGCTCATGGAGGACAAAACAGAGCTGATGTAGCACCTGGTAGAGGTGCAAGAAAAGCAGGTGAAGAAAGCCCCCTTGCATCCACTGATAAATTACCGGCCCTCCTCACCAAGTTCCATATCCTCCTCTCCTAGAAGTCCTAGAATGTGGGAAGCCTTTAACTTCACTTCCAGGGATATTTCCTGGAGCAGAAGGCTGACATTCCCACAGCTGTGATTGTTACACAGGGGAACTGGAATAAGACACATGTCCTTGTGCTCTCCCTCTGTTATGAGACCCTAGCTATGCCTGCAACTCCTTTTCTATTCAGTTTTGCCTGTGTTCCCTGTGTTCCCTAAATAAAAATGCATGATTTCAGAACAACAGGATCTTTATTTATTGTGCCAACTGCATTTGGGAAGGGGCAGTGGATAGAGAGGCTGGTTTACAGAGCAACACACATAATTGTACAATGGGGCAGGTTGGGAACAAGCAACACACGGTTGTCTCATCATTGGTCATTCAAGAAACTGGTTTTGAAAACCTCTCTGATGCATAGTGCACCTCAATGTACTCTCCTTATTCTCTGGTGTCTGCTTGCTCATAACTGGCTGCCAAGTAACGTGCCTCAGCCCTACACCCCGCCAGAAACTTTCCCTTTTATTTTCACAGATATTACGCAGCACAGCAAGCAGCAGCAACAATGGGAATATTGCTGTCGCTGAGATCTAATCGAGTCAATAAACTTCACCAGCGTCCTTTTAAATGGCCAAAGGCACATTCTACCACTGTTCTACACTTACTCAGCCTGTAGCTGAACTGCTCCTTACTGCTTTCCAGGCTGCCTACGTATTGCTTAATGAGTCATAGGAATAAGGGATAGGTTGGGTCTCCAAAGATAACTATTGGCATTTCTAATGGTAATTTTCTGGTCTGGGAATAAAGTTCCATCTTGCAGCTTCCTGAAGAGAATGGAGTTGCTAAAGATGCAGACCTCATACACCTCTCCTGACCATCCCATGTTGATATTGGTGAAATGGCACGTCATCCAAGTACTCCGCATGGTTTATATACTCTTTTGCAAGGTGGTCTGGTGTGAAGATAAGGGTATGCAGTCCGTCTATTGCCCAATCATAATTCGGGAACCCCATCCGAATAAAGCCATTCACTATGCGCTGCATGTTCCCTGGAGTTACTATTCTTCCTAGCAGAAGTGTATTGATTGCCCTCGCTACTTGGATCTCAGCAGCACCCCACTGTAGACTTACCCATTCTGAATTGATTCCTGATTGACTGGTAGCAGTATAGCATTGTGAGCGTCCGAAAACCTATGCCATTCGCTTCTCAAGTGTAAAAAAGGGTCTCATTCTGGTATTATGGTGTTTCAAGGTGGAGGAAAGCCATTCGCAAAACTCCATGAAAGTGGCCTTATATATACAAAAATTTTGCAAGCCACCGGTCATCATCCCATAGCTGCATAACTACGTGATCCCATCAGTCTGTGTTTGTTTCCCAGGGATCAGAATTGGCATTTCACTGTGTCACCATACCTGACTGCCACCAGCATATGCCAATTGCTCCATTCAGTGGGTTCCTACACATCTCTGTGCATGGCCTTCTCTCTCTCTTCCCCATGCAGGTGGCTCCTGGCTAGGCTCTGGACAAACTGCAGCATAATGCATTTTGGGGCAGGCCCATAACATGCAGCACTGAAGAGTACTGGAGTCCATAGGGCAACCCAAAGAAACTGCTATAGGCTCCAAGTTATGCTCCAGCCCTGGAAGCAGTCCAAGATTAAGAGAATGCAAAGATGACTTATAGCCACTTTAGTATCCACTCCTACTGGGCACAGAGTTTGGTTTTCTGACTCTCAGAGATCAGCACAGAATTTTGCCCCAGGATCATAAACAAAGTATAACAATAAAATAAAGATGATGATATTACCTGTCTTACAGTATCTCCTTCCTGATTGCTAATAGTTATCATTTTGTCTTCACTACCTAGTGCCAGCAAGTTTTCAGTACTCCAGCAACCACAAGTGATCCGCTTGGTGTGTTTACCTGAAAAACAAATATACACCTAACTTACACATATTTTAAAAAAAGCATACAAAATTAGAGGTGAAAATGTGGCCTCTAATTTATATCCCATCCCAGGCAGGTTTGACCCCTACAATACACACTTTAAAAAAAATTTAAAATGTTAAAAGGAAAGATTAATGTACTTCAACTATGTATATTTTTATAAAATAATTAGCCTGTGAAACAAAAAATTAACATGGTGAATATTGAAGAACGCATAATAGTCAAAAATATTTATCATGAAAGTTTGTTTCTTTTTAAAAAAATCCTAGAGAGGAAAGCCTTTGTAGCTTTATGGAACCTTTAGGAAGTTCTCATCTTTCCACCTGATTTGTATCAAACCTAAATTGTTTACTGTAGCTGCCATTTCCCCCCCCCAATGGGACTCTAAAGTTTATTGATGTTTCTCCTCAAATATACCATAGAAAAGATAGAATATCAACACAAAACAGTCCACTGCCAATTTTCTGGCCTGCGGAGCAAGGGGAAAAATTTAGCCCAAGTTTCCCAGTTTCCCACATGGCAGCACAGAACATTGCCACTCGGTCATCGCAGAGATGTTTTACAAAGTATTCTATAAGAAACCATTCTCGCATGCATAATAAAACAAAAGTTGCTACTTGAACAAAGGTACACTTTGGAGTTAGTTATACAGTATTATATTTTTAAACTGAATGGCATTTGCGAAAGGGATGCTAATGAGACACAGCGCAATTAAATCGCGGGATTTAAATATCTCGCAGCATTTGCATGAACATAACGTTTTTCGGCTGGGTTTTGCCGAGAAAGCGCCAGTCTAGACGCGATCTTGCGGAAAATAAACCCTTTTCCGCAAGATCTCTTATTCCTACTTGAAAGTAGGTTCAAGAGGTTCAACTTTCAAGTAGGAATAAGAGATCTTGCGGAAAGGGTTTATTTTCCGCAAGATCGCTGTTTAGACTGGCGCTTTTCTCCGCAAAACCCCGAGCCGGAAAAAGCGCAGCTATGTTCATGAAAATGCTGCGGGGGATATTTAAATCCCCCTCGGATTTGCAATTGCGCTGTGTCTCATTAGCATCCCTTTTCCGCAAAAGGGTGCCAGTGTAGACACAGCCTTGGAGTACAATTTTGCTCTCAGATACATACAAACCCAATGAATTCAGTATAGGACAGGTTGAACCTCCCTGGTCCTATGCTGAATTCCATGGTTTGGGACCCTAATGGTCCCAAACCATGGAGTTTGCCAGATCAGGAGAGGTCATGGCTCCCTGCCCAGCTGTAGGCTCTGCTCCCAGCTGGGGCTGTACTTCCTGCTGCCTGCCCCGCTGCCTTCAGCTTCCTATCATGCCAGCCCTGGATGGGGCTGCATCTCCCACTGTGCTAGCCCCAGACAGCCTGGCTCTGCTGCCTCCAGCTCCAGTCGGGACTTCACCCCGCACAGTGCCAGCCCAGGCTGCGCTCCCTACCAGACCAGAGAATCCTGAATTTTAAGAGGTTCAACCTGTACATACCAAGGACAGGAATCTTGCGAGAAGTCTGTCGGTTATAAATAAGCAAGTTTCCCTTAGTTGTTCCAACAGCAAGTAAGGCTCCAACTTTGGACCAAAGCAAGAAAGACATTGGGTCTCTGCAAATATTTAAAAAAACACAATAAAGTAATCTTAAATAGCATCAGTGAGATTCTTTTAAAAAACTTAAACAAGAGCATTTTTCACTATATTTCTTTTTGTATTTGCAAAGTCTTGGGTAAACTTGAGCTGAATCTAATTCATGCATTTAAGGGGAGTTTGCCACTTTCAGACTTGCTTAAGCATGCTCAAAATAGCAATGAACTCAGGGGAAAAAAAGATTTGTTTAAATATTTAGAAATGTACAAATGCGATACACATCCATATCTAAGTGTTAGCACCTGTCCATTAGCTCTAAGAATCCTTGATATATTTTCAAATATGCCAGAGGTAATCAAGTTGACAAATTTCTTTCTAAGAAGTGTTAAAAAGAGATGGTACTTTTCGAATTTGTTTTGCATTGTCATGTCATGGTTAACTTGGAACTGACCCCATTACTGTATTTACATGATGGATCATAGTTCTTTGATTGACAAATTATCCAACGTAGTGAGAAAGCTTAGCAGAAGCTATTTTTCCTTTGAGTTTCAGATACAGGAAGGCTATCTTTTGTGTGATTTAAAAAAAATATATATAAAAGGCTAATATTTTAATTGAATTAATTAAAATATAATATTTCAATTTCCCTGCAGCCCAATCTGTCAGCCAAGCCTGAGTCCTGATATTCCTGTTGCATTTATATTGTTGTGTGCAATTAGGTACGGCTTCCTCACTGAGACATCAATTCTAAAATCCAATTACATGAGGGACACTGTATTTTTTGTAAAATGCCCTTGAAGGACATTTTATTTGTTTTATTATTGTATTTTTTAATTTGTAAACTAACAAGCATAAAAGATAACAACAGAAGCAAAAACAGGGTGGATTGATTTAAACCAAGGTGTTTTAAATCCCAATTTAAATCACCCAAAAAACCATTGATTTAAATCAAGTTACCAAAAAGTTAAGACTGTCTATGCTTAGAGGGCACTTAATTGTGAAGTAAGCCCCAATGAAGTCACTGACATTTCTGGGTTTTTTAAGAAAACAGCTATAGAATGGGGTTCCCTTGGAAAAAGCTGCGTTATGATGAAGTGAAATAGGGAATAGACTTATGGTATCACTATGATGTTCCAAAATAAAGGGCATGTTTGAAAATGACACTAAGTGGCAATTGGCAACTCTAGATTTCTCTTACTGCAGTTTTCTATCTCGTATACTTGGGTAATAGAGTGGGAATCTAGCTAAACAAGCCGTAAGGATTAGCTAAGCTAATGTTTTTCCCTTGCAACATCCAGCACAGCAGACAACTTGGAAATTTATTTGTCAAATAATACTTATCCTAAAAGGAATAGAGTGTCTTGAAGAATGATGTACTGCAAAGTGAATTTTTTAAGTTAGTAACCAGCTGACCCACTCAGCCATATCCACATCATCCAAATCATTTTCTCACAATAAGCAGTTTTCCTTACGATGTTACATTCTTGCAACTAGGTCTTGCATCTTCTTTTTGCACTACTTACATTTGAAATATTTTCCTTTTTTGCTTAGGGAACGAATACTCATAATATTCCCAGATAGAGTCTCTTACACCCAGAAACGGTGACAAAGTGTGGGGGAATATAGGAAGCTGTGTGTGTTCTGAATAAGGTCTTTCCTTTTTCTTTCCAGTCCACTTAATTGTTCATTTCTATTCTGCCTCCATCCTTCTCTATCTATTATCTCTGTCTTTAAGACAATGTCTTAACTAACTCCTTTTGTCACGTTTGGCCCAGGTCTACCCCCACATAAGCACAGAACAAAAATGACCCTATCCAGCTTGTGTCTTTCTTCGCACATGTTACTTTTTAGCCTGCTGAGAAACAGAAATTGAAAGCCAAGAACTTTACTAGCTATTGCTTCTTGGGTTAGGCTGGACAGACTAGAGCCATGAATTCACTTTTATGAAATTGCAAGTGTAGCTGTAGCATATTTGTCATGAGATTTAATGGTAACTTATTTTTAAATGAGAAATTTAGTATTTTATTAATGATTTAAAAATTAAAAAATCCAATTTAAATTAAAAAAAACATTTAAATCAGTTTTTATCTACCCAGAGCAGAAGTACTAAAGGAATAGATATTTCTGTAAGAGGAGCTGCTCATATCCCAGCTACATAGACTGGAGACAAATGAGATGCATTTGAGTCTGTGACGGTCAGGATCAATTTTCTCATAAATCATGTGAAGAGGAACATATTTGCTCTGTTGCTAATGGGTGACATTAGGAGCAGGGATTTTATTATCTCACATGCTTTAAAAGTACCTAGCACATTGTGACTGCTACTGTTATGCAACTAATGATAGGAGGAGAATCTAAGGATTTAGGCACTCTTGACATTTCTTTAAAACAGTGTTTCTCAAAGTGCGATCCCCGGACCACTAGTGGTCCGTGGCTGCCTCCCAGGTCATCCACAGCTCGAGCTAATCCCCCCCTCCTGATTTCCCCACAGCAGGGAGTGTGTTGGCACTCTAGCCTCGTGTCCGCCAAGCGCTGACCCCACCACACCGGCTCCAAAGAGATAGAGAGCAGAGCCACACTGCATTTCTCGCCTTCCTCCTGCCCAGCTCAGCTGGGGGAATGGCAGTGTAATCAAGGGCTTTCCCTGTGGAAAGGAGAGAGTGTGAAGAAAGCCCCAATCCCAGGACAGCAGCATAATTAAGGGCTTTTTGTGCGAGAAGGGGGGAGGGAGTGTGAAGAGAGAGCAGAACAAGCGGCTCTACACTGTGTTTCTTGCCTCCCTCCCACCCAGATTTCTGGGGGAATGCCAGCGTAATGACAGGCTTTCTCTGCCACTCTCACTAGGTGGAGTTGCAGACAATGGTATCTGCGGGAGGCCATACTGGGACCCACAAGGGCACGGAGCCAGGTAAGCAGCTCCCCTATGCCCAGACCCTGCACCCCAATCCTCCTCACTTCTCCTCACCTCCAGCCAAGACCCCACACCCATAGCTTGTTCCTACAGCAGGGCTGGGCAAAAGATAATCTGCAGGCTGATCCGGTCCGCAAGAGCCTCAGCTGGCCCTCTGCCTGTCCCGCCCCTGCTTGGCACTCAGGAAAGCCAGCTGCAGGGCCACATATGTGTTTGTGTTTCTGAACACCGAGAACCTGGAGGGAGGGGAGAATGGCATCTCATGCTGCCCCGGCCCCCAGTAGCTCCCATTGGCTGGTTTCAGCCAATAGCAGCTGCCTGTTTGCAGGATGGACAGCATAGAAAATGCCACTCCTTCCTCATCCTCCCCCACCCTTTTTCAGCATTCAGTTCAAAGCAGTACACATGGCTACTGCAGCTCCCTGAACAGGTACAGGGGCTGGACGGCAGGGACCCTGGCTAAGGAACCTGCTGGGCAGCTGGCTAAGAGCCAGGTAAGGTCTCCCAGCAAGAATAAGCCTCTCCCTCCCACAAACCTCTGCTCCCCTACCTCATGTAATTAGGGTTGCCAGATGGTTTAACCAAAAATACAGAACATCCCCCCCCCCCCCCAAAAAAAAAAAACAACACCAGGGAAAAAAATCTGTTGAGGTTAAAAAAGGGGGAGACCAAAGTTGTTGAGCAAAAAAACCAGCATGGTCCCTTTAAGAAATGCTTTTGAGGCTTTTTGGCCCTAACAGGCTGCCAGTGGCCATCCGCCATCTTGTCTTCCTGCTCTGGGCCAGACAGCTCCCCTGCGGAATCAGGTAAGCACCCAGTACTTTCGCCTCCCGTGGGAACCAGAAAATACCAGACATTTTAGGAGTCTGGTATTTTCTGATTTTTTTATAGGACAGAAGGCGAAAATACCGGATGCCTGGCAACCCTACAGGTAATCTAAACTTTCTGAACCCCTGCTCCAGCCCCCAGATCTCCCCAGAAACTGCATCTCTTTGTATGCCCCACCTCATGTCCTTGCTCCCCAATCCACTGTCCCTGATTACAGCCAAAATCCCTGAACCTCCTCCTGCACTCCTGACCCAATCCTCTCCCAGGCCCTGCACTTCTTCCTCCTACAGCCTTCCCCGGTCCAGAATCCTCTCCTGCACCCTTACCCCTCACAGACTATGCACCCCTGTCCCAAGTCACAACCCAAACCCCTGCACCCCTACCCCAGGTCACACTCCCCTCCCAGTCCCTGGATCCCCTTCTGATCTCACTCTGTTGCCCCAGGTCGTGATCCCCTCCTTCACCCAAAACTCACTACCAGATTCTACACCCCAATCATTACCCAAGTTGCCTTCTGCACCCAACCTCCATCCCAGACCCCCGCACCTCCTCCATTAATAATGGAAGAGTACAACTTTTGATCATTTACCAAATTCTTGGAGTGCCCCCTCATCGAAAATTATTGCTCACCTCTGCTCTGCACCCTCTCTCCTGGCCAAACACCTACCCCCACACCCTGCTCCTGCATCCACCATTGATCTTGCACCCTTCCTCTTGGCCACACCCTGTACCCTCCCTTGCTCTTGCTCCCTCCCCCTGGCCAGACACCCTACTCCCAGCCTGCTTCTGCACCTTATCTCTCACCCACATAGCGCATCCTATACCCCATCTTCCACCCAGATCCTGCACCCCCCCCATCTCTATCACACTTGCTGGCAGCCCTGTCCTGTACACTGAACCCCTCAATTTTGTCCCCACCCCAAAGCCTAAGGGGGTCCACGAAGTCCATTAACTGTAGAACCCCAGAAAAGTAAATCTGGCCTATGGGAAGCCCTGAACCTTAGTCCTCTCTGTCCGTTCCCTTCACCCCATGGGGCTAGAGCACCACAGGAATGAGGTGTCTCAATTGGGAGCCACCTCAGCGAGGGCTTGCGGGTTTTGGACGAATTTTTTTTTTCTTCTCACTTGTGTGGTCCCCAACTGATTTTTCTGTAGATCAATGACCCCCAATCCAAAAAAAGATTCCCCACCACTGCCATAAAGAAAACATTTAAACCTTGTGTGTTGGACATAAATTAATATTTTAGTTTATCAAACTTATTTTAAATAAAGTAACATGAGAAAGTTAAAAAGCTTAATCTGTTTAATAATTTAAATTAAACCATTCCCCCAGCTGTAGCACTAGCAAAGTGGCTTGGGCATAATTAAGTAATTAATGTTGAGTTTCCATTAGCAACTGGTGGTCCGTGGAAAGGTTTGCATTGGGCCAAAAGTTTGAGAACCACTGCTTTAAAAACACAAATCATACCATAGAAAATATTCAGACACAATCTCCATCATACACTGACAATGAGCGGCTAAACTTTACAGCAACAAGATTACATATTGCCCTTCAGCAACACAACACGTTGGCCTGAAAAGCAGTATTGAAAGATCTTTGTAATACATTTGAAGGTCAAGAGACTCATCTTTTTAGACCCCAGGTGTGGGAAACAAGTGCCAAAGTTGAGGAATCCTTAGGGAAAGTGCCTTCTCAGCAGCAACCTCTATTTTAAACTGAATTGATTCCAGATCAAGTGTTTCTATTGATCCCAATTTTGGCAATAGCACATGTTTTGGGTAGAGGTAATCTCACAAGTAGACAGTTAAAAGGCAATTTAAGGCATTATAGAGCAAAACCTACAGAAATGCTCTACCTTGAAATCTAAAGACAGCTCATCAAGGCTACAAAACATCAATATAACATCTCTGTGGCAACATCTCTCTCCTAAGAAACAGACTGCTGCACTTGCATTAGTTTCAGCTTCCAAATGGATTTTGGATGTAGCACCAACAAGAGCATGCCACATGCTGCAGTAGTCTATTCTTGACATGTTTTACTTTTTACAAGAAGAGTTTTTCTTACCTCATGCCACTGTCCACCTGGCTTGTTTTGTTTGTGTTGGCATCCCACAGATAAATGGTACTGGATTTGTCAGCAATTATGGCTAAGATGTCCCCATCTTTATCCCAATCCATAGCAACACAGTTGCTTAAGAAACAGAGAGAGAGAGAGAGAGAATAAAATTTACTAGTGGATTTTTAAAGTTTGAGGGTATGCGACAAAATTATACACAGTCAGACTGAAGCCCCTGACTCAGTTCCTCCCCTCATAACAATCCTTAGACAGTATGAGACATTTACGTTACAGAAACCTGAATCTCCAAGTAAAAGTTGCACCCCAGCTCTAATCTCACCCAAGATTATGACCTCTTCCTACCACATGTGCCTTCACAGGGGGCTCCAGAGTTCTGATCAATTGCTACATCCCAAGGCTAGAGGGTCCCTTCCAACATACTCTGGATCTTCAAGGGACACCAAGCTGTCACCCAACCTTATAGATTTTTGGAGGCCACGTGATGTGGACAGCTGCCTCATAGTTCTCAGAAGAATATTAAGTTAGGGACAGAAGATCACATGTAAGCAGGAAATGCTCTAGTTGCTGTTCCTACAACGAGCACAATTGCAGACACACTTCACAATATAGCAGAGGAGAATTAAGGCTAAAGAAGGAAATTAAGGATTATAAATACCTCTGCACTGGGTACATTTCCCTGCTGCACTAGTGTAGGAAAGGGCTTGGGCACCAAAGGCTCTTATTAGGACTGGAAAAGACTGTGGATCATAAAAAAAATAATCCTCAAAGATAGTGCAGAAGAAAGAAGCCTCTTGGGGGTAATTCTACAATTAAAAACCCTTGGCTGGCCTGTGTCAGTTGACTCAGTCTAAGGGGCTATTGTAGTGTCCCTTAAAGTGCCAGGGAGGGGAAAAAGAGACACTCAATTCTAGGAGCTCAGCTGCATGCCTGAAGAAAACAGGATGGATGGATTCTGGAACACAAATGTTTGTATAAACCTTTGCAGCCCTGGCTTGTGCATCTAGGTAGGTCAAGATGTTTCACTTCAGTGCAGACTTCTGGACTCAAACTGGTGCCTGTGAAGAGGGAGGATCCTAGGCCTCAGACTAGAAGTGTACACTGCAATGGAAGAAACCCTGCAGCTTAAACCCCAGGAACCTGAGGTGGCTGGCATGGGCCAGCTGTGGGTTTTTCTTTGCAGTGTCAACATCACCTGAGGTCTTTCAGGACGACTGACCACAACAGAGCTTGGACTGAGTGCTAGTCAGTCACTCAGGACAACAACGCTCTACATTGATCTGTTATTGCCTGGCAGACTGGGGAATTAAAATCTGAGTAATAATAAATCCATTTCCTTGAATAATTAACAGACCACAACAAAGTTAAATTAATTTCCAATAAAAGTTAAAACCCAGACTAGCTATGCAGGTAAGTCAGCAGCAGACTAAACAGCACACTCAACAATTTATTTCAGAGTGCAGTATGTAAGAAAGACTATTTGCTTTGTGGCCAACTGGCGTACATATACATCCAATACAAGTAGCTCATAGCTATGAGAGCCTGTGTACAGCATCCTGAGCACAGAACTATTCAACTGGAAGGGCAGAGATGGATGAAATTGTTTATAGACCCTGCATACAGGCTCACCTCAGAACTGACTTCCCCAGTCGTCCAGCTGAAGAAGCCACACTCACGGTGAAAGGGACATCAAGGTGGAATGAAGGAACAAACCCCCCTTAGATGGGACTCTCCTTCCAACAGATAGTGGAGACTGACACGTCTCATGTACTGAGGGGATTGAATTACCGTGTTTTAGCGTATATAACCCGCGGGTTATGCAAAGTTTTACAAACCACGCCCCCCCCGCGGGCTATACTCGTCCGCATGTTTTACAAGTTTTTTTTTTTACTTCGGTGATGGTTGAAGTGCCGAATCAGCAGGCAGAGCAGTGGGGGATGAGAAGTCAGGGAGGAGGTAATCAGCTGTGAGACCCCATCCCCTGTGCCCAGCGCTCCAAGTCCCATGGGAATACCTTGCAACCTTCCCTCTGTTGTGTCTGTCCGAACGTGACTGGCTCTCTATGAGAGGAGGGGTGCTTTGTTTAAGGACACAGCTCCTTTGCTCAGCTCCTGGCTCTGGCTGCCTGGGACAGACAGCTCACCCCCGGGAGAGTGCACAGCACGGGCGGAAGGCAGCTGGGGAGGGTTGGAGACGGTGAGAGCGGTAAGCTCAGTCACCTTCCCTTCCCATTCAGCCTCCCGTGACACAGCCAGTCTGCCTTGTCGGGCTGCGGCCATCTACTCTGCGCTTTGGCAGTTGTGCAATGATGTATCTGGAGCTCAAATGCTTCTGTGCGACAGGCTCAGACCCGGACGCCTGAGTTAATTACCCTTGTTATCATTCATTAACTGTACCCGCGGTTCATCTCCTGCGGGCTATACATGTGCGCGGGTTATCTAAGACTTTTTTTTTTTTTTTTTAAACACACAATCAGGAAAAACCGTGGGTGATGCACAGGTGCGGGTAATACACGTGCGCAGGTTATATACGCTAATTTACAGTACACTGGGGAAAACAACTGGTACGTCTACAGTGCAGAACTCCTCCCCCGCACCAAACACAGCAGCAAGTCTCAGAGCTCCAACTTGGACTTGTGCTATAATACTAAAAATTGCAGTGTAGATGTTTCTGCTTTGCTTGGAGCCTGGGCTCTGAAACCTGGGGGGGGAAGAGGGTCTCAGAGCCTGGGCTTCAGGTTGAGCAGGAACATGTACACTGCTATTTTTAGCCCTGTCACACTAATCTGAACCAGCAGACTCATGCTCTGAGACTGCTGCTGCAACAGTTATTTTTCAGTGGAGACGGGAGACCGATCATCAGAAATGTAGATAGCTGGCGACCACGAGAACAACATGGTGACTTCATTGCCAGGTGTAAAAATGTCAGATGTCAGGAGATCACCTGCAGTTTGGTTAGCTGGCACTGGGGAAGAGCCTGTGGTCATGGCATGTATTGATACCAATGACGTAGAGAATTATGGGGGAGAGGTTCTAGAAGGTAAATTTAGAATAGAAGGTATAAGTCCAGGGCCTCAGTGGTAGCTTTTTTTGAAATGCTTTGAGTTCCATACACAGGTCCAGCTATACAGAAGGTACTTTGAGGTCTCAATGCATAGATAAAAAAAAAATAGTGCAAAAAACAGATTAAGTTTTGTAGGCACTGGGGTATATTTGGAGGAAGGGGAGCTTATACAGAGGGCAGGAGACCGCCTTTATTAAAATGGAACCAGACTAGAATGGAATAGAAAATAAGATAACAGTTTTTGGTTGTTAACTAACATGAGTAGATGGTGAGAAGAGAGAAGTCAGATGAAGAAAATACTTTTATACAGTTTTTGAGATGAAGTTTGGACCAGAGGTAACTTGGTATTTTAAATCTTTCTAGCCAGCCACATGTGTTATACATTTATGTATTTTAGCAATGAGCTATTTATGTGAGGTCTTGAAATTCTGGTTAAAATTATCTCTGTCCTTCATCTGACAAACAGTATAGCTAAATAACTTTTTATGTGCAAGGATATATCATCTTTTCCTCATTTTTCATGGCTATTGTACAAATTCAGTTTTGCCTCAAATGCATCCTTCACATATTACTTATATGTATGAATAGGCCATTTTAAAAATAAAGTGCTCCAAACACTCTTTATAGTTACCTTGATAAGTTAATTTCATTTCTCTTCTGCCCATGACGATCAAAGATTTTTACAGTGTGATCAACTCTAAAAACAAAGAAGATTAATTCAGTTTTCTTGTTCACTTGCAAAGATCTTTAAAGATTCTATAAAAACTTCCCTCCGCCCTCCATCGATCTTTCATGCCACAGTGATATGGCTCATGAGTTTTATCTATTGATTTTTCCAGTGGATAGGTACTTACTGTAACAGATATTATGGATATATGCTGTGTTGTAGTCATGCGGGTCCCATGATATTAGTGAGATAGGATAGGTGAGATATTATCTTTTATTGGACCAACTGTTAGTAAGAGAAGCAAGTTTTCAAGCTTACACATAGCTCTTCTTCAGGTCTGGGAAAGATAAGCTTGCCTCTCTTACAAACAGAAGATAACACTAGAAAAGATATTATGATACAATGATATTATAATATTCAATGTATCAGCTTTATAAGTCTTATATGTAGGATTATGGGCTAAGGATTGTATTCTGGCTCCATGGGGGAGTTTCAGGATTTCCTACAAGAACTAAAATCACTGGGAGGGATTTTCATTAATTACCTAAGTAGATAACAAATCTGGTGCAGACTCAGCCCTGGTAGAAACTGCATATTGTGGTGGAACTCTGGTAGTGCCCCCTGGGTCCTGCTCTTCCTGGTAGATTAAGACACCTCAGAAGCTTGAGGTGACCCTCCCACTGTTTCTTGGTTCTTTTAGAGGTGAGGGTTCCCTGCTTAATGAGCCATTTTCATCATAAGCCAGACACTAGTTTGGAGGGGAAATCCCTTCTGTGGTCCAAAAGTTCTCTTTTCCCTGGTGGTAGCCCACCAGGTGTGGGGAGGGTTGGGTGGAACCTGGTCCTGCCCACTTACTCCAGGTTCCAGCCCAAGGCCCTACATAGTGGCAACTAGTGAGGCTCTTGACCTTCTCCCCACCATATAGCAGCCTCTCCTTAGGCTACTTCCCCAACCATTCCTGCAATACCTTCTCCCTGGCATCTTGGGAAAAACCTCTTCTGTTTGCCTCACTCTGTGCTTCCTCCTTCACTCCAGTCCATCCCTCTTCTCCTTCCCCCTCCTTGCCTGAGAGGAAACCTTTTATAAAGGGACCTGCAGGCCCTAACTGCTACTGCAGGTCAGCTCTTAATGAATCCCAGGTGCCTGCCTGACTTAATTGCTAGGCAGCAGTCTCCAGCAGCGTATTCAGGGAACAGGAACTTGTTCACTCAACAACCCATATTCCTGCCCTCCAACGAACTCTTGCAGCCTGCGATCTTTGTCTGCCACAATATACACAGGCTTTGCAGAATTTAATTTAAATTGGTAGGTGAAAGTAGACATCAATTTCAACTGACACAGTGAAATAAAAAAAAAAACCCCTCTGTGCACCTTATGTCTGCATGGATCAGGTATCACCAGTCCTGAGGTGAGGCAGGAAACACCACTGTCATGGCCTTCTCACTCACCAGGATCCATCCCCAGGCAGGAGCCATTCAGATCCAGGGGCTCATCTCATAGTAGAAGGTGGAGGGTCTCTGCTCTACCCCACCTGCCCTGCCAGATCTGCAGCCTTTCCTTCATCTTGCATCTGCAGGGAGCCAGTGTCACTGGTCCTATAGCATCACTGGAAGCCACAGGTAGCCATTCTGTCACAGAAGTGATGCTGTAATATTACGGTGGAGGAGAACTCACTATACTACCAAAGGGCCTGTGACACTTGATTCCTGCTGGTGTATGGTCCAGAAAAAGCTGCAGTCCTGGAAGAGCAGAGCAGAGACTCTGAGCTAGTACTGCAAGGATGATGTACTGGGGGCTCTGTCCCTGGGCAGGAGCCACTTGGCAGGGGGTAGCCTCCCCTCAGACCAAGGGCTTTTCCTGTTACTCATAACTCTGGACAGGAGTCTCTGCTCTGTCCTGCCAGGATCACAGCCTTCCCCACTCCTTGAACCTGCAGGAATCAAGTATCACAGGCCCTGCAGACATGCAGGGAACCTTATGGAGCCATGACAGAAAAGCTGCACTCACTCATTCCCTCACTCACCAAAAACACAGGAGCCAAAGCAGAGTGGCTTCCCTCTGTGTTCAGGGAGTCATCCTTCTCCTTGGGGTCCTTGCCGTGTGTCTTTGCTCCATTGGGTGAGAATGATAGGCTCCCTGGCACTTTTTACCTAGGTGTCTTGGTTCCCTCACCTGTACAGGGTGCCCCTGTAGCCCTGTTGCAGTCCAGGGAACATCTTGGGGGCCCCACTGTTAGTGTTATCCTAATGCTAACCTAATGCTCTCCTTCCCCTTAATTTCCAACAGGTATAAAAATTATAATTGTTAAATATCAAACACAAATCTTAAAAATAAAGATACATATTAGCTGCCTAAGTTACAAAAAATTGAATTCTGCCAACTCTACCTATATGTTTGACCTACTTCAAGAAACATGACAAAAAGAAATGAAAACAACAAAACTGCCGCTGATCAGTTGTTAACTCAATCATTGCTTAGTTGGTCACTAGTTAACCCTGTCATTGCCCATGAGAGACTTGGACTATAGGTACTGAACTGAAGTCAGATCTACTGTAGTAATCACAGTGACTTACACAAAGAATTGTAGCCTAGATTCTTGGACTACAGGTGGACAGTTACAAGACTTCGCCCCGAGAATGGTGACAAGCTAGTGACGTCTGAGACCAAAATTGAGTGCCCTCAAGAATGCCAAAAGGGGGCTCAGAGATGCAAGTTACCTCAGGAACTGTGACATATACTGTGATAGTGAATATATAACACTAACAAAAGGATGTGAAAATAACTCAATTACCTCTGTATATATAATAGTAATATTTAAAAATTTTTTATCTTACCCTGTCACAGCAAGGAAGTTTCCTAAAGTTTTCTGCCAAGTGAATTGCACAGGAGAACCAAGCAAACCCTTTTCTAATAGAGTAAATACTCGCTGAGGGAAGAAAGAGGGAATTACAGATTTAAAATGGTAAGCACTGAAGAATATTAAACCTGCCTAGTACATATTAGTAAATATAGCTAACATTCAGAAAAGCAATTAAAGACAGGCTGCAGGATAGAAAATGTACAAAAGGGAAAGAATTCTGTCGCAGGCATTTTGTTCTACATGGGAAAAGTGAATTTTCATGGCAGACACGTCAGATCTGGTGTTGAAAAAGCTCAGCCTTAAAAACCTAAGGTGAAAATCGTACAAATATACTTAATTTTTTAAAAAAAAATTGCTAATACAAATTTTAAAAATTCAGATTTTTGCAAAGACAGCATATTTGATTGTTGCTATTTGGTTTAGTTGTGTACTTTTACTTGTAACTGAACTATAAAATTACCTCTTCTCCCCCCCACACCTTGTTATGAAGCCCAGGATTTTAACAGTGTTCAAAAAAGAACTAGAATACTAGATACATTCATGGAGGTTAGGTCCATCAATGTTTATTACCCAGAATGGGTAGGAATGGTGTCCCTAGCCTCTGTTTGTCAGGGGCTAGAAATGGATGACAGGAGAGGGATCACTTGATGATTACCGGTTTCTGTTCACTCCCTGTGGGGCATCTGGTATTGGCCACTGTGGGAATACAGGATACTGAGCTAGATGGACCTCTGATCTGATCCAGTATGGCTGTTCTAGAGACTGCATAAGAAGCTCACTCTTCAGTTTTAAAAAAGTTTCTAGTACAGTGAATAGGATTTTATAACAAAAATTAAAAAATGGAGTTTCCTTACATAAACTGGACATTTAATTTTATTTAAATTAGAAGAATTTAAGTTTTATATTTATAAATAGTCCCCTGCATACAAGGCATATAAATGTGTAACCGCTCAAATTTTCAGCAGTTACACATTTACCTGAATACACTCATTTTAACATCTCTAGGTTACATGCGCTGTGGGCTCTGCAGTATCTCTCTATATATACATAAATAAAAAACTTTTCCTGCGGGCCGACAGAGTGACATCGTACGGCTGCAGCCCCTATTTGGCTGCAGGAAGGTGGCAGCTTTGCTCCTGCTGCGGCACGAGTAGCAGGGGAGGCCACGATCCAGCTACGGTGGACAGATGGGAGGTTGGTGCGCGTAGCTCGCAGGGGGCACAGCACCCTAGTAAAGCTTAAATAAGATTTATGCTGCAGAGCCTGACGTGTAGCCTCCCGCAGCCAGCCCCTTCAGCTCTGCTCTGGAAGAGGAGGCTTCCTCACCCCAGAGAAGCTGCCTCCTGTGGAGCTGGGCCAGTGGTTTGCACAGAGCTCCTCTCTTGGCGATCGGCCCTGCTCCCGGGGAGCCAGCATACAACCTGCGGCGCCGGGGGAAGGGCTGGGCACGGACAAGGGCTGCTCCAGCCCTAAGTGCAGTGGGCCCCGCGGGGCTGGAGTAGCCCCGTGCCTGGGGCAGGCGGCGCGTAGGGCAACCGGGCCGATAATCATTGCCCATGTAGGGCGACGCGTACCGGTTAGCCGGTTGCCCTCCCGCATCCCTATTCCCACCGCCCGGCACCGCACAGCCACTCCCCACTTCCCCCGCTTGGGCACGCCCCGGCCCCCGCGCCAGCTGCTCGCCTTCCCCCGCAGCCCCGCCACGGCGACGTGCCCTCGGGCCGCGCTGCCCTCCAGGCCGGGCACCTCAGCCTGCCCACGAGCCCCCCAGCTCGCCTCGCCCCGCCCCGAGCAGGGCGCCCGAGTGCCGCAGGCCCCAGGCTGGCTAAGCACTAGGCCCCTCGACCTATGGCCCCCGCGCCGGCGTGAAGCGCAGGCAGCTGGAGGGGTCCCAGCCCTCACGCGCCCTGCCTGCCCCGATAACGGCGTTTCTCAACTTTACCTTCATCTTCTCGCCGGGGCTCCCCAGTCACTATTTCGCGTGCGCATGCGCCGCCGCTCTACTGGCTGGGGGAGCGCAGTCCCTCCTGCTAACAGCGTCCCTGTCACCCAGGTGATGGGAAGAGCCTCCGGTGCCACGGCCAATCAGGGCGAGGAGGCGGGACTCAGCTGGAATCTGATCTGAGCGAAGCCGCTCTTGCCGGCCTCCGTAGCCAGCCCCCCCCATAAGGTGAGCGTATGAGAGAAGGCGGGGGTCGCTTGTCCAAGCCAGTGTTCGGGGTATACGCCGCTGGACCCGGCTTGGCTTGGCTGGGGCCGATCCCCGGGAGTGTCTCGCTAGCTGTCCGGGGTAGCGGCCCAGCCGGACTTGCAGCCCCTCCAATGAGGGTGCTGAGCCGCAGGGACAGCCGCGCTCCTCTGGACTAACGAGGCTGTCCCGCAAGCCACGGGGCCGGGGCAGCTGCGCAGGGCACATGGGGGACGCTCTGCCCTGCGGCCCCCACCAGCGGGCCCGGTTGTAGTGTCACGTTACAGCCAGGCGCCGCTTACGGTGTAGACCGAACAAGGTCACAGCGGGGGTGGGTGGCAGGCGGTCTGGACGGCTCTTGTTGGCTACTCCAGAGTCCTCCTGGGTGTAACTGCGCTTCCTTGAAAGCCAAGCGTGTTTCGGGTGCCCCCGCCGCCGCTCTCCTTTAAGCAAAGAGCTGCTCCACGGGAGAGCTTATTACAGCGGCCCAGCTGTAGCAGTACAGATTGTAGTGTAGAAATAGCCTTATATCACTTGTTTTGGGGTTGAAGCAGGAGCAGAGAATGAAAAACGATCTGCTACTGGTGAGTCCGACTTGCCTACCTCTGGCAGCTGCTGGGCTAGTAAGGGAAAGGGCAGTTTGCCACAAGAGGCCACTCCCCTTCCCCCCATTTAAGAATCAGATCTTGATTTTCAGCTGGTCTTTGAAACTGCCTCCCCTACGCTAAGAGGATGCACATTAGGAATGTGAAGGAGTAGTTGACTCACAGATAAGTCTGGGTTAACCCAGGGTGGGCAATAATTTTTTTGCCGGAGGCCACCTCGGAAATTTTTCAAGGGGGCCCTGGTGGCACAGGAAGGGACAGGGCCAATATATTTCCAGGTTCCCCAACCCCAGACAATGATTGGTGTGGCAGTGAGAAAGTGCCTTTGCCTGCACCCCATGTTCTCCCAAGGTGCCCATGGTCTTGGCATAGAAGGAGACTTCCCTTGCTCTCCTGCCTCAGGCCCATTAGGGACTAGGGGAGCATGCAAAGCCTCATCTGCTCCCCCCCCCCCCCCCCAGCCGTGCACGGTGCTTCAGAGCTCGATGTGCTCCTGGCAGGGTGGAGGAGCAGCAGGGCCTCCATGGGCCTGATCCATCCTGTGGAGGCCCTTTTGTCCACTCCTGGGTTAACCTGTATCAGAGGCAGCAAGGGAGGAAACAGGAGCCGGTCCTGGGGGGAGCTTGCTTAAAAGCTGGTTCCCCCCCCCTCACACTGCTGCCTCTTCACTGCAGCGGCCCAGGCTTGCAGTAGGCAGAGGCTGCTGCACATCCTGCGGAGCAGCCTCTTGTGTGTGTCATTTGCCTCTGTCTACGGGGACCCAGCCCCACAGAGATGGGGTGCTTCTGGAACAGCTTCTGTCTGTGACCAGCCTGGGCTGCCATGGACAGAAGCTGATTCTAAGCAGCCTCCCCCTGCTCCCTCTGTCTGCCGGGAGCTCGGATCCCCGCAGACAGAGACTGCTGCCAACCTGAGCTGCTGCCTCTGTATCAGAGGCAGGCAGCTGGTCTGCAAGGGGAGCTGGTTTTTAAATTGGCTCCCCTCGTGGACCAGCTCCTGCCTGGCACCACGTGCTGCCACTGCCTCTGATAGAGAGGCAGCAGAGTGGGGTGGCAGGAGGCTCCCAGGGAGTGGGGCTGGATTGCACTGGGTGCCGGCCCTGCCTCACAGACTACAGAATAGTCGACTAACTGGTAAGAATTCATGTGGTGAGTTGACTATTCAATTAATTGATAGCTAACATCCCTAATATACATGAAGGAACCTGAAAATAAAGGGCTCTAAAGAACTCTTGAGAAAAAGCTTAGTAATTTAGTAACTTTAATTGTTTTCACTTGCAAGCACTTAAATCCTACTTTTTATACTTAATAAAAATGCTTTTGTTAATTATTTACACTGGGCTTGATACTGTGGCTGCGTCTTATAAGGAGGGGAGGATATCTTTAAGAGCTCTCTGTATAAAACTGTTACACAGAGGAAGATGGATGTATTTGGGGTTTCTGGGTGCTGCAAATAGCCCTATAGCTTAGCCCTCCCAGAGCTGGACCAATTCACTGTCTGTGTTGCTCTGAAGGGGGACGGTAACCCGAACTCTGTGCCTTGGCTGGGGAAGGCCAGAGCTTCTGGCCCAGGAGGACAGGGTGGAGAGAAGCCCCAGAAAGCAGGCATCAGTGGCTTGATCAGCTCATGGGACAATCCCAAGATGTTTCTGTGATCTAATCTATCACACTGGCTATGTCAATACTGCTGACAAAAGGCAGAAAAAGATACATAAATTGCAGTTCGCAGTTTGTGTATCTTTTTCCACTTTTTTTCCCAAAAGAGGCTCTTTTGAAATTTGGCCCATCTGCAGGGGGTCAAATTTCAGAAAAAACTCCTCTTCCGGAACATCCCTTATTCCTCTCACCAAGAGGAATACAGGGATGCCGAAAGAACACATCTGCTTTTTTGGAAACTGTTCCAAAAACGTGGATGCATTGCTTGGATGCAGCAGAGCTTTTCCGGGATATGTCCCAGAAGTCAAGGCTGTGGTTTGGGCTGAATCCACCCTCACTCTTCCTACCCTAGTTTTCCTGTTGTGATAAACTGGTGGGAGAAGGGAAGTGAATTTCCGATTTTGGCCTAGACCCTAAAAATCTTTGTGCATCTCTGATCAACTGTCTCCTTATCCCTCTTCCACTTTTCCTTTTTTTTTTTTCTTGGAAGAGGGAGAGAGCTCCCAGGATAGGCATAGCAGGGACAGATAGCACTCTTCTTCATCCACCTGTGCTGGAGCATTAATGGGGAGGGCAGCTCCAATCTCTCACTGCTTAGTACTGCCCCTACGCCAAGGGAATTTCCTATGAGCCGCTTCCTGCTAAAATTCTGCCCATATGTACTGCCTGAGGGCTAAATCTCACTTGAGAAGAAAGAGTTACTCACCTTGTGCAGTAACGGTGCTTCTTCGAGGTGTGTCCCTGTGGGTGCTCCACTATGGGTGCTGGGGTGTCCTCGTGCCGGCGACCGGAGACTTTTCTAGCAGTTTCTGCCGTGCCATGCAGGCGCCGTGCCATGCAGGCGCCGTGGCGCCCTCTAGTGTTGTTGGAATTGTTGGGCGTGTGCGCGGCGTGGCTCCTCTGTTCCTTCTCTACCCGCTAGGGTATAAAGCTCCAAGCGGGGGAAGGAGGGAGGGTAGTGAAGCACCCACAGGGATACACCTTGAAGAAGCACCGTTACTGCACAAGGTGAGTAACTCTTTCTTCTCCTTCGAGTGGTCCCTGTGGGTGCTCCACTCTGGGTGACTACAGAGCAGTTGTCGGCTCGCAGAGGTGAGTTTGGAGCCGTGTAGCAGTAACTGTGGACAATACAGCATGTCCCACTGCCATGGAGGATGCTATGGAAGAGGAAAATGCATAATGTTGCGCAAAAGAGTGGTCAGAAGACCAGGTGGCAGCGTTGCAAATGTCTTGGAGTGGAACGTTACGAAGGAAGGCGGTTGTGGCAGCTACCACCCTGGTGGAATGAACTGTGATACTTCCAGGTAAGTGCTTGTCATGCAAGGCGTAACAAGTTCGAATGCGGGAGGTAATCCATTTTGAAATTCTCTGAGAAGAGACTGCTTGTCCCTTAGATCTTTCAGCATAAGAGATGAAAAGTCTAGGTGAGGCTCACCACGGCTTTGTGAGGTCAACGTAGAACGCCAGAGCTCGTCGGACGTCGAGAGTGTGCCATGCAGCCTGGACTGGGTCGATGTGCGGCTTCGGAAAGAAGGCAGGTAAGTGTATGGGTTCATTCACATGGAAGGGGAAGGGCACTTTAGGGAGGAAATTAGGGTGGGGTCGGAGTATCACTCCGTCCTTTGTAAATAAAGTGTATGGAGGGTCGGCCATCAAGGCCGCAAGCTCACTCACCCTCCTACTGGAAGTAATAGCGACGAGGAAGGAGACTTTCATAGATAAATGAGACCAAGAGCAAGTGGCTAAAGGCTCAAATGGTGGTTTTGTCAAGCTTTTTAGAACGTGGTTCAAGTCCCAGATGGGGACCGGAGGTCGGACAGGAGGAAAGGTATTCTGTAGGCCTTTGAAGAAACGTTTGGTCAGCGGATTAGCAAGAAAGGAAACGCCATCCGTGGAATGGTGAAAAGCAGCTATGGCGGTGGCGTGGACCTTGATACTGCTGAGTGCTAGGCCTGACTGTTTAAGGGATAGTAGGTAATCCAGTAAGGTAGGTAAAGGAGCGAGCTCTGGAGGGGTTGCATGTGTTCGAGCATACCAATGAGAGAATCGAGTCCATTTGTACAGGTAAGTTCTTCTAGTAGAATGCCTTCTACTGTTAATCAGGATGTCCTTCACCTGTTCCGAGCAGGCAGTCTCGGCATCCTGGAGCCATGAAGGAGCCAGGCACGGAGATGGAGCTTGAGAACGTCTGGATTGAGAGTCCGTCCATGGTTCTGCAAGAGAAGGTCGTGGTGAAGTGGGAAGGGATGCGGGTTCATCACCGCCATCTTGAGGAGGTAAGGATACCACGTCTGTCTGGGCCACGCAGGTGCCACTAGTATGACCCGTGCCTGGTCCGTCCTGATTTTGCTGAGGACTCTGTGTAGGAGCAGGAAGGGTGGGAACGCGTAAAGGAGAGGGGCTTCCCACGTGATCGAAAAGGCGTCTCCGAGGGAAAGTTTGCCCAGAGCTGCTCTGGAGCAGTAAAGGTGGCATTTTCTGTTGTTTTTCGTGGCAAAGAGATCCACGTCTGGGTGGCCCCAGTGAAGGAAGAGTGGGGTGAGGATGCGTCTGTCGATCTCCCATTCGTGTTGGTCTTGGAACGTACGTACTTAGGGCGTCTGCTGTGACGTTGAGTACTCCCGGAAGGTAAACGGCCGAAGGGGTGACCCCATGCGTCAGGCACCAGTTCCAGAGCTTCATAGCTTCCGAACACAGGGAAGGGGATGGAGCCTTGCCTTGTCGGTTGATGTAGTACATGCAGGTGGTATTGTCCATCATGATGGTAATGGACTTGTGAGCTATGTACTGACTGAAATGATGGCATGCATATCTGACCGCCCACAACTCGAGGAGGTTGATATGGAAAGTTTGCTCCATGAAAGACCATTTGCCTTGGGCTGTGATGTTTCCTAAATGGGCCCCCCGTCCCATGAGTGAGGCATCTGTTATAACTATGAGAGAGGAAGGCGGACGGTGGAAAGGAACGCCATGTAACATGTTTTGCGGAATCGTCCACCAAAGCAGCGAGTTGATGATGCATGGTGGGATGGCTACGGGTTTGGAAAGTTGATTTCTGGAAGGCTTGTAGACCGTTGCGAGCCAGGACTGGAGCGGTCTCATGTGGAGTCTAGCCAATTTGACTACGTAGGTCGTGGAGGCCATGTGCCCGAGGATCTTGAGGCAGTCACGGACTGTAACAGTGGGAACCGACTGTGCCTTGAGGATGAAGTCGCGTATGGTAGCGAACTTGTGCTCGGGAAGTGTAGCTGTCACTGTGACTGTGTCAATGAGAGCACCTATGAACTCTAGCCTGTGTGTTGGTAGTAGGGTGGATTTAGCGTAATTTATGTGAAATCCGAGGCTGAGTAAAAGGGTTAGTGCGGTGTCTGTCATGGCCTTGGTCTCGTCGAAGGATGCGCCTTTTATGAGGCAATTGTCTAAGTACGGGAATATTATGATCCCTTGATGGCGAAGTGAGGCCATTACGACTGCCAGGGTTTTGGAAAACACCCTGGGGGCAGTGGAGAGGCCAAATGGGAGCACCCGGTATTGATAGTGGTGGGTGCCTACCGTAAAACGCAGAAAATGTCTGTGAGCAGGATGAACCATAATGTGAAAGTAGGCATCCTGGAGGTCGAGAGCCGAAAGCCAATTGCCTTGATCGAGAGCAGGAATGATACTTGCTAGGGTTACCATCTTGAAATGGTGGCAGGCAACATATTTGTTGAGGCGCCTGAGGTCTAAGATGGGTCGCCACCCTCCCGTCTTCTTCTGGGTGAGGAAGTAAGTTGAGTAGAAACCGTGGCCATGGAATTGAGGTGGTACTTGTTCTACTGCGCCCAGTCAAAGAATATGCGAAACCTCCTGTTGGAGAACGGTTTCGTGAGAGGGGTCCCTGAAGAGGGACAGGGTAGGAGGATGGGCAGGAGAGAGGGAGGTAAAAGGGATAGTGTAACCAGATTGAATCAGTTCCAGGACCCATTTGTCCGAAGTGATGAGGGGCCATTGGTGGAAAAAGGCCCGGAGAGGGTGGTGGAACTGACGCGTATCGGTCGGCAGTATAGTGAATTGGCTCTCGACCTGACCTTCAAACCTGCTGTTTGCTCAATGGTGGATTAGTCGTGAGGTGTTGCTGTTGCTGTCGTTGTGGTCTGTGTGCTGCTGGGTTCTTTGTTTTGGGTGGAAATCATATTTGGGCTGCTGTCTGAAAGAGTCTCTTGGGTGTTGGTAAGGCTGGTACCTGAGTATACATTCCCAGAGTTCTGAGAGTAGTACGGGAGTCCTTCATGGAATTCAACACTTCATCGGTTTTGGCTGCAAAGAGGTTGGTCTGGTCAAAGGGTAAGTCCTCGACCTTCTGCTGCAGGTCCCTAGGTACACCAGAGGCCTGTAACCAGGAAATTCTGCGAAGGACAATCGCTGAAGCTGTGATTCGAGCTGCGGTTTCCGCTACGTCCATGGCGGACTGTAGGGCTGTACGAGAGACCGTGTGGCCCTCTTGCATGATGTTAAGCAAGGTCGCTCTCTTGTGTTCTGGGAGGTGTTGGAGCAGATCTTGAAGCTTGGAATAGTGAGCATGGTCGTAGTCCGCAAGCATGGCGGTATAGTTCGCAGCCCTGAGGAGTAATATGGCTGACAAGTAAACCTTGCGGCCCATAATATCCACTTCTTTGTGGTCTCTGTCTTGTGGAGTGGTTTTGAGGTTAGGTTGTTTGTTTTTGTGTCAAACCGAATCAACCACTAGGGAGTTAGGAGGTGGGTGGGTAAAAAGGAAGTCCATGTTCTTGGGTGTGATAAAATATTTGCGGTCCGCTCTCTTATTTGTTGGGGTGATGGATGCTGGGGTTTGCTAGATGTTGTCGGCCGGGTCCATAATAGCCTCGTCCATCGGGATAGCTATTCTGGAGGAGGTTGAAGGTTGTAGGGTGCGGAGGAGGTGATATTGTTTCACCTGTACCTCCTGGAGGTCTCTTTCCTGGGCTATAGCCACTCTCTTGAACAAGTCCTGGAATTTTTTGGTGTCATCACCGGATGGTGGGGCTTCCGTTGTAACCGCTTCATCTGGGGAAGAGGAGGAGTTATGGAGAGGTGATCTGGTCTCCCCTTCAGATAGAGAATCGTGTGCCTACAAGGGGGCTGGAGAATTCGGTTCAGTCGCCGATACTGTGGCGGGAGGTGAGGGGGGATGAGGCCTAGAAGTAGTCAAAGAGGCCCGGTGGTGGCTTTTCTTAGGACGCGGCTCCCATGGTTGCCATTGGGTGGCATATGGTGGAGGTGGGTAGGCGTATTGTTGTGCATGCCAAGGGTGCGGAGTGGGAGGGTATGCATATTGGACCGGGGCCGGCTGCCAAGATGGAGGTCTATGTGCCGGGCTAGACTGCTGGGAGGAGAACCTGCTCCTTGGCTCGGTGCTGATGTCACTGGCCGAGCGAGAAGCGACGGAGGAGCGTCGAGACCTCACAGAACGGATGGAGGAGCCCGGGGAAGGCGGTGCCGATGATGTGTGGCTCTGTACTGGGGAACGGTACCAGTCACGCTGCTCGGTTGGTGCGGGACGATGCGGTTTGGATGGTGGCAGTACGGGGAGTGGCGGTGTCGATGGTGCCGAGGATCATTCCGGCGCCGTGGCACTCGGTGGTGGTCTGGCAGCACGTGCCTTCTTTGGCGCCGGGCTCGGTGTCATTTTGGTGTGGTGCTTTGGTGCCGAGCGATCTTTCGCTGGTGCCGTCGGCGCCGGGGGCGGCTCCAGTGCTGTACCGGTCGGTGCCATTGACCTCTGCTTTGGCTCTGAATGAGCTCTTTTGTGAGGTGCCAACGCTTTTGAGTGCACCGTACCGGAGGTTCCCAGCCTATCCTCGGTGCTGACCCGTACGGCTGATGGTGCCGAGGGTAGTGACGGAGTCGGGGAAAGATCTGATTTAGAGGTAATAGGAGCAGAGTGGGTAGAGGGTTGATTCTTTTCCATACCCTTACTCAATTGCGCCGGTCTTGAAGTCGCGGGAGAGTCCTCTGAGGAAGGATGGAGGGACTTCTCATATAAAAGTGTCTTTAGCCTGTTGGCTCTGTCCTGGCGTGCCCTCGCTGTCAATTTGGAGCAGTGGAGGCACTTTTGAGTTTGGTGCTCCTCCCCTAGGTACTTAATACATTTAGAGTGCCCATCCGAGGCGGGCATGGCATCGCGACATGACTCACATCTTTTAAAACCCAGAGAGCCGGGCACGAGGGGTTGGGAAAAAGCGACGAACCGCAACGGGAATTTTTTTTTTTTTTTAACTTGACAGGGAAGGAGAATAGGGCTAAAAAACTTGGAAGATGAGGAAAATGAGGGTTAAAACTGGGGATTTAACTATTTTTTTTACAGAAATGATAACAATCGGCTCCGTCTGCTGCCGAGGACGGTAGAGAAGGAACTGAGGAGCTGCGCCGCGCACAACAATTCCAACGACACTAGAGGGCGCCATGGCGCCTGCGCGGCAGAAACTGCTAGAAAAGTCTCCGGTCGCCGGTGCGAGGATGCACCAGCACCCAGAGTGGAGCACCCACGGGGACCACTCAAAGGAGAATCTGGTTTTATCAGTTAGAAATCACTGCTGTTCCAAGCTGTCTATATTTCAGTTGAAATTCAGCAGGTTGGAAAGAAGCAAGGACACAGTCAGACTGGAGAAAAGCAATAGCCCATAGTGGGTTTTTTTCAGGTGATGAGTTCTTCTGAGCACTCATAATTTACACTGATGTTGACCCATATTAGTTGCAGTTATCCTCAAGATATTGTGACTTGATAATCATTCTTTTATCTGCAAAATACTGGATATGATTCTCCTCTGAGCATTTCAGTGCTGCACCTGCATTAGGGAGATGAATGTTGAGCATGCTGTTTTCATAGCATACTTAGTAAATAAAGGGCCAAACTTTAATCCCAAACTTTACTTCTCGGGAGGATAGTGCAAAATGCTAGTATTAGGCAAATGGATTAATAGAGAGACTTTGATTTGTATAGATCTTTTACAGTGCACTATAGCTTCCACATAGTAATGCAAGCTGAAGGATGTGTAATTGTCTTGTAGTTGAAGGAATGCCATGCTGGGTTTGGTCCAAAGGAAACGGGTGTAATTAGAGGAGATTGATTGCCTGCACACAAAGAAAAGTACAACCTTACTGGCCCATCATTAGTGGCCATACTTGATGTTTTGAAGAGTCTATTTTGCCTTTCAGGAGGGTAGATCATTGCCTTGGTTAACTATGAGGAGTCCTGTGGCACAGATTTATAGGGCATAAGCTTTCGTGGGCAAAGCTTATGCCCAAATAAATCCGTTAGTCATTAAGGTGCCACGGACTCCTTGCTGTTTTTGCAGATACATACTGACGTGGCTACCCCTTCTATACTTTGTTAATCACATCTGAAGGCATACAACCCTTGCCTTTTGTCAAAGCAGAAATACATCCCCACAGTCATACATTTAGGAACAAAGAAGTTGGTCAGTTCCCAGATCAGGGACTTTACCCTGGAAAGCAGCAACTGTGAAAATGGTTTTAGGGCCTGGATAGATAAGTAATGGAATTCAAGGTCACATTGTGATACTGGGATAAAACAAATGGCTATTCTTGGATGTATAAATACAAGTAAGTTTATGGGTTCGTTACAATGAAAAACAGTGGGAACCTTGGGGAGGAACTTTGGGTGAGGACGGAGAACCACTTTGTCTTTATGAAATACTGTGAAGTGCATCTGCCATGAATGTGCTGATTTTGCCGACCCTCCCCTGGCTTATGTGAGGGCCACCAATAAGGCCACCTTCATAGAAAGGTGGGGCATGGAGCTTGTCGTGCTGGGTTCAGATGGTTTACAGGTGAGAGCCCAAAGCACTAAAATTAGGTCCCAGGCTGGAACAGGGGGCCTAATAGGTGGATAAGTGTTCTGTATGCCCTTGAGGAAGTGCTTGGTTGTTGGGTGAGTGAAGACTGATTTGTTGTCAATGGGTTAAGGAAAGGCTGTTATGGCTGTGAGGTGAACCTTTAAAAAGCTGAAAGAGAGGCCTGACTCTTAATTCTAGGAGGTATTCCAAGATGTTAGAAAGTGGTACCATCGATGGGCTCAAGCATTTTTGTTCTGACCGTGAGAATCTTTGCCACTTATCTTTGTTCTTATTCTATGACTGTTCAACAAGATTTGTTTAACTTGATCAGTGAATGTTGTTTCTACTGAGGTGAACCATTGAGAAACCATGCCTGGAGATGAACTTGGCCCCCCTCTTGTGTCAGGAGATGAGGAAGCAACGGAACTCGACATGGCCTTCTCCTGGATATCTAAAGCAGGTAAGTGTACCATGTCTGCTTGGGCCAAGCTGGAGCAATAAGGATCACTATGGCTGTGTCCAACCTTATTTGCTGATTACTTGATGGAGGAGTGGAATTGGAGGAAAAGCATAGAGAAACAGTGCATTCCAGGGTACTGTGAATGTGTCCTCCAGGGAGTGCATGCCAATGTCCGCATACGGGAACAATATTATGGACACTTCTTGTTGGCATTGGTTGCAAACAAATCCACTGTTGGAAAACCCCAGTGGTTGAACAGTTGATGGAAGATTTTGTGGTCCATTTCCCATTCGTAGTTGGAGCTGAAATTCCTGCTGAGGTTGTCCATAGGGAGGTTGACCTTGCCCGGTAAATAAGGCAGGAATTATAGTGGACAAGGTAACCATCTTGAACCATTGTGGTCATATGTGTTGGTTGAGCTTCCTGAGATCAAGAATCAGTCTCCATCCCCCTGACTTCTTCACTGTGAGGAAGAAGTTGGGGGTAAAACCCTTTGCCTCTGTAACAGTGAGGTACGGGTTCTACAGCCCCCAGATAGAGAAGGTGGTCGATTTCCTGGAGGAGAATGCTCTGGTGAGATGGGTCCCTGAAGAGAGATGGGGAGGGTGGGTGAGAGAACGGGGTAGAAGAAAAAAGGATACAGTATTCACTCTTTATAATGTCCAGTACCCATCTGTCGGTCATGATGGAGGATCATTGATGGCAGAAGAGTACTAGACACTGCCGGAACAGTTGATGGGGCTGTAGTTGCCTTAAACAGAGAGGTGTTACCAGATTTTCAACCTGACCTTCAAAATGTTTGCCTCAAAATTGAGGGTTGAAAGATAGAAGGCTGGTCAGGGGTTTATCTCCGTCTGGTTTGGTGTTGCCTCCTTCTGTTGTCAAAATATCTCTGTGCCTGACTAAAAGGTGTGGGTTTGTATCTTTGAATACAGAATGTTCCCTATTTACGTTTTGCTGCAGGGACATGAATACCAAGCGTCTTCAATGTTGCTTGGGAGTCTTTAAGTGAGTGGAGTGACACATCGGTGGTGTCTGCGAAGAACTTTGAACCCTGGAAAGATCCTCCTCCATGGCCTGTACCTCATGGGGAAAACCCAAAAGATGAAGCCATAATGACCTCCTCATCACCATGGCTGTCACTATGGAATGAGACATGGTATCAGAGGCATCTAAGGCAGCTTTAGAGCCGGGCAGGAAATCACGGTGCTTCCGTTTATATTAGCCCTGAACTGCTCTCTCTTTCCTCCAGAAGGCTGTCAATAAAATGTGATAGTTGTTTGAAAATATGGTGTGTGTATTTTGCAAGCATTGCAGTGATAGTTCAATATATGGATTTGGAGAGATGCAGGGGAATAAGCCTTCCTCCCCCATGAGGTCCAGGAGTTTCCACTCCTTGTAGTAAAGTGTGGTTCTAGCCACGCTTTGTTTTCCCCTCTGATTAACGGAATCTACAACTAAGGAGTTAGGGGACGGATGGGAAAACAAGAAGCCAGTGCAATGTAGTATTTATGGTCTGACCTCTTGCAGATCCATGGCACTGTTGCTGGTTTCTGCCAGATCAATTTGGTAGGGTCCATGAGGGCTGGGTCCATTGGTAGGGCCAGATTAGCAGACAGGGAGGCATGCAGTATGCTGGTTAATTTATGCTGAGTTTCAGGGAGGCTCACTAGGGAGACCTCCATGACATCGGCCACCCTCTTGTAAAGTTTCTGGAATGATTTAAAATGGTCTCCCACTGTGGGAGAAGGGAGCATCAAGGTGTCATCCAGGGAAGATGAGATGTGTGTTGGTGGATGTGAAGAGAGAGAAGACTTTTCATCTCTTGAAGCTGGTTCATCTTGCTCCTGGTAAGCAGATCTATCCAGGGAGCATACAGAGGTGGCTCTTGATGGTGCAGATGGGGTTGGCTGAAGCTGTACTTATTGCACTTGCTGAGCTCTGTAGGGTGCCCACGGGTTCCAGTAGGGCCAGTTGGGGACTGATCCAGGGTTCCGGGGAAATGCGGGCTGACCCCGGGCTCCACGGCTGCCCCCTTTGAAAGGCACAGAGGCGGCGTTTTAAAGGGGCAGCCCGCCCACACAGCTAATCTGCAGATCAGCTGTGCAGCAGCTACCCCTTTGAAAGGCTGCCTTGGGGTTTCAAAGTGGCAGTGCCGCTGTGATGCGCTGCCACTTTGAAGTGCCCCTTCCCTCCCCCACACCTTTGCTGCCTCCATCTCATAGAGGCAGCAAAGGGGGAGGGGAGATATCGACTAGTCAACTAGTCAAAATACTATCCGATAAGCAAATGCTTATTGGATAGTCAAGTAGTCTTTTACATCCTTAGAATGTATTCCCTGGGTATGTCATTCCAACATCTCTGATGAAAGAAACTCACTTAGCTAATTGGATAGTCCCATTTTACAAAGGTGGTGTGCAAGAGATGGAGGTATTAACTGTATTATCTTGGAATACCTAAGAATTTTGTTTATGAAGAACAATTCAAAATATTTGATAGAGACAGAGGAGATGCTTTTGTAACAACAGAAGTCCAGCATGATGAGTTTTAAAAAATAATGTAAAGCAGCTGAAATAAATCAGTTTTAAATGTACTAATCCAAAAATAAAATGTTTGTATTACAGATTTCACAAAAATAAGACACTAAACCACCTAATGGAAATTGTACTTAAAAAGATTTAAAACAATGGCCACTAGTACACACTGAGAGATAAGCATTACACATTTCATCATGAAGTTTTACTGCTCAGTAATGGTTTTTAAAACAATAAATAATTCATTGAACATTAACATTCACATTTTTATTTAAAAATTACAAATGTATAAAGACTTTGGGTATCAGACACTTTGAACTTACTTTCACAAACATTCAATGAGCCCACATCTTCACATTTTTCAATAGGAAAAGAAACACAATCATGTATTATATTGTTTGAAAACATATGAAACAAGGCACAGAAAAGCAAATGCCAAAAACCAAAAAAACACCTTCACAAAACTTTCAGAGAACATTTGGAATGTCCACACAATTCTGTGTAATGAATTATACCAACCAAACGAAAAAGGCAAATTATAAATTATGTCAAAGGAAGTTCACTAAATAATTTAACTAACGGAGTCTGTTCCTGTGAGGTACTATTACTTTTACACAAAGTGTTGAACATCCTTAACTGAGGGCACTTAGCATCTTGTAGGACTGACAGGTTTATCTGTTGAAGTAACATTGTAGGAAAAAACAGCACAAGTGTTCCATTTCACTTATAAAAATGTATTCTTCAAATTAGTGCACATCCCCAATTTAAATACAATTTAAAAAAATTATCATAGATAATTTTTAACCTTCATGTAATGGGATGCTTAGAAATTCACAAAGCACCCATGTTAACTTCTGCTGGATCACTTTTAATCACACTTCACATCTCTCTCTCATTTTAAAAGGAAAAATTCACAGAGAGTAGTTACAATCAAGTATAAATAATACGAGATGGAACTAAGTAAAGAAATGTAATTCACTGCATTTTACATAAAACCTTTAAAAATCCAGGGTCTGGCTGCATGACTCCAGCAGAAGTATTAATTAGCAAATTTCTCTTGGCATAATAAAGGCAATATTTAAAATAAGGCTTTGGTTAAATAAAAAGATTGCTAAACCTCAGTTATGATGAAAAAAGTGCAATATAGTCACCAAATAGAGACCTTCATCTCCAAGGCAAGAAATAAGCCTGCCATTTACAACTGGTTTGCATTGGTTTGCCTGTCTGCACTGAAAAATAATAACCTGCATAGCTGCAACAAAACACATTCAGTACAGGCAAATTAAATATCTAGGGCCTGATCCTGCAACCTCTTATGCCCACTGAAATACGCTGGACTACTACTTTGAATAAAATTACTCCCATACATGTCTGCAATATCAGGGTCCCTAATCTGTAACATTCAATTATTTTAGAATAGACTTACTCAGTTTCTTAGCATTTTATAAGAAGAAAGTATTTGCTGGCAATCAACTGGCTGCAGCACAATAGCTTACAAATACAGTTTTTGTACGTATATGGTAATATAAGAATTTTTTAAAAAGTGCTTATTATTGGTTCATTAAAAATTGTTTAGCTGTATGCTATCTTAAAGCCCAAACACTTAGCTCTGTGGGAAATACACAGCACCTCTGTTTACTGATAACATTCATTCATTGAGGAAAAATTAATAAGTATATGGGGGAGACTAGTAGCTTCATATACAAAATTATTAGAGTTTTACTGTCACAACACATGCTCCAGCTCTTCCTAGGCACAATGGTGCAACCTAGAAGAAAAACAAAAACATGACTGATATGTGGTATCTTTATAAAATAAATATAATCAACTTAAAAAAAAAAGATGTATGTTCAAAACCGATAGTGCACCACAATAGTTAAGGCTGTAATGTCATATTTTAGGTGTTTTGTAACCTGGCTTTAAAAATTAACAAAAAGGGCTGAAACTTGACATAAAAATGTTCAATTAAGCAAGTACATTTTCTTCTGAAGGATCAAGTTCTGCTCTCTCTAAAGTTATGTACCCCAGCAAAAAAGTACTCTGCATAGTAAAATATGAAATATCTATTTGAATTTTTTAAAATAAAGTATTTTTATTGTACTTTAAAGGTCCAGTAGAACCAAGAAAAGACATTGTGCACTGCAAATAGCCTTTATTGTGCAAGTCTTTTAATGCAACTTTTAACACAGCTCCTGATCACCTGGAAAATACTCCCAAGCAGCACTGAGAGGTTTGTGCATGAAGGAGAAAGTAGGGCAGCCTTGAAGTCTATTCACCAGATGCTCATATACCACGATGATGAGCATGGTATAAGTATCTCAATAAAAGAGATGCTGAGAAGAGTTTCTCAGGCAAATCAGATCAGACCTTGATAAGAAGGACCTAGTAACAGGCAGTGTGAGAACTGTTTTTTAAAAATTTTATTTTGTTTTAAAAAGAAAACTAAAGGACAAGTTCTTGTACTTACTATTTTCATCTTTTTTTTTTAAACTTTGCTTTATCATATTGAACTATCCATCATCATCATCATCAACCACCACCACGGGCTCAACGCCCATTGGTGTCCGATGCCTCCCTCACTACTTCCTTCCATCTTTCCCTGTCCAGTGCGGAGTGGCTTAGTTTCTGTAGACTAGCTCCGCATCAATCTAGTATATCATCTACCCATTCTCCTTGGGGTCTGCCTCTCCTATGCGGACCCCAAGGAGAATGGATAGATGATATAGTAGATTATCCATGCTGAATAATAACACAATCTTTTCGACACTTGCCAAGACTTTCAACTATAGGAAGATGAGAGCTGATGGGTAGAGCTCTGCAAATCTGTGGATATCTGCTTTATATCCAAGGGTATCAGATGTGAATGCTGATATCCAAGACTCATTTTTGAAGATATGGATGTGGATAAAAATGTTGTATACAGAATCCTGCAAATTTACAGATATACACTTTATATTTGTAGGTATCCTCTAGGGATGTAAAATCCCATTTAATTGGCTAACTGGTTAAATGTAATGTGGTCCCTCCACTGCGGATAGGGGCTGCTCTGGCTGGGCTGGAGTATCCCCTGACTGTGGCGCACCCGAGCCAGGCCTGCCGATGATAAGGGCTGTTTTGACCAGGCTGGAGCACCCTTGCCCAGGGTGGACCCCATTGAGCTGGCACAGCCCCATGCCTGTGGTGAGCGGGGGAGCTGCTCCAGCCCATACCGGTTAATTGCAGCTGTTAAGCGCTTATCGGTTAATCGCTCACATCCCTAGTATCCACATCTGTGGATATGAATGCAGATATCCATGGATTATTTTGTATCTGTTCAGGGCTCTACTGATCAGTGCTCAGCACTTCTGAAAATCATGGAATTGATTTAGGCACCTCACTTTAAACTTTTATTTTGAAAATTTTGGTCTTTGTGTCTGTCTTCTGCTTCAGCTCTACTGTCTTGTAATCTCATTGTAGGTAAGCGCCTTGAGGCATGTACTTTATCTCTCTTCTTTATTTGAGAGCACAAAGCACGCTTGGCATCACTAAAATAAATACCACCTTATAATTTAATTAGAAACTATACCTGGGTCCACTCATTGGTCTGGGGATCATAAGACTCTACTGTATTAAGATAGGTTTGCCCATCATAACCTCCAACAGCATACAGCTTGTCACCAAGAAGACACACTCCTACTGCATCTCTGCTAATGCTCATTGAGGCCACTGCAGTCCACACATCTGTTTTTGGATCATACCTGAAAGAGAATTTTTGTAAAAGGCTAATATTACTGGTTGCTATAATTCCATTAATTAAAAATACAGAAATTGACTCTTTCAAGGTACTAGACTATCTAATGGAATCAGTAAAGGAGTATTTTCTCTTCAGGTGTGAAATTAAAAGTGTTTTTTACTTGTTTAAACCTTTCCCTTAAAAGCAGCATTTGGTTAATCATTTCACTGAGGCTGTACAGTCAGTACCAGGTACATTCAGTAGATGCACACCTTCTGCATGGTCAAATACTGTACAGGTCCCATGATTTCAGTTGAAATATTTTACATTGTAACACATCCAGAAGTGTAGTGACAAGATTAAATGAATTTATTTACTGGATGGAAAAATACATGTAAAGTTGATTATTTCTGAAAGCATGAACAAAAATTCAAGTTATTAAAAAAAACCCTCACCTTGTCACAAACAGAAGATTTCTAGTACTGCTAACAATAATGTACGCAATTTCATTTAGCAGCATATATGAATCATTTGTTAGAGTTATTTGAATTATGCTCTTGTAAAGTTTCTATTGTAAGCTAAATAGGAAAGGGTAAAGTAGAAAATCAATTAAGACACTTTAAATGGAAACAATTAAATCCTTTTTAATAGTTATTTAACAGTCCATGACTAGAATAAGCTTTTTGATAACTACCAGTTCACTTAACAAGTCCACAATCCTGAAAGCTGGACCATGCGACTTGGCCCAAGACATATTTGGATTATATTATATTATAGAAAAAAGTTGACCTGGTATACAAGGCAAAACTTTTCTACAGCAATTTACAGAACTTTTCTTGCCATAAACTGGTATCATTAGGATCACAAACACAATAATAGACAGGTGGTACACTGAAAAACCCTGAGTTTAACTTTGAGTCTAGAGTAAATTGGAGAGTTTCGACAAGTTTATCTTTTAAGATCTTGTTTTTGACTCAATCTGCAAATGTCTTGCTTTCAGATTAGCCAGCCATTGTGACAGGAAGACACAATGCCAAGAAAATAGAAACATAAATTTATTGAGGGAATCACATAAACAAGATGCTTTGAAGGCACAGGACTGTCAAAAGAAAATATATTTTTTTAAAACAAATAGTCTAGTAGCACCTTAAAGACTAACAAAACATGTAGATGGAATCATGAGTTTTCGTGGGCACAACCCACTTCTTCAGATGACGGGAGTACTAGAAGTCCAGATCCAAGAATAAATAAGGGAAAGGGGAAGGGGGGAGAAGAAAAAAAGAGAAAAAAGGAGGGGAGGAAAAAAGAAAGACAGTGAGTAGATAGTTCAAATAGTTACAAGAGGCTGATAAGAACAATTAGCACCTCCATTGTTAGGTTGGTTGGTTAAGTCATTAGGATGTGGAAGATAGTGTGCGAGCCAGCCGATATCCCGGTTCATACCATTTGCATAAGAACTAAACTTGCGAATGAAGTTAAGTTCCAACCCTTCTCTGTGTATTTGGCTTTGGAATTTGGAATTGGCCTGAAACAAAATGGTGACTTGGAGATCCATTAATAAGTGTCCAGGCAGATTAAAGTGTTCTCTAACAGGTTTTTGTGTATTGCCTTTTTGGATATCTGATTTGTATCCAATTTATTCTTTCCCGTAGAGACTGTCCAGTTTGGCCAATATACATGGCAGTGGGGCATTGCTGGCATTTGATGGCATAGATCACATTAGTGGAAGTGCAGTTAAATGAGCCTCTGATTTGGTGGCTGATGTGGTTGGATCCAGTGATGAAATCGCTGGTGTAGATGTGTGGGCAGAGTTAGCACTGGGGCTGATTGCAGAGATGGGTTCCCGGATGATTATGATGGAGGTGTGTTGCGTGGTTACTGGAAATAATTTGTTTGAGATTACGGGGTTGTCTGTAGGCAAGAACTGGCCTTTCCCCCAAGGACTCAGAGTGAGGGGTCATTTTCCAGGATAGGTTGTAGATTGTTGATAATGCATTGGAGGGGTTTAAGTTGTGGACTGTAGTAAGGATGTTAAAGACCAGTTGACTGTCTGATAAGCAAGTGCTTATCGGATAGTCAGTTGACTAGTCGATTCCCCACCCTTGCTGCCTCTATCAGAGGCAGCAATGGGGGGAAAGAGGGGGTACTTCAAAGGGCAGTGCCGCACAGCTGAACCACACAGCTGAGCCACCTCGGCATTTCAAAGGGGCAGTGCTCACACCCAATCCCCGGCTCAGCTGTGCGGCACTGCCCCTTTGAAACGCAGAGGTGGCATTTCAAAGTGGCAGCGCTGCCTGGAGTCCAGGATCATCTGGGGACTCCCCAGCCAATCCTGGGCTCTGCGCAGCATTTCTGCACAACCCAGGGTCAGCTGGGGAGTCCCCCGCTGACCCCAGGCTCCATGAGTGAGCTTCTGCTTTGAAATGCACAAGAGCCCCCGCTGGAGACTCTTGTACATTTCAAAGATGGCGGGGGGCTCGTGTACATTTAAAAGGAGGAACGGGGAAGTGCCTATCGATTAGTCGATGGAAATTCCATTGACTACTCGACTAGTAAATTAACCGCACTTTAACATCCTTAGACTGTAGGTGATGACAAGTGGAATTCTGTTGAATTCTCTTTGAGACTTGTCTTGAAGTAGTTCATGTCTGGGTACTTTTTTGGCTCTGTCAAACTGTTTTTTCACTTCTCCAGGTGAGTATTTCAGTTTTAAGAATGTTCTATTTAGAATGATCCTGTAGGTGTTTGTCTCTGTCTGTGGGATTGAAGCAAATCCGGTTGTATCTTAGGGCTTGGCTGTATACAATAGATTGACAAATGTGTCTGGGATGGAAGCTAGAGGCATGAAGGTAATGTAGTGGTCGGTAGGTTTCCGGTATAAGGTGGTAGAAATTTGTCCATCATTTAATTGTACTGTAGTGTCAAGGAAGTGGATTTCTTGTGTGGACTGATCCAGGCTGAAGTTGATGGTGGGGTGGAAGTTGTTGAAATCCCTGTGAAATGTTTCAAGGGTCTCTTTCCCATGGATCTATATGATGAAAATGTCATCAATGTAGTGCAAGTGTATGAGAGGGTTAAAGCTGAGGAAGAGCTGATGAAACGTTCAAGGTCAATCATAATGATGTTGGCATATTGTGGTGCCATGCGGATGCCCATGGCTGTACTGCTGACTTGAAGATACAAATTGTCTCTGAATTGGAAGTAGTTGTGGGTGAGGACAAAGTCGCAGAGCTCTGTAACCATGTGTCCAGTGCTGTCATCAGGGATGGTGTTCCTGATAGCCTGTAATCTGTCTTCATGTTTTCACTATCTTCCACCTTTTAATACAGGGCTATTCAATATCTGGCCCGTGGGCCACATGCGGCCTGCGGCCCATTTGTTTGCAGCCCGCGGTGCAGTTTGGGATTACATGGGGCTCAACATGCGGCTTGCAGGTGGGATCCTTTGAACATGACCTCCAGTGGGAACCCGCTCCACAAGCGGAGTGAGCATTGAAAGACACAAGCAGACAGGCTGGCTGGAACAGATAGGTACAGGGTGTCGGTGTTTCTAGCCCTCAGGGAAGAGGTGCCAGAAGCGCTGGAACATTGTGGGAAGTGCTTTGTATTCATGTCTGACAGTGTGAAAGAAGCTATTTGCATATGAAGATATACCTATACCTATCTCATAGAGCTGGAAGGGACCTTGAGAGGTCATCGAGTCCAGTCCCCTGCCCTCATGACAGGACCAAGTACCATCCCTGTCAGATTTGCCCCAGATCCCTAAATGGCCCCCTCAAAGATTGAATTCACAACCCTGGGTTTAGCAGGCCAATGCTCAAACCACTGAGCTATCCCCTCTCCCCATGTATATATTTGCATGTCTATGCAACCACACTTAAGTTGCAGCCCTCTGAATGTGCTGTGAGTATCATTGTGGCCCCCGTGGCTTCCAAAGTTGAGTAGCCCTGTTTTACTAACTTAACCAACCAACCAACCAACCAATGGAGGTGCTAATGGTTCTTAACAGACTCCTGTAACTACTTGAACTATCTACTCATCATCTACATGTTTTGTTGGTCCTTAGACTGCTGCTAGACTGATTGTTGTTTTTTAAGTTTTATCTACTCACTGTCTCTCTTTTTCTCTCCCCTCCCCACTTCCCTTATTTATCCTTGGATCTGGACTCACTGTACTCCGGTCATCTGAAGAAGTGGGTTTTGCCCACAAAAGCTCATGATAACATCTACATGTTTTCAAGTATCAGAGGGGTAACCATGTTAGTCTGAATCTGCATAAACAACGAAAAGTCCTGTGGCACCTACAGATTTATTGGAGCATAAGCTTTCGTGGGCAAATACCATCTGACAAAGTGGGTCTTTGCCCATGAAAGCTTATGCTTCAATAAATCTCTGAGTCTATAAGGTGCCACAGGACTTCTCGTTATCTACATGTTTTGTTAGTCTTTAAAGTGCTACTAAACTAGTTGTTGTTGTTTTAAGTTTTTCCTGTTACAGACTAACTCGTCTACCCCTCTGAAGTTCATGTGGACTGTTGGTGTAAAGAGCTTCTATGTCCATGGCGGCCAGGATAGTATTTTCAGGTACATTACTGATGTTTTGTAGTTTCTTCAGGAAGTCGGTGGTGTCTCGAAGGTAGCTGGGAGTGCTGATAGCATAGGGTCTGAGGAGAGAGTCAATATAGCCAGATAATCCTGTTGTAAGTGTGCCAGTGCTTGAGATGATGGGTCATTCAGGATTTCCAGGTTTGTGTATCTTGGGTAGCAGACAGAAAACTCCTGGTTGGGGATTAGGGGTGGTGTTAGTGTAAATTTGGTCCTGAGCAGCATCAGGGAGCTTCATGAGCAGTTGTTTTTTTGGTATTCTTTAGTGGGATCACAGGAGAGAGACTTGTAGAATCTTGCTGGTGAGTTGTCTGGTCACCTCCTGTTCATAATCTGTTCTGTTCGTGATGACTGCAGCGCCCCCTATATCAGCCTCTTTGGTTATGATGTTAGAATTGTTTTTGAGGCTGTGTATAGCATTGCGTTCTGTATGACTGAGGTTATACGTTGTTGTTTGCTGATCATGTCAGCTCGAGCATGTTTGCAGAAGCAGTCAATGTAGAAGTCAAGACTCTCATTACGACCATTTGTAGGGGTCCACATAGAAGCCTTCCTCTTGTGGGACTGGCAGTGGGGAGTAGCAAGGTCAGTGTGTTGTACATCGGTGTGTTGGAAATATTCCTTTAGACAGAGGCAGCGAAAATAGGCTTCCAGATCTCCACAGAACTGAATCATATTTGTAGGAGTGGTGGGGCAGAAGGAGAGTCATCGAGATAGGACAGATTTCTTGGTTGGCCAAGATTGGATAGGTTGACAATGTTGCTAAGTGAGTTGAAAGTATCGGGAATGAGAGATCCTGAGGTGTATAGGAGTTTGGATAGTTTATTGTCCCTTTTATTCTGAAGGGAGACAAAGTGATCCTTGTAGGTGGTTTGTTGAATTTTAGTAAATTCTGGAAAGATGAAGTGTGTGTGGAAGCTTGTTTTTTTATGACAGTTTCTAATGTTGAAAGCTCTTCCTTGATTTTCTTCTGTTTGTTCTATAGAATGCTGATAAGGTAGTGGTTCCTGAGTTTCTTTGCGAGTGTGTGGCATAATCTCTGGCTGTAGTCTGTGGGATACGTAGATTGCAATGGATTTTTCACCCTCAGTCCCTTAGGTATGATGTTCATCTGTTTGCACTTGGAAAGGAAAATGATGTCTGTTTGGATCTGTGCGAGTTTCTTTGTGTAGTTGATGGATTTCCACTCCGTACATCTGAATGCAGTGTCTTGCATGTTCAAAAGCTTCAGAGGGGTAGCTGAGTTAGTCTGTAACAGGAAAAACTTAAAAAACAACAAATAGTCTAGTAGCACTTAAAGACTAACAAAACATGTAGATGGTATCATGAGCTTTTGTGGGCACAACCCACTTCTTCAGATGACAGGAAGTATTAGAAGTCCAGATCCAATAAGGGAAGGGGAAAGGGGGGAGAAGGAAAAAAAGAGAAAAAAGGAGGGGGAGGAAAAAAGAGAAACAGTGAGTAGATAGTTCAAATAGTTACAAGAGGCTGATAAGAACAAAAATATATTGCTCGCTAAGAAGGTATCCAAAATCGTGAAAGTGTTTGGGAGATGGAATTGGTGTTGATTTCTTTGCATGAGATACAAAGATATTATGAAAAGGCAGTGTGAAGTTACAGCAAAGAAGAGACTGGTAGCCTCTTGGAAGCAGAACATTTTGAAGGGATCAAATCCTGGGGAAGAAGCTGGCTCCCATTGTGAATTTTTTTTTCTAGTGCTGAACACAGTTCACGGTGGAGATTAAAAAAAAAATCCTAGAAAATTTAGAAGCACAAATCCCATTGATTTTTCAGTGAGGTTTGTGTTTCTTAAGTGATTTAGAAAATCTGCTCTCCAAATACAATAAGCAAGTATGATTAGAACCCTGCACATATACCATTTGGTATCCATGGAGTGTAGATTCCACAGGGCTATACTCCCAAGAACCACAGCGGCAAAATGAGAAGAGGAGGAGGATACTCACCTCAATAGTCAGGGCTCAACAAATAATACAATCTACTCGCCCGTGGCGAGTAGACTGTAACCTGGAAGAGCCGGGTTCGGGCGATCTGCGCATGCGCAGAACGATCTGTGCATGCGCAGATCGCTGGACAGCACGGCTGGTGAGCCCTGTCAATAGTAACTGACGTTCTTCGAGATGAGTGTCCCCATGAGTGCTCCACATTAGGTTGGTGCGCTGTCGCCCGGTGGCAGCACACCAACCTAATGCAGAGCACCCATGGGGACATCTCTTGAAGAACATGATGCTGCCACTCACAGGAGCCAGAGCCCCACAATGGCAGCTCCTCCTGGTCATATGACTATACCGCCCCTCCCCAACCATGTCTCCTGTTTAGGGTCAGACAGCCCTGCCAGGGGTGGGACTGGGAGAAGTACAGCCAATCCTAAGAGGAGCTGCCAGCACTGGGTGCTGGCTCCTGGGAGTGGAGGCACCTGGGAGTGGAGTCTTCTCACTTGGTTGTCACTGTTCTCAGGAATAGAGTCCTGCAGATCAGTGGATACCAATTTCTATCTGTAGATATCTGCATCTGCGGATAGATAGTTGTATCTGCCCAGGGGTCCAAGTATGACAGTGTGTTGTATCAGGAAAAAGCTCAGCTGGCTTAGTAGGCCAGTAACAGAGATCTAGAGAAATATCACTAATCTAAAGAAAATATGTGATTGTGCAATATCAAATTTTTACTGTAATCGTCACTTGTTTGATGAGCCCGGTATAATTCACATCTAGTTCTGCCTTTTGTAAGTAATGCAATCACCTCAAACTTGTTCTAATAATAATTTCATATTAATCCATTTCAGCAATGATTGCATTACTCTTGAAGATGCACATACTTGATTTTCCCATAAAGTCAAGGGGAGGCAGGAAATCGGTGACATTAAAGGATTGGTAGAAACTGATTAGTAACTTATTTAAAAATTACCTTGTGAATGGAGAAAGTTCTATCCTTTGTTAAAGGCTAGTTTGCTGAAACACTCATGTGCTAATCAAGACGCTTACACATTTTTTCTTAAAATAAAGTCTGAACCCTTCAATGAGGTTTTTAGTAACCAAGATAATTTTTCTGGATAAAGTGCAATAAGATGGTATTTTTACTCTATTGGTATTTTGATTACATGATATGTGTCTACATATTTACTAGTATTAACATTTTATTACCTCTTTAATAGGGTCCTATTACAGCTCTTTGTGAAAATCATGCCACACTTTTTCACTAGCACTATTTTCATCTAAATATTACCTTTCCACACAATCTGATAGTCTGGATGTCAAGTTTGATGCTGGAGCATCATGCCCACCAATAGCATACAGGAATCCATTCCAAGTAGTTACTCCCACACCTCCTCTTCTCTTTGACATTTGAGCACACAGAGTCCATTTATTAGTATGAGGATCAAAACATTCTACAGATTTGAGACAAGAACTTCCATCACGACCACCAACTGCATAAAGCCTGTAAAGAAAAGAAACCAACTGAACCCATATAATAAATGTTACAGTAATAGTATTTCCTCATATATAGAGACATTTTTACACATAGTTTTTCAGGAAAATAAATCACCTAGAACGAATGTTACATTTTTCTCCACCCCTTCAAAAAGAGAAACGGATAATGATCTGGGATTGAGAAGATGGCTTTTTTCAAATTCTGATATAATGATTATATTTACTAATATTCAATTTATCTGACTCACTTTCCACAGTTCTAGTCTTCATGACTGTTTTTTGCCTTTTGTCCTGCATATTATTATGATCCTAAGTTTTTTTTCTGTAACATTTATTTTTTCAAACCTTTATAGTAAAAGCCCATTTTAACTGGTCCTAAGATAAAAATAAAAGCTTCAGGGAGTAGCCGAGTTAGTCTATTACAGAAAAAACAACAACAAATGGTCTGGTAGTACTTTATAGACTAACAAAATATGTCGATGGTATCACTAAAATAAAAGTTTACCTCTGTTCCAAATAGCATAAATATGATTTCAGTAAAAATTGAATAACTATGTTTTATTTCAAATGTTTGAAATGCAAAGGATTGTGGCTAAAGACTCTCAAATTTGTCAAGAAAAAACAGTTACTTACCTTCGTAACTGTTGTTCTTCAAGATGTGTTGCTCATGTCCATTCCATGGAGATGTGAGAACGCTGTATGCATGCATTGTTGGAAGTTTTTTCCCTTAGCAGCACCCATTGGGCCAGCAGGGGAGCCTCCTGGAGTGGCACCGCTATATCAACTAATATATACCCCTGCTGGCCCTCCACCTCCTCAGTTCCTTCTTACTGGACTACTCCAAAGAAGGGGAGGCGTGCAGGATTTGGAATGGACATGAGCAACACATCTCAGAGAATAACAGTTACAAAGATAAGTAACCATCTTTTCTTCTTCAAGTAATTGCTCATGTCCATTCCATATAGGTGACTCCAAAGCAGAAACCCTAGGAGGTGGGGTCGGAGTTCTAACCTTCAACTGAGCAGAGGACAGCCCTACCCATGGCTGCTTTCTCCCTAGCCTGGTGGGCCAGCGCATAATGATTGGCAAAAGTGTGGACTGAAGACCATGTGGCAGCCCTGCAGATGTCCATGATCGGGACCTGAGCCACGAAGGCTGTGGAGGAGGCCTAGGCCCTAATGGAGTGGGCCATGAGGGGAGGAGCTGGTATCCCAGCCAGCCTATAGCACTCCTTGATACAGGACGTAATCCACGAGGAAATCCTCTGTGCAGAGACCAGCTGCCCCTTCAGTCGTTCTGCAGTTGCTACAAAGAGCTGTGGAGACCTACAGAAGGGCTTTGTTCTTTCTAAATAAAAGGCTAAGGCTCTCCTAACATCTAACATGTGTAGCACCTGTTCCTTGCCCGAAACATGGGGATTTGGGTAAAAATCAGGAGAAAAATGTCCTGAGACACATGAAAGTGAGACACCACCTTTGGAAGGAAGGAAGGCGAGGTGAGGGTGTAATTGGACCTTCTCCTTGAAGAATACTGTATACAGGGGGTCTGATGTGAGAGCCCTCAGTTCGGAAACGTGCCTGGCCAACATGATAGCTACCTGGAAGGACACTTTCCAAGAGAGGTGCAGCAGTGAACATGTCACCATGGGCTCGAAAGGGGGCTCACTGGGCCTGGACAGAACTAAATTTAGGTCACACTGGGGGACAGGCTGATGCACATGTGGGTAAAGTCTGTCCAAACCCCATAAAAATCTGTGGACTGTGGGATGCATGAAGCGCGTTGTGTCCCTAGACCCCGGGTACAAGGCAGAAATAGCTGCCAGGTGAACCCTGATCGATGAGGAGGACAGCCCCTGGACTCTGAGGTTGAGGAGGTAGTCCACAACCAGCAGGACTGGGGTGTCCATCAGGGAGAAACTCTTCTTAGCAGCCCAAATGAAGAAGCGCTTCCATTTAGCCATACAGGTGGCCCTAGTGGAAGGATTCTTACTACCCAGCAGGATTACCTGCACCTGCGCTGAGCACTGGAGCTCTGTCACTGTCAGCTATGGAGCTTTCAGGCCACTAGGTGGAAGGACTGTAGGTTCAGGTGGCAAAGCCTGCCGAAGTCTTGAGTTATGAGTGTAGGAGGAGAGCAATCAGTTTCTTGCACAACATGTTTAGCAGGGATGTGAACCAATGCTGTCTGGGCCAAGCCAGCACTATGAGAATGAGGGAAGCCCTGAATTCCCTCACTTTCAGAAGCACCTTGTGCACCAGCGGAAATGGGCGGAACATGTAAAGCAGGCCCTCAGGCCAGGGGATAAGGTGAGCGTTTCCTAGGGACCCCCATCCCATCCCCATGAGGGAGCAGAACCTGGAGCGCTTCCTGTTCTGCTGTGTTGCAAAAAGGTCTATGAGGGGAAATACCCACCCATGAAAGATGTGGAGGGCCACATCTCCCCTGAGGGATCATTCGTGGCTGGAAAAAGCCAGGTTCAACTGGTCTGCCAGAGTGTTCTGGGTCCCAGGGAGATAGGATGCGACCTGGTGAACATCCACCTTATGCAGAGTTCCCAGAGCTGGAGGGCTTCCTGGCACAGGGGAGGGAAACGCTCCCCACTCTGCCTTTTGATGTAGGCAACTGCTGTTGTGTTGTTGGACAGGATGAGGATTGTCTTGCCCCTGAGGCAGGGAAGGAAGGCCTGGCACACGAGGCGAATAGCTCAGAGATCCCTGACATTGATGTGCAGGGAAAGTTCTTCCCGTGACCACATATCTTGCATCCTTACGTCGCTGACATAGGTTCCCCAGCATCAGAAGCATCTGTTACCATTTGCAGGGTCGGGAGGGGCCTGGAGAATGGGACTCTGGAACAGACCACCTCCTCCCGGGTCCACCAGTCCAGGGATTGGAGAATGCCTGGAGGGACTGTCACCACCCTGTCTGAGGCATGGAGGAAGGGGCTGTGGACCCATGCCAACCACAGTTGCAGGGGATGCATGCGGAGCCTGGTATGCTGAATCACGTATGTATAGGCAACCATGAGCCCCAGGAAGTGCATGCAGTTTCTGGCTGTAGTCATAGGGACTGCTTGTAAGGCCAGAATGGCTTGTAAGGCCAGAATGGCTTCCTGATAGCCAGGAAACGAGATCTGGGTAGAGAGACCATGGCTGTCATGGACTCTAGATGAGCTCCCACAAACTCTATGTCCTGAGTAGGGGCCAGAGTTGACTTGGCCACATTCAGGAGGAGGCCCAGCTCTGAGAAAAGGGCCTGCACCAAAGCAATGTGAGCTAGCACCTGGTTGGAGGACGAGGCCCGCACTAGCCAATTGTTGAGGTAGGGGAATACTTGGACCCCTCGCCTCCTTAGAAAGGCTGCCACTACAGCCATGCATTTTGTGAAAATTCAGGGGGCCACAGAAAGCTCAAAGGGAAGGGCCATAAATTGGTAATGATCTGGGCCAACCATAAAATGCAGAAATCTTCTGTGATGGGATTCAATCGAAATGTGGAAGTAAGCGTCCTTTCGATCGAGGGCAGCATACAAGTCTCTGAGGCTAAGGGAGGGAATGAGTGATGCCAGCATCACCATCTTGAACTTGGCTTTGGCAATGAAGGCGTTTAAGCCCCTGAGGTCTATGATGGGCTGAACCCCCTTTCTCTTTGGGCATTAAGAGTAGAACCTCTTGCCCCTGAATTTCTGATGGACCACTTAGACGGCTCCCAGTCTTAGGAGCTGTTGCACCTCCTCCCCGAGGAGATGCTTGTGAGAGGGGTCCCTGAAGAGGTATGGGGTAGGGAGATTGGAAGGGGGAGATGAGAGGAACGGGATGGCAAATTCCCTCCTATCAACTCTAGGATCTACCTGTCGGAGGTGATGGATTCCCATGCCCAGTAGAAAGGGAATAGGCGATCTAAAAACTGGAGAGGTGAGGCTGGTATGCTGTCCCCGGGCACACCCTCAAAACCCTTGGTGTGGGCCTTGGGTCTTGTTTGCGGGGCCAGCGCCTTGGTCTGATGAGGGGTGGGAACGATGCCTATTACACTGCTCTACAGCCAAAATGCTTCTGAAATAAATGTAGTCAAACTTTACTAATTCTGGGTCACTGAGAACGAAAATGATACTTAAAATTGTTGATTGGCTCTAGTTTTCAAGATATGCTATTGGGTCAGTATATACGACCCTTGACTTGGGAATGGCGGAGGATAAGTGAGTTATAAAGGAAGGGATCTCAATTTAAACCAGAAATGACTAAAATACATCTTTGACTGGATCTATGAATAAATCTATGACTGGATTTGGACAGTACTTGCTTTTTAGGCAAAACAATGAATGATGCAATCTGAAGCTGGTATTGCGTCATACATGATATGAATTGCATCATGTTATTCCTAGAAGTCATGGATGATGCAATCATAACGAAGCTTACATCACTCTGCTGAACAGATTGCCCTATATCAGCTCTAGAAATCATACAGTGTCGTGCTCTCTCATTTGTCAGTGTTTGATTTTGCAAAGGGACACATTTCTGTTTAGCCAAAGTGAGCAGAGATGCCTCGTACTTGTGTGAACGGTGCAGATAACTTCTGCTATGTTTGTGGTGAAGTGACTTTTGCATCACAAAAGCGCAGTATAACCACTATGGTTAAGAAAGCCTATCACCTTTATTTTGGCTGCAAAATTGGAGATCAGGACAAGAGGTGGGCCCCACACATATGCTGCAACACTTGTGCAACAAATCTTCGCCAGTGGTTGAACAGGAAAAGGAAATCTATGCCTTTGCAGTGCCAATGATTTGGAGAGAGCCAACAGATCATACCAGCAATTGTTACTTCTGCATGGTGCCTCTAGTTGGGAAAGGTGTGTCAAAGAAGAAAAAGTGGACTGTGCATTATCCAAACATTCCATCAGCTATACGCCCAGTACCCCACGGAGAAGGACTGCCGGTTCCTGATGCACCAGAATCATTCTCACTTGAGTCGGATGAGGAAGAGGAAGAGGATGAAACTTCTGGTCCTGAACCATCAATGTCACAGGACCCACATTTTCTCCCATCCTCCTCCTCTGAACCACACCTCATAACACAAGGTGAACTGAATGACCTTGTCAGGGATTTGGAACTACCCAAGATTAAGGCAGAGCTGTTGGGCTCCAGACTACAGCAGTGGAATCTCCTGGCAGGTGATGTTAGGGTTTCCATGTTCCGTGACCGTCAAAAGGATCTTGTCCCATTCTTCTTCATGGAAGGTGATCTTGTAGCCTGCAACAACATCGATGGTGTGATGGCAGCCCTCAACATCGCACGATCCAGATGAGTGGAGACTGTTCATTGATTCATCAAGACGAGTCTTAAAGCTGTTTTGCTGCATAATGGCAATGTTTTGCCATCAATTCCAGTTGGTCATGCAGTCCATATGAAGGAAACCTATGACAACATGAAACAACTTTTGAGGTGCATAAACTATGACCAACATCAGTGGCAGCTTTGTGGCGATTTGAAGGTTGTTGCTCTTTGCTTGGTCTGCAGACTGGATACACAAAGTACTGCTGTTTTCTCTGCGAATGGGATAGTCGTGCAAGAGATTCCCACTACATCAAGATAGATTGGCCACTCCGACAGTCATTGGAGCCTGGGAAGAAAAGTGTTCAGCAACCACCACTTGTTGAATCAAGGAAGATTTTGTTACCACCCTTACACATCAAGCTGGGTCTGATGAAGAACTTTGTCAAGGCCATGGACAAAACACAAGCAGCTTTCAAGTACTTCCGTGGAAAATTTCCAAGGTTAAGTGAAGCTAAGATAAAGGAAGGTGTCTTTGTTGGTCCTCAGATTCATGAACTTCTTTGAGATGATGCATTTGACCATGCACTGCATGGCAAGGAAAAGACGGCACAGAAAGCCTTCCAGTTAGTGGCAATAAATTTTCTCGGGAAACAACAAGGCAGACAACTACAAGTTGTTGGTGGAAAACCTCCTCAAGGCATACAAAAGCCTTGGTTGCAACCTGTCACTAAAGATACATTTTTTGCACTCTCATCTAGATTTTTTTTCCACCGAACTGCGGAGCAGTGAGCGACGAGCACGGCTAGTGATTTCACCAGGACATTGCAACAATGGAGAAACGCTATCAGGGCAAATGGAGCCCATCAATGCTTGCAGACTATTGCTGGTCAGTGACAAGAGATACTCCATTTAATGAATACAAGAGACAAGCCAAGAAGCGCCGAGTAGACACTGAATAGGACTAAACTATGTACATAATAGTTTTTTGCCTTTTGTTTCATAATAAATTTTATTTATATAACCCTTTTGCTGATTTTTAAAGTGTTACATAAACAGGACAGGTGAAATATTATCATGTAAAGCAACCATCAACACATGAAAAGACCTAGGTTTACAATTTATGATTAAAACTCTACTATCTACACAATATACATAGACGTAAAATGTAAAAACTTAAATATCTTGGAAACAGTAGCCAATCAGTTGTTTTAATTGTCATATTTGAATTCAACACATCAAAATACATAATAAATAGCACATTTTATCTCTGAAGCAGACAACTTCTAAAAAATTGTAGACCAGTGTTATTTCTCCTGTTACCATTTCTATCCCTACGGCGGGAGAAATCCTGACAGGTATCCTTTTGGGGAGGCCTAGAGGCATTTCTGCCCGAGAGGGAGTGCCTCTGAGGGGCAGGCGTGTGGATCCCTAGGGTTTTTAGGGTGGCTTGGGTGTCCTTAAGGCCGTAGAGACAATGGTCAGTCTGCTCCAAGAACAGGGAAGGGCCTTCAAAAGGGAGCTCTTGGATAGTGGTCTGGAGCTCCAGGGGCACTCCAGACACCTGAAGCCAAGAGTTATGGTGCATTACTAGGCCTGTGGCCATAGTGCGAGCAGCTTTGTCAGCAGTATCCAGGGCCCCCAGAGGGCCGCTAGAGGTATTACCCTGCCCTCCTCTAAGAGGGATTTGTGTTTGGGGTAGGACTATTGTGGGACCAGCTCAATGAATTTATCCATTGCAGCCCAGGTGTTGTAAGCATAGTGACTCAGCAGCACCTGCTGATTCGCTATGCAGTGCTGAAGGTCCCCAGAGGCATATGCCTTCCTGCCATCCCTGCTCTTGGGCATTGCACTGAGCTGTCCCTGCCTCTCCCATTGGTTAGCTGCCTGAACCACTAGGGATCCTGGAGGGGGATGAGAGAAGAGATTCTCATTCCCTTCTTGTGGGATGAAATAGCTGCACTCGGCCTTCTTATTGGTGGGTGGAATGGAGGCCAGGATTTGCCACAGTGTTTTCATGATCTTTGTCAGTTTTGTTCACTGGCGGGGCCACCCTAGTGGGCACATCGGCCTGTAGGATGTTGACAGTCAAGTCCAAGTCATCTGACACCTTTTCGGACTGTACCCCTACTCTGCACAAGATGATGGAGACAGTCCTGGTGTGACCTTGAGTCAATGGAGGGCATAGATGGCCACACCCCTCCAAGTGCCTTGTCAGGGGATGAAGAAGACAACTCCTTGAAGCTTGCCACCTCTGCATCCTGGACCTGCGAGGGGGCCTGGGAGGCCACTGAGGATGCCAGCATGTGGGGCTGTGATGAAGATGGCCCCCTTCTGACTGAAGGTCTGGGTGAAGGCAGCCCAGGGGGCAAGGACTAGCCTGAAGTAGGGGAGCGGGTCAGGGGGTTGCCAATGGAGGGGCCCAACATGCTACGGTGCCAGGAGTGATGCTGGGAGTAAGACCTGTGCCTCAACCTTGATCTGGAGCCCTGTGATGATGCAGCTGACTCCACCTCAGAATCTGTTGAGTATTCAGAGGTCGACCAGGGTGGTGCCGCAGTTGTTACAGTCAGCGACCTAGGGCCAGGGGCTTGTCAAGCCATAGACTCTGGCTTTCCTGGGTACTGGGAAGGAGGTGGCAGCATCGAAGGCAACACTGCCAGCCTGCTTGTTGCCGAGGACGGGGAGGCGTGGATGCCGCTGGTGCCAAAGCCGGTGCCGCACGGGTGTCCTGGCTCAGTGCCGGGGTTGGTGCTGGTGGTACCGCTGCAGTAGGTGCCAGCATCAGGGACGATGTGGGGGCCAGTGTCAGTGTCGAGGTCAACAACACTGGGGAGGTGTGGTAGTGGACTCTCACATCTGGTGCCAGAGCCGGTGGTGCTGTGGATGCGGCCTGTTGCCCCCGAGCTTGACGTTCATGAGGTCGGGGATGAGGTAAATTAGATGAAGTCCCTCACGGCCTCACAAGTGTCTGGGGTCGAGGGCTCTGAGAGGTCCTACACTGGGCTTGAGTCCTGACACGGGCTGGAACAGTGCTGACTCGACCTCGATGGTCCGGGTGCTGATCCTGCCAGTGCCACATGGCCCACCTGAGGGCGCACTGATGGCACGTGCCTCGACGGGGACCTGACCTGGCTAGGTCTCCATTTCTTCTGTGGCACTGGAGACTGAGACAGGTTCCAAGGCCTATGCGGCACCAGAGAGGTGCGTGAACGGCTTGATGTCTCCCGCACTGAAGCCGGTGCATTGTGGGTTGTTGGTGCTGGGTCTGCTGCCGGTGCTGGTCGAAGAGCTGCTTCCATGAGTATGATCTTCAGGCAGGACTCTCATTCTCATTTGGTCCATAGCTTGAAAGCCTTACAGATCTTGCAGGCCTCCGACAGATGAGCTTCCCCGAGGCATTTAAGGCAGGCTTCGTAGAGGTCTCTGCAGGGCATAGGCTTCTGGCACTTAATGCAGGGCTTGAAACCTTGGGGCCCAGGCATGCTCCCGCAGCATACTTGGGAGACTGGAAGTGAGCTCCCCAGGTAAGTAAATTACTAAACTTGCCAGCTACTTAAACTATTTACAACTGAGATAAGAACTAACACACTAAAAAACAATAAAGCTACAAACAGGTGAGAACTGCTGGCAGCACTTGCTAAGCAAGAACAGAGCAGGTTCCAAAGACCCTCAGGAGTGGAAAGAAGGAACTGAGGGGGTAAAGGGCCAGCAGAGGTATTTGTTAGCCTACATAGCACCGCCAATCCAAGGGGCTCCCCTGCTGGCCCAATCGGTGCTGCTAAGGGAAAAAACTTCCAACGATGCACGCATGCAGCGCATGCATACCTACCGTGAATGGACACGAGCAATCAGTTGAAGAAGATGCAAAGTTCAGAGGAAGATCTTGAAATTTCAGTGGGAGGTTTTACTACTAGGACTCAGATGAGAGAAAAGATTTTGTTTTAATCTTTTTTCCTTCAATCATTATAAACACCTAATAATGATAATCAAACATCTAAAATACCATCAACCTATGTGATATCCTTAATGAAGCTGTTATGATCCACCCTATGTACATAAGAGCTCTTGAAATTTTTTACCCTAAATAAAGTTGAGCGAATAGCTGATATATTTGGTTTGCTGGCAGGAAAGGCAGGGAATCAAAAAATGTTTGGTTTGTCCTGAATTGTATAAAAAAATTGCAATAAATTTTGGTGAATCAAAATAATTAATTTCATGTTGAAGTCCCAAAAATATTTTAGACCAAAACTATTAAATTAATTCTTGTCACATTCACAAATAATCCACTGAATAGTCCACTGAAACAGCATTTTTCAATGAATAAACTTAGTCCAAAATGTCACCGTGACTCAGTAATCCAAGTCCTATTTTCAATAGTAATTTAAGTTTTATTTTCAAAAGTGTCTAAGACTCTAAGTCACCTATGTGCTTTTGAAAAGTGTTACCTGTATGGAATAAAAGTCATGGATTTAAAAAAATTAAATGCATCTTCTTCCTGAAATAACGAGTAGTTCAATCATATATATTAAAACTCTAAAAGGGACCAGTTAGATAATTTAGCAGATATTTAATACATTTTAGTTTTCCTTAGTACTGGTAACATGCCATCACAAATGGAAATTGATCCAAAATAAAGTTTCCAAATACAATTTAAAAGTTACATTATTCACCAGGGAGGAAGTCCCTGTTTCTTTTCTTTAGTACAGCTCCCTCAGTATCTTAGGGTAGGATCCACTCTGGGCTGGGATAAATTTGGCTAACCCTTCCCCTATCAGTGGCATTCTCTCTGAAGTTCTCTGTATTTCAGTCTGATTACAAGAGAAAAGGGAAAGAAAAGAAAAGAAAATGAAGCTGTTACTCCAGATTAAGTGGGAAGCAGTGACAGAGCAAAAAGCTTACGGAGCTACACTTGAAAAGGGAAATAAAATGTATCCCCTCCACAGTGAGTAACCCCAACTTCCACAACCTCTCTGTTTCATTTTAAACACTAGGGATGTGAAAAGTTAACCAGTAAACATCACCATTAATGGGTGATGTTTACTGGGTCAGTTTAACTGGTAAGAGCTGGAGCAGGTCCCCAACCCTCTATAGGCAGGTGGCTGATCCAGCCCCGTGGGGCCTGCTGCACACAGGGGCTGCTCTGGGGGCCATTCCAGCCTGGCTGTGGCAGGGGCAAGAATTTACATCCCTATTAAACACAACTGGGTCTATTATTCAGTATCAGTACAGATAGCAGAGGGTGAACTTGCATAACAATTTCAGTGAAGGGTCAGAATCAGAACTCCTCCAAAAAAGCAAAACAACCCTCCCCCCAAACTCAATAAGCGCATCTCATAATAAAATCTGAACGTTGAGCATGATCTCCAGGAAACTACATCTCAAAAAGTGTACAGTATTTAAAGTGTACAGATACTTCTGTCTAAATCCCCAGATGGCTTCTTGCAGAATGAGCATGCTAAAGAAAAAAAGTGATTTGTACTGAGGTTTGATATGCCTCTTTAAAACATGATGCAATGAAATTCAAAATGACAGGGACACATCATAGCCCTAAACAAAACAAAAACAAACCCAAATCACACTTTGTCTCCAAATCTTAGCTCTTGATAATGTCCTCACATCCACTAGATGGTGTTGTTTGCCTCTTTCTAATACACAAAGGTTTTGGGTTCACTAAGTAACAGAGCTTTTCAAAGGGATGAACAATTAAGGCGCTATTTTAAAAATGGAAGGAGAAATCCATAGTTAGATGTACTATGTGATAGGTGACCATGAATACAAACTTAAAAATTAATAATGATGGTAGGTATAGTTAACTTTCATAGTGTCCATAAGCAATCCACAAACAGTAGACAGACTTGTGGGTATGCTACATACCCAATGCTCTTATTTTGAAGAATAGTACTCCAAGAAGTATTCTAATGAAAAAGTCAACACATCAGTAAAAGACAGTGAGTTTAATCTGTGATACTGCTCTTGAAGTACAATTCAAAAGGCATCCTGAAATGCCATTATTCAAAATGGTTTCATCTGGAGCAGAAAATGATTCTGTTTGAATAATCAAATCAGCAGGTACTATAAATGGCAACTGTTATATTGTCAGCATTTGCAAAAAATTACCATGCACATCTTTTCCTAAACTAAACATGGTCATAACTGATATCTCAGATATTATTGTGAAGTAACATTTGACATATACTAGTTTTTTATTAGGCAACTTTCATGTTTCAAATAAACATCACTTTTCAAAACATGGTATTCCTCATTAGTCTCATTGTTTAATTCCCTCTTAAAAATGAATACACTACAAAATAGTAACCTAGTATGCAAGTCATGTTCCAGTGAAAAGTGGAGACAACTGTTCAAAGAATTTGATGAGCATGCACATAGGGTTGCCTGATGGTTTCAACAAAAATATTGGACACACTTGACATTACATCACAATCTACATTACATCTTATTTAGAAAATACTGGACATTTATATTTTCTCAATTTGTTTCCTGAACAGAAAGCTCAAAACTGGAGTGTCTGGTTCAAAACTGGACACCTGTCAACCCTATATGTACAACATAATGAAAATGTTTTGAGAAATAGTGTAGAATAAACACTGCAAACATTGGAACTTCAATCTCTGTCTTTATTTAAGAAATCATTAACATCTGGAGTATAACAAACTTTGGACAGTCAGTAACATGGATTAATGAAGAATAAATCTTGACATACAAACTTGAGGTATATATAATATTTTGGGGGGAGGGTATAAACCATTTGACATAATAATCAATGAATTTTTATCCTCAGAATGAAATCAAACTGCCACACATATGAAAAACAAAGGCAATCAAAACTTGCCTAAAGGCTCATATACGCAGTGATTAGTAAAATACTGAGAGAGGCCATGATTCAGTAATTTACTTAAGCACGTGTTTAACTTCAACCACATGGAGTATCTCCATTGACATACTTTTGTTATGCGTGTGCTTAAGTGCTTGGCTGAATCAAATGTAAACATATCTGCAATGTGATATTGCAAAGAAAAATGGTCAATGGAATTTTGGGCTGCTAATGCATTGGATTTCAACTATCTCATTATCTCGTCACCTCAGAATGTGATGCAGAGATAAAAATTTCTTGATACCTTAAATGACTGCTTCTTGGAGCAGCTGGTTCTGGAACCCACAAGAGGAAAGGCTAATCTTGATTTAGTCCTAGGTGACACACAGGATCTGGTCCAAAAGGTAAATATAACTGGACCACTTGGAAATAGTGACCATGATGTAATAAAATTTAACATCCCTGTGGTGGGAAAAACACCTCAGCAGCCCAACACTGTGGTATTTAATTTCAGAAAGGGGAACTACACAAAAATGAGGAGGTTAGTTAAACCGAAATTAAAAGGTACAGTGACAAAAGAGTAATATCTGTGCAAGCTGCATGGAAACTTTTCAAAGACACCATAATAGAAGCTAAACTTAAATGTATACAGTGGAGTCCAGATTAACTGACACCCGGTAATCCGACACTCCGCTTTATCCAACCCTGCAGCTCCCGGGGACTTTGTCCCCGGGAGCTGCAGGGTCGGATACAGCGCGGGCCGGGAAAACGGCCCCGTTTGCTGCCCCGTCACTCTCTAGGAGCAGCTGCTGCCATCCTGGCAGGAGCGGCAGCAGCTGCTCCTAGAGAGCAACGGAACAGCTGATGCCGCTCTGCCAGGGGCGCTTTGTCCGTGGCAGGAGTGGCATCAGCTGTTCCGTTGCTCTCTACAGTAGAGTCCGTATCATCCGACATATTCGGTAATCTGACCATGTGTCAGTCCCGTTTAGGTCGGATGATAGGAACTCTACTGTACCCCAAATTAAAAAACACAGTAAGAGAACCAAAAAAGTGCCACCATGGCTTAACAACCGGGTAAAAGAAGCAGTGACAGATAAAAAAAGACATCTTTTAAAAAGTGGAAGACAAATCCTAGTGAGGAAAATAGAAAGGAGCATAAACTTTGTCATATTAAGAGTAAACATATAATAAGAAAAGCCAAAAAGGAGTTTGAAGAACAGCTAGCCAAAAACAGAAAAGGAAAAGCAAAATGTTTAAGTACATCAGAAGCAGGAAGCCTGCTAAAAAAAAACCCAGTGGACTCTTTGGATGATTGAGATGCTAAAGGAGCCCTCAAAGATGATAAAGTCATTGTGGAGAAGCTATTCTTTGCTTCTGTCTCACGGCTGAGGATATTGGGGAGATTTCCAAACCAAAGCCACTATTTTTACATAACAAATCTGAGGAATTGTCCCAGATTGAGGTGTCATTAGAGGAGGTTTTAGAACAAATTGATAAACTTAACAGTAACAAGTCACTGGGACCAGATGGCATTCACCCAAGAGTTCTGAAAGAACTCAAATGGGAAATTGAGGAACTATTAACTGTGGATTGCAATTTATCCTTTAAATCAGCTTCCGTACCTAATGACCGGAAGATAGCTAATGTGATGCCAATATTTAAAAAGGGCTTTAGAGGTGATCCTGGCATTACTGACATCAGACTTACTGGTCTGTACCAGGCAAATTAGTTGAAACTATAGTAAATAATAGAATTGTCAGATACACAGATGAACATAATTTGTTGGGGGAAAGTCAACATAGTTTCTGTAAAGGGAAATCATGCCTCACTGTTCTACTAGAGTTCTTTGAGATAACTGGTTAAACAATAAGAAACAAAGGGTAGGAATAAATGGTAAGTTTTCTGAGTGAAGGAGGTAACTAGTGGAGTCCCAGACAAGGGTCTGTCCTGGGACCAATCCTATTCAACTTATTTATAAATGAACTAGAGAAAGGGGTGAACAGTTAGGTACTAAACTGTTCAAGTTAGTTAGACCAAAGCAGAGTATGAAGAGCTTCAAAAAGATCTCACCAACCTAAGTGATTGGGCAATAAAATGGAAAAATAAATTTAATGTTGATAAAAGTAATGCACATTGGAAAAAATAATCCCAACTAGACATACAATATGATGGGGACTAATTTATCTATAGCTACTCAAGAGAGAGATCTTGGAGTCATTGTGGATAGTTCTCTGAAAACATCCACTCAATGTGCAGTGGCAGTCAAAAAAGCAAATAGAATTAAGGATGTTAAATATCGTTTAACCAACTAATTGAATAGTCAATGCATTTTTGCATCAACTATTCGATTAGTCGATAGGGTGGGCGTTTCAAAGGAGCAGCACTGCACAGCTGATCCCGGGCTCCATGTGGTGCTGTCCCCTTTGAAACATCACCATGGTGATTCAAAGGGGCAGCGTGGCAGGGAGCCTGGGATCAGCTGTGCTACACTGCCCCTTTGAAACGTTGCTGTGGTGTTTCAAAGCGGCAGCGCCACGTGAAGCCCAGGGTCTGCTGGCGCCCCCAGCATTTGCTTATCAGATAGTCGACTAGTCCTTAACATCCCTAAATAGAATGTTAGGAATCATTAAAAAAAGGAATAAAGAATAAGACAGAGAATATCTTATTGCCTCTATATGAAACCATGGTACGCCCACATCTTGAATACTGCACAGAGATGTGGTCGCCTCATTTCAAAAAAGATATACTGGTATTGGAAAAGGTTCAGAAAAGGGCAACAAAAATTATTAGGGGTTTGGAACGGGTCCCATATGAAAAGAGATTAAAAAGACTTGGACTTTTCAGCTTAGAAAAGAGGAGACTAAGGGGACTATGATAGAGGTCTATAAAATCATGACTGGTGTAGAAAAAGTGAATAAGGAAAAGTTATTTACTTATTCCCACAGTATAAGAACTAGGGGTCACCAAATGAAATTAATAGGCAGCAGGTTTAAAACAAAAGGAAGCGCGCAGTCAACCTGTGGCGCTCCTTGCCAGAGGATGTGGTGAAGTCTAGGACTTTAACAGGGTTCAAAAAAGAGCTAGATAGATTCATGGAGGTTAGGTCCATCAATGGCTATTAGCCAATACGATAAGAATAGTGTCCCTAGCCTCTTTTGTCTGGAAATAGGTGACAGGAGAGAGATCACATGAGGATTATTTGTTGTGTTTCCTCCCTCTGGAGCATCTGGTATTGGCCACTGTTGGCAGACAGGATACTGGTCTAGATGGACCTTTTGTCTGACCCAGTATGGCCATTCTTATGTTCTAATGCAGGAGCATCATCTCTAGTATTTGGAGCAAAGAGGTAATCTCTCTTTAAACAGGTATGCAGCTGAAATAACACATTCCAATATGGGCACTTCATTTTTAGATACATAGACAAATTGGAGAGAGTTCAAATAGAAAAATAATAATATTATGGGAACTGATTTGTAAGGAAAATTTAAAGAGAGCAAATGAGATGCTTGATTAAAAGCCTCTCTATACTGGGGATTATTGATGCAGCATCAGTATAGTTACCTGGGTACAAATAACCCCAGTATAGATGCAGCTCAAAAGACAATTAAGGAGTGTGATGAGAACTATCTACACTGAAGGATGTGAACACCAAGGAGGAAAGAACCTGTTATTAAGAGCAACACATTGGCTGTGTCTACATTGGCACCCTTTTCCGGAAATGCTTAAAATGGAACAGTTTTCCGTTATAAGTATTTCTGGAAAAAGAGCGTCTACATTGGCAGGATGCTTTTCCGGAAAAGCGTCTGTGGCCAATGTAGATGCGCTTTTCCGGAAAAAGAGCCCCGATCGTCATTTTCGCGATCGGGGCATTTTTGCGGAAAAGACTACTGTGCTGTCTACACTGGCCCTTTTCCGAACAGTTTTCCGGAAAAGGACTTTTTATTCTAGCGGAGCAGCACAGTTTTTCCGGAAAAGCAGCTGATTTCTTACAGTAGATCGTCAGTGCTTTTCCAGAAATTCAAGGGGCCAGTGTAGACAGCTCGCAGCTTATACCGGAAAAGCGGCTGCTTTTCCGGAATAAGTGGCCCAGTGTAGACACAGCCAAAGATTATAAGTAGGATTAATGGGATAAAATTGAGGGCAGATCTAAACTACGAGGCAATGTCAACCTGAGGTACGCAACTCCAGCTATGTGAGTCGACGTGTCTTAGCTTGAGTTGTTATGAAATCTCCACTGCTGTGCACTGAAAGGAGAAACTCTCCCTTTGACTCCCCCTACACTTGTTCCAGTGGAGTACCTGAGTTGATGAGAGTTTAATCAGCAGTTGATTTAGTGGGTCTTTAATAGATCCACAGTGCTGATTGTCACAGTGCTGATCTCCAGGTAAGTGTTGATGTGCTCTGAGAGAGAAAAAAAATAAGCTGCATATAAAAAAAAAGCTTCTAGACACTGATAATTACTAAATGGTGGAAAAGCTCTCCCCATGAAGTGGTGAAATAAATTATTATTTACTGCAAGTATGTATGGTTCCTCGAGATGTGATGCACAGATATTCCATTTAGATATGTGCACATCCAGTGCACTGAAACTGGAGAAATTTGCCTAGCAATACCCATAGAGGAATAGCTTTTGACTCAATGGCCATAGCCCCTGTCCTGGCTACATGAGACAGTGCTACCCTCACCACCATCCTCAGTTTCTTCTCTCTGAGTGCCTGAAAACAATATTCTGATGCAGAGGAGAGAGAAGGTGGGTAGTGAAATTCATGTCTGCCTCACAGCTCAAAGAAAAAACATTTATAAACCTCCCATAACTGGTGTTCTTCAAGATGCAATGCTCACGTCTGTTCCAGGTTAGGGATATGTGCTCGCTACATGCACCAGTGCCAAATTTTTTCTGTCACTGATATCCATAGGGGACTGGCCTCTGGAATGGTGCACCTATGTGCCAGTATAAGGGTGCCACCGACTCCCCTCCTCAGTTCCTTCTTGCTGGAACTCCAACAAACAGGAAGAAGGGTAGATCCTGGAATTGACATGAGCAACACATCTCTAAGAACAAGTTATGGAAGGTTAGTAACTAGTTTTTCTTCCTCAAGTGCTTGATCATGTCCATACCGTTAGGTGACTTCTATGTAGTATTTCTGGAGGTGAATAGTTCTTGGACATGTCAATTGCAACATAGTTCTCCCAAAGCCAAGATAATTTCTGGCCTGCTAAGTGATGGTATAGTGAATCATGAAGGTGACCATGTGGTGGCCCAGCAGACGTCCTGGATAGAGACTTGTGCTAGGAAGGCTGTTGACAACACCTCGCCTCTAGTTGAATGGGCCATCACTATCAATGGAGGTACGACCTGCACCAATGTGTAGCAAGTACGAATGAAAGTAGTGATCCAAGAAAAAAGTCTTTGAGAAGACACTGGGAGGACTTTCATCCTGTCAGCCACTATGACAAAGAACGGAGTCTGCCAACAGCAGGGCTTGGTATGCTCTAAATAGAAAGTCACAGCCTTCCTGACAGCTAGGGTGTGTAAATGTAACCCACACACCTACTGAGTGTGGTTCATGGTCCGATGTAGTGGCACTTAGACAACTTACACACAGAGAGAATGAGTTTGCTCTACAGCCTTAGTTAAGAGCCAGCTAGCTTTTAGCGTAAGCTGTAGAGCAATGGTCTCCAACCTTTTTACACTCAAGATCACTTTTTAAAAGTCAGGGCAAGCCAAGATCTACCCAATCCCTTCCCCGAGATCCCACCCCTTCCTTGAGTCCCTGCCCTCTCGGTTCCCCTCCTCTCCATTACTTGCTGTCCCAAGCCCTTACTCACTCTCACTGGGGTGAGACAGGAGGTGCAGGCTCTGGGATGGGAATGAAGGATTTGGGTGTGGGAAGGGGTGAGAGCTGCAAGCTCTGAGAGGGAATTTGGTTTCAGGAGGAGGTGGAGAAGGGATGCTGGCTTGGGGAGGGGGCTCCAGGCTGGAGAGTGTTGGGGTCAGGTGTAGAGTTGGGGTGTTGAGCAAGCTGCAGACTTGTGGATGTGGGTGTGCAGGAGTTTGGGTTGGGTTGTATGAGGGACTCAGGGCAGGGGTTCAGGTGTGTGATGGGCTCAAGATCGGGATTTGTAGGAAGTGCAGGAGTGTTATGATGCTGCAGCCAGATGAGGGCTTGGCCCCAATTGGGGGCTTATTGGCCAGGCTTCATTTTTAAATAAAATGTTATGTCCGACACAAAAGGTTTCAACATTGTCTTTAATTATGGGTGGGGCGGGGAACTATTTTTGGGTCAGGGGAACACTGCCTCAAGATCGGCTGGCAGTGCCTCCACGATCGACTAATCGATCACGATTGACTGGTTGGTGACCACAGCTTTAGTGGTTCATGCACTAAGCTCCAGAGGTCCTATGTTTGGTTCTGTCTGTCAGAATTACATAATCACTTCTAGTTGGATGAGCGAGGCTTTGGGCAGAATAACAGGAGGAAAATGTCCTGGTTAACATGAAAAGGCAACACCATCATTGGCAAGAAGGCAGGACAGGGATGCAACTGAACCTGGTCCCTGTAGAAAACCACGTACTGGAGTTCTGACACAATGGCTTTAATCTTGGAGACTTGCCATTCTGAAGTGATAGCCACAAGGGAGCCTAGAGAGGATCAGGTTGAGGTCCCATTGGGGACTAGGTCCCAGACCAGTGGAAAAAGCCTTCAAAGCCTTTAAGAAACCTGAGTGTCACCTCAAGCGAGACTATTGATCTACACTGGGATAGAAGGCCAAAATGGCTGCCCAGTCTTTAGTGATCTGAGATGGGCTCCCTAGCCCATGTCAGACCCATTTGATACTAGCACCATTGGGGATTTCAAGGTTTCAGGAATACAAAGGGTATTTCTTTGGACATATTTATTGTAGCAGCTGGGAGCTCTTATTCTTTTAAGTTGTCAGGTCCCTGGACAATTGCCCCCTTTGCCCTTCTCTTCAGTGGCCCTGACTAAGAGTAAAACCCTTTCCTCTTAGATGTATAGGGACGTCCTCTAATTGCAGGAAGGCTTCCACATCTTGGGTGAGACTCTGCTCATGAGAAGGGTTCTGAAAGGGGTGGGGAAGAAGGTTGGGGGAGAACAAACAATCTGCACTGCCACAATGCTGAGGACTCTCCAGTCTGATGTTATAGTGACCCAAGCAAGGAGGAAAGGAAAAGGCAATTTGAAAACAGGAGGATGCAGGACCTTGGCTGCAGACTGGGAGGTTGCCTTTGGGTGCATTCTCAAATGTTCGCTCCTTTACAACTGGGTAGCAGAAAGTGGTGAAGTGAGAAGGGGCTGGTTGCTGGCCTTGATGACACTTATAGCTCTTGTCCTATAAGTGGTAGGTTTCCAGTCATGCCTGACCGCTTGGTCTTTGAAGTTGCTGTGGCTTGAACCTTTTTCTAGCAGGGGCCAAGTATGGCAAACACTGCTGGGAACTCTAGTTAATATGGGCACTTAGGAGACACCAGAGGAGGCCGTGGACTGGCTGAATCCTGAGCCCAACTGCTTCCTTCTATGGGATCTGGGGTAGTCCTGCTGCCTCAGAGGAAACAATGGCTAGCCAAATATACACTGTGGACAGTAAAACTACTGTTGTTGCTGCGGAATGCCATATCAGTGTCTCTGCATCACTGGCATATACACTCCCCAAAGACTGACGGGTAACTCTAGTCTTTAAAGGAGTGTAGTGTTTCATTAGTCTTGTCCAAGAACAGTGTTTGGTCACTGAAGGACAAATTCTTAATGGCAGAGGTCTCTGTGACATCAAATGCAGACTGCAAGGATAACTTAGTCACCAAGGAGCTCTCAGTTACAAGTACCTGATATTCTTCTCACAAGACCTCGGGCAGCTGGTTTGATGCAGCATCAGTATTTGTACCTGGGTACAAATATCCCCAGTACATATGCAGCTCAAGAGACAGATAAGGAGTGTTACAATAACAATCTACAAATATTTGAAGAATAATGACATAGCTGTCTATGTAATAAAATTGTACTTGGACAGCAAAGCTTGTGGTTAGCAATCCATATATGGAGGGAAGAGAAAAGTCATAAGGTCCATTCATTTAGAATCCCCATCCTTGGAGTTGAACTAAACCTGTTCTGCTGGGCTTTCTTGTCCACTGCAATTACAACTAGGGATGTGAAAATGCGTTTAATCGAGCAAACGTGTAACCGCTGAACATTTCAGCGATTACATAGTTACACACGGGGAATGGAGGGCAGGTGGTTCTCCAAGAGCCAGCTCCCCGTGTGCACTGGCTCCCAGCTCTAATACAGTTAACTTTCACAGTTACACTCAGGCTTGCAAATCTCAGAGGGGTAGCTGTGTTAGTTTGTAACGGAAAAAAAATTAAAAAACAAATGGTCCCTCAGCACCTTAGAGAGACTAACAAAAATGTAGATGGTAGCATGAGCTTTCATGGTCACAAGCCACTTCTTCAGATTAATGGAGCAATGTGTCCAGAGGTACAAATAAATAGCAGAAAAAGATGGGAGATGGGGAGAGAAAGGGGAAAAAAATCAGATACAGAGGCAGAAGTGTGGAGGGAGCAGGTGGCTCCTCAAGAGCCAGTGGATGCAGGCTCCCCACACATACTGGGAGCCTGAGTAAACTGTAAATGATCCCTCACTCTCACAGGGCCTTGGGGGACAGGCCAATCCTTGCCTACTGACAATCCCCTAACCTGAAACAAATTCTTTCTAGCAACCACGCAACGCACCTCCATCATATTAACTCAGGAACCTGTCCCTGCAATAAACTCCAATGCCAACTCAGTCCACACATCTATACAAGCGACATCATCACAAGACCTAACCACGTAAGCCACCAAATCAGAGGCTCATACAACTACACATCCACTAATGTGATATATGCCATAAAGTGCCAACAATGCCCCTTTACCATGTATATTGGCCAAACTGGACAGTCTCTATGACAAAGGATTAATGGACAAAATCAGATATTTTAAATGATAATGCACAGAAACCTGTTGGGGAACATTTTAACTTTCCCAGGCACTCATTAAAGGATCTAAAAGTGACTATACTCTCAGGCTACATCGATACTGCAGGCTTTTGCTGTCAGAGAGTATGCTAATGAAGCACTCATTAGCATTTGTCACGCTGTCATTTGCATATTCTCTGCCGATGCTTTTTGTGCAACAGGTTTTTGCGCAAAACGAAGCAGCGTAGATGGGTCTATTTTACGCAAAAAAAAACCTTTTGTGCAAGATCCTTATACCTCCTTTTTTAACCATGTACACAGTTATACTTTCATATCCCCAATTACAACTAGAGAATTTGGAGCCAGATAGGAATAAAACCCCTCAAACTCCTTCATGGGAATGAAGCAGCACTTTCTCATGTGCTTAGCCACAGACAATACTGAAGCTGGGATACTCCAGAGAGCCTCCATCAGTTAATGGAATTCATCCTGGACAGGAAGTATGACTTTTCCTACAGCAGACAGCTGTAGGATATCCACTAACTGGTAGGTGTTCTCTTGCAAGAACTCTGCTTGGATACTGAGAGAAGCAGTTATACCATAAGATCTGCCACTTTCAAAGAGCAGGATGAACCAGAATGCATGGAATTGTTCAGAGATGAAGATGAAGCTAAAGCTGGATCTTATTGCACGGCTGATGGACCAAGACCAGACAACTCTGGAGACTCTGCAAGAAGAATCACCGTTGGTGCCTATGTAACCGCCACCAGGCGGTGCTGAACCTGGGACCTCTGGAGCTTAGTATAGCTGGCTCTCAGCCCATGCTGTAGAGGTCTCTTGTTCTTATCTGTTGCTGTGGTCTAAGTGCCACTGCGTGGGACAGTGAACCACACTGCGAACTTTTTCCAGAAGAGGAAATGCAAATGGAGCACTCATTTGCATATCTCACGCTCTCATTTGCATAGTCTTTTCCAATCCTTTTTGTGGAAGAGGTTTTTGCACAAAAAAGCACTGTGTAGACTTCTTCTGGAGGAAGCAGGATAAATCCCTCAGGACCTGAAGTGGTCTTGATAGGTCTTATACAATTCTTCCTTGAGGCAGTCAAGGAAGAATGGCTCCTTCATGTCTTTGGAGAGGTGCTCTCTCCGGGACGTGAAGAAGCAATGCTCTCATAACCAGAAGGCAATTGCTGACTCAACAAGGGCCTCAATACCAAAGCAGGCCACACGGCCTTTTCAAGAAGTGCTGCTCAGAAGAAAGTCCTGAGTTACTTGAGTTTGCTTCTTGATTGATCAGATCACACAGCTCTCTTCAATGTGGGCCTTGCTGAGACAATGCATGTGCGGACTGCTATTGGGGATTGCTCACCAACACAAAAGACAATATTTAAATGCTGGTTAGAGTGAGACAGAGAAAAAAAATTAAATATAACTAACAATCTATCTAGCAATATATAATTATATATTTTGGAGTGTGTCTGTCTGTGAGCCTCTTTGTTCAAGCACTTCTCCTAAATGATAAGAACTAGAGTCAACATATTTGATATGCAGCTTCCTCTTATACTAACTTAAAGCAAGGTTAGGGTTTGGCTGTACCACAAAAAAGGAAAGTCCCTGGAATGGGATTGTTTTCCATAACACCACCTTGCCTGCCACCAGATCCCTGCCCCAAACCCTCCTCCTCCCAACTCTTGGACCCAGCACCGGGGAGAGGGAGAAACCCTTGATAAATGGGGGGGGGGGGGAAGAGTCCTGCCAGCTGTGGGAGGTTAGAAGAGGGAGAGAAAAGACCCCTGCTGGCTGTGGGAGGCGGGAGTGGGGGAGGGAGGGCGGAGAGAAAAGGCCTCTCCTGGTGGGGGGAGGGTTGAGGGGAGAGAAAAAAGACCCCAGATGGCTGGGGGGGGGAGTGAGCAGAGAGAGAAGGCCCCGCCAGATGGGGTCCTCTGCCCAGACTCCCTCCTTACCCCCTAACCCTCACGCTCTCATCCCCACCACATACCCAAGCCTCCTGCCCTGAACTCCTCCTCAACCTGCCACGCTAGCTCCTGCACCACCCGCCACCAGCCTCCTGCCCTCATTTCTGAACCCTCCCCCACTACTGTCAGCCCCGTGCCCTGAACAACCAGAGCAATGTCAGGTAAGTCTTCTAGTTATAATTAATACTTAGGGTACTACTAACTAGACACAAGAGAAAACTAAATTAATTTAGGGGTTGTGAGGTTAAGATTACCACAGGCAGTAAGAAGGAACAGATACAGGGCAGCACCACCTCATGTAGCCAGGAGAGGGGCTACAGCCATGAGATGTGAATCTCTCAGTGACATCCCTCTACAGATACTGTGAGGCAAAGTTCTCTGGTTGTGGTATGCTGGGTGCAAAACCCCCCAAGTGGAATAATATCGCCGCAGCTACTTGAAAAAGAATCACCGTTGTCTAAGACTTTTAAAACCACGCTGGACAAGAGAGTAGAAAATGCACAGTAAGGAACAATTCTGCAATGACAGGTACTATATGAACTTTTTCACCACCATTTCTTACTTCTACCGTTCTTAACATTTTTTTCACATCTTCCAGCTCTTCTATGTTTCTTTATATATGTGAGCATTTGTGTGCATAGCAAAATCATACAATTTATTAATAGCATCTTTATGCTATGACTTTATGACTGGACAAACTAACCACTTTCTTATATTCTATTTCTACCTGTGCAAAATGTATGCATTTAGTGAAGGTTCTAATGGAAACTAGGGATGTAAAATCTGTTTAACCAGATAACCACTTACATAGCGGTGGGCAGGGATGGGCCCTTGCCCGTGGTGTACTGAGCCAGGCCTGCTGTGGATGGGGAACTGCTCCGGTCAGGTTGGAGTGCCCCTGCCTGCGGCTGGCCCCACTGGGCTGGGGCAGCCCCCTGCCTGTGGTAGGTGGGGGGCTGCTCCAGCCCCTTCTGGTTAACCATAACCTGTAAACATCACTCGGTAAGGGTGATGCTTCCCAGTTAACCATTCACATCCCTGATAGAAATGCTGCAAACAATCACCTTTCATTACTAATGTCACTTGCAAAAGGTTAGAGAGAATTTTAGCCCATGTCTTATAGGTGCATTTCTCCTTAGTGCTAGTGAAGTTAATAGTCTTTAAAATAAATTATTCTATGACTAGATCTACATCAACTATAGTATAGTCTAAAACTGTGCTGCACAGCTATAGATGTTATGCAGATTCTTTACTACAGAGTTGGGACAAGCAGCAGAAATAAAAACACTTAATACATTTTAGAAGTCTTTTTCTACTTCTAAAAATATGGAGTATTGCAAGTGTTCGTTAGTTTGTTGCTTTTATTTTTCTAAGAACTTGAACATGCTTTATTTCTCAAAAAATAATGCTGTGACTCGAAGTATTTTTCTTTAAGTAGGTCGTGGCTTTGAAAATGTAGTTCTAAACTACAAAAGCCAAAGAAGAAACTCTAGGTACCTCTAGGTACTAAATTTAGGTTTTGGCAAATTCGATTATTTTGTCATTTACAGAATTACAAAAAAGTTAATTTTCCTCAGTACATAGGCTCAACACCAACAGAAACAAGACTTCCAACTGTTATCCTCATTAAAGGTGTCAAGGACTGCATTAATGAGATGGAATTACTTGTTTGCCCGCACTGATAGCTCCTCCTTCACAGCACTGAAGCACATTGGAGTGCGGTGGACAAGCACGCAAAGTCAATGCTGTACTTTTTCTGTAAGAAGTGGATTTCAGGTCCCAGTGCTATCAACCAACATCTTTCAGGAGCAATACATTCATTAAATTTTCTAAATAATTCTAAAACTACATTTTAAAATTAATGTAAACAAAAACTGGCCCAAAATATTTCTCAAGAAAATGCCTTTGCTTACTTTCCATTTAATACTGCTACACCAACTGTGCTCCTTGGAGTTGACATACTGGCTACAAAGTTCCATTGACGAGCCTGTGGATCCCATCTTTCTACTGTATTCAGGTAGCTCCAACCATCATGCCCTCCTACAGCATACATTGGACCTTCTAATACAGCTACCCCTAAAAAACAGAGAAACAACTGCTTCCTGTAAAAACAAAAGGCATCACTTTCCTATTACCCTTACCAATAGTCCACCAAAAAAGATGCATGTTTAAAATAAATACAGATCACATTCTTTTTTTTGGATGTCAATATTAAATACGTTCCATAGCAAATCAATCAAAATAATTTGTCATTTTAATGTTAACTGATTTTAGAGTTCAGATTTAGTCTAGCAGCAAGATAAAACCAAATGAGCTTTAAAGGGAAAGTTTTTAACGGCTTTTAACCAATCATAGGTTTAAATCATTTTAAAAAATTAAATAATTAATGTTTATGAAGTTATACATACCAAGACCATGCCGATGTGTGGACATAGGTGGCATTACACTCCAAGTTTTTGTTTTGGGGTTGTAGCATTCCACAGTATTCAATGTCTTCAGTCCATCTCTTCCACCAACAACATACAATTTATCATCTAACACTGCAACACCAAACTGTAACCTTCTCCCATTCATATTCGCTACAGGAGTCCACATGTTGGTACGGAGTTCATACTTTTCAATGCTCGTAGCTCCTTAAGAGTAATATACACAAGTTACAATTAAAGGGAACTAAGTGCTCTATTTAAATTATCAGAATGCTTAATCCTCTAAAGTGCTCAGCCCTCTGGATTTGATCTGAAATCCACTTAACTATATGCTTAACTTTAAACAAGCAAGTAGTATTCTTGAATAATTAATCAGATTAATTACATGCTTAAAAATTAAAAGTTTTGAAGAAGAGCTCAACATCCTTGCTGGACAAAGCCTATGAAGATCATTACAATTTCAGGAAGTGACACAAAATGAACCTGTAGAACTATATTTAAATATTAATATTGTAATATTTAAAAGTTCTGTGAAAAAAATTAAGTTCACATACACATGCATTCACGGTATATACATATATCACTAAATCATTTGTACAACCTGTACACAGATTATGTTAAAATTAATTCACAAACTAAAGATGAATGAAAATGTGTTCTGATGCTCCTAGTTATGAATACCATGGGTAATTCAGTGAGTTATCTTCACAAAGTATGGAAAGTCAAAAATGTACCAGATGAGACACCTTGATAGAATGCTTTAATAGTCAAAGGTACGAGCTAAATATTCTGCAACAGTTTTCACTTATTTTTCTTTTTATTCAAGTCTACATTAATTTAAACATTTTTATGTTTAATTTCCGTAAGTTTTTAATTATGTTAATTAACATTCAAGCGAACAGATTTTCCATTAATTTGACTGAACACTTAAATGAACAGAAGCGAAGAGATTCCATTATAGGTTTACAACAACCATAACTCAGTTCCCTGCACACATCATATATTTTTGCTGAATATCTTTTATTGAAGTAAAAAAAGAAGTTACTCACCCTGTGAAGTAACGATGGTTCTTCAAGATGTGTCCCCGTGGGAGTTCTGTGGGATACTCACTCTTGGTATCGGGTCACGTCCCGGAGCCACAGCTCGGAGAGCTGTCATAGCCATGCTCCACCGGACCGCGCATGTGCAGCTACTCTGCAGCGCCGTTCGTGCCTTTGATCAGCCGTGCGCGGTCCGGCAACCGCTCAGTTCCTCTCACCCGCTCATCTGAAAGAGAAAAGAGACAATTCCGGAGCAGGGAGGAGGGTGGGTCATGGAGCATCCACGGGGACACATCTCGAAGAACCATCGTTACTTCACAGGGTGAGTAACTTCTTCTTCTTCTTCAAGTGGTCCCCGTGGGTGCTCCACTCTTGGTGACTTTGGAGCAGTACCCAAACTGCCGGAGGGCTCCGGAATTAAAATTTGTGATTACGTTGAGTATTGCCGTAGCCACCGCGGAGTCTGAAGCAAAATGATCAACTACAGCATAGTGCTTCATAAAGGTGACATTAGAGGACCATGTTGCTGCCCTGCAAATGCCACGAAATGGGACTCCTCTTAGAAAGGCCGTAGTAGTAGACACCGCTCTGGTGGAATGGGCCTTAGGAGGATACAGTAAAGGTTTGTTACGTATAGAATGACACATAGTTATTCATGAAACTACCAGTCTCGAAATGCACTGAGAAGTCAATGGTTGACCTTTTGAACGGTCTGCTAATGATACTATCAAACGGTCCGTTTTCCTAAAGTCCCTGTGTTCTGTCGATGTAAAACGCCAAAGCTCTCCTTACGTCGAGCGTGTGCAGCGTTGCTTCTTGCATTGAGGTATGGGGTTTAGGGAAGAAGCATGGCAGGACAACCGGTTCACTGATGTGAAAATCAGAAGAGACCTTTGGAATAAACTCTGGGTGGGATCTCAGCGTCACTGATTCTTTAGAAAAGATTGTATAAGGGGGCGAAGCCATGAAGGCTGCTATTTCACTTACTCTACGAGCTGAGGTAAGGACTAAAAGAAACAAAAGCTTGACGGTAAGTATGTGTAGTGGAATTGTGGCTAGGGGTTGAAAGGGAGGGGCGAGTCAAAGTTTCCAAAACTAGGTTCAGATTCCATGAGGGTGGAGGCGGCCTCTGAGGTGGATCGAGGTTTGTGAGCCCTTTCAGAAATCTTTTTGTAGTGGGGTGAGCGAATAAAGAAAAACGCTAATCCATATGGTGAAAAGGGCTAATTGCTGCTAAATGCACCCGTAAAGAAGTTATTGCCAGTCTGTTGTGATGGAGCTGTAGGATGTAATCCAGTATGTGAGATAAGGTTGCAGAGTGAGGGTCTAGATTACTGCTCACACACCATGCCCGGAATCTTGTCCATTTAGCTGTATACGTCGCCCGTGTAGATTCCTTTCTACTGTGCATTAACACTTGCTTGACCCGTTGTGAACAGAGTTGTTCGGAATCGTTAAACCAACCAGCATCCATGCCGTGAGGTGTAGGATCTCGGGTGGCTCAGCGATCCGTTGCCCTGGGTCAGGAGATTCGGGAGAAGAGGCAGGGTGTATGGTGGCCTTATCGACATCTGGTGGAGCATTGAATATCAAGGTTGGCGAGCCCACGCTGGGGCTATAAGAATTACTCGAGTCGCTTCCATATTGATCTTCTCGAGGATTTTGGGCATTAGAACCACTGGGGGAAAGACGTACAATAGTGACCTTCCCCAGTGGAGAAGGAAAGCATCCCCCAAAGAGTGACGTCCTATTCCTGCTCTGGAACAATAGGTGGGACACTTCGTGTTGTTTTCCGTTGCAAACAAGTCTATTGTCGGAAACCCCCACCGGGCAAATATACGATTCACAATGTCCGTGCGGATCTCCCATTCGTGATCGTGGGGAAAACGCCTGCTGAGTGAGTCCACTATCGAGCTGTCAGCACCTGGTAGATAGGAGGCTGTTAAAACAGTGTTGTTGTGGATACACCAGTTGCATAACCGGATGCTCTCCGCACAGAGAGAACGAGATCGGGTGCCTCCCTGCCTGTTGATGTGAAACATGGTTGCAATGTTGTCCGTTAGGACTCTGGTCGTTGTATTCCGTATCTGGGACTGAAAATGTTTGCAAGCATGCCGTACTGCCCGTAACTTGAGCACATTGTTATGCAACAGCATTTCCTGTGTAGACCAGCGACCTTGGACCGAAAGGCTGCCCATGTGTACTCCCCAGCCAGTAAAAGAAGGATCTGTGGTTATTTGCTTTGTAGGTTGTGGGCGATGGAACGGAAGGCCCGCCAAGAGGTTGTTTGGCTCGGTCCACCACTGAAGGGACTCTCGTACGTGCTGCGATACTGCTACTGGTCTGTGAACTCTGTGCTTTGCTGGAATGTAAATCGTGACTACCCAAATTTGGAGGCAGCGAAAATGTAACCTTGCGTTTTGTACCACGATGGTGGAGGCAGCCATGTGGCCCATTAGCTATAAACAAACGCGTGTGGAAATCGTTGGAGCATGCGTCAGGGTGTGTACAAGATCCTGAACTGCTGCAAAACGTTCCCTTGGTAAGTAAGCACGTGTCGCATATGAATCGAGTCGTGCTCCTATAAAGATCAGATCATGAGATGGTACTGATGATGATTTTTTCACATTTATGAGAAGGCCCAGAGATGCAAATACGTTGGATATTGTTGCTACCATTTGACATGTCTCCATATACGTGCGGCTCCTGACGAGACAATCATCTAAATAGGGGAATATCATCACCCCGTACTGCGTAAGTGGGCCGCCACTACCGCTAAGGTTTTGGTGAAAACCCTGGGGGCACAGACCAGGCCGAACGGTAGTACCCTGTATTGGAAATGCTCGTCTCCCAGCCGGAATCGGAGGAAGCGTCTGTGCGCCACATGAATAGCAATATGGAAATAAGCGTCTTGCAAGTCGAGGACTGCAAACCAGTCTCCTTTGTTCAATGACGGAATAATGGTTGTTAAGGTCACCATCTTGAAACGGTGTTTTCAAAGGTAGTGATTTAATTTTTGAAGGTCCAAGATTGGTCTCCATCCTCCTGTCTTCTTTGAGGTGAGAAAGTAATGGGAGTAAAAACCTTTTCCCTAAAACTGCTTGGGCACTCTCTCTATTGCCCCGATTGTGCGCAAGCGCTGAATTCTTGCCATAGCAATTGTTCGTGAGAGGGGTCCCTGAAAAGGGACGGGGTAGTTGGGGTGGTAGGAGGAATGGAGACAATGAGAATGGAGAGACCAGACTGCACAACTTCTAGTACCCATTTGTCTGAGGTGATGTTGGACCAATGGTGATAATATGATCTCAGACGATGGTGAAAGAAATGAAGAGATTTGTTTTCCGCGTTGACTATGGAAACTGGGCTTGCATCCTCGACAGGGAAGTCAAATCTGCTGCTTTGTTGATGACTGATTGGATGAATGGTTTTGTTGGGGCTGCTTTCGTTGAGGGTGCTGTCTGAAACGCTGATTCTCTAAGGTACAAGGCTGTTGTCTTTGGAAATTGTAATCATATCTTCATTGATAAGGATAGTAGCGTCTACGCCTAAAGGGAGGCGTGTACATTCCCAGTGTACGTAAGATGGTCCGAGAATCTTTGCCCGAATGAAGGACTTCGTCGGTGTTCGCCGCAAAAAGCTTATGCTTGTCAAAGAGTAGATCTTCGACCTTGCTTTGAAGCTCTCTTGGGGCTCCTGCAGAAGAAAGCCATGACGATCTTCTCATGGCAATACCTGTAGCAGTGGCTCGTGCAGCTGTGTCGGCCATATCCATGGAGATCTGCAGTGCGGTGCTACATGATGCATAGCCTTCATGCACTATTGCCTTTAGCAGTGGTTTCTTAGTGTCTGGGAGATGTTGTAATAACTCCGCTAGTTTTGAATAATTATCGAAATTATAGTTCGATAGATGAGCTGAATAATTTGCGATGCGTAACAGAAGTGTGGCGGAAGAATAAACCTTTCTACCAAATATATCTAATTTTTTATTGTCCTTATCTGGAAGTGTGTTTTTGTACTGCGGCGCTTTAGCTCTACGTTGCGCTCGCTGTCAATTAGGTTGGGGGTGATTGAATAGAAAATCCAACCCCTTAGCCAGCACAAAGTATTTTCTATCGGTCTTTTTACTTGTAGGTATAGCCGATGTTGGGGTCTGCCATATCTCATCCATCACTTCCATAATCACCTCGTCAATCGGTAAGGCGATCTTCACATGCTGGTGTGGGTGGAGATTCTTTAGGAGACGGTGCTTTTTAATCGGGACATCTGCCAACAGTATTTCTTGTGTGCTTGCTACCCTTCTGAACAGGTCCTGAAATTGCTTCAGGTCATCTGATGGAGATATGTTGCCTGGGAATACCGCCTCATCCAGTGATGAAGAGGAACAGTCAGTTGGAGAAGTCTCTGGCTTAGGGTTTTCTGCTTCAGATAGCTGCCCCTCTTCTGGTTCAGATTGGTCATGCTGAATGGTTGGACTCTTCGATGGAGGAGGTGAGTGTAACTGTTGTGATTGTTGAGGTAAGTATTGCACACTTGGTGACTGACAGTTGCAGGAAGATCCCCTATAAGATAATAGAGTGTGGTCGTGATGGGAACGACCATTGTAGGACCTATAATAGTGCCCGTAGTATTGTTCTGAACGCAACGGGGAGGGGTGACATGAGGACCTTGCATTACTATGTCATATGTAATAGACGCGACATGGAGAGCATCTAGTGGATCTGTGCCTCGATGATCGTCCGGGTGAACGAGATCGTGAGCAGGACCGTCGTGCTTCTAGATACACTGTGTCTCTATAATTGCGTCGTCTGTATATGACATGGACGGGAAAAACACTATACCCACGGTACCGCTGATGCCTTGGTGGAGAGGGGGACGGTCCCGGAGAAAAAAGTGGAGAGACAGACCTCTCTCTTGCATCAGTTTTTGCCAGTGCTTTCCTAGGCGCTGAAGCACTTTCAGTTTCTATGGCAACTGGGGAGCTCGGTGCTGAGTGAGGGCAGACCGGTGCTGGGGAGATTAGCTGCAGCTGTGGTGTTGCCAGTGCCAGCAGTATGCCCAGTGCCGGTGTTGCTGCCAGTGCTGGGGCTGGCATGGCAAGTTCCCATGCCGCAGGGGTCGGTGCCGCTGAAGATGGTGCTGGTTGGCTTGTCAGTTGTGGCACCCGCGCTGCTGTCAGAGGCGGCGCGGCTGAAGCCGGTGCCAGCTTGCTTGTCACTTGTGGCACCAGCGCTGATGTCAGTGCCGAGGCAGCCTGCGCTCTCGGCGGCAGTGGTGACCCTCTTGTGCTAGGGCCTGCAGAGTGTCGGGACCCCGCGGAGGACACTTTGGAGGTTGCTGGCTTTTTTGAAGTTGCCGGCGGGAGGGAGTGCGTTGGAGACTGCTTTGTCTTCTTTGAAATGGCTGGCCTGGGAGAAGCCGCTCTCCGCTTGTGATCGGAGGAGTTGGTAATGGCTGCAGCAGGCATGCTATCAGATTGCAATGCCTTGCCAAACATTAACATCTTCATCCTCATTTCCCGCTCCCACTGAGCTCTGGTCGTGAGCTTGCAACAGAGGGTGCACTTCTGTGGGACGTGTGATTCGCCCAGACACCGAATGCAAGCGTCATGGCTGTCAGAAGCCGGCATGGCTTCACGGCAGAGTGAACACTTTTTAAAACCGGGGAACCCCGGCATTGTCAAAGGGGCTGGTAAAGGTGGCTGAGTGCCGACCCGCCGTTTAGTCCCCGTCTTCTGCTGCTTGTTTTTCTTGTCAGTTTCAGGTGTGTTGGGTTTGGGGGTTTTTTTGTTTTTGTTTTTTTTAACGATTAGCTGTAGCGGCTTCCTAAGTAATTCTGAAGGGAATTATTATTTTTTTTTTTTTAAGAAGAGATAACTAAGAACAGGAACACGACTAACAAGAAACTTCTATTTACAGATGGAAATAAACTAAAGATCATTCTCTGAAAGAGAAACTAGAGGAACAAAGGGAGCTCCGGCCGCAACCAGAGGCGGTTGAGAGGAACTGAGCGGTTGCCAGACCGCGCGCAGCTGATCAAAGGTGCGACCGGCGCTGCAGAGAAGCTGCACATGCACGGTCTGGCGGAGCACGGCTATGACAGCTCTCCGAGCCGCTGCGCTGGGACGGGACCCGACACCAAGAGTGGAGCACCCACGGGGACCACTCGAAGAAGAACCAGTAGATATTTGTGAACTATATACATTACAGTGTATAGCCTTTGAAAGTTTTAATGTGTATCCTACATAAATATTGAATACACTAGAAAACTTATCTGGCATTGTCCAGATCCTTCAGGGCAGGGAGCTGATGTAGGGGGTGCTGGAGTCAGGCCAGGGCGTTGGGGATGTAAGGAGGACAGGGTAGGAGGCTGGGGGTGTAGAAGTCAGGGTTGGGGGTAGAGGAGGGGCTCAGGGCAGGGGCTGGGTATAGGGGTGCAAGAGTAATGTTTAGGACATGAGGGGCTCAGGACACAGGATCCCATCCAGTGGTGCCTTCTCTCCCCTCCAATCCCCCCTGTCTGGCAGAGCTACTCCCCTTCCCCCGAAGTGTTTGGGGTGGAGGGAGCTCCACGTACTTGGTCTGGTGGCAAACAAGATGGTGAGCCCTAGCCCCAGGTGGTCACTCCGATGGTGGTGCAGCCATCCCCAGTGGTTACTCTGCAGAATAGCTCTTCCCTGTGCTTGCTGCCCCCAGTGGTCATAGTGAGTATTGCGTCCCTTCTCTCTGCTCACTTCCTTTCCATGTTATGGGAAACAGTTCCATTCCAGGGACTTCCTGTTTTCCTGGCATAGCCAAACCTTGACCTTGCTTTAGGTTAAATAAGAGGAAGCTGCACACCAAATTTGGTTGCCCTAGCTCTTACCGTTTAGGAGGAGTTCTTAAACAAACAGACTCGCACACAGACAGATGGACTCATAGACAGATACACTCTAAAATCTCTCTCTCTCTCCCCCCTATATATATATATAGAGAGAGAGAGAGAGAGAAAGAGAGAGAGATACAGCTTAAAAAATCTACTCAACTGACTTTCAACATACACTGTCTTCAACTAAAATCATATAAACCCATACCTTTTGTTGCATCCATTCCTCCGACTGCAAATAACACTCCTACTGTAGACTTTCTGGGCTTTGTACGAGGACTTTGTAACATGGGTCGTCTCTCTGGCAACAGATGATATTTCATTGCTTCCATAATAAGTTTTTGACATTCAATATCATCCTTAAAGAGGGCATTATTTTCCATGTCTGCCAGAAACTGGCAAAAATAAAATCAAAGATGTTAAATGGCTAAGCAAATGGCAGGAATGTTAAAAGAGTAAAAATCATAATGGAACATTTTGTCCAAAAATATTGCTGTCTGGTTTATAATATGCTCTCTTCAGAATGATCAAACAGATAGTTTGTGTAAAATTAGACAAATCAACATCTCAATGAACACACATATTTTGGGATATATTTAGAAAGATAGAAGAAGAGAAACAATGAGGTTCACCTAATTCTAATGGGAGATTCTTGCTCAGTGTTTCAAAAGATGACAACAGATTTCTTAATGTCAATGCCATTATACCCAGAGGAAAATGCTTCCTGACTATCAAATCTGTCATTCAGGTTAACCCTGGCTTTATGTATACATCACAATCATTACAGCCAAATATCTTATTTGATGGTGGCAAAGTAACTGCAGCAAAAGTTGGACACTGCAAAGAAGATTCTATTCTGGATTCTGCAAATGACCTGTTCTGTGATCTTGGAAAATTTACTTTGCCTCTCTGTACCTTGGTACAGTATCTCAGGGGCTGAGAAAGCAATGTGGGAAGGAGGCAGAGGTCTATATAATGATATTTATATAGTGCTTATTACTACAATATCTAAGCACTGTACAAGTAGAGAAACACTAAGGCTTGGTTTATACCTAAAATGTAGATTGATCTAGCTACATTGCTAAGGCATGTGAACAAGGAAAAAGACATTCCCCACATTACCCTTGCACACCAGGGCCTGGGGGCTCCAGACTAGTAGATTTTTTTGTCCTCCACCCTTATGCAGGGACAAAGGGGGGGGGGGCGAGGGTCTGGTGCACCACTGTGGGCTCCCCAATGCAGGGGCGCCCTGAGCCTCGGGGTCTGAATCCAGGCAAACCAGGGGTCACATCTGGTCCCTGGGCCTTAGGTTCCTCACCCCTGGCTTAAACCAATAGCAAGAAAGAATGATGCCTATCTTAGTTTTCCTCACTCTCAATTGCAATACTTCCCCGAGTTGTTTCTTTTAAACAAAGCAGTGCTGCTTTGACAATCTAAGACTGCATCTTACATGTTGGTATGCAATGCTTTATACTTGCATATAGATATAAATATCAATGTCCACTACTACCCTACATTCAACATTAAGCCACTAAATTCCTGAATAAAAAAAGACAAGATTCTATACTTATATGTAAACACACCTTCTTAATTGGCTGAATGGATGACTTTTGATGCCCTACCAAAGTGCCTCTACAGCTCCATCAATGTCTGCATCCTTCTGGCTCAAAATTCCATCAGTAGTCATTGAAATATACTTTCCTGTAGTACAAAGGGCTACCAATAGGATTGCAGTCTGACTTCAACCCAGCCTTTGGATCTATTTTTGAGAATGGCGAGTACTATTTAACATGGGAGGGGGAATGGATCAAACCCACTAACAATGTATAAATTAACTGTAAAATTAAGTTGCATTTCCAAATGAAAAAATATAGAGAACAGAGAACCGCAGCATAGTTATGATTTACTATAGCACAAGGCTGATTAGTAGAGCACCTACTGCTAGTTTTTTTGTTTCTATTGGTGGTGTACAGTTGCACATACCTCAGTGCACATAAACATCATTCCGCACATGGGTAGAAAAGATTAGAAGAAACCGTGCTCCTGCCTTTCTCCACAGTGACCCCTGCTGGAAGATGCTGGGGCTGGACTAGCAGGGCAACACTCCCCACCCCCCCTCCACAGCCAGCACTCCTGCTCCTTTCCCTACTACTGTAGCTGATGGCCCAGAGCTGCAGAAGACGTTCCTGGAAATTCCATTCCTATGCCACAGTGCTGCTACCCCACCTGGGCTGTCCAACCATCCTGCCACCTCTCTCACTCTTTCTCTTCCAATCACCCAGACTCATTCAGGTGACAGTGACGTAGCTCTCAGGGGTCAGCCTGGCCTAGCAGCTGAGCCCCATGCTACCATCTGGGGGGTTAAGGAGGAGCTTGAATATGCATGCAAAATCTCTCCCTACACATAGCACCTGGCCCTGCAGAAGCCTGGCCTGGGAAATCAGCCACTGCTGGATGATGACACGCTCACACTACACATCATCTTCTATAACAAGAGATGGAGATCTTTGTGAAGGATCTCAACAGCAAACCCTCCCTCTACGGCATCTGCGTCAGTGACACCTCTGGGATTGAAGAAGAAAATGGAGGATTGCAAGGGTGTCTCCATGAGCCAACAATGCCTCATATTCAACAGCAGAATTGCAGGTCAACTACATGCTCTCCCATTACAGGATCTGGAGCAAGAGCACAGTCTACCTACTTTTGCACCCCAGGGGTCAGTAAGATGTTCCATGGGCCACTGAAACCTGCACCTCCATGGGCAACTGTGTTTTGGGAGAGAACAGCAGAGAGGAGACCCCAGCATGCCAAGCTTTGGTGTGATAATTCAGGGTTTTGCTAATGCCCTCCCTATTCTAGAAGCCTGGTCTACACTAGGAGTTTACAACAAATTTAGCTGCATAAGGTAGATTTCTAAATGATGTGTCCACACCATCAAGCCTGTCTCGTCAACCTTACAGGCAACTGAAGTCAATGTCAGGTACTCCTGATTTCACGAGGAGTAACACAATTCCTGATCTTGCCTGGTCGCGTTTACGGTAATGTAGACAGTAAACCGAGGAGTTTTGGAATAGAATTTGGATTTTTGGCTTGCCAAATCTGACTAGAAAGTTTACAAAGTTTATCCTCCACTCTCGGTCAAAAAAGTTAAAAGCTTCTGAGTTCTACATTGGTCAGGAAGTTTCAGGACCCACAACAGCCATGCTCACAATGTGTCTGGTACACATTTTTGCAATAGGTATTAAAAATACACACAGTACAATGCTTAAGGCAATAACCACATAAATTGATTCAATCAGTCCAGATGGTAACATGAATATAGCCTAAGTATACAATTGCAATTACCTAATAGAATACCTTACTCATGCCCTCCTGACCTTGAGGAGTTAGAAGACCAGCCTACTCTGTTGGCACAACAGGGGTCTCAGCAAGAGATGAGAGACTGACTGCATAAGAAACTGAAGACTATCTAAGTCTTCACATAGTACTTGTAATGAAAGTTTAGAAAGAAAGTCAAGAAATAATGAGAATGATGATCGCGAAACGTGCCTTACACTACCAGTCATGTGGGTTTATAGGCCTGTTTGATGTCATTTAGGATCCAATACTCAAAGCCAAAAACAGATTTCCGCATCCTAAGATACTTGTGGGTGCTTATGTTTGTTTGGATAATTAAATTAAGGCACCTCTTTCAATATGAATGAGTTAGTTGTCAGGTTGTGTCCTTGTCAATACTGAGGTTTTGGACATTCAGAGAAACACCGAAAGTCGTGTGCCTTTCCAACTTTTCTGTGAAAGTAGGATGTTTGGGGCATTGTCATGGCTCCTTCCCCACTTTGGCACGATAAATGCAGAAGTGGGGGCCTGCAAAAGTACCTCAAAACCTTATCTTTCCAGGCTTTGGTAAAAAACTTCCCCCCAAAATCTTAACAACCTAGATTTTGGGGATAAAGACTCCGCTGCCACCACCCAAGTAATGATAAGAAAACTAGGGGCGAGATCACTTGGGAAATTTCACCCCTAAAGTACAAACCAGGATACAAAAATTAACCAATACCAGATTAATAAAAAGAAAAGAGAAAGAACTTTTATTATCACCACAATATTCCTGTTGCAAGCATGACTAGATGGAAAAGTCACAAAGTAGTATACTTATGGGGGGAACCCCACCATGGGCCTAGAACTTAGTTACAAAGGAGAGCAAAAAGCATTTTTAAATGCACAGACATCAGATCCCATTTCCCAAACCATAAAATAATAAAACCTAACAGATTTATCTAAACTTTACCCTACTTACAGAAGAGTGAAGAACAGTCTATTCTTGGAGGGAGACATTCTGTCTGTCTCCCTCAGTAAATGGAGAGAAACTGTCCAGGACAAAGGAGGGAGAAACCAAACATTCCTTTGTCCTAGTTTGAAATTCCTGCCTACATTCCTATTGGCCAACTCTACCTTGCTTAGGTATGTTAACCCCTTAGTCCCCAGGCTCCTGGCTAACCCTCATGATCATGACAGGTATACTGCTCTTAAACTCAGACAATTATGTCATAACACCTGCATCTCTGAGATTGGCATCAGAAATCATGTACGATAATTCTATTTTCAGGACACAGAGGCTACATCTAGAATGCAAGCCTCTTCCGAAAGAGCGTCTAGACAACAAGATTTTTCAAAAAAGTGGCTCACTTTTTCGAAAGAGTCTAGACGCTCTCTTCCGAAAAAGCCCTGTTTTCATAGACAGCACCTTTTTTCAAAGATGACTTTAGAAAAAGGTGTTATTCTTCAGAATAAGGATTACTGCCGACAAAAACCACCGTTCTTTCTCGATTTACTGCTGACAGAATGCGTAGTCTAGATGGTGTACAGTTTTTCAAAAAGGCCACTTTTCTCGAAAAAACCCTGTAGTCTAGACACACCCAGAATGTCTGCATGCTGCATTGTACGTCAGCATGTTGGTTTTTGGGTGTGGCTTTGTGGTTGATCCAGCACATTCTAACATTTAGACTGTATTTCATATATGTAATATTTAACTCTATACCAGTGTTTCTCAATTGGTGCTCCGCGGAACCCTGGGGTTCCGTGGAGCAAAACGAGGGGTTCCGCGAGGAGCGGACGCCCCGCCCCCTCTGAAAAAGAGAGAGAGAGAGCCGGCTAGCCAGCAGAGGCATGGGTGGCGAGTTGTGTGGGCTCGTGGTGCCCATGCTCCAGCAATATTTGGAGCTGGAGCGGGTCCCGACCCCCCACCCCTCGCGAGTCCTCCCACCCCATCCCCAGAGTGTCTCGGACCCGGACCCGTCCCTGCCCCTGCCCCTGCCCCTGCCGTGCGCAACCTTCTCTGAGCTCCCCCTTGCTGGCTGCTGCTGCTGCCCTGTGCAGCGCGCCCAAACCAGTGGGTGGGGAGACGCCCGGACGTGACGTAACGTCACAGCCCGGGATTTTAAACTTGCTGGGCGCTGTGTTGCGCCGCGCGGCTGAGTCGTGGGTTCGGAGTCCGGGGACAGAGCACAGACTCCGGCCCCGCAAAGTGGAAGGCAGAAGGTATGGGAGAGGGAGGGGGGGGAGGGGAGGGGGCTTGTGCAGAGGGAAAGGAGAAGGGCTGGGAGAGGACGGTGCTTGTGCGGAGGCAGAGGGGAAGGGGAAGGCACCAAAAGGACAGGGTAGAGGAGAGACAAATGGCAGGGGGCCAAGTGCAGACAATGAGGAAAAGGGCAGGACGGGAGGTGTCAGTGGGAGGGGGACAGGGTGATGCTGGGAGGGTAGAAGGTAAGGGCATTGGGGGCTAGAGGGGTGAGGGGAGGTGCTGGGAGAAGGCTTGAAAGAAGGGGTGGGCATGAGGAAGGCTGGGATGGAGCAAGTCATGTGAGAGGGCACAGGGGCATGAGGGGAATGGGGGCAGAGGGTGGTGAGGGGTGGGCATCAGGGAAAAATGGAGCAAAGGGGGCAGGGAAGTGAAGGAAGGGGAGGCACCAGGAGGGTGCAGGGGTAAGAGAAGGTGCAGGTGCCAAGGGATTCTGGGGGTGAAGCAGAAGAGCAGACACCTGCAGTGGAGGGACCACCATCAGAGGAGAGATGCAGGGCAGGTTTGTAGAGGGAGGTGTTAGAAGAAGGGATGAGGAGGGTAGCTCACATGATCAGAGTGAAGCTACTGGAGAAGTGGGCACAGGGAGGAGAGAAGGGCTGGTGGAGGAGGGCAGGTTGCAGGAGGGCTGAGGACAGTGAGAAGAGCAGGAGTCAGGACAGCAGAGGAGGGTGAGGAGTGCGGGGGGGGGGGGGGACAGCAGGCACCAGGGGAGCTGATGGAGCAAAGAGAAGAGACATGGCAGCAGAGGGAAAAGGTAGAGGTTTAAAAATATTTATTAATAACTTGGGTGGCACATCCAAACAAGCCACATGAACTCAATACTGGTGCACAACACAAAATTCATTTTGCTCATGTGAGGAAATTCTTAGGCTATGTCTACACTGATTGTTTATTGCACAAGAACATCTTGCGCAAGTGTTCTTGTGCAAGAACACATCCACACTGCCATGTGCGAGCTGTGCTTTTGCACAAGAGCATCTATGGCAGTGTGGACACTCTCTTGCCCAAGAAAGTGCCGATGGCCATTTTAGCCATAGGGCTTTCTTGCTCAAGAAATTCATGTTGCCTATCTACACTGGCCTCTTGCAAGAATAGTTGCTCAAAAGGGCTTATTCCTGAGCGGGAGCACCGTAGTTCTTGCGGAAGAAGCCCTGACTTCATACATGAGAACGTTAGTGTACTTGCGTAAGAACACACGGCCAGTGTAGACAGGCAGCAAATTTTTGTGCAAGAGAGGCCGCTTTGTCGCAAGATCGTGCCAGTGTAGACACAGCCAAGGGGAGGGAGGAAGGCAGGGGCAGGGAATCAGCACTGGCTCAGCATATCTACATGGTTTGGGGGAAGGTGCAGGGAAATTGAGCTCAGCTGGGTTGCAGAGTGGGAGGTCTGGGGGCTGGGCTGGGCTGGGTGTGTGTGTGTGTGTGTGTGTGTGTGTGTGTGTGTGTGTGTGTGTGTGTGTGTGTGTGTGTGTGTGTGTGTGTGTGTGTGTGTGTGTGTGGAGCTCAGAGCTCAGTTTGACTGCAGGAGGAGGGAGGTGCCGGAACCGGGCTAGACTCAAGGAGAGGAGGGGCAGGGAATCGGCTCTGGCTCAGCAGTTTTGTGGGGCTTGGAGGAGGTGCAGGGAAACAGGGCTCAGCTGGGCTGAGGTGGATGGGGAGGGCATACAGAACAGACGGGGGCAGCTCAGCTGGGCTGTGAGGGGCTGCAGGGAACTGGTGCTGCACTCCTTGGATTGTGGGGATGGTTTTGGGGAGGTGCAGGGAACCAGCAGGGTGGGCAGCTTAGTTCGGTTGCAGGGGATAGAGGTGCAAAGAAGCCTAGTGGGAAAGGGGGAGAACCAGGAGCCCTGAAATGACCTCCTGGTCCAAAAATTCCTCATCTGGAACCAGTGAGGTCTAGAGGGTGCCAGATCAGGAGGTCCAACTCCTACCCAAGTCCTCCTCGCGCCTCCCTTGTAGCCAGACACCCTACATCCAGCCTGCTTCTGCACCCTACCTACCACCCAGACCTTGTCCCCTTCCGCCCCAGCTCCTCCCAGATCCTGCACCCCATCCCTATCCCGCCCTTGGCAGCCCTGCCATCCACCCTAGCACCGCCCTGGCCCCAGCACCTTGCCTCACACCCCAGGACTCAGCACCACCCTGGCCCTGGCCCAGGCCCCAGCACCCTGCCATCCATGCTAGCACCCAGCAGCACCCTGTTCCTTGTCCCAGCACCCTGCCAGTCACCCTAGTGCCCAGCAGGACCATGTCCCTGACCCCAGCACCCTGCTACCTGCTTGCCCCAGCACCCTGCCACCTGAGCCAGCATCCTTCCACCCAGCAGCACCCTCTCCGCAGCCCCAGCACCCACTAGTACTCTGTCCCCTACCCCCACCAGCACATTTGGGACCACATTAGTGAGGCTTGGGGGGTTTTGGAGGAGGGGTTTTTTTGGGGTTTTTTTTTTTGCATCTCGCTTGTGTGGCCCCAACTGACTTTTCTGTGGGTCAGTGACCTTTGACTCAAAACAGGTTCCTCACCCCTCATATATAAAGACAATGCTAAAACCTTTGAGTTTGACATAATATTTTATTTAAAAATGAAGCCTGGCCAACAAGCCCCAATTGGGACCAAACCTCATTTCACTGCAGCGCCATAACACTCCTGCACCACCTGACCCCAAATCTGAGCCTATCATACACTGGAACCCCTGTCCTGAGCCTCTTACGCCCCAAACTCCTGCATCCCCACATCCTCAGTCTTCTGCCACAACATTCCTCCACCATCCACACATCACAAATCTGTGTCCTGAGCCCATCATACTCACAACCTTCTTGCCCTGAGTCCTCACATATCCAGCCCAAACTCCTGCACCTCACATCCACAAGCCCTGGCTTGCTCAGCACCCCAACCTTCCACCTGAGCCCAACACTCCCAGCCTAGAGCCCTCCCGAGCCAACAGCCCCTTCTCCTGCATCCAAATTCCTCCCAGAGCTTGTACTTCTCACCCCTTCCCACACCCAAATCCTCATTCCCACCCCACACCTCACTCTCACTAGGTTGAGACAGGTATAAGGGCTGGGGATAGCAAGTGATGGAGAGGAGGGGAACAGAGCGGATGAGGCCTCACGGAAGGGAGATGGGGGGGGTGTCTCGGGGAAGGAATGTGATTTTCATGAATTGGTGGGTCCCTCTCTCTCCCCCCCCCTTTTTTTTTTTGCTTGACAAACCTAGGGGTTCCTTGAAATTCTGAAAAGCTGAAAAGGGTTCCTCGGCCAAATAAAATTGGGAAACACTGCTCTATACTATTATATTTAAAAAAAAAATTATATCTACTATGTTTACTTCTAATTAATCTATCCTACTGCCAAAGCAAACTTCTTACAGAATAAGATTCCTGTAGATTCTTGTGTTATTGCTAGAATGGAATGAAAACAGTGAACAGTTTATAGATTTCTATATCAGTTTGCAGGCAAGTAGGCAAGGTTAGACTTATAGGCTACAAGTTGCAGCACTGGCGAAAGTCGAAGTTCTTGGCATTCTGGAGGCATCTAACAGTGCCCTGCTCTGACCACTCTGGCCAGAACTTGTGCCTCTACTGCTCTCCAGGTGAACAGGAAAAGCCACAGGAAAGTTTGAATTTCATTTCTCATGTGGCCAGCATTTCATTTCCCCAAGTGTGAGCACACCTCAGAGCAGGCAGCACACCCAAGCAGCACACGTGGCCATGACTTCCAACACTTCCAGTCCCATGAGCTTCACTTTCCTGGGGCACAGAAGAGTACCAGCATGGAGTGTCGGAGAGATCTTGGACCTCATCGAGGCCTGAGGCGAGGAATTCATTCTCTCTGAGCCTCAAACTAGCAAAAGAAACCCTGACATTTATGCAAAGATAGCAAACTGCCTGGCTGCCAGGGACTCCAACAATGCAGAGTCAAAATAAAGGAGCTGAGGCACTCATACCACAAGACAAAGGAGGAGAACAGATAGTCTGGTGCACACCATTAACTTGTTGGTTCTATGATCAGCTGCATGCAATTTTCAGGGGGAGGAACCAACCAGCTTCCCAAGCCTGACTGTGGAGTCCAGCCAAGACACTCCTGGCATCAACATGGAGGACAGCAAGGTAGAAGAGTGGGAGGAGGAGGAGGAGGAGAATGGCCAGCCAGTGATTGGCAAGATCCAAGAACTTTTTATCATAATAGCACCAGTCCCCTCCTCCCAGGATGTCTTCAAGACAAGCACTGATCTCGGGGAGGGCACATCTGGTGAGTTCACAATTTGTTTTCTACTACAAGCGGGTTAAGGCAAATTGAGTGTGACGTGCAACATGCTCTGTGCCTACACAGTGCAGGGGGCCTGGAACAGCTTGCTAACGTGTCTGGAGATGGAGCAGGAATCCTCCTTGCACATCTCATGAAACTCTCAGATACGAACTCTTTGATCCTTCTCACAAGGTTTCTGGGGAGGCCCGCCTTATTCCCTCCTCCAAGATAGGACACCTTACTGCCAGGCCAGCAGTAAGTGGTCTGGTATCACTGAACCACAAAGCATTGCTGCATAAGGCCCAGGTTTCTGGCCACAATCAATCAGCATCTGCTCCCTATCACTCTGTGTGATTTGGAGACAACTGATATCTCGCATGGCAACTTGGATGAAGGAGGAATGGAAGCTATTAGCCGCTGCCTCATGGTTTCTGCCACTGTGAAAGTAGCAGTCTCCCTAGGAAGCCATCCTACTCTGCCAGCATGACTAGACCCCATGTCTGCCTCCTGCCTGAAGGCTTCTGTGGGCTGGGAAAGTAACACTCTCCCAGGAAGCCGTGGGTGCTGGACACAGAGGGAAGCTGCCCTACCCCATCTTCCCCCTTGCCTGCAAGGTCCTGAAACCTGGGAAAGTAGCATTTTCCCAAGAAGCCACATTTACCAGACACTGCCCTGCCCTGTCAGCATGACCGGACCCTATTCCCCCTCTTCTGCTTGCAGGCTCCTGTGGGCTGGGAAAGTAAACACTCTCCCAGGAAGTTGCATGTGACTGACACAGAGGGAAGCCCCCCTGTCCCACCAGCATGACCAAACCCCATTCCTACTTCTACCTGCAGGATTGTGCCCTGGCAGGACCACTACCATTCCTATCTCTGCACTAGTCCAGAGGTTCCCTTGAGAACTCTGCAGTGTACCTTCTGTGCAGTGGCCGCTTTAAAGCAAAAAACTTTGGCCTTGCACAGAACACAACTCCATTGTCTTTATGAAAACCTTTATTGTGTGTTAACTGATTAGGGTTAGGTTTAACACAATTTATCTCCTGTAATGTGTGCCCCTGTAACTTTTTGTTACAGTGGGAACAGCAGCCAGCTCTCTGCATATTCCCCTGAATCCACCAGCTGTCCACCTGGCACAGATCTGCAGGCAAAAACAGCTAAGGGAAGATATGTTCAAGGAGCAAATGGACTGGATAAATATGCTCCTGGAGGAGATGTGGGCCAAGTGCTAGGACAGGGTCGCAGAATGGGAGGAAAGGAGAGCAAGCAGGGAGTTACAGGTGAGGCAACAGGACAGTTTCATTGCCTCCCTGACGACAGTGATGGAGTGCCTGGCTGTGTGCCTGGAGAAGAACCCCCCTCAGAACCTTGTCTGCCCCAAGCAAAATAACTTTCCCTCCTCCCCCAGTTCCATAGCCTCCATCCCCAGGGGCCTCAGGACATGGGGGGTGGGTGTCTCAAAAGCAGCCTTAACCTCCAGGACCTTGGGAAATAAAAGGCTGTCCTTTGTGTGTTTCTACCCCGCCCCCCACCGGCTTTGGGTTACCATCATTGACTTCCTTTGTTTCACTGCTGTGTTCCCTAAATAAAAAAGCATGATCTCTGAACAACAGTCTCTTTATTGCATGTATTACATGAGTGGTGTGGGGGATTACAGGCAAGCACAGTGAATGCAGGGGCACCTCTCTGAAAGCAACATGCATGAGTCTCAAAACTAGCCATTCATAAAACTTTCTTTCAAAGCCTCTTGGATTTGCACTGAGCTGCACTGTACTCTCCTTATCACCCTGGTGTCTGGCTTCTCAAAATCTCTGGCTAGGCTCTCTGCCTCAGCCTCCCACCTTGACACCACAAAGGGACTGTTGCATTAGCTGAGGTCCACTTAGTCAGGAGAATCCTAAACCTTCCCTTTAAATGTCCAAAAGCATTTTCAACCACCATTCTGCACTTGCTCAGCCTGTAGCTGAACCACTCTTACTGCGGTCGAAGCTGCCCATGTACAGCTTCATAAGCCATGGGAGAAGGGCTAGGCTGGGTTGCCAAGGATCACTATTGGTATTTCCACTGATCCAATTCTGATTTTCTGGTCTGGGAAAAAAGTTCCAGTGTTCCTCCTTCTGAAGAGGCAGGCGTTCCTAAAGATGCACACATCATGCAGCTTTCCTGACTATCCCAAGTTGATGTTGGTGAAATGGCCCTTTTGATCCACCAGTGCCTGCAGAACCATGGAGAAGTACTTCTTGCAATTTATGTACTCCTTGGCAAGGTGGTCAGGGGCCAAGATGGGGATGTGTGTTCTGTCTATTGCCCCACTACAGTCACGGAACCCCATTACAGCAAAGCCATCCATTATGGTAACCATGTTTCCCAGAGTCACAACCCTCCATAGCAGAATGGTATTGATTGTCTTGGCTACTTGTGTAACAACAGCCCCCACTGTAGATTTCCCCACTCGAAATTGACTCCCAAATGATCAATAGCTATCTGGCATTGCAAGCTTCCACAAGGCAATTGCCACACACTTCTCCATGGTCAGAGTGGGTCTCATTGTGGTATTCTTGCACTTCAAGGCAGGAGAAAGCCCTTCACAAATTTCCAAGAAAATAGCATTGCTCATTTGGAAGTTTTGCAGCCACTGCTGATTGTCCTACTTCTGCATCACAATGCAGACCCACCAGTCTGTGCTTGTCTCACGGCACCAGAACCAGTGTTCTACTGTGTCCACAGGGTGGACTGGCACCTGCATTTGCATCAGTGCAAGGGCTTGCATGAATAGTAAATCCGTGGGATCTTGAGAGCAGTCTTCATCCTCTACCTGGCAGAGTGACATGCATACATTCTCAAAATACTACATCACTAGGCACACCAAGGCAGACATCAATATCACAATGATTTGATGCAAAATGGAATCCGTGCTCGTGCTGCTATGGCATCAGGGCCAAAAAAGGCATGAAAAGACTGTCTCCCACTGATCTCAAGCAAGGGGGAAGGGACTAGACGAGTGCATTATGGGATGCTGACGACATGAACCCATAACTGAACCCACTGTACAGTTTTGGCCCCAGCGTGCACTAGGAGCATAACCCAGAATGCAAACCAGTACTGGCACTGGTGGGATACTACCCACAGTGCATCACTCTCAAAGTTTATGGCAGGCTCCCTAATGGGGACATACTATTTCGGAGTGCACTGAATTCTTCCCTCCAGTGAAGACATAGACCTTCGACTTTGCAAAATTGGGTGACCAGACATCGACAATAATAGATTTGGCCCTATCTCGTAGTGTAGACAAGGCTATGTCCTTCTGTAGCACTGGCCCATGCTTTCTGCCACAGCTCCTGGGAACTGGTATACTGCCTCCCCATATACTAGAAGAAACTCTAAAAAACTCTGATTTTTGACATCTACATAAAATGCAAAACTTGCTAAAAATAAACCTTGAAAGATGCAAGAAATAACCCCCCCAAAACAAAAGCTCTAATTATAAATTACAGTTTTCTAGGTGTTTGGTTATTTATGTAGCTCATTGCACCAAATTTCAAAGACATTTATAATTGAAATGATGCATCGATATTATAAGCACATCTGATGCAGAAAAAGGTATATTTGTACACTTGACTTTTTTTTTAGAAGTAATTTAAACAGAAAGCTCTAAAATTATACCTAGACTTTAGTAAGGCATTTGATACAGTTTCGCATGATATTCTTATCAATAAACTAGGCAAATACAGCTTAGATGGGGCTACTATAAGGTGGGTGCATAACTGGTTGGATAACCGTTCCCAGAGAGTAGTTATTAACGGTTCACAATCCTGCTGGAAGGGTATAACAAGTGGGGTTCCGCAGGGGTCTGTTTTGGGACTGGTTCTGTTCAATATCTTCATCAACTATTTAGATATCGGGATAGAGAGTATGCTTATTAAGTTTGCAGATGTTACCAAGCTAGGAGGGGCTGCAACTGCTTTGGAGGAAAGGGTCATAATTCAAAATGATCTGGACAAATTGGAGAAATGGTCTGAGGTAAAAAGGATGAAGTTTAATGAGGACAAATGCAAAGTACTCCACTTAGGAAGTAACAATCAGTCTCTCACTTACAGAATGGGATGCGACTTTCTAGGAAGGAGTACTGCAGAAAGAGATCTAGGGGTCATAGTGGACCACAAGCTAAATATGAGTCAACAGTGTGACACTGTTACAAAAAAAGCAAATGTGATTCTGGGATGCATTAACAGGAGTGTTGTGAGCAAGACACAAGTCGTCATTCTTCTGCTCTACTCTGCGCTGATTAGACCTCAATTGGAGAATTGTGTCCAGTTCTGGGCACCACATTTCAAGAAAGATGTGGAGAAATTGGAGAAGGTACAGAGAAGAGCAACAAAAATAACTGAAGGTCTAGAGAACATGACCTATGAAGGAAGACTGAAAGAATTGGTCTTGTTTAGTTTGGAAAGGAGAAGACTGAGAGGGGACATGATAGCAGTTTTCAGGTATCTAAAAGAGTGTCACAAGGAAGAGCAAGAAAAATTGTTCTTAGCCTCTGAGGAAAGGACAAGACACAATGGTCTTAAACTGCAGCAAAGGAAGTTTAGGTTGGACATTAGGAAAAACTTCCTAACTGTTAGGGTGATTAAACACTGGAATAAGATGCCTAGGGAGGTTGTGGAATCTCCATCTTTGGAGATATTTAAGAGCAGGTTAGATAGATATCTATCAGGGATGGTCTAGATCAGTGTGTCTCAACCTTTTTTTTTTATAAAGTTCCCCTTTTTCAACAAAAAAGTACCCCCAACACCTACAGTTTTCACACAAACAAAATGTTTTTTACCATTGCAACACATTTGCTTAAACAATTTAATCGTAGCTGGGTGGGCGATGTAATTTTTGGGTGTAAAAAGCACAAAAATAATAAAGTGCTGTTAAAACTTAAAACAAAAATTCAGTTTTCTCCAAATTTCAGTTGTGTTGACGTACCCCCAGACTTCTCTTGAGTACCCGGAAGGATACTCGTACCACTGGTTGAGAAACACTGGTCTAGATGGTACTGGGTCCTGCCATGAGGGCTGGGGATTGGACTCGATGACCTCTCGAGGTCCCTTCCAGTTCTAATGTTCTATGATTCTATGAAAGTACAAGGAGCTTCTGAAGAAAAGAAAGTTGAATCTGTCACAGTGAGGAATGTGATTAATCAACTTTTTCAGAAAATGACCAAACCAGATACTAGGCACTGGAACCTGGTAAATACATAATACAAATAAATAACCAGGTCACAAGCCTTTACAACAGCAACAAGATTTTCCAGATGTCTAGGACATTGCTTCCATCAATAAATAGTGGTGCAAGAATAGGGATAGTTGCTTCAAAAATATCTTTATAAATAAAATTATAAAACTGAGGTTCCATTATGAGTTTTGGTGCCATTAGTGCCACCAGTCCTATAACATTTCCCTGTGATTTTTTTAAAGTGTATAAATTTGTCCTCACATCTCTATAACATTATGGCTTTCAGTGAATCCTCCAATTTTCTGTCTCTTCTGAATAGCTCTGAACCTTCGACTCTAAAATTGGAAATAGTTTCATTGCATTTTACTGTGTTTGCTATGTCATATGACCAAAACACTGTACTATAGCACATGCTCCTGGGTCAGAGTTAAGGCTGTTGTTGTAACTTAATTTCCCGATTTATGTGTGATTAGCATTCATTTTAATAATACTTCAATTTCATTTTTTTATGAATATGAAAAAACAGAATAAATGAAAAAGGTGCTAGAAATGTAGACTGAGAAATGCAAAAGATGGAAGAAAAGTGAAAGACACAATAGTGGTTGCAATCAAGTATTGTTTTAGTGGTTTACCCTTAATGTTTACTGCCCAATTAGTACTGAACAGTTTCTCTTGACTACATATTTATTTACTAATTTCCGTAGTTTCTATTTCCAAGGACTCTAGATCCTTGGAAATAGAATGTAAAAACAGTTAAACATATACTGAACAAAATAAAAAACAACAAATAGTCTGGTAGCACTTTAAAGACTAACAAAACATGTAGGTGGTATCATGAGCTTTCGTGGGCACAGCCCACTTCTTCAGATGACCGGAGTGTTGGAAGTCCAGACCTAAGAATAAATAAGGCAAGGAGGCGGGGGGGAGGAGATTGGGTAGATAAGTTTCAAAGGGATAGTCGAACCAGTTTAAAAAACAACAAATAGTCTATTAGCAGGGCTCGACAAACCGCGGCAAAATCCACTCGCCAGCTCCGCACCACACATGCGGCAGACCCACACTGCGCATGCGCACACCTCCAGTGAACGGGGCAACCGGCTGAAATCTACTTGCCACGGGCGAGTAGATAAACGGATTTATTGAGCCCTGTCTATTAGCACCTCAAAGTACCCAGACATGAACTAGTTCAAGACAGACCCAAAAGAGAAAACAACAGAATTCCACTTGTCATTACCTACAGTCCACAACTTAAACCCCTCCAACACATTATCCACAATCTACAACCTATCTTGGAAAATGACCCCTCAGTCTCAGAGGCCTTGGGGGAAAGGCCTATTCTCGCTTACAGACAACCACCTAACCTGAAACAAATTCTTTCTGGTAATCATGCTACACAGCTACATCATAAGCATCCAGGAACCAACCCCTGCAACCAACCCCGGTGCCAACTCTGCCCACACATCTATACAAGCAATTTCATCACTGGACCCAACCACATCAGCCACCAAATCAGGGGCTCATTTAACTGCACATCCAGTAATGTGATCTATGCCATCAAATGTCAGTAATGCCCCACTGCAATATATATTGGACAAACTGGACAGTCCCTACAGGAAAGAATTAATGGACACAAATCAGATATCCAAAAAGGCAAGACAGAAAAACCTGATGGGGAACACTTCAACCTCCCTGGACACTCATTCCGGGATCTACAGGTTGCTGTTTTGTTTCAGATCAATTTCACAAGCCAAATACACAGAGAAGGATTGGAACTCCACTTCATTCTCAAGTTTAACTCTCATGCAAATGGTCTAAATCGCAATAGTGGATGGCTTGCACATTATCAACCAACCAAACAATGAAGGTGTCAATGGTTCTTGATGTCTGTGTAGAATCTGATGTTAGTACTCTTCCTTTCCTAGTGCAAACTAATGGTTCTTATCAGCCTCTTTTAACTATTTAGTCTTTGAGGTGCTAATAGACTATTCGTTGTTTTTTAAGTTTTTTCCTGTTACAGACTGGTTCTGCTATCCCTTTGAAACTTATCTACCCAATGTCCTCTTCCCTCCCCCCCCCCCGCCCTTCCCTTATTTATTCTTGGTTCTGGACTCCCAACAGACTAACTTGGCTACCCTGAAACTTCTGAACAAAATAAGTGAGCCTTGAATTATTTCCTGAAGGTCAATGGATTCTGAGATTAATACTTTTCTAAAGAAAGTGAAATTACAAATTCAGAGACCCACAGATAAGAAAGTTCTGCCACTGGCTATGGAAAACTCACATGTAAGTATCAAAAGCAAATGCCTTCTAGCTAATCTAGCTCATGATCATAAAAAGGACACAGGATACATACGATTGGGTCAAAGACCACTGAAGTGTTTTTAATCATTAAGAGACTGAAGATGACAGTTAATAGCTGAATTTTATTTGTATATATCAAAGGCTTATGAAAATCTTAATTTTCCCATTCATAAAATGGAAATAATTCTTACTCTACCGTACAGAGCTGTTGCAAGTGTTCAGTTTGTAACGCCCTTTGACATTATATAAGTGCTAAATATTGTTAATGAAATCAATAAAAGCAGTTATTTTAATGACCCTAGTGCAAGTGGCATTCTCATCTATTCAAATACAAAACTAACCGCAGATCAGCCTTGCCAATTGTAGGGGGGGTACAAAGGGGACAATTGTCCTGGCGCTTGGCAACTCTAAGGCTATGTCTACACTCGTGGCTTTTTGTGCCAGAAATATGCAAATGAGGCTAAGCGTGGAATATCGCCAAGCCTCATTTGCATACCTACTGAGCCGCCATTTTTGCAGAAGAGGCACTTGCACCAGAAGGAGCTACACTGCCTTCTCTCGCAAGAAGAAAACCCTCTGCGCAATGTCACGCCGATTACTTTTTAGGAAGAACGGCATTGCTCAAGAGTTTTTTTCTTGCGCAAGAAGGGGCAGTGTAGACAGCTCTTTTTGGCGCAAGTGCCTCTTCTGCAAAAATGGGGCTCATTAGGTATGCAAATGAGGCTCGGCGATATTCCACGCTTAGCCTCATTTGCATATTTCTGGTGCAAGAAGCCGCGAGTGTAGACATAGCCTAAGGGGCCTGAGGTGCCCAGCTGTTGCTACTGCAGCAGCAGCAGTCCCAGCCTCCTTTGAATTGCTGCAGGAGCACCTGCATGGCTCTGAGGCAGGGTGGGCAAATACCAGCCCATGGGCTAGATCTGATCCACTAGGGTGAGTCTCTGGCAGACTTCCATACCACTATATTTACCTGCGCCTCTGCAGGTATGCGGAATCACATCTGGTTCCTAGCCAATGGGAGCTGCACTTGACTGTACCTGCGGAAGTGCAGGTAAATATAGTGGCAGTGGCCCACAAGGGGCTAGCTTTCGCGAACCGCCACTGTTTTATTGCCCACCCCTGTTCTGAGGGCTGAGGGAGGAAGGTACTAGAGAAAAAGCATGTAAAAGGCTGGATGTCTAGTTTATTAGGAATTCAAAACTGAAGTAAGATATAAAAACACATTAAATAAGACTGACTAATCATTATTTAATGAGGCTCCTTTGTAAAGCACTTTAATATCTACTGAGAAAAAACACTATGTAAAACCTAGGGGTTATTATTTAAAGTCTTTTGCTTCGAACAGTTCCTTCACTATGACAGGTTTCAGAAAGGAAGCTGTTTTATTCTGTTTCAGCAAAATCAACAAGGAGTCCAGTGGCACTTTAAAGACTAATTAGCACTGATATCATATCACACTCCTCTCTCTCTCTCTCTCTCCTCCCCCTTTTCCCCTCTCTTTCTTTTCAGCATCTGAGGAAGTGGGTTGTAGCTCACAAAAGCTTATGCCCTAAAATCCTAATACATTTGTTAGTCTTTAAAGTGCCACTGGAGTCCTCGTTGTCCTTCACTATGGAATCCTGACTGATTATCAGATTCACACTGTTACACATTGCAATTCATTCGCACAAAAGACATTGAACATATCATGCACAGATACTCTGTACATTCCTCATTTATTTACTTCTATTTCTAAGAAACCAAAATCCCTACCAGTTGTGGGGACTACCACATAGACAATATAAGTACGTCTTCTAAAAATAGTGATGTAATCTATGGGAAGAAAGAGCTAATAGTTTTATGTTTGTAATAGTTTACCTGTGGAGCAAGCAGAGGCAGCCTAATGTAAGCTAACAGCTGACTAAGATCTTTCCTTCTCTGTTCCAAATCATGTCGAACCCAAGTAAGCAGTGCATTCAGTATAGTTTCTTCATTTGGAATATTCATATCATCACTTGCCAAAAGCTTTGCAATTTCAGTGGCTGGCAATAATAAAAACTCCTGGTTTCTAATTACTTCCATGAAATTCTCCTGAAAAAGAAAAAAGTATTTTCAATATGAATACAGAAGCCTTTTGGTTTAGGCCGTTGTTATAGTTTGCTTCTGGAAGTTGGTAGAAACACAAAGAATTGAGATGCAGATTTTATTGAGTATAGAGTTACAACACACTGCAGAAATCGGCATGTTTGCAATGGCCTTCATTATAGGTGGACTGGTTTGTGCCAAATAAAAATTTCCTATGTATTAGGGTATGTCTACACTGCACGCTTATTTTGAAATATTCCGAAATAGTTTATTCGAAATAGCATGTCTACACACAAAAAGCTAATTGAAATAGCGCTTAACTATTTCAAAACAGAGCGTCCAACACTGATTGGACACTGAATAGTATTTAAGGCCATCTGGAACTACTTCAGGCAGGGCATCAGGTCAGCAGTTATTTCTCTGAGATGCTGCCTGAGGCTGAGACTTGTGCTTAAAGGGACCCCCCTGCACAGCCATTTCTCAGATTCTTCACCTTTACCTACCTCCTTGAGGGACAGCAAAGCCTTTGCTCTGACTGCTGTGGTTGCCCTTGCGGACACATCAGCTTGCCAGCCATGGAGCTGGAGCTGCCTCTGGGCACTTGACGGTTCTTATCTGTCATGCTGCAACTTCTGCAGCAGTTCCTGCAGGCTGTCCTCTCGGCCCTGCAGGAATGCAACCCCCAGTTGATTGAGGAGACTCTCACCATCTGTCAGGGAGCGCAGCTTTTCCAGCTGCACCCAACCATGCACCACCACTTCTGGTGGGTGGACAACAGTTCTGACTGGTGGGACCGGCTCCTTATGGAGCGGTGGGATGACCAGCAGCAGCTCCAGAACTTCCGCATACAGAAGGAGATCTTTCTGGAGCTCTGTGAGTGGCTCGCCCCTATCCTCATGCAATGGGACACACACATGCTAACTGCCATCCCACGGAGAAGCGGGTCGCCATTGCTGTGTGGAAGCTTGCCATGTCGGACAGCTACCGATCCATCGGCAACCAGTTCGGTGTGGAGAAGTTGACCGTTGGGGCTATCGTCATGCAGGTATGGCACTCTCAAGCTATTGTCCCAGGAGGGGAGGGGCTGAAGTGCTCGAATGGGGAACCCTAGGGAAAGGGGGGGTTGGTGAAAGTCCCCTTCCCTGGGTAGTGTTTCAGTCCCACCCTCACACAGCTCTGCTGAGGGATGGGCTATGTAGGGGGCTTCTCCTGGTGTGTGTGGAGAAGGGGGGTGAGCTCGGGGACTTCCCGAGGGCTCTGGCATCCTGTGATTCTCTGTTTGTCTCCTTCTAGAGGTGGTATGGGCCATCAACACCATCCTGCTGTGCAGGGTCATCCACCTCAGTGAAGTGGACCCCATCATTGCCAGCTTTGCTGGCATGGGCTTGCCCAACTACAGGGGGGGATATTGATGGCACCCATATCCCCATCCGGGCCCCCGACCACCAGGCATCTATCTATATCAACTGCAAGGAGTACTTCTTGATGGTTCTGCAGACCCTCGTTGACCACCATGGGCAGTTCACGGACATCTATGTCGGCTGGTTGGGGAAAAGGCGCATGATGCCCAGTGTTCGAAACTTTCTTTCCCGACTGCACCATCAGGGTCGGGGACATGGACATGCCACTGTGCATTGTGGCGGACTTGGGCCACCCTCTCTTGTCCTGGCTTATGGAGTTCTACACGCGACACCTTGACCCCAGCAAGGAGCGCTTCAATGCCTGGCTTGGCAGGGCCCGCATGGTAGTGGAGGGCGCCTTTGGGCATCTTAAGGTGAGATTCAGATGTCTCCTCACCCGTCTGGATGTTGGAGAGTGAAACATCCCCCCTAGTGGTGGCTGCATGTTGTGTGATCCACAATATTTGTGAGTAGAAGGGGAAGACATTCCTCCCTGGGTGGGGGGCAGAGGCTGGCTGGGTCGGCAGGGCTTTGAACAGGTGTATGTGCATCCGGGAGGCCCTGAGGCACAGTTTTTCACATGGACCCCAGTTACTCTCTCTTCTTGGCCTCCCCCCAGGAGCTTGTGTATCACCCCTCCCTTCCTTTCCTCCTTCACCCCTCCTTTCTCCCCCTTTCCCACAGAGACAATAAAACTAACATTGTTTTTTGTGTGGTTTTTATTTGGGGTCAAAGTAACTGGGGAGGGACTGGGCAAAGAACCTGGGAGAGGAGAGTGGGGGGAGATCAGGGGGATGAGAACCTTTGAGGGGGGAAAAGGGGTGAGGAGAGGCTCAGGGAAGGGAGTGGGATTGGCGCTTGGCTCAGTTGGTTCCACTCCTTTGTGTGTGGGGATCTTGGTGACCCATGGGTGGCGGGGGGGGAGTCTAGGAGGAGAAGCAGGATGTGGGGTTGGAACAGGGTCAGGCATGGGAGGTGGGGCAGGACCAGGAGCTGGGGCTGGAGTAGTAGAAGCAGGAGCTGGCTCCGTGCCGCTGAGGAGAGACTGGGAGGCCACGCACATGGTGCAGCCTTGCTGCATCAACTCCCTCCAGGTCTCTCTCAGCAATTGCATGTCCTCCTGGAGCCTCTGGTCTAGCATCTCATGCAGTTCCTCCTGCATTCTCTGGCACCTGTGGGTCCCCTGGTGTCACCCCCAACCCCTCCATGCAGCTGGTCTGGCTGTGGAAAAAGAGAGACAGTCAGTCATCCATGGAGACGCTGTCCCTGAAGCCCTGCCCTCATCTATGAGCCAAACCCGACAGTTCTTGGGTCAGATGAACATGATGTACTGGGAGCAAGGTCATCTGTGGCCTGGACAGTGGGCCCTTTCCTTCAGAGGAGTGGGAAGCCTCACTGCCCCAGGGACAAGCAGGCACGGGAAGTTGTCAGTCACACTGGGATCCTGCAGGCGGGAGGTGGCCCACGGACTGGCTGGGCTTGTTTCGGTGCTGTGCACATGCCAGGTCCGGCAGTGATAGTGTCCCAAGGGGAAACGACTTGTGGCCCAGGCCACTGGAGGAGAGGGGGAGGTGTGTGTGAGAAGACACTCCTGCCTCTGGGAGCGGGTGCTGCCTCGAGCATGCAGACATGCCCATGTGCTGCGTGCGACACTCCTGTGTGTGTGGGGCCATGTCCCCAGCCTCCTTCTAGTGGTGGCTTGTGGTGGGAGGGTGTCCCACCCAAGTGTCAGAAGTGTGGCCAGCCTCCCCAGACCCTATGAGCAAGAGCACAGAGGTGCTCTGGTGCAGCTTCCTGGGGCTGCATGGCTCAGACTGGTGCTACACATGAATCCATGTGCACAGATGGCAGCACCATCCCCAGGCTGAGAAGGCCGCACAAGGAGCGCCCCCAGCCCCTCACTGCCCACCACCGTCACCCTGTCTGTGTCAGGTACCTAAGGTCACTCACCTGATGTTCCTTCCCCGGCCTCACAGGATGCCTAGGACACATCCAGGCCACGGGGTACCGGCTCCAGAGTTAGGAGGGTGACAGTGCTGGCTGCATCAGGGTTCTCCTCTTCCCCACGACTGGCTCAGCCCCCCGCATGGGCAACAATGGGTGTCTCCAGCCCTGAGTCAACCACCAGGGGTGGGAAAGGGATTCCACTGCCCCTCAGGATGCAGTGCAGGTCCTGATAATAGGGGCAGAAGCATGGTTCTGCCCCAGAGCAGGAGCTGCTCTCCCTGGCCCTGGCATATGCCTATGGAGTTTCTTCACTTTCATTCAGACTTGCTCCTGGGTCTGGACTTGGCCCTTTGAGGCCAGGCTGTCAGCCACATGGCTGTAGATTTCAGTGTTGTGTCGTCTAGTGTGGAGATCCTGGAGGCTTTCCTCCTTGACCCAAACCTCAATGGGGGCCAGGATCTGCACCCCTGACCAGGACAGTGTGTGCCTCTTACGGCTTCTGGTAGGTTCCTGGGAGCACCAGATTGCTCCCTGGGAGTGGGGAAGGGATCTTGGGGGGCTCGAGGATCCAATCAGTTGGTGTGGCAGCTGCAAAGTGGCTCTACGCGGTCTGGGCTAGCTTCCTGCCATAAGCCCTTTCCCCTGTGGCTGCAGTTTTAAGGGCTGTGGGGAAGAGGAACTATAGAGTCCTGATGTGTGTGGCCAGAGTGGCCAGTAGGCCACCTGTGGGATTTCCTGGAGACCCCTTATTTCAAAATAATTCCAGCTGCCGCAACTACACACACCTTATTTCAAAATAGCTATATCAGAATAGGCGTTATTCTTCAATGAATGAGGTTTACAGAAGTTGGAAAAAGCCGTCCATTATTTCAAAATTATTTTGAAATAACGGAATTGCTGTGCAGACATTCGCATTGTTATTTTGAAATAATGTCAGTTATTTCGAAATAACTGTACTGTGTAGATGCACCCTAAATGAAAAGGAAAACAGTTTTAATTTTATCTTTCAGCTGGTTCTTTTGAATTGTATTGGATCATAAATCAAATACAGCTGAATAAAGTATATAGATCTATAGGGTCCAATGAGGAGGTTAGCTAAACAGAAATTAAAAGGTACAGTGACTAAAGTAAAATCCCTGCAAGCTGCATGGACACTTTTCAAAGGCACCACAACAGAGGCCCAACTTAAATGTATACCCCAAATTAAAAAACACAGTAATAGAACCAAAAAAGTGCCACCATGGCTTAACAACCGGGTAAAAGAAGCAGTGACAGATAAAAAAAGACATCTTTTAAAAAGTGGAAGACAAATCCTAGTGAGGAAAATAGAAAGGAGCATAAATTTTGTCAAATTAAGAGTAAACATATAATAAGAAAAGCCAAAAAGGAGTTTGAAGAACAGCTAGCCAAAAACAGAAAAGGAAAAGCAAAATGTTTAAGTACATCAGAAGCAGGAAGCCTGCTAAAAAAACCAGTGGGCTCTTTGGATGATTGAGATGCTAAAGGAGCCCTCAAAGATGATAAAGTCATTGTGGAGAAGCTATTCTTTGCTTCAGTCTTCACGGCTGAGGATATTGGGGAGATTCCCAAACCTAAGCCACTCTTTTTACGTAACAAATCTGAGGAATTGTCCCAGATTGAGGTGTCATTAGAGGAGGTTTTAGAACAAATTGATAAACTTAACAGTAACAAGTCACTGGGACCAGATGGCATTCACCCAAGAGTTCTGAAAGAACTCAAATGGGAAACTGAGGAACTATTAACTGTGGATTGCAACTTATCCTTTAAATCAGCTTCCGTACCTAATGACTGGAAGATAGCTAATGTGATGCCAATATTTAAAAAGGGCTTTAGAGATGATCCTGGCAATTATAGACTGGTAAGTCTAACATCAGTACTGGGCAAATTAGTTAAAACTATAGTAAAGAATAAAATTGTCAGACAAACATGTGGGTGAATATAATTTGTTGGGGGAAAGTCAACATGGTTTCTGTAAAGGGAAATCATGCCTTACTAATCTGCTAGCGGTCTTTGACGGGGTCAAGAAACTTGTGGACAAGGGGGATCCAGTGGATATAGTATACTTAGATTTCCAGAAAGCCTTTTACAAGGTCCCTCTCCAAAGGCTCTTAAGTAAAGTAAGTTGTCATGGGATAAGAGGGCAGGTCCTTTCGTGGATTGATAACTGGTTAAATAATAAGAAACAAAGGGTAGGAATAAATGGTAAGTTTTCCGAGTGGAGAGAAGTAATTAGTGGGGTCCCCCAAGGGTCTGTCCTGGGACCAATCCTATTCAACTTATTTATAAATGATCTAGAGAAAGGGGTAAACAGTAAGGTGGTAAAATTTGCAGATGACACCAAACTTCTCACGATAGTTAACACCAAAGCAGACCGTGAAGAACTTCAAAAATATTTCATCAAACTAAGTGATTGGGCAACAAAATGGCAAATGAAATTCAATGTTGATAAATGTAAAATAATGCACATTGGAAAAAATAATCCCAACTATATATACACACAATATGATGGGGACTAATTTGTCTATAACTACTCAGGAGAAAGATCTTTGAAAACATCCACTCAGTGTGCAGCGGCAGTCAAAAAAGCAAATGGAATGTGAGGAGTCATTAAAAAAAAGGATAGAGAATAAGACAGAAAATATCTTATTGCTTCTATATAAAACCATGGTACGACCACATCTTGAATTCTGTGTACAGATGTGGTCACCTAATCTCAAAAAAGATATACTGGTATTGGAAAAGATTCAGAAAAGGGCAACAAAAATAATTAGGGGTTTGGAACGGGTTCCATATGAAGAGAGATTAAAAAGACTTGGACTTTTCAGTTTAGAAGAGGAGATTAAGGGGGGAAACAATAGAGATCTATAAAATCATAACTGGCATGGAAAAAGTGAATACGGAAAAGTTATTTACTTAGTCCCACGATAAAAGAGCTAGAGGTCACCAAATGAAATTAAGAGGCAGCAGGTTTAAAATAAACAAAAGAAAGTTTTTCTTCATTCAGTGCACAGTCACTGATGGAACTTCTTGTCAGAGGATGCAGTGAAGGCTAGAACTTTAACAGGGCTCAAAAAAGAATTAGATAGATTCATGGAGGTTAGGTCCATCAATGGCTATTAGCCAGGATGGGTAGGAATGGTATCCCTAGTCTCTGTTTCTCTGGAGGTGGGTGACAGGGGAGGGATCACATGAGGATTACTTGTTGTGATCCCTCCCTCTGGGGCATCTGATATTGGCCACTGTCGGCTGACAGGATACTGGGCTAGATGGACCTTTGGTCTGACTCAGTATGGCCGTTCTTATGTTCTTATCAAACTTGAATGCTTTTTTAATACCACTGAAAATAGCAAGATCACAATTCCTGAATCCTCCTTTGCAGGGGAACAAGAAGGCATAAGGTGGAAAGTGTCTATGAATCAAAATAAGTATATGAACAATGCAGTGGAAGAGCTGTAGCTCGCCCAGGTCAGCTGACCTGGATTTGGAGGGCTTTAAAATGGCACTGTAGATGTTTGGGCTAAGGTTGGGCTGATACAGGCTCTGAGACTCAGTGCTGCTGTTTTTTTTATTTTAGTGTAGATGTACCCAATGTGGTCTGCTCTTAGAATAGCTCATCTATATGTTTCCTTTTACTCAGAGATTGTAGTAACTTCATGATCAAGTCCAAAATTTAGCTGACATTATGTAGCTGAATTTTTGAAAAGCATTTGATTCTATCTCTAATCTTACTCTCAAAATTAATTGAAATTAAATATATAGACTGAAAACTGTCTGAATCACTTTTTAAAAAAATAAAAATAAAAACCAAAATATCCATGAGGTGGCTGTGAATTCAATAAGGGGACTGTGCAGACATAAGAGTGAAGACTAGCCCTATTTAATATCTTCATTTGATCTAAAAGTAGTAAGCTTCATGTTAGTGAAATTTACAGAAAATACTAAATTGCAAAGATCTTCAATTTTGAAAAGGGCAAGTTAATATCTCAGAAGAAAAATAATTCAATAACTCAAAACACAGATTTAATAAGAACAAAACCCAAGAGCGCTGGTGAGAAATACTGCTAAAAATGACATTGCAAATGAGATTTGAATTTGCAATACAAAATGGCAATAAAAATGTCCATTACAGTTTTGGATTGCATGAGCACTGGACTTATCACAGAGGAAGATGATTATTTTTACTATGGATCTGGCAATACATTAATTATTGGGTTCAGTTCTGTGCATCTTATTACCAGAAAGATATTGACAAATTAAGGGAACTCAGGGTACGTCTACACTTGCTCCCTAGTTCGAACTAGGGATGCAAATGTAGCCAACCGAAATTGCTAATGAAGCGGGGATTTAAATATCCCGCGCTTCATTAGCATAATCTCGCCCGCGTGCTATTCCGCTCGCCAGCTGATTCGAACCAGGAAGTGCGCTCCGGGACGTGGTAGTTCGAATCAAACCCCTTGGTTTGAACTAACGTTACTCCTCAAAAAATGGTGAGTAACGTTAGTTCGAACCAAGAGGTTTGATTCGAACTACCGCGTCCCGGAGCGCACTTCCTGGTTTGAATCAGCTGGCGAGCGGAATAGCACGCGGGCGAGATTATGCTAATGAAGCGCGGGATATTTAAATCCCTGCTTCATGAACAATTTCGGTAGGCTACAATTGCATCCCTAGTTCGAACTAGGGAGTAAGTGTAGACGTACCCTCAGAGAAGAGGAACAAAATCTACAAAGTCTGGATGGATTAATTTATGAGGAAAGATTAAACAAGTTAAGTATGTATTAGTGTGACTAAAAACATAAAAGAGGACAGGGTATATCACTGTCTACAAATTTCTGTTAAAATTTCTGTTAAATTTTTAAATAGCGTCTTCAAGTTTTCTCTCATTGCCTCTCACATTTGGCAGGTGCTTCTCATAAATGTTCATAAATTTGCCTCATTATTCACATTTATAACCCTCCTCTCTGCCACGTTACCTTCAAACAACTTGACAGGACTGGGATGCTGCGAAGTTGAGATCACTGCCTATGATGTTGACCGATATTGTTGCATCATTTTCTTACACTTGCTTGTTTGTCTATATCCATCTGCTGCCTCCTATCTTACACTAGGAGTGCATCTAGACAGCACCCTTCTGTCGGAATAAGCTATGCAATTTGTGCTATGCAAATTGCATAGCTTATTCCGAGTATAGGTTAAAAGAGCTTATTTTGAAATTTGGTGCTGTGTAGACAAGCACCAAATTTCAAAATAAGGCACTATTCCAACAAATCCCTTAACGTTACAGGGATGCCGGAATAGCATGCCTGCTATTTTAGGAAATAGGGGGCACATTTAAAGAGGCGGCATTGCTATTTCGGGATACATCTAGTGTCCCAAAATAGTGCCATGATCTAGACGTATCCTAAGAATATATTTATACTTTCTGGTTGCTACATATGCACTAGGTCTATTTCTCCATCCCTATCCCAGTCTCTATTTCTGAGTTTTTCTCCTCATAAATAGTCAGTATTGATCTCTGTTACAGCTCATGAATCACTCAAGCAGTAGAAAGCTGAACTTGATCCAATTCTTATAATATTTTAGCACTAATGTGCTTCTGAAAACCAGCAATAAAAACATGATTGCTCACTTTTCACTTGCTTTAAAACTTGAAAAAGCTCTGAGCAGAAGCTGCAGCAGAGATAATAGAGCTGTCTTTATTATACTATTGGACAGCACTGGTTTATATTCACTCCATGTTCAGAAGAACTGTTCCCTCTAATTTTTTATGTCCATGTGCAGAATGACTTACATCACTTCCATATTGGTGCACATAATAGATCACATAACCAAAGTCATTCAACACACAGAGTGTGTGTGATGCGGGTGGGGCTGAGGGGTTGGGGTTAGGGATGTTAAATATCAGTTAACTGAATAGTCAATTAACCTCATGAATTCTTATTGGTTAGTTGACTATTCTATAGTCCCTGGGCAGCCCCTGTCCGTGGGGGAAGGGTCTAAGTTCCCAGACCCAGCACAAGCCAGAACTGAGCCAGGCTGCCTGCCCACCTGGCTCCTAATACACTTTAAATGCATAGCCACAGTGGGGGTAGGTCCAGGACCCAGTGAAAGGGGTAGGGTGGGAGGGGAGGGGGGAAATGCATGTAGTCTATAGCATTAACCTATAAGCTTTTGCTTATTGGTTAATTGGCTATACTATTACATCCCTAGTTGGGGTGAGGTCTCTAAATGGGGGGTCTGGTTTGGGAGAAGGCTCCAGGCTGAGGTAGGCAGTTGGGATGCAGAAGGGAGTGACGGTTCCAGATGGGGGTGTGGTCTCTAGAGTGGGGCTCCAAGGCTAGGTCTATACTACAGAGTTTTTGTGCAAAAACTTGCGGAGCGTCCACACCTCAAGCGCATTTTTGTGCAAGTAAAACGAAAGAACAGAGGGGTTTTTCTGGTGTAGGTATTCCTCCTTCTACGAGGAATAACTCCTTTTTTCGCAAGAACTCTTGCGCAAAAAGGTGTGTGTGGACAGGGAACAGGAGTTTTTTGTGCAAAAAGAGGCAATCGAGAAAAGCATAGGTGCCCTGGTGGCTATTCTGTGCACAGCAACCAGAGTTTCCTTTTGAGAGCGCATCCATGCAGTCTGGACGCTCTCTTTTGCAAAAGCGCATCGCTTTTTCGTTGCGCTTTTGCAGTGTGGACATGCTCTTGTGCAAGAAGTTTTTGCAGAAGATCTCTTCCTCAAAAAGCTTCTTGCACAAGAAGTCTGTAGTGTAGACATAGCCCAGATGAAGGGTTTGTGGGGCAGGAGGGAGCTCCAGACTGAGGCCAAGGATTTGGAATTCAGAAGAGGGTCGAGGCAGAGGTTGAGGTGCAGGAGGGGATGAGGACTCTAGGCTGGGCCTGCAGATGAGGGGCTTGGGGTACAAGAGGAGGTTCCAAGTTTGGGGAATGACTTAGGCTTTGTGGTCTTTGGATTGGAGCCAAGGATTAGCGGCTTGGGGTGCAGGAGATGGTTCTGGGTTTGGGAGGGCTTAGACCTGGGCTGGGGCAGGGGTTTGGGGTTCAAGCTACCTGGACTGCTCCTAGTCAGTTACACAAAGGCAGGCAGCTTGGTGCCTGCCTATCCTGGGACACTGCACTAAACCCTGGAAGCGGCCAGCTGGTCTGGCTTCTGGGAGGGCATGAGCCTCCGCAACACGCTGTGCATACTGCTCTCGCCTTGAGCATTTGTGGGAACCAGCCAATGGGAGTGTGGAGCTGGTGCTCAGGTAAGGGGAACACTCAAGTGTCCCATTGCCCCTCCATCTAGAAGCCAAACTTGCTGTTGGCTGCTTCCCTGCCAGTCCCATCACAGAGCTGCCCCCGCTGCAGCAACTCCTTGCTAGGACCAGTGGGGAGGGGCCTCTCACGCCTGGCCACAGCAGCTCTATGCTGGGGCAAGAGGAGCAAGGACCCTCTTCCTCAGCTTTGGGGCATAGGCAGAGGCATCTCTCCCCACTGCAACCCCCTGAACGGGGCTTAATAAATAGCAAGCTGCACAGACACTTACAGGGAACTTGACTCAGAAGGGTTTTTTTTTTTGTAACTTCAAAGTCTAGAAAATTAAAAATTAACAGAATATAAGATTGGATTCTGCAGAAGTTGATGGTACCTGCCTAGAAAAAGTTTCCTATTCATGATAGGCAAGTGGATTTTTCAAGCCCTGAAAGAAGTACAGGCCATATTTCTGTTGTTTAAAAATACTTACTTCCCTTTGCTTCACTTTTTTGAAAGGAAGAAAAGCTAGATATTTCACTGAGTAACTATGTACATAGAATCATGGAGTTGGAAGAGACCTCAGGAGGTCATTGAGTCCAACCCCCTGCCCAAAGCAGGACCAACCCTAACTAAATCATCCCAGCCAGGGCTTTGTCAAGCCGGGACTTAAAAACCTCTAGGGATGGAGATTCTATCACCTCCTCAGGTAATCCATTCCAGTGCTTCAACAACCCTCTTACTAAAATAATTTTTCCTAATATCCAACGTAGACCTCCCCCACTGCAACTTGAGACCATTGCTCCTCTTTCTGCCATCTGTCACTACTGAGAACAGCCTCTCTCCATCCTCTTTGGAACCTCCCTTCAGGTAGTTAACAGCTGCTGTCAAATCCCCCCTCACTCTTCTCTTCTGTAGACTAAACAAGCCCAAATCCCTCAGCCTTCTTTATCAACTGCTTTCTAAAGAACTAAAAGAGAATAAAAATGGATTTTTTCTTAATGGATTGAGGATAATTAGAGGCTACATAGGTGACCAGATGGGTCACAAGACAATGTCTGGAGTTCTGGATTCTCTTCCCAGTTTTGCCATTCTGTAGGTACAAGACCCTTGCCTAAACTTTTACACCCACCCTCTTTTATAAAGCAGATGATGACCTATACATGAAGAAACTATGTAAGAACTAAATATTATTACTATAAAGCAATCACAAGAACATAAAAACATAAGAATGGCCATAGTGGGTCAGACCACAAGTCCATCTAGCCCAGTATCCTGTCTTCTGACCGTGGCCAATGCCAGGTGCCCCAGAGGGAATTAAAAGAATAGGTAATCGTCAAGTGATCCTTCCCCTGTCTCTTCCCAGCCTCTGACAAACAGACGTTAGGGACACCATTTCTCCCCATCCTGGCTAATAAGCATTAATGGACCTATTCTCCATGAATGTATTTAGTTCTTTTTTGAACCTTGTTAAAGTCCTGGTCTTCACAACATCCTCTGGCAAGTAGTTCCACAAGCTGACTATGTGAAGAAATACTTTCCTTTTGTTCGTTTTAAACCTGCTACCTATTAATTTCATTTGGTGATCTCTAGTTCTTGTGCTATGGGAGCAAGTAAATAATTTTCCTTTATTTACTTTCTCCACACCAGTCATGTTTTTATAGACTTTTATCATACCCTGTCCTTAGTCTCCTATTTTCCAAGATGAAAAGTCCCTGTCTTTTTAATCTCTTTTCATATGGCAGCTGTGCCAAGTCCCTAATAATTTTTGTTGCTCTATTCTGAACTTTTTTCAGCAATAAGGTATCTTTTTGGAGATGAGGCGACCACATCTGCATGTAGTATTCAAGATGTGTATGCGCCATTGATTTATATAGGGGCAAAAGATATTCTCTGACTTATTCTCTATACCTTTCTTAATGGCTCCTAACATTCTATTTGCTATTTTGACTGATGATGCACATTGAGTGGATGTTTTCAGAGAACTATCCACGATGACTCCAAGATCTCTCTCAAGTAGTTATAGCTAAATTAGTCTCTACCATTTTGTATGTATAGTTGGGCTTATTTTTTCCAATATGCATTACTTTACATTCATCAACATTAAATTTCATTTGCCATTTTGCTGCCCAATCACTTAGTTGGTGAGATCTTTTTGAAGCTCTTCATAGTCTGCTTTGGTCTTAACTATTTTGAGCAGTTTAGTATCATCTGAAAATTTTGCGACCTCACTATTTACCCCTTTCTCCAGATCAGGTATAAAAGGTTGAATAGGATTGGTCTCAGTACAGACCCTTGGGGGATACCGCTAGTTACCTCTCTTCATTCAGAAAACTGACCATTTATTCCTACCCTTTGTTTCTTATTGTTTAACCAGTTATCAATTCACGAGAGGACCTTTCCTCTTATCCTATGACAACTTATTTTATTTAAGAGCCTTTGGTGAGGGACCTTGTCAAAGGCTTTCTGGAAATTTAAGTACATTATATCCACTGGATCCCCCTTGTCCACATGCTTGTTGATACCCTCAAAGAACTCTAGTCGATTAGTCAGGCATGATTTCCCTTTGCAGAAACCATGCTGACTTTTCCCCAACAAATTATGTAACTGAAGTTCTTCAAAATGTGCATCCCTGTGGGTGCTCCATTCCAGGTGATGATGCGTCTCTCCACGTTCAGTTGGAGAGTTTTGCAGCAGTGCCCATATGGTGCACACTCATGGTGCTTATATTGCATAACACTGGTGTTTGAAGTATCATGTGTGACTCGGAACTCTTAGTTCCATCTCTATCACAGTGTGTGCTTCAGATTCTGAAGTAGAGGGGAGGAGGGCATGTAGGAGAACAGCCACAGGGACGCACATCTTGAAGAATCTCAGTTACTGCACAAGGTGAGTAACCTTCATTTTTTAACATGTCCTTGTGTGTTCTCCACTCTAGATGACCAGGGCTCGACAAATTATACAATCTACTCACCTGTGGCGAGTAGATTGTAACCCGGAAGAGTCGGGTTCGGGCGATCTGCGCATGCGCAGAACGATCTGCGCATGCGCAAATCGCTGGACAGCGTGGCTGGCGAGCGGGGCTCGCCGCGGTTCGGCGAGCCCTGTAGATGACTGTACATAAGTGCTCTTTTCGGATGATAGGGGCTTCAGAGTTGGTAAGATAACTAGGCATAGTACCCCATTGGTCATGTCAGGTATGTACTCCAGGGTCTTGTATGATTGCGAAATGCAGAGCTACTCAACACGTGGTCCATGGGCCACATGCGGCCCACAGCCCATTTGTTTGCGGCCTGCGGTGCAGTTTGGGTTTACGCAGGACTCAGCACATGGCACATGTGAGTGGGAGCTAAAACAAAAAAGAAGTCAATATAATGGTCTTCCGTTGATATGCATTTTTAGTAGATAAATTGCTGTCATTGCTCGACTGTCATTGCTCAATAAAAGTGCTGTCATATGGGTGGAAATTGAGTAAATATTGCATTTTATTAATATCAGCAGAACTGACTTAAATGGGGCCTGCGTGTTGTGTCGTCTTGCCTTAATCTTTGTATGCATGCCTGTCAGTGTGAAAGAAGCTATTTGCACATATATTTGCTTGCATATGCAACCACACTTAAGTTGCGGCCCTCGGCATGTGCTGTATCATTGTGGCCCCCAGAGCTCCCAAGTTGAGTAGTCCTGGCATAATGTTTGGCAAAAATGTGTTCAGAAACACACATGGCGGCTTTGCAGACGTCCACAAAAGGGGGATGCTATTTAGGAAAGCTACGGATGCTGACATGGACCTAGTAGACTATGTCTTGACTGCCGATGGAAGTGTGACATTACACTCCATATTCTTTCATGAAAATATGCTTATGATATGAATATGACATAGCGGAGATTTACTTTATGAAGGATGGCTCACATAAGATATCATTGATAACATAAGATGGCTCACATAAGATAAGGTGCATAACTGGCTGGATAACCGTACTCAGAGAGTAGTTATTAATGGTTCACAATCCTGCTGGAAAGGTATAACAAGTGGGGTTCCGCAGGGGTCTGTTTTGGGACCGGCTCTGTTCAATATCTTCATCAACAATTTAGATATTGGCATAGAAAATACATTTATTAAGTTTGCAGATGATACCAAGCTGGGAGGGGTTGCGACTGCTTTGGAGGATAGGGTCATAATTCAAAATGATCTGGACAAATTGGAGAAATGGTCTGAGGTAAACAGGATGAAGTTTAATAAAGACAAATGTAAAGTGCTCCACTTAGGAAGGAACAATCAGTTTCACACATATAGAATGGGAAGTGACTGTCTAGGAAGGAGTACGGCAGAAAGGGATCTAGGGGTTATAGTGGACCACAAGTTGAATATGAGTCAGCAGTGTGATGCTGTTGCAAAGAAAGCAAACATGATTCTAGGATGCATTAACAGGTGTGTTGTGAGCAAGACACGAGAAGTCATTCTTCCACTCTACTCTGCGCTGATTAGGCCTCAGTTGGACTATTGTGTCCAGTTCTGGGCACCGCATTTCAAGAAAGATGTGGAGAAATTGGAGAGGGTCCAGAGAAGAGCAACAAGAATGATTAAAGGTCTAGAGAACATGACCTATGAGGGAAGGCTGAAAGAATTGGGTTTGTTTAGTTTGGAAAAGAGAAGACTGAGGGAGGACATGATAGCCGTTTTCAGGTATCTAAAAGGGTGTCATAAGGAGGAGGAGAAAACTTGTTCATCTTGGCCTCTGAGGATAGAACAAGAAGCAATGGGCTTAAACTGCAGCAAGGGGAGGTTTAGAGTTGGACATTAGGGAAAAAGTTCCTAACTGTCAGTAGTCAAACACTGGAATAAATTGCCCAGGAGGTTGTGAATCCCCATCTCTGGAGATATTTAAGAGTAGGTTAGATAACTGTCTATCAGGGATGGTCTAGACAGTATTTGGTCCTGCCATGGGGGCAGGGGACTGGACTCGATGACCTCTCGAGGTCCCTTCCAGTCCTAGTATTCTATGATTCTATGATTGGAATGACTATGATTTACTGAATGTGATTATCTAATTTAAATGCATGTATCATTTCTGTATCTAAAGTTAGGAATATGGACCATGTAATAATTACATCTGGGGGTATATATGGGAGACATCCATCAGACAACAGGCCATCAGACTCAAGAGGACATTAGGAAGAAACAACAAGATTGCAAAGATACTAATCTCTCTCCTTTCTGATAGGTGTCTTAACTAGGTCAGGTCAATCTGTCATTTGATACTAATAATTATCTTGGACTTGTAATTTTCCATTAAAAGCGGGGAGGGGGGCAAGTTTGGGAATTAAGTTTTATGTAAGGCAGGAATCTTTATTTAAGGATGGGGAGACAGGCAAATGTGACTCTACTCCATTTGCCTGCCTGACCAAGAAGAAAGATAGCTAAAGACACGTGAAAGGAAAACAAGGGGGCAGTCCAGAGTGAGAAGGGATCCAGTCTGAAAAAGGGGTATAACTAGAACACTAAGCTACAGAAACTTTGCAACCTGCCTAAAATAATATTTAGGGTAAGAAATTACATTTGCAACCTGTCTCTTAAGTGCGTTAACCTTCGCTTGTATATTCTGTTTTATCTACTCAGTAATCTGCTTTGTTCTATTTATCTCTTATACCCTCTTAAAATCAACTTTTTCTAGTTAATAAACTTGGTTTTGCTTATTCTGAACCCAGGTTCATGCAATTTCTAAATGGGGAAGGGGAAGGAAATGTGCACATCTCTCTTCACATTGAGGAAAAGGGCAAATTTTCATGAGCTTGTGCTGTCAAGACTTTTCTATACTGTGCAAGACGATATAACTTTGGGCCTTCACTCCAAAGAAGGTGGGCACCTGAGTACTGGGATGAGTTCATTAAGCTGAGTCTTCCTACAAGTGATCTCGGTGTCTGTGTCTTTTTGTAGCAGGATGTGGCCCTGCCTGTGTGTGTGCTAAAGGATGCTTAAGAGCCTGGCTCAAGAAGACAGATTAAAGGGGGCACATGCTGGCAGAACAGGTAGACATATCTTAGCACATCAAGTGGCACCTTGAAAGAAGGCAACCCATGACAGGCGGCTATGTGCCTATTCGTTGATAACATGAGCGAATGCACCCATCTATCTTTTTAGAGTGACTCTGTGTGGATGTGGATGTAATCCTTGGAGCATTCAACAATAGACACAAAGAGTTTCAGAGAAGCTCTAAACAGCTTCTGTCCAAGTAGAAAGCTAGGGCCTTTTCACGTCAAGAGTGGGTGGACTCATATCCAGGTAGAGGGTTTGAATGCTCCCAAGGAATCATTTGGTGATTGGGTAAGCGAAGATCTTCTGGTGAAAAATGGTGATAGTCACTAGGTGGGCCCTCACTGAAGTGATGGAGAGGCCAGATTGTTTTAATTCTAGGAGGTAATCTAAGAGTAGTGGGAAAGATGCAGATGTTGCATTAGTTTGTTTGGCGATGCACTGTGCTGTATATTTCTTCCACTAATATAAAGTAGTTGCCATGTATAGAATATTTTCTAGTGTAGAGCAGCACCCTCTGAACCTGATCAGAACAAAATCTGAATGCAGTGTCAGCTGTGTACAGGGAAGCCTGGAGAATGTGCAATCGTCTGTCCTTCAGAGATCAGAAATTTAAAATTGTTTTTCCCCCATCAGGATGTCATTAAATAAATCCATGAATTTTCCATAGTTCCTGTGATCATATTTGGCGAGTTATGACACCATTTGACACTCTAAATTTGAGTGTGGATGAAGAGTTTATTTTACAGCCAAAGAGATGAAACCTCTTCATCTTCATTGGGAGAAGATTAGAAATGCTGCTGGTTGCTCCTTTGGTTGGCTGTCTCCACTATCTGATCCCTTTGAGGGACTACATTTTCAGTCCCCTCTTTTGCAAGTTGGTGTAATAGTGCCTGGAGTTTACCACATTGTCTTCGCAGGTTCTATTATAGCCCCATTGATTAGCAATGCTAGCTGAGAGAAGGAAGATATTTGTAAAATGTCAGTTAATTCAGATTGAGCTTCTAACACCTTCTCCAGGGCAATTCAGTAGCTAGCCTTTTGATTAAGTCCTAGAAGTGGGTGAAATCATCTGCAGTGGTAAGTTGTGAGGACATAACTTCCTCATCCGGTGAAGAGGGTGAATGACTGTTGGGTGGAGAAATGTCAGGAGCAGTGTCCTCTTCCTGCTCTCTCACTGATATCTTCCAGGCTGTCTCAGAGGATGGAGGTGGTGATTTGATATCATTTTAATGTGGACCATAGCATCTGTTGTATAGCCAGTTCTTATGATCTTGAGAACCCATTGGTCCAAAGTAATGAGAGCCCATTGGTGGGAGGGTCTTAAACAATGATGGAAGTGTGGATGGTGAACACCAGATATGCAAGATGGTCACTCATGCCCTCAACCACATCTTCAAATTTGTTGCTTGGGTGCTGCCAATTGAGGTGCAGACAGCTGGGTATGTTGAGCTCTTCTTCTATTGGGCCATTGTTTCGAACTGTTATCGAACAGTCTCTGATGTTACCTTTGGTCTCCCTTGACCGCTGGTATTGAGTGTATCTCCTTCTCTTATTGGGTGGTGTGTACATTCCGAGTGTTCAGAAGGTTGTGTATGAGTCAGTCTTGGCTGTGAAAAGCTGAGTCCCGTCAAAGGGTGGGTCCTCTACTTTGGTTTGTAGATCCCTGGGAACACCAGATGACTGCAGCCATGAGGCATAACTATTGCTGTTGCAGTTGACTGGTGTTAAGGGGCAGGACCACTCGATGGTCCGGAAACACCAAAGTTGGGGTCTGTGCCCGCTTTCTGCAGGGCAAATACGGCCCATAGTCCCAGTTCCTCTCAAATATCACTCTACCAGGGTACCTATGGCCTTCCAGTCTCATTCCAAACACAGTCCCTTCTAGCAGGGTATATACAGCCCTGCGGCCCTAGTCCCGAAATACAGTTCTCTCTACTAGAGTAAACACAGCCTCACAGGCCTAGTCTCAAAGTACAATTCCCTCTATTAGGGTAAATATGGCCCTGCAGGCCTAGTCCCAAAGTACAGTCCCCTCTAGCAGGGTACATACGGACCTGCAGGCCTAGTCCCAAACACACTCCCTTCTCTCAGAGTCACTATGGCGTAGAGGCCTAGTCCAAAGGTAAACCTCCCAGAATGCTAGGGAGGTGGATTGTTGTGCGGTGGGGAGGTAGGGGGACCCGGGCCCTCCCACTCCACCAGATCCCAGCCCAGGGCCCTGTTGGCAGTGGAGGATTTCACTGCCTGCTCGGCGGGGATGCCTGCCAATGCACGCTGAGTTCCCAGAGGACAATCCTCCACCCTGGGCCACTTCCTACGTTCCCAGTACACTGTGCAGTCCTTGGGGTGTTGATCATCAAGTCGGAGTCTCCCTGACCGGGAGACGGCCTCACTAACCGGGCCGCCTTTGGGGCTGCGGCGGCTGTAGCAAAGGCTGGTGCTGCTGGGGCTGCTGCTGCCACGGCTACTGCTGCTGAGGTTGCTGTGGCTGCGGCTGCTGGTGCTGCAGGGGCTGTTCAGGAGCTCTGGACTGAGCTCCTTCCCCTCTGGTGGTCAGTCCAGACTGAGTGGCTCCCTTGGGTTTTATACCCTGCTTTCCCTGAGAGCATGCCCAGCAGGGCTGTGGGGGTGGGGCCTTTTTGGCCAGCTGGGCCAGGGCAACTCCCTGCTCCGTAGTGTGGGGTAGAAACACCCTGTCACAATCGGGCTGCCGTGTTTGCTACATCCATAGATGCCTGATGTGCCATTTGGGCAGTGGATTGGTCCTCTTTCATAATGGACTGTAGCTGTGGCATCTTTTATTCAGGTAGGTCATTTAGCAACTCCTGTAACCTAGTATAGTGGAATAATTAGCAAGGAGAACTGTATAATTAGAAATTCTAAACTCGAGCATAGCCGAAGAATAGATTTTTCTCCCAAAAAGGTCAAGCCTTTTGTGTTCTATATCCTGGGGCACTGATTTGAATTGTGGCTATCTGGAGCAGTGACGGATGGAATCTACACCAGGAGTTTGGCTGGGGGCGGGAGAAAAGAAAATCCATCCCCTTAGCTGGGACAAAGTACTTTCTATTGGCCCTACGATTAGTCGGTGGAATAGAGGCCAGTGTCTGCCATATGGTTTCTGATGGTTCTAGGATAGCTTCGTCTATTGGTTGTGCTAGCTTGGACGATGTGGTGGGCTGAAGAATTTTTAGCAACTTGTGCTGCTTTTCTTGTACCTCTTGTAAGGCTATGTCTTGTGACTGTGCTACCCCCTTTCAAACAATTTTTTAAATTGTTTCACTTCGTCAGCTGGGGGAGAGGAAGAGGAAGGAAACACCGCCTCATCAAGGGGATGAGGAGGACTACTATGGTGGACACTGGCTACCGGAGTCAGAATGGGATAGGTCATCATCTTCCTCTACAGAACCTGTATGGGTTGTGGCTGAAGGTGATGGCACGACATTGATTGGAGAAGACTGAGCAGTCTGTGGAGGAGACTTTGGAGTGCGCGCGTCAGGGTAGCCACAGTTGATTGTTGAGATCGGTGCCAATGTAATGGTCGAGTATGATGTTGTCCCCATGGTTCCCTCTAAACTGCATGGCAGCACAGCTTCACAGGTGAGTAATCAGTCCTGCCCAGTCAGTCAGCTCCTTGCAGGGAGCCCTGAGTCTCTGACTGGGCGGGGCTGATTAATCACCTGTGAAGTCGTGCTGCCTCGCAGCTTAGAAGGAACACTGGTGCCCACTGGGGTTGGTACTGTTGAGGTGGATAAAGCCATGGATGATTGAAGCAAGGGTATTGAGGACGGTGGTACAGTGGTCTGTGCCTGTTTGAACACCACGAAAGGACTGAGCCAGTTGGTGATGAGTGCTGGGAGGAGAAATGGCTCCCATGTCTGGTGCTGAGCCCAGGAATCAGGGATGATAAGAGATGGGGAGAAGGAAATATTTTCAGAGGAACACCAGTTTGGGCTAGGTTGCTCAAGTCTTGGAGAACGCACTGGTGAAAAAGGCACTGATGATTGTGTCGTTCATACTAGGGCTCTGTTTCATGTCTTCTCGGCTTTGGCGCTTGTGGTGCTGGGGTGTGCGTCAATGTCTCTGCATGCCAGGACTCCACTGGTTGTGGCAGTGTCATCATGTCTGTCAGCACCAATGGGGGTGGCATACCCCTCTTTGTGGGTACCAATGTCATTGGGGCAGGAGTGGTATCCCTTCTCTTAAGTTCTGACTTGGAGCCTTTTGTAGGTGCTGTTTTCGTGCTGCGCCGGAGGCTGATAGCACTGGAGATTATGTGGCACATGATGTTGACAATGCAGCCGGTACAGACCATGCCAGGGGAACTCAGGGCTTACAAGAATCTCGTATGGGAGGTGAACTGGCCCTTTTTCTCGGAGTTGTAGGTTTTGAGGAAGCAGTTGTCTTTACTTCTGGTGGTTGGAGAGATTTCTGACACAGCAGATTTTTAAGCCTCATCTCCCAGTCTTTCCTGGCCCTGGCAGTCATACTCTGGCAATGTGGACATTTCTGCGCCACATGGTCTTTGTCTAGACACTTTATACATGAGACATGGCTGTCTGAAGTGGGCATTGAATTTCTGCATGAGTTGCATTTTTTAAACCCAGAAGAACCTGGCATACTGATAAACAACTAATTTTGTATCTGTTTAATGAGGAGAGCACTTCTTGAAACTCCGTCCGCAGTGGACCCATGCTGCATACACAGCTAACAGACAAAAACAGCAAGAGACTGCTACCAGAAGGCACTGCTAGGCTAAAAATCTCCGATCGCCGACACAAAGATGTACTGACACCTGAGTGGAGCACCCAAAGGAACACCACTCAAAGGAGAAAAACAGGTTTTGTGGTGAATAAAATATTGTCGTGCTGAGAGTCTCAGTTCCACCAGACATAATACCAGTTGCGTGGAGGATGTGGCGTGAGCTAGTACCAACGTGGATTGTGTTAGTGCCATTGTGTATTGTCACTGGGCTGTGTCATGGCGATTGGAGCAGTTGTTGGGGCTGTCTTCTTTGGAGGTGCCAATGATGCCATGGTGGAGTGAGGAGGCTTAGACCTATTATCATCGGCACTTAAATGGCAGATGTTAACAATGGCCACTGGGCAAGTGGGGCCAGAGGTGCCTGGAGCATCATAAGTGCTGAGTCTTGGTGTGGCTGACATCAATGAAAGCAATCTAGTGGACAATAGGTTTTTTCTGGTCTGCTTTCTTTGAGGTGATGACGATGACAGGTTTTTTTATGGCCTTTTGTATTCAGGGACCTGGACAGTGAGGGGACTGGTGACTTTTGCCGGGAAGAGGGTTCTTGTCCCGGGTTGGAAGCTGGTCTCAAGGACTTCTCCATTAATATAAGTTTAAGCCTCAGGTCACTATCCCTTCATATTGTGGCCTTCGATTTGTTGCAACTGTACATTGCTGGGGAACATGAGAGTCCCTGAGACAATGAACACAGTAAGTGCATCTGTCAGCCACCCACATCGCCTCTCTGCAGGTTGAGCATTTTTAAAAACCCAGTAAAAGAAGCATTTTTGCTATCTAAAACTAATTGTACTATGGGGTAAACTAGGGATTTTTTTAACAGAGGCAAAAACTAGCAACTGAAACCTAAGCTATCTAAACTAGTCAAACTTTCAAACTTATCTAAAAATATTTGTTTGAAACTACAGATTTTAAACAGGAACTGCTGAGCTCAGTCTCAGGCTAAAGATAGTTGAGAAGGAACTAAGGGGTCCTATACTAAGGTGTGCAATACTTCAAGCACCAGCGGTACGTGAGATAGGCACAGAGTCTGCATGATCCATACGGGCACTGCTCCAAAACTCTCCAAGCGAAAACTTGGCAACACACTATAACCTGGAGTGGAACACCAATAGGGACATCTCCAGAAGAACTACGGTATGTTAGATGCTGCTTTGGAAAAAGATCCAAAGTGCAAAAACAGGATTTGGCACAAAAGAAAGTATCCCACTCTGTATGGCCTGGTACAGAAATACCTAAATGAATCTTTTGGCTGGTTTAGCAACATTTTAAATTGTGTAGTCCTGTGGCTCATTACTTTTTTTTTAAATAAACTATACTTACATAATAAGAGGGCTATATATATAAAAGATAAATTAGGTGCATTTTCATACCTAATCTTGTTAATTGCATTTTAAATGCCTACACTATCAGAATCAGGTCCACAATGCCTGTTCATATGCTACTATATCTACCAATCACCACTTTAGACTGTTTCTGTGTTTCATTTACTCCATCCTGAGGACTTTTCAGGAACTGTCAAATTTTGAAGTCCAAAAAACTGATCTAGTCTGACAATAATCTTAAAGAGTTTTCTTATTCTTTGTCACAATGAGTAAATAGTCTATCAATTGAGTGACAACATAGTTAATAATAAAGTAATGAAACACTCATGTTCCTTCAGCAAAACAGCAATTTAAACACTTTTAATCAGAAATGGTGCAGTATTCATATCAATCTTACTTATATTTATACTTCAGACACACTGACTGAAACCATGCCAACGCTTTCAAGTGACACTAACAGATGTTGTTCAGGTAAAAAAAGTCTATTAGTGGGCCCACAGATTATTCACCGATAGATTTTATTTTGAGAAAATGTCCATTTCATCTGAAAGTGAAGCACTGTTTTAAATTTAAAAAAAAGTATTTAGGTGCTTATAAAAATACTCATTGTTTCATACACAGTTTTTCAATATGACAACATTAAAACTAACTAACTGCTTTAACTGCAATGAAATTATCTGCAAAGAAAACTGCTTTATCAGTCTAGAAAAGAAAAAGCAGTAGCAAACTAAGAAAATGTATATACTGAAATTAATACATAAATATTTTATACTATTAATTTACCTCAAATCTCAAGTGCCTTTAAGAAAGGCAAAACAGTAAGGCAAAACCAATGAAAATTTCTCCAGTCGAAATAATTTCAGTATAATGCATGATCATTTGTGACATATGAATAATTTATGGATTTTAACAAACAAATGGAATTTACAGATGTATAGGTATGTTTAACCCTTATGCTTTAATATTTTAATGGAATAAGTATCAAATGACAGTATTTATTAGTGTTAAACATTTTTCTTCTTTCAAATTGCTTTTAAATTATTGAAATTACTTTGGGATTTATTTTAATTGACGATTCAATTGGACCATACATTTCTCTTCCGTTTCCATAGCAACATTAGTTTCAAACTAAAAGGAACTGATTCAGTATTATTCATTATTACTAAAATTCAATTTCATGTCGCCATTGGAACTAAATAACATTAAGAAGGCCTTGGGAAGAATCCATCTAGAAAAACTAATTAGTTTTGAAAACAGCTTTTTAAAATCCTGCTAATTTAAATTTGATTCATGCCAAAGCTTTAAGCACCACTAAAGTAAACAATGGCCTAAAAGTACAAAACTATTTTCCTATGAATTGAACAACTTCTTACTAAAAGAAGTAAGTCCTGCCATTAGTGCAGGGGATTGGAACTGATGATCTCTCAACATTTCTTCCAGTTCTAGTATTCTATAATTCAATGATTCTATAAAAGATGCAGCGTCACTTTTGAGAAGTGAGACTACAATCAACAGTTGCTGGAAAAATAATAAGACCAGACGGAAGTACACCTTCTTAAAACTAATATTTTAAAATGCATCAAATAATACTTTGTTAACCTTCTGATTCCACTAGTAAATAAGTAAAGACCATGACTAGACAGAACCACAACTAGGATTTTTTTGGGAAAGGGGGACGAGAGGGGGAACTATTTGGGCAAAGAGGAAATAAGGAGTCCATTTTTGTGCAATTTTTAAAATCATAACATATAATGATTTCTCCATCTCTTGCAATTAAGTATACTATTTTTCATAATCATATGTCTCTCTTATTCTGTTCTTTTATCTCATTTGATTGTTTTATAAATGGTCTGTCCTCAATCCATACTTAACCAATTACATTTTTTCTTTAGTATATACTGTACACTATTCATTCACATGTGTTGATAAACTTTAGTATGTATGCATTATTAATTGCATCAATGCTCCACCCACCTGAAAGGGGAACTGAATTACATACATACCAATAATGCAGGGGTACTTTGATTCTAATCTCTGATAGTAAATTTTGAGCAACAAGGTAGATGAGATGATAGATTTTATTGGACCAATTTTTCTCATCAACAAAAGATGTGCCAATAATTAGCTCACCCACCCTGTTTCTCTAGTCAGTCTTTTTTTTTTAAACATTTTACCCTATTAATTTTTTTCTGACTAAATGGAACACTACCAAGATAAAAAGAGGTACTTAATATTAGAGTATTTAAATAGCTCTGATAATAATAATGGCTCTTTGAAGTGAATCATCAACATTTATCTCATTAAAGCAGATCTACTATATATTTTGAAGAGTTTGTTTGTGGATTTGTGCAAAATAAAGTCATACTTCATGATTACCTACAGATAGTAGTGATGTTAAATAGTGGTTAACTGAATAGTTGATTTACCTTATGAATTCTTATCGGTTACTCAACTATTCTACAGTCCCCGGACGTGGGGCCAGCAGTCAGCGTGCTCCGACTTAACTCCCAAGGAGCCCTGTCACTCCGCGCTGCTGCCTCTGTATCAGAGGCAGCAACATGGGGTGCCAGGCGGGAGATGGTCTGCGAGGGGAGCCAGTTTAAAAACCAACTCCCCTCACGGACCAGCTGCCTGTTGCCACATGCTGCTGCCTCTGATACAGAGGCAGCAGTGCAGGGTAGCAGCAGCCCCTGTCGAGGGAAGGAAGGGGGACGTGGGTGAGGGGGCTGACCTCCCGGACCCGGAACGAGCCAGGACTGAGCCAGGCTGCTGACCAGCCTGCTAAAAAATTTACTGGCAAGGGTTGGGGGTAAATGCATGTAGTCTATAGCATTAACCCATAAGCTTTTGCTTATCAGTTAATCGACTATAATATTACATCCCTAACAGATGCCAAATTTTGCATAAACAATCCTGCCACTTAAATTAGCTGAATGCACTACTTTTTACATCCGAATATGCTGGGTGAAAGGTTTAAATAATTTTTTTTTCATCGGAAAAAAGTCATGACTATTACGATTAGAATTCACAAAAAAATTTTGTTAACTACATTAAAATTAAGTCGCCTAATCAGCTGTCATTTTAGTGCAAAGAAAATTTTTACTGTTACAAATCACAAAATAATTCAAATTAGATAAAGAAAGAGTAATGGAAGCTTTACAAATTTCTGATTCAAATGTACAATATATGGTAATTATTCAATAAAATGAATAATGTTTGAAGTTTGAAATTCTACAAATTTAAAACTGTTCTTTTACTTCCTTTTTGAAAGCACATGAATAAAAATTATATTACACATATTTAATTTCTTGAACTTTCCTATAAATGTAATATATGCAAAATGCCTTTGCCCGGTCAACAACAGGCCTCACTTCCTAGTATTCTATATGTTCCTTGCTACAGAAAAATCAATGAACGGATGATGCTACAAATAAAGACATACCATGGTGAAATTGTGAGCCACTTTGTGCAAGTCAGTGCAACCCTGTGCATCAGCAAAAGAGCGGATTCCAAGGCAGTTGGATGGGTGAAGCTGTTTCATTAAGAACTTACAACAGGCTTCCACAACCTGAGAAAGCTGCAGAAGGCAAGCTGTAGATAACAGGCACTCAATATTATCTTCTTTTAATTCAAGGCGACCTAACAATATTAAAAGAAGTGTGCTCATTATTTATGAAAGAATATTTACTGTAATTCTAACAGATTTTTCCTGAACAACAACTAAAGATTTTTGACAGACTAAGAGAGCGAGAGAGAATGCACTTTTATCAAACCAGAAAAAAATTCATAATCAATACACAGTTATTTGTAGAACATACAATGGAACATCGATTGGGCCTATAACATTCTTACCACACAACCCAAAAATTAAAAGTGAATAATTTTCATAATGCAGTGCAAAAATTATGAAAATTTTTTCCTTTTGCCAGTCAGGATGCCTCTTATGTTTTAGCATTTGTAGACTAATTAGAGAGACTACATCCTATTGAGTTGCTTTAGGTAATGACACTAATAGTAGTTTTAATAAATAAGCAGTTGAATTGTATGGTACACCATTTTTATAAAATATCTGAACTCTAATAATGGAATATGATGTTCACTTATGGACAAAATATTAGAGAAATGTTACCCTCCTTTTCTTCATTTTTATTACCTGTATATGCATACTGAACCAAAGCCCACAGTGCATTTGGCTCTACACCTTCCATCTTGATTTCTTCCTGTCTTGCTTCTCTTACATCATTAGTAAACATGGCTGCAAAGTAGTCTGACACAGAGGAGAGAACTAATCTGAGAACATATTGGAGGAAGGGGAGAGAAAGGGAAAAAACCTTAGTGAAGCTGACGTTTGTTAATAAATGCTTCATTATTTTACCCTTTGAAGGGGCATTGTATTGAGGAAAGCATTTTAAACTTGACAAACTGCTTCATGCTCCAGTTCCTTCCTATGAATAATGAAGTATTGTTACTGAAAGTACATTTTCTTCTCAGATGAAAGATTTACCCTTTTAGTGCTCAATGACTTTTTATAATCATCACCATAAAAATACATAAAGAAGCAATTACATAGCATTAGATACTATATGAAAAATACTGGAAAATCATCAATTATTCATTCTAAAATGGATTACTTCATCATCATTTAAAAAATATTGTCAAGTATTTTATTTATGTTCTTCAGACTGATTAATACAAACATCAATGACTGAAGTTGCCTAATCAGTTGAGCTGGAGATCATACAAATCAGAAAATTCCACAGGTGAGTCTAGTAAGCCAGTCAAGGAATATGGTAATGGTACAATTATCCTTTTTTGTGTAAGCACTTAAGAAATTACTTTTGTCAACTGTTTGGGATGAGTTCAAATCCAGTCTAATGCTCAAAAGAAGAGTTATTTGCATCAAAGAGAGAGAGAACAAAACACTGAATATATAATACTATCATTATATATATTCAAATAATAGTTCTATTTCTAATAATTAAGGAAGCTGAGGATATGATTAAATAGACTGGAAAAACAAAGTGAATGCTTGGTAGTATTTCTTGGATATTTGGATTAATTTGATGCATTTTATAGATGAAGTGAAATAATATTCTGTAAACTATGAAAAATTATGTCTTAGTTTATCAATTGCAAAGTCATAGATTGCTGACAGTGTTTGCAGCAATTACTATTCACTAAATTGTGTTTGCATATCTTCCATCTGTTATGTGTTGCATCAACTTTGTTCTGGACTGCCTCAGGTAAATCCTTTTTGCCAGCATTTTGGAGGCAATGGAGATGGGTGAAAATATGCAGAACTTGAATTAAACACAATTTGGCCTCCAGGAAAATAGTTTAATCATTTTAATAATCTCAAAGGACATTATAACCATATTCTGTAATCCCTGTAATATAAAATTCCTTCTGTGGCCCATTTTTGATAAACTAGGTTATTCAGTCCCAAAGGATAATTAGAATAATTTGTTAGGGTAGTTATCCATGTGGCAGTTCTAGGTGTTTTAGCTTTTCATTCAAATAAAAACTCAGCTTCAAATATTGCCAAAGAATAAGGCTCTGTACAGCAGTGTGTGGTATGAGATAAACATATTTTGTTTGCTGAGGGAGATTTGACAGATTGATCTGATATTCTCCTGTTCAGTAAGAAGCCTTAGATTGTCCTGGGACCATGTAGTTATATTTCATCTGGGTACATTTAGAGAAGTGAAAGGTGAACTAGATTAGAGTGAGTTAAGTAAACAAATTTTAAAATAACCTGTAATTCATTATATTCTTCCATTAAAATTCAAAACCAGACATGTAAACTAAATATATCACTTTAAAAATATTTAACATGGACAATACTATAAGAATATGTAGTGCACTTACAGAAAAAAGTGGTGGCTTGGCTAAGAGCTAATCTACAGACGGATTTTGTACTGGTATAACTAGCTCAATAAGGGGCATGATTTTTGCAATCTGGTTATATCAGTATGGCTACGTCTACACTGGCATGATTTTCCGGAAATGCTTTTAACGGAAAAGGTTTTCCGTTAAAAGTATTTCCGGAAAAGCGCGTCTAGATTGGTCCCGGAGTTATCATTATAACGATGCACTTTTGCGGAAAAGCGCGTCTAGATTGGCGGCACGCTTTTTCGCAAAAGCAGAAGCCCAGAACCATTTTGAAGAGGGCAAAAGGCCACCAGACCTTTCCGGGGGCGGGGCCGGAGCTCCGTTCAGACACATGCTTAAAGGGGTCTCGCCGGACAGACGTTTGTCTCGTGCTCCCGTGCGTTGGGACCTCTGGAAGGGACTGACACCCTTAGCAGGTTTGGCGGTTGCCCTCTGACTTTTGGGGACACCACCCTTTGGCCCCCAACTGCTTTTTCCTGCGTTTCCTTTCTTCTGCCCTGTCCTGTCTGCCATGGAGCCATGGGTGGCCATGTGCCTGCTCGGGCCCCTGTTGGAGCTGTGCAAGTGCCTGCAGCTCGTGCTGCAGGCCGGTGCACTGCTGTTCGTGGACCAGGAGGCAGAGATCGCATTCGACTCCCTCACCAGGGAGGCCCTGGCGGCCCTGTGGCATCAGCACTCCACCGTGGAGAGGACAGTCTGGAGTTTGGACACCAGCACCGACTGGTGGGAGCGGCTGGTCCTCGGACTATGGGACGACCAGCAATGGCTCCGGAATTTCCGCATGAGAAAGCAGACCTTCCTGCAGCTGTGCGCCTGGCTCACCCCCACGCTACAGAGAGCGACCACCCGGCTGCGGGCACCCATCCCCGTTAACAAGAGGGTCGCCATCGCGCTGTGGAAGCTGGCCACACCGGACAGCTACCGCTCGGTGGCACAGCAATTCGGGGTGGGAAGATCAACCGTCGGTGTGATCGTCGTGGAGGTAAGTCCCAGGGGGAGTGGGGTGGGGAGAGGGTGCTGCACTCCATGCCCAGGGGCAGCCAAGACTCAGGCTGGGTCGCCCAGGGGTTTGGGGCCGTCCCTCCCTTGCACAGGCCCGCTGGTGGGGGCCGTGGGGCGAGGGCCCTGGTGTGTGTGTGTGTGTGTGTGTGCGTGAGGACAGAGAATCAAGGGGGCCCAAGGGGCGCACACTCACCCCTGCCGTATGTGATGTGTTCCCTTGTGTTTCTCTGCACCCTTCTGCAGGTCGTCCACGCCATCAACGATGTCCTGCTCCCAGAGTCATCCGCCTGCGCGTGGATGCTACCATGGCGGCTTCGCTGCCCTCGGGTTCCCCAACTGCGGAAGAGCCCTGGACGCAACCCACATTCCCGTCCGGGCCCCGGAGCATCGAGCAGCCCATTTCATGAACAGGAAGGGGTACTGCTCCATTGTTCTGCAGGCCCTCGTGGACCACCGGGGCCACTTTCTGGACATCTACGGGGGCTGGTCCAGCCGGGCACACGACGCCTGCATCCTCCGCAACTCCGGACTCTTTTGCAGGTTGGAGGCAGGCACCTACTTCCCCCGGCGGGACTTGACTGTCGGGAATGTGCCTATGCCCATCTGCGTCGTCGGGGACGCGGCCTACCCCCTGCTGCCCTGGCTAATGCGGCCCTACACGGGGCGGCCGGACCAGAACCGGGCCCGGTTCAACGACCGCCTCAACCGGGCCCGAAATCCAGTGGAGCTCGCCTTCGGACGTTTGAAAGCCCACTTCCGTTGTTTGCTCACCCATCTCGAGATGGGTGAGCGGAATGCAACGGAGGTAGTGGCCACGTGCTGCGTGCTCCACAACATTGTGGAGCGCAGTGGGGAGGCCTTCCTCCCTGCATGGATGGCAGCCGAGGCACAGACGTTCAAACAGCCCCACACAGCTGCCGTCCGCCAGGCGCGCCAGGATGGGGTGCGCATCAGAGAGGCCCTGGTGGACATGTTTGCCCAAGCCCCGTAGTAGGGTTGCCTGGGTCTCCCCAGACTACTCCCTCCCATCCCTACCCTTCCCCACCCCCTCCCCTTACCTCCCCAATTGTAAAGCGTCGGTTCAAAGCACATCGGCCGTCATCGTGACTGTTCGTCGGGTGCGTCGGACGTGTTAGGGTTTTCTTTTAGTTTAGGCTGGGGTTTGAGGCCACCATCGCCTGTCGAAGAACAGGGAAGAGGATTCGGGGTTCATGCGGAAGGCTCAAGTCAGCGTACCTGATTCCAGTCGTCTTGAGGATCTCCTGGCTGTTCCTCTCCCGAGGCCCGGAAGGACCAAAGGATTGAGGTTGCCAGCAACACTACCAATCGTCCTCCTGTGCCTAGACTATGTTACATAATCTTTAGTGTGCGTCTTTTAACCGTTCTTGCTTGTTTGTTATCTATGTTAAATATAGTTTGTGGTTTAAATTTTACTGAAAAGTCTCAGTATTTATTTATGCACCACAAACCAATGACCACAAAGGGACCCCGGTGACAGAATACAGAATTTTGGTGTCCACAGTTTGTAACCCTTTTAAATTTAGGTGGCTAATTGGCATCTCAAATCATTTCTTACAGTTACCTCGAGTAACACAATAACCAACACAAGAATCAACTGAAAAATAGACTTTTTATTTACAAGGGGAAGGGGGGGGGAGACCTTCAACTGGGACGGGGAGACCTTCAACTGGGACGGGGAGGGAGATACTGGGACGGGTGGCCCCTGCGAGCGCTCCTTTGGGGGCAGACCTGCACATGCGGGGCACGCCGCATCGGGGCAGGCTGCACGGGGAGGTGGGCAGGAGCTGGGGGCATAGGAGCAGGGGCGGCAGGAGCAGGGGCAGGAGCTGGGGCCATAGGAGCAGGGGCCATTGCGGGGACAGGAGCTGGGATAGGGGCAGGGGCCATTGCAGGGGCAGGAGCTGGGATAGGAGCAGGGGCCATTGCAGGGGCAGGAGGGCATGGGCAGTGCTACGGGAGGGATGGCGGGGGCATGGGGTACGGCCATGCCATAATGCACGGCGTACACAAAGTGTGTCGTGAGGATGGCCATGGAGTCGGCCATCCTTGTGCACTGTGCCTGGAAGGCACCCCAGGCCTCCTGCCGCCACTGCAGGTCCCCCTGCACGCGCTCCCTAATGGAGGCCTGGATTGCATCCACTCTTCCCCCTGGTCCCGCCGAAATGTGTGTGAGCAGCACGGTCCCAGGCGTGCCCTGCAGCTGCCTGCCGCGGCCACGTGCCGCTCGTTCACCAGGCTGCACGTGGTTGCACGTGCTGCTTGCTGCCTAATGCTACACAGTGTGCAGCTCACGTGGCCTGAGTGACATGCTCTCCCCTTCCCCCCTCCGGGCGCCTGGCTCCCCACCCCGCCCTCTGCCCTGTGAGTGCAAACTGCAAAGACTCACGAGTGGATTCTTCCCCGGCCTCGGAGGAGCAGCTGGAGGGGGCCTGCTGTGGCTGGCCTCCTCTCCCAAAGTGCCGCCGCTGTCCTCTCCCTCCCCCACCTCGGTGGTTCGGATGACGGGGGGGCGCTGGCAGTTGTCAACGGGCACGTCCGGGGCTTGCGGGGCTGGCCGGCCCAGTATGGCGTGCAGCCAGTCGTAATGGGGGCAGGTGTCTGGTCCTGCCCCCCTGCCCTCGCTGGCCCGCACGTACCCGAGCCGAAGCTCCTTAACCTTCACCCGGACTTGCTCGCTGTTCCGGGCAGGGTGTCCCTGGTGGGCCAGAGCCTCGGCCATCTGGACAAAGATGTTCGCATTCCGGCGCCGGGACCGGATGTCATGGAGACCCTCCTCCTCCTGCCAGAGGTCCAAGAAGGTCTCCAGCTCCCTGGGGGTCCAGGAGGGAGCCCTCCTTTTGCAGCCCCTGGGGGCCCCCTGAGCTGGGGGTGTAGGTGGCTCACCACCCGGAGCTGCCATGGCTGCCTTCTGCTGCTGGCTGGGCAGGACAGGGGCGCCGTGGCAGACCTCAGGCCGCAGGTCTGAGGCACGCTCCTGCCACGTGCGCTCAGCAGCCTGCGTGCTCTTTAAGAGCTCAGGTTACCAGGAAGTCCAGGGCTCCTACAGGGTCTCCAGGCGTCCAAACCGCTTTTTTCCGTTTCTTCTGCTTTTCCGGAAAAGCGTTAGCTAGCTGTCTACACTGGCCCTTTTCCGGAACAGTTTTCCGGAAAAAGGACTTTTGCCCGAACGGGAGCGGCAAAGCTTTTCCGGAAAAGCGGCTGATTTCTTACAGTAGATTGTCATTGCTTTTCCGGAAAATCAAGCGGCCAGTGTAGACAGCTGGCAAGTTTTTCCGGAAAAGCAGCTGATTTTCCGGAATAACTTGCCAGTGTAGACACAGCCTATATGTCCTAGGGAGTCTTTATAACTGTACATACATAAGAACATAAGAACGGCCGTACCGGGTCAGACCAAAGGTCCATCTAGCTCAGTATCCTGTCTGCCGACAGTGGCCAGCACCAGATGCCCCAGAGAGGGTGGACCGAAAACAATGATCAAGCGATTTGTCTCCTGCCATCCCTCTCCAACCTCTGACAAACAGAGGCCAAGGACACCATTTTATCCCCTGGCTAATAGCCTTTTATGGACCTAACCTCCATGAAATTATCTAGCTTCTCTTTCAACTCTATTATAGTCCTAGCCTTCACTGCCTCCTCTGGCAAGGAGTTCCACAGGCTGACTACACGCTGTGTGAAGAAGAACTTTCTTTTATTAGTTTTAAACCTGCTACCCATTAATTTCATTTGGTGTCCTCTAGTTCTTCTATTTAGGAAACTAATAAATAACTTTTCTTTATCGGCCCTCTCCACACCACTCATGATTTTATACACCTCTATCATATCCCCCCTCAGTCTCCTCTTTTCTAAACTGAAAAGTCCCAGTCGCTTTAACCTCTCCTCATATGGGACCCGTTCCAAACCCCTAATCATTTTAGTTGCCCTTTTCTGAACCCTTTCCAAGGCCAAAATATCTTTTTTGAGGTGAGGAGACCACATCTGTACACAGTATTCAAGATGTGGGCGTACCATAGTTTTATACAGGGGCAGTAAGATATTCTGGGTCTTATTTTCTATCCCTTTCTTAATAATTCCTAGCATCCTATTTGCCTTTTTGACCACCGCAGCACACTGTGTGGAAGTTTTCAGAGAACTGTCCACGATAACTCCAAGATCTCTTTCCTGATTTGTCGTAGCCAAATTAGCCCCCATCATACTGTACATATAGTTGGGGTTATTTTTCCCAATGTGCATTACTTTACACTTATCCACATTAAATTTCATTTGCCATTTTGTTGCCCATCGCTCAGTTTGGTGAGATCTTCTGGAGTCCTCACAGTCTGCTTCTGTCTTGACTATCCTAAACAGTTTGGTATCATCTGCAAACTTTACCACCTCACTGCTTACCCCTTTCTCCAGATCATTTATGAATAAGTTGAACAGGATTGGTCCTAGGACTGACCCTTGGGGACACCACTAGTTCCCTCTCCATTCTGAAAATTTACCATTTATTCCTACCCTTTGTTTCCTGTCTTTTAACCAGTTCTCAATCCAAGAAAGGACCTTCCTCTTATCCCATGGCCATGTAATTTACACAAGAGCCTTTGGTGAGGGACCTTGTCAAAGGCTTTCTGAAAATCTAAGTATACTATATCTACTGGATCCCCTTGTCCGCATGTTTGTTAACCCCTTCAAAGAACTCTAATAGATTAGTAAGACAGGATTTCTTTACAGAAACGATGTTGACTTTTGTCCAACAAATTATGTTCTTCTACATGCTTCACAATTTTATTCTTTACTATTGTTTGAATAATTTGCCCAGTACTGAAGTTAGACTTACCGGTCTGTAATTGCCCGGATCGCCTCTAGAGCCCTTTTTAAATATTGGTGTCACGTTGGCTACCTTCCAGTCATTAGGTACGGAAGCCGATTTAAGGGATAGGTTACAAACCACAGATAATAGTTCAGCAATTTCCCATTTGAGTTCTTTTAGAACCCTTGGATGAATGCCATCCGGTCCCGGAGATTTGTTAACATTAAGTTTTTCTATTTGTTCCAAAACCTCCTCTAATGACACTTCAATCCGGGACAGTTCCTCAGATTCATCACCCACAAAGGACGGTGCAGATTTGGGAATCTCCCCAACGTCCTCAGCCGTGAAGACTGAAGCAAAGAAATCATTTAGTTTCTCCGCAATGGCTTTATCGCCCTTGATTGTGCCTTTTATAGTTCGATGCCTAGGGGACCCACAGGTTTTTAGCAGGCTTCCTGCTTCTAATGTACTTAAAAACATTTTGTTATTTCTTTTGAGTTTTTGGCTAGCTGTTCCTCAAAATCTTTTTGCTTTTCTTATTACATTTTTACACTTGATTTGACAGTGTTTATGTTCCTTTCTATTTTTCTCACTAGGATTGGACTTCCACTTCTTAAAAGATGCCTTTTTGTCCTCACTGCTTCTTTTACATGGTGGTTAGCCACGGTGACTCTTTTAGGTCTCTTGCTATGTTTTTTAATTTGGGGTATACATTTAAGTTGGGCCTCTATTATGGTGTCTTTAAAAGTTTCCATGTAGCTTGCAGGATTTGGCTCTAGTCACTGTGCCTTTTAATTTCTGTTTAACTAACCTCATTTTTGTGTAATTCCTTTTGAAATTAAATGCCAGGGTGCTGGACTGCTGAGGTGTTCTTCCCACCACAGGAATGTTGAATGTTATTATATTATGGTCACTATTCCCAAGCGGTCCTGTAACGGTTATTTCCTGGACCTGATCCTGCGCTCCACTCAGGACTAAATCGAGAATTGCCTCCCTTGTGGGTTCCTGCACCAGCTGCTCCAAGAAGCAGTCATTTAAGCCACTTAGAAATTTTATCTCCGCTTCTCTTCCTGAGGTGACATGTATCCAGTCAATATGGGGTAATTAAAATCCCCATTATTATAGAGTTCTTTATTTTGGTAGCCTCTCTAATCTCCTCAGCATTTCAATGTCAGTATCGCTGTCCTGGTCAGGTGGTCGGTAATATATCCCTACTGCTAATTTCTTATTTTTGGAGTATGGAATTACTATCCATAGCGATTCTATTAAACATGTTGATTCACTTAATATTTTTATTTCATTTGATTCTACATTATCTTTCACATACAGTGCCACTCCGCCACCCACCCGGCCTGCTCTATCCTTTCGATATATTTTATATCCCGGTATGATTGTGTCCCACAGATTTTCCTCATTCCACCAGGTTTCAGTGATGCCTATTATGTCAATCTCCTCATTTAATACTAGGTACTCTAGTTCACCCATCTTATTAGTCAGACTCCTAGCATTTGTGTAGAAGCACTTTAAAAATTTGCCACTGCTTATTTGTCTGCCCTTCCTGATGCATTGGATTCCTTTGTACGTGGTTGTTTGTCTGCTCTGGCCCATGGTTTGCCCTCTCTCCCTCCTCTCTTTCTGACTACAGCTTAGAGAATCTCTATCAATGGATTCTCCTCTAAGAGAAGTCTCCCTCCGATTTACGTGCATCTCCACACCAATCGGCTTTCCCCCATCTCTCAGTTTAAAAACTGCTCTACGGCCTTTTTAATGTTTAGTGCCAGCAGTCTGGTTCCGCCCTGGTTTAGGTGGAGCCCATCCTTCCTGTATAGGCTCTCCCTCTCCCAAAAGTGTCCCCAGTTCCTAATAAATCCAAACCCCTCTTCCCTACACCATCATCTCATCCACGCATTGAGACTCTGAAGCTCTGCCTGCCTACTTGGCCCTGCGCGTGGAACTGGAAGCATTTCCGAGAATGCCACCATAGAGGTCCTGGATTTCAGTCTCTTTCCTAGCGGCCTAAATTTGGCCTCCAGGACATCTCTCCTACCCTTCCCTACGTCATTGGTACCTACATGTACCACGACCACCAGCTCCTCCCCAGCACTACACATAAGTCTATCTAGATGCCTCGAGAGATCCGCAACCTTCGCACCAGGCAGGCAAGTGACCATACGGTTTTCCCGGTCATCACAAACCCAACTATCTATGTTTCTAACGATCGAATCACCCACTACTAACACCTGCCTCTTCCGAACTGGCATTCCTCCCCTCAGAGGTATCCTCAGTGCGAGAGGATACCGCAATATCCTCTGGGAGGAGGGTCCCAACCACGGGATGGTTTCCTCTGCTCCCATTGAATGCTCTGTTCCTTGAGACTTTCATCCTCCTTAAGAGCACTGGGGCTCTCAGACTGGAGGTGGGACAGTACTACAGTGTCCCGGAAAGTCTCATCCAACATATCTCTACCTCCCTTAGCTCCTCCAGTTCAGCCACCCTGGCCTCCAAAGCCCGAACTCGGTCTCTGAGGGTCAGGAGCTCCTTGCAACGGGTGCACACATATGCCACCCGCCCACTGGGCAGGTAATCATACATGTTACACTCGACGCAATAAACAGGATAGCCCCCACTCTGCTGCTGGGCTTCTATCTCCATTTTTCTAATGAATAAGTTTAAGTATAAACTGGGATTCTTTTTAAACCTCTGGAATTTAGATTATTATAAGAGTTATGTTTTAAAGAAGGTCAGAAGTCACTAGTGCCCTCTAACCTCCCCCTCTAACCTCCCTCTCCAAACTCCCTGTTAGCTGTTCCTGTTCGCAAGCTCCCTGGTCGCTGAGTCACAGGCTTATACAGCTCTGGTAGCCCCTGACTGAGGCTCAGCCAATTAACAGAGGCTTCTAGATTTCAAACCTTTCAGAAGCTCCTTCAAACAAACAAACAAACCAACCAACCAGACAAACACAAGCTCAGCACACAGCAAACACACACTCCAGACAGCCACTTACCACCAGGGTCCCGTTTTTACTCCTCTTTTACCTGGAGAACTCCCTCTCCAAACTCCCTGTTAGCTGTTCCTGTTCGCAAGCTCCCTGGTCGCTGAGTCACAGGCTTATCAATTCATCAATTTGTACAATTTATCTCCCTTCTGTATAGGAATAAGCTATACTGGTACAGGTTGAAACTCACAAATGTGGGACTCTCTGGTCTGGCAACATCCATGGTCCAGCAGGGCCAGGGATGTTGCTGGACCAAAGAGCCCCGGAGCAACGCATGGGCTGGAGAGTCCCAGCTGGGCCAGGTGGCATCTGGAGAGCCCCTGTCCTGGCCCAAAACCCACAGCATTAATGAGGCCCAGAGGTAGCTGGGGAGCTCCAGCCCCAGCCAAGGAACCTCCAGCATTAGCAGGGCCAAGTGGCTGCAGAGTCTCAACTCCAGACGGGGAATCCCTAGCTGTAGCTGGGCTTCTTGCGGTCGGTGGCCCTGGCCAGGAACCTCTGGTGGCAGTGGGGTTCGGATGACCAGGCAGCCTCTTCTGGGGAACCCTTGCCTGAAGCAGGGCCAGAGGAGGCAGGTGGCTGGAATACCCAGTGGCAGCGGGGACAGCCTTAGCAGTGGGCCGGGGTGGCCAGGCAGCCCCGGCTGGGAAACCCAGGGGAACAGCCGGCAGCAGCGGGGGCTGGCAGTGGCCAAGTAGTCCCCACCGGGAACCCCGGAAGACCCTGGGGCAATGGGCGGGCAGCAACGCAGGGAGCCGTGGTGGTCCGGCTTTAGCGGGGCCAGCGGCAGCGCAGGGAACCTGAGGGAGAGGAGTCCAGGAGCAGGGCAGCTAGCAGGGGAGTGCTGACCTCCCCTGGTCCAGCAAACTCCCTGGTCTGGGACAGCTCAGGTCCCAAGGAGGTCTAACCTGTATAATTCTTATGTAAATACTGCCTTAGGCTTGGTCAACACCAGTGTTTCTCAAAGTGGGCAGCTCCCTGCTGAGGACTGAGCAGGGACCACTACTGGCTGGGAGAGACTCGCTGCTCTGTCCTCAGCAAGGAGCTGCTGCTGAGGGAGACATGCCACTCCCCCAGCCATGCAGCTAAGCATTAAACAGCTGCAAGGCTTTGCTACCATGCAGCTCAGAGGGAACCTTGGTCACCAAGGATCACTATTAGCATTACCACGTTTCCAATTCTAACATTCCAGTCTGGGAAAAAAGTTTCAGCTTGCAGCTTTCTGAAAAGGCAAGAGTTCTTAAAGATGAATGTGTCATGCACCTTTCTCGACCATCCCACATTGAGGTCATCGAAACGGGCCTTGTGAACGACCAGTGCCTGCAGCACCATGGAGAAGTACCCCTTACAGTTTATGTACTCCTTGGCAAAGTGATTGGGTGCCAAGATGGGAATATGCATTCCATCTATCGCCTTACTGCAGTTAGGGAACCTCATCGCGGCAAAGTCCTTCCACTGTGGCATCCACATTTCCGATAGTCACTACCCTCCATAGCAGAATGGTATTGATTGCTTTGGCTACTTGTATAACAATCCCCCCCCACACTGTTGATTTTCCCACTCCGAATTGATTTCCAATTAACCTGTAGCTGTCTGGCATTGCAAGCTTCCACAGGGCAATTGCCATACACTTCTCTGCTGTCAGAGCAGGTCAGATTTGGGTGTCCTTGCCCTTTGGGGCAGGGGAAAGTCATTTGCAAAGTGCAATGAAAGTGGCCTGGAGTGTAATGGATAGGCTCTCGACATATTCCACTATTAGGCACACCAAGGTAGACATTAACTTGAAAATGCTTTGATGTACAACAGGATTCACCAGGTAGGTGAATGCTACTTATGCTGCTATGGTATCTGCTTGGGTAACCAGCAGGGCTTGACAAATAATGCAATCTACTCGCCTGTGGCGAGTAGATTGCAACCCGGAAGAGCCGGGTTCGGGCGATCCCTGCGCATGCGCAGAACGATCTGCGCATGCGCAGATCGCCGGACAGCGCGGCTGGCGAGCAGGGCTCGCCACGGTTCAGCGAGCTCTGGTAACCAGGGCCAAAAAAGGGCACGAAAAGAATGTTTCCTGTTGTTCTCAAGCAAGGGGGGGAAGGGAGTAGATGAGCATATTATGGGATGGTAATGACATGAACCTAATACAACCATGGGGTGCAGAAATAAGATTCTCACATAGGAGTAGAGAAGTTACTTTACCTCTATATTTGGGCAGTGCTGAAATAAATGGTGAAACACTGTGTTCAGTTTGGTGCCCCCAATTCAAGAAGCATGTTGGTAAATTTGAGAGGGTTCAGAGAAGAGTGATGAGGATCAATAATTTATTAGAAAATACGCATTCTAAGCTAAATAGATTTTAGCTTTTTGAGTCTAACAAAGAGACGGTTAAGGAGCAACTTGATTAAGGTCCATAAGTATCTGCACAGGGAACAAGTATTTAATAATAGGCTCCTCAGTCTAGCAGAGAAAGGTGTAACACAATCCAAGGACTGGAAGTTGAAGTTAAGACAAATTCGGACTGGAAATAAGTCAGATTTTTAAAGGCAAGAGTAATTAACCATAGAAACTATTTAGCAAAGGTTGTGGCAATTTCTCAACTCAAGATTGGATTTTTTTGTATATTCTCTAGGAATTATTTTAGAGAAGTTCTAGGCTCTGTTATACAGAAGATAAGACTAAGATAAGACTAAGATTCCCTTCTGGCCTGGGAATCTCTTAATCTATGATATACGCACACATATAAGAAATAAAATGATGAGGTCTAGCCAAAAATAGATAGATAGAAATAAACTAGCTGAACTGTGTAACCCTCACAGAGTCTAAGCCTAGCTAGACAGCTTCAAAAAGAATACACTGATAATTATGTGTTAAAAAGCAACCTACACTAAAGGTTGCATTTACAGCCGCTCCCCGAGTTACGAACAAGTTACGGACCAACACTTGGTCCGTAACTAGAAGTGTTCGTAACTCGGATCCCATAGAGTTACATGGCGACCACGCTGTTCATAAGCACGGATCGCCATTCATAACTCGGATCCACATTTAGGACCGCTTTGGTCGTAAGTGTGGATGGTCGTAAGTGGAGGTGGTCGTAACTCGGGGAGCGGCTGTACATTATGAGGTGTAAATTGGCATACCTACAGCATCATAGTAATGCTGGCATATCGTCATGGTGAAGACTCAGCCTACTCCAATGGAAGGGGGTTTTCCACTGGTGAAGAAACAATATTTCCCCAGATGATGGTAGCTAGGTCAGTGGAAACATTTGATCAGCCTAACTATGTCTATATTAGGTGTTACGTTGGCATAGCTACGTCACTCACGAGTTTAGATTTTTTTCACATTCCTGAGCTACATTCCTATGTTGACTTAAATTTTTAGTGTAGACCAGGCCTATACTGACCAACAGTACCACAAGGGAAAGGAAAGAAGGGCATATATTTATTCCCCTAATACTATGCCGGTAAATTTCCCCATGTAGAAAACTCCAAAATTTCCAAATTTACTGCTAGATTAGTCAAAAAAGAACTGATATAGTTGAAGTTGCATTCCCTTTTAAATCTTTGCACCAAATATTTGGATACATTTGATTACTGTAATTATGGAACTCCCTGACCTACTCCTTCCAAATCTCAGCTTTCTGATACGATTCTCTTCTCTACTATGCCACAAGCAGGAATTTCCAGAGAAAAATTTCCAATACTGGACAATAAAAAAGTTTTAAAAACATTAGTGAGCGATTTCCTTGTTCAGTTTAAAGGTTGATAAATCACCTAATATGTTGGTAACGTATCTGGATTAATCCTTATTCTATATTTATAGGATTAATAAATATTTATCCTCAGCAAAAATTTGTTGAGAACTGCAGTATCGGCAAAATATTGCCCTCACATCTTAAAACCATAAAAGAAAAAATATTTTCTATTTATTAGCTAAATTTTCACTTTTTTTGGAAGTAGAATCTCCCCAAGAAAAGAAGTATGTGTTTTTCCATAACTGGCTCCATCATGAAGGCATATGAGATCTAACTAATCAATCTGTACTAATCAGCAGGGCTCGCCGAACCGTGGCGAGCCCCACTCACCAGCCACGCTGTCCGACGTTCTGCGCATGCGCAGATCGCCCGAACCCAGCTCTTCCGGGTTACAATCTACTCGCCACGGGCGAGTAGATTGTATTATTTGTCGAGCCCTGCCAATCACTGATTATTATCCACAACAAAAAGTTTGAATACCATTTTTCTTTTGCTCTGTCTTCCTTTTCCTGAATATGTGCTATAAGTTCTTCTCTTTCTCCCCCATTTACCTCATCAGCATCTATTGACATTAGCCTCAATTTGGCACAATTTAAGTCAACAAGAGCTTCACTATTCACTTCAGTGAGGGAACAATACAGGAAAAGGGGGAAGAGGTGGATGAGGCTTTTTTTAAACAACTAACAAAATCATCCAAAGCCCAAGATTTGGTGGTGATGAGGGACTTCAACTATCCAGATATGTGTTGGAAAAATAACACAGCAGGGCACAGACTATCCAATAAGTTATTGGACTGCAGTGGTGACAACTTTTTATTTCAGAAGGTTGAAAAAGCTACCAGTGGGAAGCTGTTCTAGATTTGATTTTAACAAATAGGGAGGAACTGGTTGAGAATTTGAAAGTGGAAGGCAGCTTGGGTGAAAGTGATCATGAAATCATAGAGTTCACAATTCTAAAGAAGGGTAGAAGTGAGAACAACAAAATAGAGACAATGGATTTCAGGAAGGCGGATTTTGGTAAGCTCAGAGAGCTGATAGGTAAGGTCCCATGGGAAGCAAGACTGAGGGGGAAAACAACTGAGGAGAGTTGGCAGTTTTTCAAAGGGACACTGTTAAGGGCCCAAAAGCAAGCTATTCTGCTGTGTAGGAAAGATAGAAAATATGGCAAAAGACTGCCTTGGCTTAACCACGAGATCTTGCATGATCTAAAAATAAAAAAGGAGTCCTATAAAAAATGGAAACTAGGACAAATTACAAAGAATGAATATAGGCAAACAACACAGGAATGCAGGGGCAAGATTAGAAAGGCAAAGGCAAAAAATGAGCTCAAACTAGCTACAGAAATAAAGGGAAACAAGAAGATTTTTTATAAATATATTAGAAGCAAGAGGAAGACCAAGGACAGGGTAGGCCCACTGCTCAGTGAGGAGGGAGAAACAGTAACAGGAAAGTTGGAAATAGCAGAGATGCTTAATGACTTCTTTGTTTCGGTCTTCACCATGAAGTCTGATGAAGGAATGCCTAACATAGTGAATGCTAGTGAGAAGGGAGTAGGTTTAGAAGATAAAATAAAAAAGAACAAGTTAAAAATCACTTAGAAAAGTTAGATGCCTGCAAGTCACCAGGGCCTGATGAAATGCATCCTAGAATACTCAAGGAGCTGATAGAGGAGGTATCTGAGCCTCTAGCTATCATCTTTGGAAAATCATGGGAGACAGGAGAGATTCCAGAAGACTGGAAAAGGAAAAATATAGTGCCCATCTATAAAAAAGTAAATAAGAACGACCCAGAAAACTATAGACCAGTTAGTTTAACTTCTGTGCCAGGGAAGATAATGGAGCAAGTAATTAAGGAAATCATCTGCAAACACTTGGAAGGTGGTAAGGTGATAGGGAACAACCAGCATGGATTTGTAAAGAACAAATCATGTCAAACCAATCTGATAGCTTTCTTTGATAGGATAACGAGTCTTGTGGATAAGGGAGAAGCGGTAGATGAGGTATACCTACACTTTAGTAAGGCATTTGATACAGTCTCGCATGATATTCTTATCAATAAACTAGGCAAATACAGCTTAGATGGGGCTACTATAAGGTGGGTGCATAACTGACTGCATAACCATTCTCAGAGAGTAGTTATTAACAGTTCACAATCACGCTGGAAGGGCAATCATGGAGTTCCACAGGAGCCTGTTTTGGGACCGGTTCTGTTCAATAACTTCATCAACGATTTAGATATCGACATAGAGAGTATGCTTATTAAGTTTGCAGATGATACCAAGCTGGGAGGGGTTGCAACTGCTTTGGAGGATAGGGTCATAATTCAAAATGATCTGGACAAATTGGAGAAATGGTCTGAGGTAAACAGGATGAAGTTTAATAAGGACAAATGCAAAGTACTCCACTTAGGAAGGAGCAATCACTTCCACACATACAGAATGGGAAGTAATTGTTTAGGAAGGAGTACTGTTGAAAGGGATTTAGGGGTCAGAGTGGACAACAAGTTAAACATGAGTCAACAGTGTGACACTTGTAAAAAAAGCAAATGTGATGCTGGGATGAATAAACAGGAGCAAGTCATTCTTCTGCTCTAATGTGCACTGATTAGGCCTCAGTTGGAATATTGTGTCCAGTTCTGAGCACCACATTTCAAGAAAGATGTGGAGAAATTGGAGAGGGTCCAGAGAAGAGCAACAAAAATGATTAAAGTTCTAGAAAACATGACCTATGAGGGAAGACTGAAAGAACTGGGCTTGTTTAGTTCAGAAAAGAGAAGACTGAGAGGGCACATGATAGCAGTTTTAAAGTATCTAAAAGAGTGTTATAAGGAGTAGGGAGAAAAATTATTCTCCATAGCTTCTGAGAATAGGACAAGAAGCAAGAGGCTTAAATTGCAGCAAGAGAGGTTTAGGTTGGACATCAGGAAAAACTCTTCCTGCCTGTCAGGGTGGTTAAACACTGGAATAAATTGCCTAGGGGGGTTGTGGAATCTCCATGACTGGAGATACTTAAGAGCAGGTTAGACAGACACCTGTCAGGGATGATCTAGACAGGGATGATCAAGTCCTGCTGTGAGGTCATGGAACTGGACTCGATGACCTCTGGAGGTCCCTTCCAATTCTAGTGTTCTATGTTCCTGTATTTTAGAAACATGCATCTGTCTGTCTGTAAGACTGTTTGTTCAAGAATTCCTTCTAAACAGTAAGCACTAGAACCACCAAAACTGGTATGATGCTTCCTCTTCTCCTAATATAAAGTAAGCTCATGGTTTGGTTGTGTCTACATAACAGGATGTGCATGGAATTTGATTGTGTCTCATAAAATGAAAACGGAGGGGGTCTGGCGGGAGGGGGTTATACTGCAGAACCACAGAGGGGCAGCAAGGGTCAAAGATGGGAACCAGAACAACTATAACTCCACTGGGCGAGAAGGAGGTAGGAGTAGAGAAAGGGACAGCTATCTACTGTATATTTCAGAGAGTTGTTTTTTTGTGTGTGTTTGTTATCTGTCCCCCCGACATACACCCCTCCCTTGGCAGTGGCCACTGCAGCTGCACAGCCATGGACAGGCGCGTCTCACCTGGCTCCAAGTTGCTATAGTGAGAGAGAGCGGGGGTTGTCCTCTTTCCTCAGAGTAGCCTGCATACTGAACACCCCCCCTCCCATGCTCAGCCCTATGCCAGAACAAAGATTTAAGTGAAGAAAAACAAAATGTATTTAAAGTTAAGGACCCATGCAACACTGAATAAATCTTCTAATACTAAATACAAAGGACATGTATCTAACAACCTATATATGATCATGTGCAACACTTCATTCACTTTTGTACAGAAGTAAAACAATCGAATACCGGGGTGTTTTCCACTCTCTTTATGGCTTACTACACACACAGTCCCAAAGTGACAGTTTTCTTTTGAGACATCTTTATGTTACTCAAAATATTAAGATAAAATAATCCCCAACATTGTGTTGAAGAACACTGATCTCAACTGCAAACAGGCAATTATGATCAAAATATAATTTAGGAAAACCTGAGTGTGTTCTACACTTAGATCAGAAGCACAGAGCAGACCAATTGATCTATGATGAAATATCTAATAGAAAACTAATAGAACATGGACACAAACTGTTTTTAAAAAACACACATCTATAATTTGATTTTCAGATTAATACTGAAATTGAGCCTTGGGAAACTAACTACCAATAAATAATATAGGTTGGAGTGATATATTTGGAGATAAGGGGTATGATTACGAAACAAAGTGCTAACTATGTCTTCCACAGCAGCAGGGCCAGATTAAGAAAGGGGCTTTGAAGTCCGCAGCCCATGGCCCCAGGCTAAGGAAGACCATGCAAAAAGAACACCAGGATGACAACAGTGAATATCTTTACGCGGGTCCCCTTAGCCTGGGGTTGCAGCTACTAAAGCCCCTAGGTCCTTGGCGGGAAGGGGGATGTAGCTCTGGGTGCTGCCATTCCCCCCTCCTTCACCTGGGCTGGAGTTGTGAGCACTGGGAAGCTCTACATATTTCCCTCACGTACAGACTCTGCCCTTGAAGGTCCAATTAGCTGAGAATCACAGCCAAAAGCATCTCTGGGGAGCAGTGCCTGCAGGTAAGCACAGGGCAGCGCATAGAGCCACCTTTCCCTTCCTATCCACAGGGCCTGAACAATCAAAGGGGACTTGCTCCAGGTCAGCACCCCGCACCCTAACTCCCTGCCCCAGACCTGAGTCTACTCCCACACTACAATCCCCTTGGCCCCAGCTTGGAGCCCCCTCCTTCATCCCAAATGCCTCATCCCCAAACCCACCCCAGAAGCTACACCCCCAGTGGGAGTCCTCACCCCCTTTCACACCTAACCCCCTGACTTAACCCCCAACCCTCTCCTGAACTCTGAATCCCTCCCTTTTGGTCCCACGCAGAGCTTGAGGGCACAAAATCGAATAGCCCTAGGGCCCCCCGAGGAGTTAATCAGTCCTGATTCACGTCAGCTCTGGGACCGCTGTGGCTCTGCTTTTTAAATGTACATTTAAATTGCAGAGCCATAGTGGGATTAGCTCCCTGGAGCGGTGGAAGCCGGGACTCACACTAGCTCCAGGACCACTGCAGCTTTGCCTCCCCCAAACCATGGAGATGGTGCTGAGAGGAACTGGCTTTTAAGCTGGCTTCCCCCCAGCACCAGTTCCTGCTTCTCCCTCCACTTGCTGCCTCTGGTACTCAAGTAGTCGCTTACATCTCTATTTGAGGCCCAGCCTATTATTTTCCACTCTATTCTTCAGAACATAAATATATATTTAAATATTTTCTGAAAAAATCCTGCTAGATGTTAAGTCTAGCCAATAAGAACTGACAGTACAACAATTACAAACAGTTAGGCTGTTTTATTTGAGTAGCAAATTATGTGGGATAAGCTGGTCTTAAAATTGTGCAAACTGTAGCACTCTGAATTAATTCTGAAGATCCAAAGGAACATCCAATAAACATTTAAATATTACATTTGTTTTCTTTGTGAACAGTATAAAATATCACAGTTCTTGAAATATTTTCAAAATTGATGCTGGGCAAGGGTTTTATTTAGGTTTGGCCAAATCTTTGAGTGCATAGTAAAAGGTGAGAATTAACACTGTACCCATTCAAATTACTTTTGATCATGTATCACAGAACAGATGGAAGTTAATTTTTAGTTTCCAGAATTTGGTCTTTCTTGAATCTTTTATTTTAAAATAAAATAGTCCACATGTGCATAAACATAAGTAAGCCAATATAACTTATTTTAGAATTTACCTGTGAGCTGGAATTCTGCGATCACCAGCAACTAATACCACATCACATAGCTGTTTGTGTCTCAGGTAGTTCTCCATCTTTTTAAAGGTTTGTTCAGCATGGTTGAGCGCCTGAAAAAATTCATCTGATGTACAAGGCTCCATAGTTTGGCAAGATGATAGAGTCGGACTGCTGTTGGAAGTCCTGAAGGACATGACATAAAATGATAATATGGCTAATATTTTAATACAGCAATTCTGTTCACAACTGAAGCAATGAAAGTCATGTCTGCATTTCAGAAGTAATATATACTACTTGAGTTAACATTTTATCTCATGCTATTAGTTTTCTTTGCATCTTCACTCCTCTATGTGGGTGTGGTCCAAAGCCCACTGTAGAGTGGAAGGATGAGTTACAGTGATTCTCAAACTTCTGTATTGGTGACCTGTCACACAGCAAGCATGTGAATTAAAACCACATTTTTCTAGTTTGAGAATCACTGATCTAGTGATTAGGGAGTTAGCTTGGAACTCAGAAGACCAGACTTCTACTACAGACTCCCTGTGTATGTTTAGGTAAGACATTGAGGCCTTGTCTAAACTTAAAAATCCACACCCCGACCAATGCAACTATGCTGACTTACCTGCATATACACTGGAGTTTACATTGATGGAATAAGGTTTCCATCAACATAACTACTACCATTTGGGGAAGTTATGCTCCTACATTGACAGAAAAATCCCTTTAATCTGCATAGCCTATATGCACACTACTGGATTATGCTGGCATAGCTATGGCAACAAAGCTATATGAGACAGTATCAGTAATGTAGACACATCTTTAGGGTATGTCCACATTCCAGCTCAGGGGGGTATCTCCCAGCCTGGGTAGACAGACATGTGCTAGCTCTGCTCAAACTAGCATGCTAAAAATAGCAGTGTGGATATTGCAATGTAGTTAAGCCACCAAGGCCGTCCTTAGGTGGGTATAAGGTCCAGGCACGAGTGGTCAGTGCTAAGGATGTTAAATATCGGTTAACTGAATAGTTGATAAACCTCATTGTAGTGGGGTGGATTGGCCGAGGGGGAGGAGCCTCTCACTGAATCTGTTTGGCAGAAGGTCAGCATGTTGTGGTAAGGAGCCCCGCTAACTCAGCAGCAGAAGATGAGCGTGTTGCCATATGGATCCCCGCTGACCCAGCAGCAGACTGCTCTGCTGCTGCTAGGGCCCGGGGCTGGGACACAGTGGAGTGGGTGGTCCCGTGTCCCTCCTGTCACCCTACTCTTGGGTGGAAGTCTCCCCCCTCAGCTATTCCCATTCAGCAGCCTACATCTGCTGGACCCCCACCTGAGCAAGGGGACCCAGCTGGAGTTATTGCAAACGGGCCTTGAACTATTTGGGTGTGTTTCCCTGCAGCCCTGCCCTGAACCAGGGCCCGGACTTATAAACTGTTTTCCTCTAGCCCCACCCTGAACCAGGATCTGGGCCTACAAACTGTTTCCCTGACCCCACTGGTCCACACTCATGAATTCTTATTGGTTACTCGACAATTCTATAGTATCCAGGGGTGGGGCCAGTACCCAGTGCACTCTGACCCCACTCCCAAGGAGCCCTCTGCCTGGGGTGCCAGGCAAGAGCCGGTCTGCAAGGGGAGTCAGTTTAAAAACCAGCTCCCCTCATGAACTGGTTGCCTGTCGCCCTGTGCTGCTGCTTCTGATACAGAGGCAGCAGCATGGGGTGGCAGAAGCCCCTAGCTGGGGCGGGTCTGAGTACCCAGACCTGGCGCAAGCCGGAACTGAGATGTGCTGCCTGCCCTTCTGGCTGCTAATAAACTTTAAATACAGAGCCACAGCAGGAGTAGGTCCTTGACCTGGCGCAAGCCAGGACTGAACGAGGCTGCTGGATAGCCTGCTATAGCATTATCCTGTAAGCTTTTGCTTATTGGTTAATCAACTGCACTATTACATGCCTAGTCAGTGCAGCCCCACCTACAGCCCCACCCCCTCTCATAAGGTTCCGCCTCCAACCCAGGCAGGGGAGGAGGTGGGGCAGCACAGCAAGTGCACCCCCTCCACCATGTGAAGGTGAAGACACGGGAGCACACGTGCACCTCCCAGCATGCCTGGCTCCCGGAGCACCAGGAAGGGAGGAGGCCATGTGGCTCCTGCCACCCTGGCCCCCACAGCATGGGGAGGGCAGGTGCTGGGGGCAGCAACACTGTGCCCCCAGAATGCCTATAGCAGGCATTCTGGGGGCAGAGTGTGGGTGGGGCTAAGCCTGGCAGTTTGGGTCCAGGACAAATTAGCCTTCCTGCTAATCTCCTTGCTCACCCACCAAGCTGCTGCTCATCTCCTCACTCCCCTCCCGCCACGCTCCTCCTTTCCAACTCGCCACCTGCCACTCAGCCACTGCTCATATCCTCACCATCTATCAGGCACCCCACCCCTGTCCCCCCACTGTAACTCTCCTCCACACTGTCTGCTTGCCTCCCCTTTCACCTCTTCACCCCAATCACCATCCCGTCTCCCACCTCATCTCTCCACCTGAATATCTGCACAAATGGTGTCCAAATCATACATTCGTGGGGACAGAGGACAAATGGCTAAATACTGGGATAGTCACAATTTTATCAAAGCATGGGGCCAGGGCAGTCGCCTGCATTCACCGTACCCAAGGGGTGACTCTGTTAGCCACCCAAAGTACAGCTCCAGGGGGTTGGGTAGACTTATATTTGGGCATTTAGCCTTTGTCATCACTCATGCTGCAATCTCCACAGTGTTATTTTTAACACACTAGCTTGAGCAGAGTTGGTATGCATCTGTCTCCCTGGCCAGGAAAGCATGCTCCCAGCCCAGCTGCAGTGTAGACACACCATCTCTTTGAGACTTGGTTTGCCATCTGTAAAATGAGTATATCATTTCCACTTCCTCATAGGTTGTTGTAAGGCTCCTGGGTACTATTGTAATAGAGGTCATATCAGTACTTTTGAGAGATGAAATGTCTTAAAGTGCCCTTTCTATACAACCCCTTTGAGATAAGTTTAGAAAAATAAATATTTACAGAAACTTATTTGACAAAAATGTGTCATATCAGAATACAAGTCAGTGAAAATACAGTTCGGTTAACAACACTTTCAAGCTTCTTTCCTGCTATTTTTGTCTTGTTTTTCTTTCCCCATTTATTGTCAAGAAGAGTCTACATAGTGCTGGCTACATCAACAAGGAGATTTGAAAGTAGAGGATAGTTTTAAAAGAAAGAAGATATAAAAACGAAATACAGAATAGTTAATCTGAAGACACAGCCTTTGTACATATTAAATATGAATTTTGGATATCCTATTGATAAAGATAAATAGGGTATGTCTAGACTGCACCCCTCTTCCAGCAGAGGGATGCAGATTAGGCAGGTCGAAATTGCTAATGAAGCGGGGATTTAAATATCCCGTGCTTCATTAGCATAAAATTGGCCGCTGCTATTTTTCGGTATGGAGCTTTGTCGGAGAATAGTGGCAGTGTAGAGGCTGATCTTTCACTAAAGAAAGCCTTTTCCAATAGATCCTGTATACCTCGCCTTACGAGGCATAAGGGATCTATCGGAAAAGGCTTTCTTTAGCGAAAGATCAGCCTCTAGACTGCCACTATTCTCCGACAAAGCTCCATACCGAAAAATAGCGGCGGCCATTTTTATGCTAATGAAGCACGGGATATTTAAATCCCCGCTTCATTAGCAATTTCAACCTGCCTAATCTGCATCCCTCTTCCGGCAGAGGGGTGCAGTCTAGACATACCCATAAAGTAATATATGGAGCGTACAGATTTTAATGTTTTGTTGGGGCTTATGTTCACTATGATGCTATCAAAGCAGCAGTGTCAATTTAGCAGATCTGGTGAAGACATGGTAAGTCGACAGGAAAGCACTCTCCAATCAATGTAATAAATTTACCTCAGTGAGAGGCAGAAACTATATTTCCCGCTGACATAGCATAGTGTAAGAACTGTGTTAAAAGTCACTGCAAATTATGTCGCTCAGGGGGGTTGTGTTTTTTGCACCCCAGAGCAACATAATTTACACTGACTTAGTGCAGCATAGGCAAGACTTAGGACTCCAATCCAGCATAGAATTTAAGCACATGCTTTATTTTAATCATAAGTAGTTCTTTGGAAGTCAACTCATTAGTTGGGGATCACAAAACACAGCCCAAGAGTCACCAGTTTAAGGTATTTTGTTTCTCCCAGTAAGATTTTTGATTATTTTTGCCTGGGAAAGTGGTTCATAGTTCAGTAGTAAAACAATTAATCATGGTGGCACTGAAATTATCATAACGAGGCTTCAAAATTAACAGTGTATTATAAAGAGGGAAAGTATCCTTTTGCTGCTTCAAGCTACACTGTTGCAGCTCAACAAGGCCACAGAGCAGCAGTTTATAATACGAAAGCTATCTCTGAAAACAGAAGAAGAATGTCAATTTTCTTTAAAATCTGGAGGAGATGGGAGCACAGTGACAGGGAGAATGTAAACTACGGATTTTAAAAATCTTAATAACAAATCAAACAAAAAAATGTAATTACTATCTAAAAACTCTAATGAGCACTAGGCCTGTCTGTCATAATTAAGGTTACAAATCCATCATTCTTTATAAACAGCCATTTTCAAACATTCAATTTTTAAAAATATTCTATATTTACACAGCCGCAGGCACCAGCGATAGCAGCTCCCTTTGACCTCAGATTGCTGTTCCGAGCCAATAGGAGAGGCGGGAAGCAGTGCGGACCAGGACACTGCTTCCTGCTGCTCCCATTGGCCAGGAATGGTGATCCGTAACCAATGGGAGCTCTGATCATCAGTACCTGTGACCGTGAAGGTAAGGTATTTGCCCATCCATTTTAGAGCTTGTTTACACTTGATATGCTACATCAATACAACTGCAACAGCATTTCAGTGTAGACACTACTACACCAATGGGAGAGGTTTCTCCCATCCGCATAAGCAATTCTACTCCCCCAAGAGACAGGTGCTAGATTGATGAAAAAATTCATTCCATTAGCCTATCACTGTCTACACTGGAGATAAGGTCTGCTTAACTGTCTATACCATTCAGAGATGTGAATTTTTCACACCTTTGAGTGATATAACTTTTAAATGTAGTCTGGGTCTTAGACTGAGCTTCTCAATGAGTTGGCTCTGCCAGTAAAATAAAAATTTAAAGTCTGTGCAAAATTCATTATGGTAGAGAGGGGAAAAAACTTAGCATGGACACTGTTCTTCTTCAGAACTAGTGCCTTTGGTTTGAAACACAATTATTCAATAAATATTTTTTTTAAATTGCTGACCAATACTGCCATCAATCCAGTTGGTTTACACTAAGGCTACGTCTACACTGCAGGCTTCTTGTGCAAGAACTGTTTTGCGCAAGCGTTCTTGTGCAAAAGTTCTTGTGCAAGAGCGCGTCCACACTGCCATGTGCTTTTGTGCAAGAGATGTGCTTTTGCCCAAGAGCGTCCATGGCAGTGTGGATGCCCTCTCTTCCGCAAGAAAGCTCTGATGGCCATTTTAGCCATAGGGGTTTCTTGCGCAAGAAACCCATGTTGCCCATCCACACTGCCTTCTTGCGCAAGAGCTCTTGCTCAAGAGGGCTTATTCCTTGTGGGGAGAGGAATAACTCCTGTGCAAGAAGCCCTCTGTTCCGACGTTTTTCTGTAAATTTACTTGTGCAAGAACGCGCGTGCAGTGCAGATGCTCCGCAAGTTTTTGCGCAAGAACAGTTGTTCTTGCGCAAAAAGCCTGCAGTGTAGACATAGCCTAAGGCTTTGTCTTCACTGCCAAAAAAAAGTTGCATTTTCACAATGGCATAACAAACACAGTTATCCTGCTGTAAAATTCTAGTGGAAACAAGGCACTGTAGTTTTGTTGTGAGGAAAACTAGATGAGGATTATACCACAGGCAGGATTATAAAGACAATCTCACCTAGCTACCTCACAGTAAAGACTACTTTCAGTGCCTAATCTCTAGTAGGTTATTACAGTTGGGATAGCTAATGTAATACTTTTACTTGCTATAACCCCCTCAAAACCCCATACAAATCACAACGGCCGTTTTTCTGACAAAACTTGAGGAATGTCCACGCTGCAATTGCGTTCTTCCGCAAGAAAATTGAAAGAACAGTGGAGTTTTTCCAGCATTGGTAATCCTCATTCTATGAGGAAGAAACCTTTTTGCGAAAGAGCTCTTTTTGCAAAAAGGCACGTGTGGACGGGGAAGAGGGAGTTCTTTTGGAAGAAGAGGAAGGGAAAAAGCAAAGGTGCCTCTTTACGTTAATGATTACAAGCAAGAGGGAGCTTCCCGGTCAGACTGGTATCATACTGGGTATGTCTAGACTACATGGCTCAGTCAACGGAGCCATGTAAACTAGTTTACCCGACATAGTCAATGAAGCAGGGATTTAAATAATCCCCGCTTCATTAAAATAAAAATGTCCGCCGCGCTGTGCCGACAATCAGCTGATCCGCACAGCGCGCAGTCTAGATGCGGATCGGTCGAGGGGAAGCCTTTGTTGACCGCTCCCTTATGCCTCGTGAAACGAGGTTTACAGGAGCGGTCGACAAAGGCTTCCCTTGTCAACCGATCCATGTCTAGACTGCCGCGCTGTGCCGGATCAGCTGATTGTCAGCACAGCACGGTGGCCATTTTTATTGTAATGAAGCAAGGAATATTTAAATCCCTGCATCATTGACTATGTCGGGTAAACTAGTTTACATGGCTCCGTCGATGGAGCCATGTAGTCTAGACATACCCACAGTTTGGTATTTTTAGATTCCAGTTCATGGGTTCTTACATACTTTTTATAAGTGGTGTGGAGCAGAAACGGTTTAGCATGCACCTTATCTTGAAGATGCAAGTGTACACAAACAAATGATTAAATGCAGCAACTTCTTAACCATTAACATTAACCAGGTATGACATTGCATACTGAACCCATAATTTGCCTAAAATTCTCTCATTTAATGAAAATAAAGTCATGGAAAGAGTTAAAGCACAACACAAAAGAATACATGCATCAGGCAAATAATTCTACATGATACATATTATGAGTGCAAACATACAAGAAAATAAAGACACAGTTACTTGAGTAAAGGATAGGGAAGCCAAATAAGATTTGTGCTTCAATGGTGTTTCTAGTAGTACACTTGCAAAAACAAAATAAAAAACAGAATTCAACCACCGTAGATAAAATTAAAATATTATGATTACACACAGATTCCCCCTATACTTCAAATAGATAACTGTAATACTCCACTCTTTATTAATTACAGGTTGAGCGTCTAAAATCCGAGACTCTCTAGTCCAGGAACATCTACAGATTTGCTAGATCAGAGAGCCCCAGTTTGCCAGGTTCAGAAGCACGGCCTAAGGTGGGCTGGCAGTAGGGAGCATAGCCCCAGCAGGCTGGTGCAGTAGGGGGCATTGCTCCAGGGGGGCTAGTGGCAGGGAGTGCAGCCCCAGCTAGGGTTGGAGGCAGTGGGGCCAGCGGCTAGGACTGCAGCACCAGCTGGGGCTGGTGGCAGGGAGTGCAGCCTCAGCCAAGGCTGGAGGCAGCGAGGCTGGTGGCTGGGCATGCAGGCCAGCCCCGGTGATGCTTTCCGGGCTAGGCCTAGGAGGGAATGTAGAGGCCAGACAGGAAGGTGAGAGATGGGCACATTGGGCTACTTGGCAATGCTGCCGGGGTCAGGCAGCGGATCCTCCAGGAAGCAGTGCAGGCCTTCTCTCTCTCTCCCCTCATCTGACACAGGCCTTTTCTCTCTGCCCCCCTCTCCAGCACTGTGGCCAATGGCCAGAGGGTAGGAGTCTGGTGCAAGGGGGCTTCTTAGCCGGTCTCATGGTCAGCAACCTTCAGCTCCAGCTGGCCGTTTTTGGTGGTGTGCCCCCAATGGTCACCCTGAAGTATAGCGTCCCTTGGAACAGCCCCTACCTTTTGCATGTTATGGAAAACAATCCCATTCCATGCACTTCCCATTTTCCTGGCACAACCAAACCCTGGCCTTGCTTTAAGTTAGGAGAAGAGGAAGCTGCATACCAAATTTAGTGGTCCCAACTTGTACCCTGTAGGAGGTGTTCTTGAACAAATGGATTCACAGACAGACAGACAGGTGCACATTTCTAAAATATATAGATTGCACCTTGAGTTCTTCGAATGAAAGATGGATTTTTATATCAATTTTCACTTTGAGAATAATCTCTTTTGCTTGTCTAGTGTTGTATACAGAAAGATGACGCTAAATGAGTAGATGTTTCTGAAAATATTAAAAAGACTGAATTGTGATATATTCATGTAATCTGCAGTAACTATTCAAATAATTGTTTACAAAAAACAGACATTGAAAATCACCTCATAGAAAATTCGTAGGTACTGTCTCAAACTCATTTTGTTGATAGCTAAATATACTTATTACAGCAAGATTAAACTGTTTTTTATAAAACCTCAGCATGAAGTGTTTCATTCCCTTTATAATTCTGATAAATGTTTACAATTCAGCAACAAAAGCAAAGGCTATGTTGACTCCTAAACAGGGAGAATTATTGTTTCTCCCCATCCTGAAAGGATATAAACCATAAATTGTGCAGTGTTTATTCTTGTCTGTTTTCCCTTACACTGACTAAATTTTTCTATAAATGGGTATGCTCTTCAAAGGGAATGCAACACATAGAAACTACATTAATTAGATTGATGTTTCTCTAATACACTTATAATAAAAACTCTGCCCCCTTTAAATAATGAGTCCCACCTCTTTAGAACACCACATCACTAAAAAATAAATTTAAAAGCTAGATAGCAAACATGAAAATGAACTTGAGATGCCAAGTTAACCTATTGTAACATTTCTAATATTTACAACAACAAAAAAGGGCACAGCAAGACACATTACTCTGTGTAGTATAGTAAGTAAAAAAGGAGATAATGAAAATAAACTGACATTTTGGTAACAACCAAGGGGAAAAAAAGAAAAATTAAATTATGTATTACTCATTTTCCACCAATTAACATACAATTTTGGTAAAAATAGTAGTGATATATTATTTATTTTTAGCACCAGGAACAAGACGTAAGGAAAAAAACAAAACTATTACCATAATTTATGGACATAATTAGGTTTACAATTTAAGATACTTATTGAGCACATCCACAATCAATTTAAGGCACTCTTCATGTTTCAGTCTGCTGCACAAGCTGGTTGTTTATTTCATCCATTGAAACTGATATATTGCCATTTTTTTCTTTAAGTTGCACTCACATTCAGCTTTCACAATCAATATATAAATATGGACATTAAAATAAAGATTTATATGCCCAGATTTACAACTGAAGAACACTGCAAAAATACATGTACAGGAGAAAAATATAATTGAGATTTATAGCTAAAATAAATATTTTTCCATATGAAACTTTTATTCTCAAAAATGCTTAAAGATTTCAGAGTTAGAGAAATCTTAACTACGTTATTTCTTTCTAATTTAGTGTAAAAGTAATTCTTAAGACAGCTAAACAGAGAACAACTATGTAAAATAGCCCTGTAAAGCTGGTGTGTACATATTATTTTCAGTTGCTGTAAACAAATTTGCTACAGATTATGCATATTAAAGTTACATATTAAATTAGTCATAGAAAATATATTCAACTATATACTCTGTCAGTTATGGCATTTTTTTAATGCTTTTGTGCAAGGCAACTATCAGAAAATTCTGAAGCATTTTAATCTAAGATAAATTATAGATCAAATTTGTAGGCATGAAACTTAAAATGACATTCAAGACATCAAACTGCTACTAATTTCCCCTACTAGGAAAATAATAATTAACCTGCATGAACTGCTGTCCGATTCATTTTCTTCTTCACTCGCTCCATCATCTGCTTCTGGTTTGTCAAGCCAACGTGCATCTCCACAATTTTCTGTTGTGAACTCAAATGTAGGGACTTCAGAGGTGGATGCCATTGGCCAAGGGGGTGAATTCTGGAAATTCTGTTGGCTAGACTTTCTGTAACCAATTGATGCCAAAGATAGGTTACCTGGATCTAAAAACTTTGTCCCACCAGTTGTTGCATTTTGTCCTCTGTTCCAGAAGTCTCCGTGATGGCTGTCCACTGCAGAATTAGTGGTTGATGATTGGTGACCAAACCATCTCCATCTGATTTTTAAAATCTGCTTCACGTCAAACTCTTTACGAGAGCCAGACATCCTCAATGAAAGCAAGTGATCGTCTAGGCAACAGGGCAAGAAGCAATGCACATAAAAAAAGATTTGTGCATCCAACCAAGACTAGAGAAATACATACTCTGCCTGTATAGCAAGCAAATTTTAAAAGGGACTGCATTGACATGCAGAAAAAGCCTTTTAAAATCATATGTCATTTAAAAATAAACAAATGGCAAGATTATGAAAAATAATACAAAGAAAATACAAGATGAAATAGACACCTCAATCAAGAAAAATGATATTCACACTGAAGCAGTCAGTGCACTTTCTATTGTTTTTCTCTCCATTCTCTGACCATTACCTTTCACAAACATTAACACCATTCATTAAAGCCCTTTCAAATGCTGAATACCACCCCCCTTTTTTTAAATCACAAATGACAGAGAACGTAATTCCTATGCTGCATCTCAGAATCTCTACTGCTCTCGGTGTTAACTCTTGCTACTACAAATGGGAAAAAAAAAATCAGTGATTCTGAAAAGCAAATGCAACACTTTCTTGCACTGTTAGAAAACACTTATAAAAAAGGCTGAAATTCCAATATACTGATTCTATTTCAGGAAAATCTGAACTGGAAAGGATTCCTTATTTCTTTCCCATTATAACAAGACATGCATCAAATTATTCCTCAAACAGCCTAGATGGCTCAGGGAACCGGTCAAGGGGTATTTAGCCTTTCATCTTGACATACTGCTTTGAATCAAATTTGGGTCTGTAGTGACTGAAAGTTATTACTGATGACTGCTTAGTAGTCTAGGAGAAATGGTCTCAGTCTATTTACAATATCATGAAAACCATAATATCAACTGAAACTTTCATGAGGGGCCATCGCACAGGGTAGGCAGTACTGATGCCAGTCTGGGGGTGTCATCCAGACACAGCACAAGTTTGAAATACAGACATAGCCTACATATCTATAACATATAACACAAGATGTATGTATGTAATGTGTATGTAATACAAACATATAAACAATATATCATACTTGGCAATGACAACATTTTCATTGACACCTTACACAGCATATCTAGCACACTTCATTGCAATTTTATAACACTGATATTAATAGTATTGTAAAGTGTTCCACATATTCCATACAGCATCACACTTGTCTTCTCCTCAGAGAAATAATGAAAAGTTGATAACTTTGCCCTGCTAACTTGGCGTTGAATTGGGCACCATCTTTACATTTAACCAGTATAAATTAACTTACCTGAGGTTTTTACCCCTTCATCTGTGCTCAGCTGGTGGGTCTGACTAAAATAGTGAAACTCAGACCTCAGTGGGTCAGGAGCCAAATTAGCGATCAACATTACCCAAAAAAGCAACAGTAGTGTGAATTCCTTGTTTCATTTACTATTTTTATATGTGCTATCTTTTATTAATTACCTTGTTTCTACAGCTATTCTGAAGCTGTACCTGCACAGTCTCTTTTCTCCACAGCCCCAGAAGATCCAACACCTCTTGTAAACTCCAGGCAGGAGTGCCTCTAGTACATGGATTTTGCATGATGAATTGGGCTGTTGTACACAACAGAAGAAAGCTGCTAGGTGGGCTTGCCAAGGTGAGCAATCAGTAAAATGTATTTACAAATTCTCAAGAGTTTTTAAAAGGCAGAAAGTGACTTCCAGTCTACATGCCTCTTAGGAAATGAAGTTTATAATTATGACCACAGTGGTTACTATTCATATTCGTTTTGTTATGTTGTATGTGCCTCAGTTTCTCGGAGAACTGCACCAATATCTAGATGGTGACAGGGATTTTAGGTGTCAATCTCACTGAACGAGGTGACCCTACCCACAGCACATACACAATGGCCAATGCCCTTTGTAACCTGAGCCAAGGAGGGGGTGTGGCCAGTGACACTTTTTGACTGGAAAGGAGAATAAAGGGCAGAGGAAGGGCTTGGGACCGGGCTGCTAGGTGTGGGAGTCTGTTTTGGGTCATTTGAGGTGCTGGAGGTGGGCAGGGGCCTTGGTTCTGAGCCCCCTTCCCCAAGATGGACTGGACTAATTGCTTCTGGTTTCTGTGCTGAGAAGTCTGTTCTATGCTGTATCCCTGTTGATTAAAAAAATCTTCTGTTCTACCTGCTGGCTGAGAGTCACATCTGACTCTCAGCCATCTGGGAGTGCAGGGCCCAGTGACTCCTCACACCTTGGTGACACAAGATTATCCTACCAGGAGTTGTATGCATTCACCATTCTTTACATCATGCTAGGGGCTCTATTCCTCTCACTTTCCCCCTCACAACAGCAGTCTCACATTTACCCCACCATACAATGGCCTCTATTTTCCCCTATTCTCTTCCCCCACAGCAGTGTCTCCTGTTCTTACCCAGTGTCAGGGACTCTCTCTGTGCATCTCTCTTCCTTCATTCTAACAAAGTACCTTTCTTTCTCCCACACAGAAAGGGAGGGCTGAATAACTGGTGCCCTTCTCCCCCCTAACTTGGAGCAGATTTTTAGGAGGTAGCAATGAAAGAAGGCATCTCTCTCCTCTCCCTCTAGATACACCTACTGGCTGAATATCCTCTCCAGGGTGGAGGGAAACCTATTTCTCTTCTGTGATTCAGGGTTTCAATCTGGAAAGCCATTGGTCATCAAGTGGTTGATTTTGATAAGCCAATTGATCTTGGTTGTCTCCCAGGAGATCATGATTGGCAGTTGGCAGGCTCCCTCAACCCCTGGCTCAACCTTCACCCCCCTGCAGAGCCAGCACCCATACCCCATTCTGCACTTTGCAGCCCTTCCTGAATCTCAACCTCCTGCACCAGCCCAGTAAAAGTGAGTGAGGGTGGGAGAGAGCACACTACAAGGAAAGAGGGATGGGGTGAGCAGGATACGGCTTTGGGGAAGGGACAGGGTAGATCTTGGTATGCCCTTAAATTAAGAAAGTGATCTTTGGCATAAAAAGGTTGGGGACCACTGCACTAAGTTGTATGGAAGAGATGAGCAGGGATACTGTTGTGCTGCAAGGTATTAATGGATGTAATTGTCAGATGACAATGACTCCAGTTGTGCACCATTTTCCCTCTTAGATGTTATGACTGTCCCCAGAATCACTAGAAATCTGACCAACGATGCTTAAAACCTTCCTGAAATTTTGGAATTGATTGGATGTGACAGTAAAATATTATCACATTCATAAAGAAATACCAATGAGGTCAGCCAACAATGCATTGTTTTCCAGATGATCTTGTTAATATTTAAACAATTTCAGTAAAATCGTAATTTAAAAAATAAAAAACTTATAAGATTGCAGTTAGAATACTACCACGATTTAAGATTCAAACAAACAAAGAAAAAATGGTACCTTTTTATTTATCCCCTCTGTGTTGTTTACTTGTGCTCAGTGTTCAAAAAGGATGACAGATGAGATAGGACAGGACAAGAAGTGATGAACACATTAATAATTACAATTACGTTCACATACTTCCTGTGTGTATTCAAAGTCACACCTACTTACATGTCAGCAACAAATTGTACAGCAGCAGTTAGCATGGCAAAGTCAACACAACAAAGAGACAGACCTGGATTCTATCTTTTGTTTATATTAACAAAATATTTGCTTTAAATTCAAATTGCTCCTGTGCAAAACAAGGAAAGACAATGACAGACTTACCACCTCTCATGGTTTTTCTACTGACTTATTGGGAACTCTTGCCAATTTATGCTTTTTTTTCTAGCATAAGATTATGAGCTCAGTCATATAGAGAGATCACAGATTAAAATGTGTGGTATTATGAAATAAGGATAATTTGTTTTCAATTTTCTTGACTTCCCTCATAATTGAGATTATACAAATTTGGATTTCCCACACAATCTCCCAAGAGATAATAATAAAGCACATTTTTAACATCTTGTGCTTAAATTATATGAAATTATAATCCACATTTTTTGTAATAAGATGTTATTTATGCATTAGAATTAGATAAATTTTACCAAGATCTTCAATGTAAATTAACAATTGCTCAGGCCTACATTTAGATTGAAAAACCTTTATTACAGAGAAAACACAAAAAGAAAAGAATCCATCTTAATTCTCAGAGTCCAGTTAATTTCGTAATACTTGAAGTTGAGAGGAAACGTTTTTTTCCCCCACTTGGAAATTGGGTATATTTGATGAGACATATACATATATACACTCACACAAAGGACACCATAATAATTTGTATAGTGACTTCACAAGCTTGTGTTACTCGTTTAAAAAGTTAGATAGGCATGGCTATGAAAAAAGCACCTCCTTCCCCCAACCTACACAGCTATGCTGATCAAACCCCAGCAGAGATGAGGCTATGTCAATAGAAGACCTCTTCTATCATCGTAGCAAATTTTGTTCAGGGAGGTGGTGTTTGTTGTCAATGGAAAAATGCTTCAGTCTATGTAGGCTGTGCCCATGCTAGGGGATTATGCAAGAGTAGCTATACTGATATAATCTCTGTAGTGTAGATAAACCTTCAGAAGTTCAGATCCTGCAAAACCTATTCATATGTACTTAACTTAATGAGACTACTTGCAGTGCATAGTTAAACATGTGTGTAAGTCTTTGCAAGACTGGGGCCTTTAACCTGCAGATCAAAGAATCTATGCCTAAGCATGTCTTTTCACAGTAAAATTTTAAAAGGTGTAATTTTCTACTTTATAGCAAATCATAAAAAAGCATAAAATTTACCTAAAGGCACACCATCCTCTCTTTGTTAACATAATTCTTTTGAAATTAATGGGAGTTTTATATACTTACTGTGGACATACCCCTAGAATTTAACAGGCTCAGAATCAAATGATAAAAGAACAGCGATTTTCTTGAAAAAGCATGAGGCTTTGAGACTGTAAACACATAAGCGCTTCTGTAACTTTAGTCACATGAGTAATTCCATAAACTTCAACATAACTACTCAAATGAGCAAGGTTCTGCTAATATTTAGATATATGTATAATTGCCACCATGTGCATTTGAATCCAGGACCTCTGGAACTTATCATAGGAGCCGCTTTCAGCTTAGACTGTAGAGCTCTCTTGTTCTTATCTCTTGCTGTAAGTGGTCTAAGTGCCACTACATTGGAGAGTGAACAGGGTTACATGTGCATGACTGGGAGTTTCATTTTCCAAAATCTGAATTCTGAACAATTTAGATTGGCATGAATAGCACTATCATTAATCTTGCAGTAGTGGACAAAATATATAAAACTGTTTTGCTGAATTCTTTCAGTTAATAAATAACTTCCCACAAAAAGATCTAAAAACGAATTAATTAGCATGAATGGGAGGAAAGCGATATTGACCTTTTTAAAAAAAAACCTATTAAAAAGGAATTCGTGGCACTCACAATATTAGACAATATACAAGGCCTGTTTCACTGGTCCAAATGCTGAAACGTGATAAACAAATATAATTAATTAGAACCTAGATCATAAGGTCAGCAGATGCTATTCAACCTCAATTAGTTGATCTAATGAAATATGGCAAGAACATAAACAGAGGCAGGAGAGAGATTTTATTAGTGCTTGACTTTTGTAGATAGCAATCCATTTCAATTTGTACATTTTCATAAGGATGTTACATACCCAGAGTGCTAGAGAGGACTTAATCTAAGCAAATACATATGCACACCCATTAAAAAGGTAAATCTAATTAAGTGTCTATCATTTGATATTTATGAACATAGATTAATTTTCTGTTAGGAAACTGGTGCTTAAAATTAAACCTCCAAGTGAGCAGAAATATATAAACAACATCTTCTGAAGCATTTTCAAGATCTGAAAACCAGCACTTTTCTATTCAGGTCTTTTTCTGGTTGTTGTTGCTGCTGCTGCCATTTGGCTTTACACAATTTTACATGATCATCATCCAACATCAATACAACATCAGATAGAACAGTCAGACTGAAAATATATCAAGTGATTATACCATTATCTGTTCATGCTGAATAGTTCTTTTGTCCTTCAAGTAAAGGCCTGGGAGACAAGAGACTCAGCTGATCATTAGAAGATCTTAATATTCGATTTAAATGTCAACTAAGAATGAAAATATTAAAATACAATTCAAGAGCACAAAGTCCTTATTTTAACTGCTGTGATTAGTCTCTTCCAGTTCCAAAGACTGAGCTGTACTGTGTGTGATATTGTAATTCAAACTTTAGAACATAAATTAAACTTGAAAAATTGATACAAGATAGAAATATTTCAACTGCCAGTATCTTCAAACACACACACTATGCTAAGCATCTATGCTGAGGCACAGATGAATACCTCAGAACACTTGAGAGTTTCACTGATCAAATGCATACTTTGGAATGTTACAGGGCTTGCAAAAATATTTTGTAGACATTTAAAAATATATAATCAGATTACAATATTAATTCAGTGAAAGTATTACATACAGACTAAAAAAACCTACTTGTGTCTGAAGGCAAGTGGTTACATTAAAAGAAAAATAGCCCTCTCTATGCTCCTTTCTTTGCAACACCCAGAGGATGGCAGCGGCCTGAGAGGCACTTCAAAAAGAGGAGCTTTGGTTAGAGCAGAGACAGCATTCAAATTTATAGCACCATGAAGGCCACTGGAGGACAAGAATTGGACCTTGCTCTGCCCTACATCTTATTCATATAAGAAAAATAAATCCTATGACATGTCTCAGGACATATCCACAAATTTCAACATCCCATTGCTATCCAAACGAGGGATGTGAACAAGTAGTCAAGTAGATGATTAACCAATAATCTTAGGCTTATCTGTTAATCTTCTCGACTACTTGCATTTCCTCCATGCCCTTTCTGCCTCTGTATCAGAGACAACAAGGGGGGAGCAGGAGCTGGTACTGGGAGGAGCTGGCTTAAAAGCCAGTTCCCTCCAGCACTGGCTTCATGGTACTGCCTGCCTCCCCACGCTGCTGCTTGTATGAGAGGCAGCAGCATGGCGGGGGAGGCGGTCAAGGGAAGCTGCCATGAAACAGCCTCTGCCTGCAGCGGGGCCTTGGCTCACCGTGGCTCACCGTGGACAGAGACTGCTCTGCATCCTGTGGAGCAGCCTCTGTTCACAGCAAACATGGGCCCATCGCAGGAAGAGGCTGCTTCACCGCAGCAGCCCCTGTCCACAGGAGGTCTGAGCTCCCCGCAGACAGGGCTACTGCTGAAGTAGCCTCTGTCTGAGGCGAGCTTGGCTCCACCGCGGACAGAAGCTGCTTTGGGGCAGCCTCATCCGCTGCCTCCCAGCAGCCTCTGTCTGCAGGGGAGGTTGGACCCCTGCAGACGGGGGTGCTACTGGAAGAGGATATTACTCACTTGTGCAGTAACTGATGTTCTTTGAGACGAGTGTCCCCGTGGATGCTCCACATCAGGTTGGTGTGCCGTCTCCAAGCCGAGGATCGGAATCTTCAGAGCAGTATCCTTGGGGCTGCACATGCACACACCCCCACTTGCTCGCTCCTACAATACAGGTATTGCTCATGTGTGAGCCCCTCCCACTCCCCGATTCTCTCTCTACCTCAGAGAAAGACCCCCCCCCCGGCAAGGCCAGGGCTCTGAAGTAGAGGGGAGGAAAGGAGAGTAGTGGAGCACCCAAAGGACACTCATCTCGAAGAACATCAGTAACTGCACAGGTGAGTAACCTCCTCTTCTTCAAGAGATGTCCCCGTGGATGCTCCACTACTCAGCCGACGCCAGAGTCAGAGGCCGCGTGGTGAGATATACAGTAATGGAGGCAGGGACTTTGGATCTGGCATAAAAGCTATGGAAAGGACTGCCACAGAGAATTTAAGTTCTGATAAGGGTTCCTGAGTGAGTTCATAGTACTTTGCGAATGTCTGGTCTGATGTCCATGTAGCAGGCCTGCAAATATCTGTTATGGGAACCTTGCGAAAAAACGCTCTTGAGGTAGACATGGCTCTAGTAGTGTGTGCCCATATGGTCACTGGAGGATCAATATCAGATAGAGTATAACAGAGTATGACAGTCATATATCCAGCACAAAAGTCTTTGAGATGAAATAGACTATCCTTTGTTATCATTAGCTATGGAGATGAATAGTCTCGGGGAAGACCTAAAGTGCTTTGCACGATGTAGGTATAAAGAGAGCGTGCATTTTTGACTCAAAGGAGTTAGCAGGAGGTTAAAGGAAAAATGTGGGTAGGTTATCATTTGATTGAGATGGAAGGAAAATTGTATCAGAGAGAGGAATCTGGGGTGGGTGCGTATCATCACTTTGTCCTTGAAAAAGATAGTATATGAAGGATCTGCCATGAATGCTGCAATCTCTTCTACCCTTCTGGCCAAAGTGATGGGTATGAAATTGGCTGTTTTCACAGATAAGTGCAGTAACAAACTGGTAGCCTTTGGTTCAAATGGAGTGCATTTAAGTGCATTTAAGACCAGATGCATGTCCCAAGGCTCTGCAGGTGGAACCACCTCTGGGTTAAGCGCTTGTAAATCTTCTAGAAATCTCTCAGTGAGAAGCTATGCAAAAATCGAGGAGTCATCTATCTTGAGATGAAATGCTCTTATAGTGACCAGATGAACCTTGATAGAAATAGTAGCAAGACCTGATTGTTCAAGGTGCAGCAAGCAGTCAAGGATAACGGGTAAATGGGCTGTAGACAGAACGACCTGACAGTCTGGACACCACATGATAAACCTCTTCCATTTTTGAGAGTATGTCTTGCGGGTGCTCTGGGTTCTGCTGTGCAGTAAGAGGAGTTGTACCTGCTGTGAACTTTTTAGTTCTTGCTCAGAAAACCATCTAGGAGCCATGCTTTGAGGTATAACATGTGCAGATTAGGGTGATTGGTCTGAGATCCCGGTAAGAAGAGGATGTTCGGGGTATGAGGCAATGGTATTGGAGATGTGCAGGAATCCTTGTGAAGAATGGGAACCAGGGTTGGCATGGCCATGAAGAGGCTATGAGAATCAGTCGTGTGTACAACTTCGTTCATTAGGGGTATGGGATAGCATACAGGAGATGAGATGACTAGCTGATTAGAAAAGTGTCGCCCATGGACCCCTTCTCCATACCTGCTCTGAAGCAAAAGAGATGGCACTTTCTGTTGAATTGAGTGGTGAAAAGATCTATGGTGGGATGATCCCACAGGTGAAAAATCCATGATAGAACCTCTGGGTTGATCTGCTACTCATGATCGGTGAGAAGAACACGGCTAAGTGTATCGGGCATAGTATGGAGAGTGCCTAGGAGATGGAAAGTGGTGATTCTTATACTATGCCTTCGGCACCAGTTCCAAAGCATCATAGGGCATGCGATCGGGCCCTGCCCTGACGATTTCTATAAACCATAGCCACAACATTGTCGGTATATAGCCTGACATGATTGTTGACAATAAAAGGAAGAAATTGTTCGCATGCATCTCTTACTGCTCGAAGTTCCAGAACTTTTATGTGAGGTTTCTTTCCATGTTGGACCATAAACCCTGAGCCATGAGGTGAGGGAAGCATCTGTTGTCATGGAAACTGTTCTGGTATGAGAAAAGGGACTCCTGAGCAGGGTTCCCTCTAAGATGCGTGCCTGTGTAGGTTCACACCAAAAATTTGTCTCCACACACCTCCTCAGAAGAGCTGCGAAGTGGCTGCTCAGCTGCTCTAGGGTGGGGCTGTGTGGTGGGCTGGTGCCCTACTCCAGGAGCAACAGGGCAGCCACCACATGGCCATGGCCCTAGTTTCAGCCCTGCTCCAGGGATGGCGCTGTGGGCTGTGTGGTGGGCAGCTGCTCCTCCGGCAGACCTCACCAGGGCCAGAGCCAGAGCCGTATTTCGGGCGACTGCTCCTCCGGTGGCCCTGGCTAGGGCCACAGCCAGAGTCTTGTGGTGGGCGGCTGCTCTTCCGGTGAGCTGGAAGCTGCATGTACAGCTGCATGGCAGGTGGCAACTGCTCTGCCAGCCCCAGCCAATGCCAGAGTCAGAGGCCGCGTGGTGAGCCAGATGACCCCAGCTAGGGTGGAGGATGATCCTGCGAGGCTGGAGCATCCCTGCCTGTGGTGTGCCAGGCTCCATAGAGCTGGAGCAGCCCACCAGTTGACCTTAAGTAGGGATGTTAACCATTCACATCACTATTTTGAATAGGAATTTAATAGTTGGGCTTTATTGTTTTACATTGATTTTTTTGTACATGTATACTATGTTGGTTTTTGTTTTTAAACCACCTAGCTGGTGGCCTTTTTTGAGCTTTTAAAAGATTGTAAGTATTATTTTTTGTATTTTAAAAGAATACTTATAATTATTTTTAAATGTTTATTTTAATGATGTTTTTTATTGTTTTAGTTGCTTTATTATTGACAAAGGGCTTTAGGATGTTTATTTTGGGTTTCTCTTTTTATTTTCACTTACTTTATGTTTAATATTAATCACCTACAGAAAAAAAGTTAAACTTTGAGAAAGCATCAGGACACTTGAAGAGTTAACTAAAAAAGTTAAAGCTGTCAGTAGACGCTCGCTGACAGATGAAAAAATAGCTGTCAGTTTCACAACCTTGAATAAAATATTTGAATGGATTTTAGTAGAATTTTTAAAAAGCTGATTTATTTTACCTATTCTTTTTAAGTATTTGAGAATTTGAGGTCCCTTGCTATGTTTATTATGAAAGAATAAATATTTTAAACTTTCTTGGCTTACCTTTTACTAGCTGAAGTTTTGAACTTTTGTTTTTAAAATTATTTTAGACTTTCAAAGAGCTTTGTGGGGCACATGTATAAATTGCAAGTTATTAACAAAGTTATGAACAAATGACTCATTTAAGTTGTCTACATTTCTAAACTGCTATTCATTTTTATATCTAAGTTTTGATTAAGATTGGTTTTTTCCATCTGAAATCTCTTTTAGCCTGAAATCTCTTTCATAATATCTGTATTTTAGCAATGTTTAGTTCCATCTTTTCCTACCATGTTTCAGCTATCTGATCTTAACTAAATTTTTTATAGTTAAACAATTTAAATGGGATTGTTCTTGTGCCTGCTACAACCATCACAATTGATTATTTACAGGTTCATTTGTTAGGAAACACCTATTTCCTTCAGAATGACTGTAAGGTCTTCCGTGTTGTGCGTGGTGAGAAATCACATAGTGCAAGGCTGGTCAATAAAGCTGATTGTGGGACAAATACAGTACATTGGCACTTAGGGTCAGCCATAATAATAGATGCATGGGTGAAAGTGCTGAATTAACAGCTCTTTTTTCCTTTGTGACTGGGAAAGGGCTGTTTTAGTATTCTTGCTTCCATAATATGTGCGTAAATATATTTGTTAGTAACTGGTGGGTACAATGGTGGCACATATCTGAACAAGCACACATGACCTCAATATTGGTGCACAAGACAAAATGCACTCCACTCATGGATGGAAAATTTTAGAGGAAACACTGCTACTGAGCACAGGTTCCATGGGACTGTCCCCCAGTGGAGGGACTGTTTTACTATTGGAGGGAGTAACACAGATTTTGATAGAGGGTGAACATTGGATATGTACATGCATCTGAGCCAACCTTGCAGACACCTCATGTACAGGCACATTGTCCACAACAAAACTGCACGTGGCCAGATGGCCCAGGAGCTGCAGGCAGTCATGAGCCGTTACTTTGGGGGCAGACTGCAAGTTTTGTATGAGCAGTAGTATCTTGCGTGCGAAAGCACTCTATGGGGAGCGAGGCAATGGCTTGCATAGAATCTAGGTAGGCTCCTACGAACTAAATTTTTTGTTTGGGGAACAATGTTGATTTTGGTTTGTTTATTTGTAGACCAAGGGATTGGAAGACATGTCTGGTGACGGAAGCGCTGCGGTGTGAGTCGAGTGTGGAGCACGCTTTAAGGAAGCAGTCGTCCAGGTAGGGAATATAATGACATTTTGTTTCCTGAGGTATGCAGTAATTACAGCTAGCACTTTCAAAACCACTGTTGGGGCAGTGGAAAGGCCAAACGGTAATACCCTGTACTGGTAGTGTTGGGAACCTAAAACGAATCCAAGAAAACGTCTGAGCCAGGTGGATGGAAACATGAAATATACATCCTGCAAGTCAAGGGACAAAAACCAGTCCCCCCTGTTCCAACGCTGGGATTATGGTAGTGAGTGTCACCATCTTAAACTTCTGTTTTCTGATGAACTAGCCAATTAGCCAGTCATAAGATTGGATTTTCAGGTCTCTCCTCCACGTCTGTCTTCTCTCCTGAACCTCCGGTCTCTCGCTCCGTCTCTCTCTATTCTCCTCCTACTGCCTCTCTCCCTCTCTCTCTCCGCTCTCCTCTGTCTCCATCGGGGATGCACGCTCGTCCAGGCCCCACCCACCGGGTGTGTACATCACCACCCCGCCCTCCTTCGCCTCCCGCTGTGGCGCCCTGCTGACTTCTGCGCCGCTCAGCCGGGCCGCCGCGTGGGAGCAAGCAACGCAAGCGGCCATTTGGGCCCTGTGCTGCATGGGGAGCATGGACCCCAAATGGTTGCTTGTCCGGCTTGCTCCTGTGCAGCAGCACAGAAGTCAGCCGAGCACCACTGCGGGAGGCAACAGCGCCGCCCAGAGGGAACAGCCAGTGTTTCAGCGTTACAGAGTCACAGACATTGGGCTAATATAAATATGATTTGTTCAGTGCTCTTAAATCTAAATTGGGTCGCCATCCTCCTGACTTCTTCTCTGTCAGGAAGTAATGGGAATAAAAATCTTTCCCATGAAGTGCCAAGGAGCTCTCTCTATTGCACCTAGATGTAGAAGGTATTTAACCTGTTGGAGAAGAGTCTCGTGAGAGTGGTCCCTGAAGAGGGATGCGGTAGGGGGATGGGAAGGGTGTATAGACATGAAGGAAATAGTGTATGCATGCTTGATTATTTGAGCACCCATCTGTCCGATATTATTTTTTGCCAATTTTTATAAAGTGGAAAAAGACGGTGCTGGAAAAGCTTGAGACATGATGGTGGTATTGGAATTGGTGAGAAGCTTTCCCTCACCCCCGACTAGTTGTTCAAATTTGCTTGCTAGGCTGCTGAGGTTGTTGCATGTTATTAGAAGGTGGGTGTCCTCATTGAGACCTATTTCAGTTATGACAACAGAATCATAGAACAGCAAAGAACCTCAAGAAGTCATCGAGTCCAGTTTCCTACCCTCATGGCAGGACCTAGCACTGTCTAGATCATCTCAGAGATGCTTATTCTAACCTGCTCTTAAATATCTCCTGTGATGGAGATTCCACAACCCCCCCTAGACAATTTATTCCAGTGTTTAACCACCCTGAGAGGCAGGAAGAGTTTTTCCTGATATCCAACCTAAACCTCTCTTGTTGAAATTTAAGCTCATTGTTTCTTTTCCTATCCTCAGAAGCCCAGGAGAATATTTTTTCTCCCTCCTCCTTATAACACCCTTTTAGATACTTGAAAAACTCATGTCCCCTCTCAGTCTTCTCTTTTCTAAACTGAACAAGCCCAGTTCTTTCGGTCTTCTCTCGTAGGTCATGTTTTCTAGACCTTTAATCATTCTTGTTGTTCTTCTCTGGACCCTCTCCAATTTCTCCACATCTTTCTTGAAATATGGTGCCCAGAACTGGACACAATACTCCAACTGAGGCCTAATCAGAGTAGAGCGGAAGAAGGATTTCTCATGTCCAGTGGCGGCCCATGAGCCTAGGCAAGCTAGGCAGCTGCCTAGGGAGCCACTGGCCCAGGCACCCGATGATGATGATGTCACAGGGTGCTGGGGTGCCCCGTGATGACATCACGGCCATTGACGGCCGTGCAGGCAGGGGCGCCGATTGCGCTGCCCTGCCTAGGGCGCCAGCTGCTGCAGCCGGCCTCGGGCTGCTCCTGCTCGTGTCTTGCTCACAACACTCCTGTTAATGCACCCCAGAATCATGTTTGGTTTTTTTGCAACAGTGTCACACTGACTCATGTTTAACTTGCCTGACCCCTAAACCCCTTTCAGCAGTACTCCTTCCTAGACCGTCGCTTCCCATTCTGTATGTATGAAACTGATCATTCCTAAGTGGAGTAACTTTGCAATTGTCCTTATTAAACTTCATCCTATTTACCTCAGACCATTTCTCCAGTTTGTCCAGATCATTTTGAATTATGACCCTATTCTTCAAAGCACTTGCAACCCCTCCCAGCTTGGTATCATCTGCAAACTTAATAAGCGTACTTTCTATGCCAGTGTTTCTTAAACTGTGTTCCGGGGTACACCGGTATGCCTCGCGAGGCAGTTGGAGGTGTGCCACGGTGAACATAGTTCAAAATGGCTGCCCTTAAAGGGGCAGGCGACCTTTATTTTGGTGTTCCTCATTAAAAAAAAAATATTGTTTGGTGTTCCTCGGTCTTAAAAAGTTGAAGAAACACTGCTCTATGCCATCATCTAAATCAGGGCTACTAAGCATGTCCCGTGGGCCACATGAGGCCCACAGCCCATTTGTTTGCAGCCCGCAGTGCAGTTTGAGTTTACGTCGGGCTCAACATGTGGCCCGCGAGTGGGAGCCAAAACAAAAAAGTAGTCAATGTAATGGTCTTCTGTTGATACGCATTGTAGTTAAGTGTAGTAGTTAAATTCCTGGACAGTCATTGCTTATTAATAGTGCTGTCATATGGGAAGAAATCGGGTAAATATTGCATTTTATTAATATGAGCAGAACTGACTTAAATGGGGCCTGCTTGTTGTGTAGTCTTGCCTTAATCTTTGTATTCATGCCTGTCAGTGTGAAAGAAGCTATTTGCATATATATTTGCATGAATATACAACCACACTTAAGTTGTGGACGTCGGCACATGCTGTGAGCATCATTGTGGCCCCTGGAGGTTCCGAAATTGTGTAGCCCTGATCTAAATCATTGATGAAGATATTGAACAGAACCGGGCCCAAAACAGACCCTTGCAGAATCCCATTTGTGATGCCCTTCCAGCAGGATTGTGAACCGTTAATAACTACTCTCTGAGAATGGTTATCCAGCCAGTTATGCACCTACCTTATAGTAACCCCATCTAGGTTGTATTTGCCTAATTTATTGATAAGAAGGTCATGCGAGACCGTGTCAAATGCCTTACTAAAATCTAAGTATACCATGTCCACCACTTCTCCCTTATTCACAAGACTTGTTATCCTATCAAAGAAAGCTATCAGATTGATCTGACAGGATTTGTTCTTTATAAATCCATGCTGGCTGTTCCCTATCACCTTATTTTCTTCCAGATGTTTGCAGATTAATTCCTTAATTACTTGCCCCATTATCTTTCCTGGCACAGAAGTTAAACTGACTGGTCTGTAGTTTCCTGGGTTGTTCTTATTTCCCTTTTTATAGATGGGAACTATATTTTTCCTTTTCCAGTCTTCTGGAATCTCTCCCGACTTCCATGATGTTTCAAAGATGATAGCTAAAGGCTCAGATACCTCCTCTATCAGCTCCTTGAGTATTCTAGGATGCATTTCATCAGGTCCTGGTGATTTGCAGACATTAACTTTTCAAAGTAATTTTTAACTTGCTCTTTTTTTATTTTAACTTCTAAACCTACCCCATTCCCACTAGCACATACTATATTAGGCATTCCTTCATCATCAGACTTCATGGTGAAGACCGAAAAAAGGAAGTCATTAAGCACCTCTGCTATTTCCAAGTTTCCTTTTATTGTTTCTCCCTTCTCACTAAGCAATGGCCCTACCCTGTCCTTGGTCTTCCTCTTGCTCCTAATATACTTGTAGAATATCTTCTTGTTACCCTTTATGCCTCTTGCTAGATTTAGCTCTTTTTGAGCCTTTGCTTTTCTAATCTTGACCCTGCATACCTATGTTGTTTGGTTTTATTCATCCTTTGTATTTTGACCTAGTTTCCACTTTTTATACAGCTCCTTTTTGATTTTTAGATCAAGTAACAGCTCCCGGTTGATGCAAGGCAGTCTCCAGCCATACTTTTTAATCTTTCCTGCGCAGTGAAATAGTTTGCTTTTGGGTCCTTAATAATGTCCCTTTAAAAAAAACCTGTCAACTCTCTTCAGTTGTTTTTCCTCTTAGTCTTGCTTCCCATGGGACCTTACCTACCAGCTCTCTGGATTTCAGGGAGGCAGATGTTAGTAAACTCATTGTCTCTATTTTGCTGTTCTCCCTTCTACCATTCCTAAGAATCATGAACTCTATGATTTCATAGTCACTTTCTTCCAAGCTGCCTTCCAATTTCAAATTTTCAACCAGTTTCTCCCTATTCGTTAAAATCAAATCTAGAACAGCTTCCCCCATAGTAGCTTTCTCAACCTTCTGAAATAAAAAATTGTCTCCAATGCAGTCCAAGAACTTGTTGGATAATCTGTGCCCTGCTATGTTAGTTTCCCACCATATGTCTGGATAGCTGAAGTTCCCCATCACCACCAAATCCTGTGGTTTGGATGATTTTGTTGTTTAAAAAAAGCCTCATTTACATGATGTTGCTTTTGTTCCTGTCTAGGGTAATTATGGGTATAACTGAGGGTATTGTCATCTGGGATAAGGGTGATACCTAAACTGTCTTCTAGGTACTACTGTTGCTGTTGAACATGTGGCTGTACCAGCAGCATCTAAGGCTGCTTGTAGACCGTCCTAAATATTGTATGTCCCTCTGCTATCATCACTTTAAATTGTTGTTTTTTACCTTATGGAATGTCCAAAATAAAATAATTGAATCTAGAGTAGTTTCTGTGATTGTATTTGCTCAACAGTGCAGCAAATTTGGCAACTCAGAATTGAAGCGTGGAAGACATGTAGACCTTATGGCCAAATAAATCCAACCTCTAGCTATCCCGATGTGAGGATGTGGATCTAAAGTGCCACTGCTTATTTTTTCTGATGAGTGGCCTCCACTTCAAGTGAATTTGGTACAGGGTGTAGAAAGAGAAATTCAAATCTCTTAGGTGAGATGTAATACTTTTTTCCATTCTCTTGCACATGGGGGTGGCAGTAGCAGGTGTTCTCCAAATAGTTTTAGTAGGTTCCATAATTGCAAGATTAATGGGTAACACTATTTTGGATGACATGACTGATTGTAAAATGTCTGTCAGTTCGTGCTGGTTTTCCACTACCTCCTGCATTGTGATGTTCAGTTCTGCAGAGTCGTGCTTGAAAAGGTCCTGGAAATGGGAAAAGTCCTCAGCAGTGGTTGGAGGAGAAGGCATGACGGTTTCATCTGGTGACAAAGATGCGTTAGTATCCAGTGATGTATCAGGAGATGGGTAACTGTGGTTGTCTTCAGGGGCTTGTTGATGTTGTGGGAAAGGTGATTGCAGTGGAGGAGACTATTGGGGTACAGTGTGTCGCTTCTTTGCAAGATGGTGTCTATGACATGACATGACATGTCAGGGGCTCCAATATTGCCAGTGTGGATAAGGCATCAGAGGTGGCATCCAAAGGTTATCATACCATGGTGGCACGTCCCTATGCTTAGCGTATGGTGGATGGGTTCTGGCAGAATAAACGGAGTGGCCTGTCAGAGGGGAGCTGTGTGGAGAAAACACATCAACATCCTCATCTGAATTGCTGGAAAATCTCTCTGGAGAGAAAGTTGGTTGCGGCACTAGGGTGCCCAGTGAGTGATGGGTGCGGAGAAAAGACAAATTAAAGGTGGATGATACCATCAGGTCTCTGCATTGTGTGGACTGTTGAGTTGGAGTTGACAGTGCTGTGGTTGGTTGCACAACAGCGATTAGCAGTGCCAGATGGATCCTCTGTGTTGAGCACACCAGCAAAGTGGTCCGTGCTGTTGTAGCACGAGCTGTGGCATGGGGATTGGGTGAGATGCTGGTATGGTGTTGTCAGTACCGGGCAGTGCTGCAGGATGAGAGGCAGGCAACTTGAAGCCTGTAGCTTCGGTACAGGATTTTAAAGAACCTGCTCTCATCACAGTAACGGCAGTGCTAGATACTGCTGGTATGTGGTATGTGCTAAGGCACAGAGGCTCCATTGTTTTCAGCACCGCAGGAGTTGGTGAGTCCATAGGCCATTTGCTGGGTCTAAAATCATCCCTTTATTTATAGCGACAGCAACACATCCAAGATACCAGATGAAGAAAAATACAACAGTTGGATTTCTTCTGAACATGTTCTAACAGACTCCTAAGGGTTTCTATTAACCTCATGCAATAATCTTGGAATGTTTAAAAACTGTCAGTTGTAAGGAGGGTGGAGGGAAGTATTGCTTCATCCAAAGATGATATTCCATGTCATGATCATCTTCAGCCATTGCTGTTTCTCTGAGATAGTCCACTCTGAGAATACAGTGGGAGTCTAACAGGGCCAGTCACCTCCTGAGCAGCTGTAGCTAGAGGTTGTGTGGTATCCTGTCTCTGTTCTCCCTTTTCAGGGTCCGTTAACAACTGCTCACAGGTTTCTTTCTGTGATAAACATCATTTGTGCATGGATTGGTTTAATAATACTCAGGGTCCCAATACAAAGTCTATCATCACAACACAAAAAGTTCACTCTCAGCTCTGGCTCTTCTAAAACACATGGAGCTCCTCCTCTTGTTCCAATCTGCTCCTCTCAGACTCCAAGTTCTTCCTAGCTGGACCTCAGCCTTCTAGCTCTGGCCTCCATGCCAAAATCCAATCAGGGTTCCCACGGGAACCTCCTCTTCATTGGGTTCTGGCCTCCAAATTTTCCTGATGTCCCTGAATTGCTCTGAGCTTCCCTATCTCTCCCTGCTGCTTTTTATAGGGAAATCACCTGATCTCTTGGCTGTGTCTCTTTTAGTAATCAAAGTTGACTAGTCTTAGTCATTCCATTTTTAAAAAGAAAAGTCATTCTATTACACCCTTACCCCCACCCTGCTTCTTGGAACTCACCCTCTCCAGTACAAATGGTACCTACACTTCCTTTTGTTTTAATTCACTAGTGCCTTCTGTTTCATGACTTGGGGTCTGAGCCCTAAGTCTTCACTACATCCTCTAGAGCCTTCGCAAATCAGAGGCAAGCTCTTTAGTCCAAGCAGAATGTTTCTGAAACTGAAAGCCCTCCAGCCCTTTCAATTTGTTGATATTTGCACTCTGTCCTGGAGGATCTTCTGACCATCATCCCTTTCATCCTCCACATATCTATTTGCAATTACAACACTGCTTGTCAGTTGATAACTCATTTCTCTCTTTCAGGGCACACTGCTTAGCTTCTTCCAAAGCAGCCATTTCTATTCAGTGCTTCTCAGCTTATCAAAGCAGCACTCTTACAATCTCTCCTCCCAATGCTGCACTTATGGCAGGGGTGGGCAAGAAATGGTTCAGGAACCGGATCAAGCCTTTCAATCCGGCCTGCCGCCCACACTACTGGACACATAGGCTGGGAGCAGCTCCAGGGCTCAGAGTGCTGGCTGCTCCATCTGCCTCTCTGTGCTGAGTTGGGGAATGGGGGAAGCTTCATGCACTACAAACCCCCTCCTTCACCCAAACTCCCTCTGGGTATGTCTACATTTGCTCCCTAGTTTGGACTAGAGATGCAAATGCAGACGAGCGAAGTAGCTAATGAAGCTGGGATTTAAATATTCCACGCTCCATTAGCATGATCTCGCCGGCACGCTAGTTCGAATCACAGCTGATTCGAACCAGGAAGTGCACGCCGGGACGCGTTAGTTCGAACCAAAGCCCTTGGTTCGAACTAACGTTACTCCTCATTTTTTGAGTAACATTAGTTATGAGGAGTAACGTTAGTTCAAACCAAGGGCTTTGGTTCGAACTAACACGTCCCGGCATGCACTTCCTGGTTCGAATCAGCTGTGATTCGAACTAGCTCGCCGGTGAGATCATGCTAATGGAGTGCGGGATATTTAAATCCCAGCTTCATTAGCTACTTTGCTCGTCTGCATTTGCATCCCTACTCCAAACTAGGGAGCAAATGTAGACGTACCCTCTCAGACTCCACCCTTTCCTGAACCCTAATCCCCTACCCCAAACTCCCTTCTGCACCCAACCTCCATCCCAGACCCTGCACCCCCTCCAGAGAAAAGTGCGGCCCTTGACCACTTACCAACATTTTGGTGTGGCCCCCCCATCAAAAATTATTGCCCACCCCTGACTTATGGTCTTAGTTAGCGTGTCATCTACACATAGTGCTGCCACAAATGCTGAGTATCTTTATTTCAGCTTCCTAGTGTATATCTTTCTTACCAATACTGCACTTTCCCTGCTACTCAATAGCTTCTGCTCAAGCCTATAGTCTCATAGCTTCCTTAAATAAGCTCTCTCACCTCATTAGCCTCCTCTTTCATCTTCTGTTTCATTTTCTTCACCTGGTCTATTAGTCTCTTGAGCTCAATCTTTAGATTTAGTTCCTTCTCCCTCCAATCTTAATTAGGGGAGGAATCTGTCTCTCAAGTCCTTGCATTTCAAGGCAGCACATTAAAGCACTTTCCTATCCTAGGAGATTTTGATACTGCAGATTGCTTCTGCACCTTATCTGCACAATCTTCACATGGGGATCTGCTACATGTTCTCTCCCTCTCTGGTCTCTGTGGCTGGGGGAATTTTTTCCTATGGCTTGCAGGAATCTCTTCCTAACCAAACACCATTTTCCACATGTCCATTGTATTTTCAACCCAATGCATCTATCTTTTCACACTTTAAAGCATTTGGGCTGTTTCCTTTACCACCTAGTGCCATTCTTTATCAATTCTCTGTTTCTTATCAGGCCACTTGCCACATATGGAATACAAACTGTCCATGTCCTGGTTTTCCACACTGAAAACAGGTGACTAAGGCAAACTGCTCTTGCTATTGAATCCATGTAGGTCAAAATAGTCAGAGCTGAAAACCATAAGAATATAGTGGGTTATGCCAAGGAGGTGACATCGCAAGGGCATGAGGAGTTTAAAGTGTATGACCTCTGAAGATGAACTGAGAGGAACTTATTTCAATATGCTTTCTGTAACAATCTAGTAAAAATGGTGTTGATCTTGGGGAATTATTCCTGTTGAGACTGGCAGAAGAAGCCTGAAGAAAAACCTTCCACTGGAGGTGCTGAGTTCATCAAGGTACTTGCCAATGTGTCAGACCTGGAAGCTATCGAGGGAGCCCCTTGAGCCTGTTTGTAGGCCAGGGAATCCAAAAAGGCCACCATTTTGGTGGTGGCCACTGAAACTGCCAGATCATGCGAGTGTCTCTCTCGTTTTCTGGATCCTCACCTACTGTTATAGGCAGACACTGCCTGCGACATTGAAGACCCAGAAGGGGAGGGATCAGAATAGGGATGATGAGTCTTTAGCTGGCAGACTGTGCCCTGTAGAAAAGGCCTGGGAAAGGAGCACACCAAAGATTAGTATGTGTTGTACTTCAACTGGGAATGGTTCCGGTCACTTGGTGCTGGAAATTTCTCAAAGCCAGATGTTTTGGCAAGCTCTCTATCAATGCCACACAATGTTGCACTGGTGCCAGTGCCAGAGAGGAGTGCAGAGGCAACAAAGATCAGGAATGAGCTGAGACCTCGATGGTTAGATGTCACGGGTTGAAGAGCAAGTAATTCTCAAAATTCCAATTTCTAAACATCAAGTGTAGTCCTCTTCCAATATTTTTCTCAAGTAGTATCCTCCAATATCTGCATCTCTTACTCATTTTGGCATCATCTAGTGAGAAATGCAGTACCTCTAAATACTATAATTCCTTATTCTGAAGAAATGGCAACAATTAATTTAATGTTCTGATAAGTTCTTTCAAAGTACACAACAATACCACTGATGCTCTGTTTCATAAAACTCCTAAAAGTATTTTTCCATTACACATCCTGTGTGACAACTGAACAATGGTAGCACATATGAACTTCCAGAGAGGAATACAGAGCAAAAATCTGAACCACAAGTAGCAAAATTCTTTCATTCCTGGAGAAGCAAAGCCTGTGTACCAGGACAACATACACAAAGAGCAAGACAAACTTCCAGGCTGACTAGCTCAGCCTATATAAGAAAGTGAGAGCTGAACCAGGACAAAACTATAGGACAAAGGTCTACCATCTGATTTTCACTATCAATCCAGACTATAAATCTGATAATCCAATGCAAGATTATCTACTATTTTAGCTTTCACAAATCTAAGTTTTTGTGTTGTATTTTAAAATGGTTTGTAGTTATTTGCTAATTTATCTTCCCCTTACATACAAACCATAGGGTCACTCAAAGTTCTAAATTTTATCAAAGTATAATATATTGAGAATACTTATGATGAAGCGGAGTATTATTTGGATTTTTACTGAAATGCATTTACTGTATTTTCAACTGTAGTTGTTCTCTAACTAAAATTCAGTCAATTACTTACACAAAAATGAAATAGAAATGTAAATTAGCTAGCTGAAAGAAATAAACCGCTGATTAACTAAATTTGAGTTGGGGACTTTGACAGTATAGGAAGAGCAAATGATAATTACCAAAGCTTTACTTTATCACCTTGGGAATCTTAATTCTTCCTTCCCCCACCCCCACCCCCACTTAGAATACTTCAAGACTTAAAATTCCATGTTTCTTATTAGTGAAAAGCTTGCTGTGCCTTATCAGGTTTATGCTAATAGAAATAAGAAGATTTAATACACACAACACTTCTAACGATTTAATATTGTAATTATAACCAAATTGCATAAGTTTGTCACTGCACTGACATTCAACACCTATAATTTCTGTTGTTATTTTTAGACATATTAGTTTTTAAGTTGAATCAACTTAGATGTAAACAACGTAGAAGGCATTATTCAACAGGAAGCTATAATACTAAGCTTTACTATATATAAAAGTTAACATAAAATGATGACTTCAGCAATGGTAATGCAAACTGTGATCATGAACAACAAAATGCTTTCCTGTGAATTCCCTCACCCTTCTCTATACTACTGCACATGCATTCATGAACACACACAAACACACGTGTGGGCTCTTGCTTTATCACTCAATCTTCTTGATACCTCTTGTGTTCTGTACAGTTTAGATTTTAAGCTTCTGTGGACCTGAATCATGTGTTATTGTATCTATAAAGTTTATGCACCCCTACAGTATTAAACAACATAAGCTAGGTACAACGAATACATATGTTCCTAAACTTTTTACAGTTAATACTTAATTTCAATCTTGATCAAGAGACAACATAATATTCAAGAACAAGAGGTATGTGTGAGAGAGAAAAACTTTGCTTTTACTACACCAGTGTTTCTCAAACTGTGGGGCTCTGCGAGACATCTCCGGGGCTCTGTGAGGTTGACAAACTGGAAACATCGATAGGTACAACACATACAATCAGTGGACAGCTGGGGCTCCACATAAATTTTTACACATGTAAAGGGCTCCGGAGCCCAAAAAGTTTGAGAACCGCTGTACTACACAATCTGTATGCTACTAACAAATGTAAGAATGGTGTGTGGGTTATTATGCGGTAGGTTATTGCTCACTACCAATAAGAGCAATTAACAGTTTAAACTTCAGAAGACAAAAAAAGTCTTAATACATCTCCTATCTTTTGATTGCTTGCTACTGAAAGAACTCGTGCATAATTTCTCATCTACTCTCTGAATATTGTATTATTAATTATCCCATGTGTCTATATCCTCTCTTCCTGTAAAAATGGATCAAAATGCCAGCACATATTGAGAATTTAATGGCAATACCATTAAGCTTCTACATATACTTGATGACCTCTTGAGGTCCCTTCCAGTTCTAGTATTCTATGGTTCTATAATGTACAGTCAAGATTTGCAGTGCTAAAAATTTTAAAGTATTTATTTCAATATTAACATTTGAAATGTTACAACAATTACACATCCAGAGTAACAACTGAACAATGGTGGAATATATGAACTCCCAGAGAGGCATAAAAGGAAAAAAATCTGAACCACGAGTAGTAACATGTAACGCTTAACATGTCTCAAATGTGTTTACAGAACAGTATTGCCACTCTTAATGTGCCAAACAGAATAAACTCATGCGATTCAGCATGAAGTTGCAACATCAGGTCTGTTCTACTTGCATTGTGCTGAATTACTATGGAGAGGCTGAGGTGGGAAAGAAAGAACAGATGGAGATGGGGGAACATTAGGGAAAGGGAAAAATTTAAAGGACAAACTCAAAAAAGGCTTTCATTCTCTCCTTACTTAGTGTTTTTAAGATCAGCTATAATTGCACAGCAGCCTAGTGGGCTGCCAAGAGACAGCACATCTTTAGGTTCTTTGAAAGTGCAGGAGGGCAATAGGAAAGGGTACGTCTACACTTGCTCCCTAGTTCGAACTGGGTATGCAAGTGTAGGCGACTGAAATTGCTAATGAAGCAGGGATTTAAATATCCCGCGCGCTTCATTAGCATTACTCCGCTCAACAGCTGTTTCGAAAGTGAAAGTGCGCGCCGGGACGCGTTAGTTCGAACCAAACCCCTTGGTTCAAACTAACGTTACTCCTCATTTTTTTACATTAGTCCTCCCGGTGCGCACTTTCACTTTCGAAACAGCTGTTGAGCAGAATAACGTGCCAGCGAGATCATGCTAATGAAGCGCGGGATATTTAAATCCCCGCTTCATTAGCAATTTCGGTCACCTACATTTGCATCCCTCGTTCGAACTAGGGAGCAAGTGTAAACGTACCCAAAGGGAACAAAGTCCTCTCCCACTTCATTGTTCTCCCCCATTTCTTTGGAGGCACTCTCTCTTCCATCTATATTTGTAAAAGAACTCCTGATCAAAAGTGAAATAGGTAATACATGAAGCACAGATCAGAAAGATCTTCATATTAGATTTCAATAATTAGCAAGAGTTCAAAATGCAGAACTTACACAGGAGAATGTGAATGTCAATACTAAACCATCAGCATGAAGGGGGTGCATAATCACAAGAGGATTATATTAGAGCACAGACAGAGAAAATGCTATGTAGAACAGATAGAACAAAGAAATCAAATTTGTTGACCTATGAACAGTGTTCCCTCTAAGCTGTGCGGCCGCAGAGCTTCAGAGGTGATTAATCAGCCCCGCCCAGTTAGAGGCTCAGGGCTCCGAGCACCAAGCTGTGCTGCCAGCAGCTTAGAGGGAACACTGCCTATGAGTAATCTCGGCAGTGAATCTATAAAATATTCATTTGTAAATCTATTAATTTAGGTTTTCTTGTGGGAGGTTTGGCAACAGTTAGAAGCCAAAGCAATGACTATTCCTTTGATCTGTTTTGTTCTGACTTAGTATTTTTGCGCAACCAAAACCCAACTTTCTGAAAGAAAAAAACTGTTCCCTCCAATTTAAAGTTTGATTTGCTTATGAAGAGTTGCTCGGTAGGCCACACTTTTCTTACTAATGAACAACCAGGATTACAATTAATTAAAACATCTTTTATGCTGCATTAAATCATTTACCAAAAAATTGGGGGAAGATGGACGTGTTTGAAAAGCTACTCACATAACCAAAAGTTTGAACTTTCCAATTTGAAGTTTTTAGGTTTGGTAAACCTCTATCTGGATGTCTTTTCCCCTGGAGCTTCTCCTCCCCCATTCCTCCCGCAATCTCCTAGTATTACTACAGCTGATGCACATTCACTCTTAGTTTAGTCAATGCTATCTTTTTCTGGTACTACTGTGATGAGCTGATGATTTTTCTGGTGAGGCTGTCATGAGCTGACAGGTGAAATTCTCCAACATATATCCTGTTTGACAGGATCAGCGTGCCTCAAAGACTTCTTGTGGAGAAAATAATCCACATGAAATAAGGAGAGTACACTATTATGAGCTATAGTAACTATATGCAAAGACTTAAAAATTTGGAAAGTAGTAATATATTCCACTTTGCATATAATATTTCCAACTTGGGCTGTTCTTTAATTGTAAATTCTGTATTAGCTGATTATATGAAAAGTGCTTCTTGCACATTCTACCAAATACCTTGGATCTGCCATTGAATGGAAGTAACCTCTGCAGCGTTACCACTTAGGCACTTACTATGCAACAGACTTGCAGAAGGCACAAAAGATGCCCTGGCAACTAGAGGGCTGTTTATAAGCATAAGGAAACCCAAATTGGATTGATCATACACAAAAGAAGATGCCTAAACTAGTATCAAACTGAAAAGACAAATTCCCTTGATCAGATTTATATTTAATTCCAGGATGATCAGTGCAATCTTCTTGTCTACACTTAAAACACTACAGTGGAGCTGCTGTACCATGGAACAGTCCTGCCGTAGCACTCAATGTGGATACAACCTATCCCAAACTAGAGGGATTTTCCATTAGGTAACCCACCTCCATGACAGGCAGGTTGACAAGAATTTTTCCAAAAACACTGCCACCTTAAAATTTGCTGCCACTTTGAAACCCCCAGGTGGCTTATCAAAGGGGCAGCCGCTGCACAGCTGATCTGCGGATCACCTGTGCGGCGGCTGCCCCTTTAAAATGCTGCCTGTGAGTCTTGTGGAACCCAGAATCAGCTGGGGACTCCCCAGCTGATCCCGGGCTCCCCACAGCATTTCTCCAGAACCTGGAATCAGCTGGGGACTCCCAAGCTGATCCAGGGTTCCAAGGAAATGCAGCGCAGAGCCGTGGGTGAGCTGGGACTCCCCAGCTGATCCTGGGCTCCGCAAGGCATTTCCTTGGAACCCAAGATCAGCTGGGGAGTCCCCACCTGATCTGGGGTTCCGGGGAAGTGCCATTCGGAGCCCTGGGTCAGCTGAAGAGTCCCCAGCTGACCCCGGGCTCCAGGGCTGCCCCTTTAAAATGCCACCTCTGAGTCAATTCAAAGGAGCAGCTGCCATGGAGCCTGGGGTCAGCTGGGTATTCCTAGGGTCAGCTGACCCCGGGTTCCAGGGAAGTGCCGCGTGAAACCCAGGGTCACCTGGGGAGTCCCCATCTGATCCCGGATTCTGGGGAAATGCTGCAGGGAGCCTGGGATCAGCGGGGGACTCCCCAGCTGACCCCGGGCTCCCTACAGCTTCCCCTTTGAATCGCACGGACGAGTGGTTCAAAGGGACAGCTGGTGCACAGCTGATCTGCGGAAATGCCGCAGGGAGCCCAGGATCAGCTGGGGAGTCCCCCGCTGATCCTGGGTTCCATAGCTTTGAAATGCACAAGAGCCCCCACTGGGGACTCTTGTGCATTTCAAAGAAGGCACCCATGTGCAGCCCACTGACCCCGGGCTGAATGCAGAGTTCTGCATTCCTCCTTGGAAACGTACAAGAGCCCCACCTGGGGCTCTTGTACATTTCAAAGGAGGAATGCGGAAGTGTCTATTGACTAGTCAATGGAAATTCCATCGACTAGTCGATTAACCACTTTTTAACTTCCTTACTCTAGACTGTGTGGTGCTCGCTGTGTTATCCAGGAGGCTAAGGCTCAAGTCTGCTCCCCGCTTTGCCCCACTCAAAAGGCAAGAGCCTTAGGCTTTGTCTACACTTCTAGTTAAAGCACTGCAGCACTCTAACATGGAATTGTAGTCACAGCACCAGCACTGGAAGACAGCTCTCCCAGCATTCTGGGTAAACCACCTCCATGAGGGGAGTAGCTAACAGTGCTGGGAGAACAGATGCCAACACTGGTGCTTTAAGCATTGTAACTTGCTGTGCTTTAGGGAGAGAGTTCCACACCTGGTGGAGAAACTTACATCATAGTTAAGGGTTTCTCTACACTGCCACTTTGACTGTTAATTATAGCTAGCTCCAGCCAGGGGGCTGTGGGCGAAAAAAAACTTGCTCACTGCCTAGTACTGCATGAGAGGCATCAAATTGTTACTTCTTCTTAGCCTCTGCTTGGTTGCTTCAGAATTATAGACTTATTGCTTGGCCCCCACCAGTGAAACTCAAGCCAGAGTGCTGTTGGCTGCAGTGACACAGGCCAGCCACCCTCCCCATTTGAGAGAGGGGTGCCACTACAGGCACCTTCAGAATCATAGACCTATGGGAAGAGACCTCAGGAGGTCATTCAGTCCACTCCCACCCCCTGCTCAAAGCAGGACCAACCCCAACTAAATCACTCTAGCCAGTCCTTAAAAATGTCAAGCCTGTCCTTAAAAATCTGTAAGGATTACCTCCCTACATAATACATTCCACTGCTTCACCACCCTCCTACTGAACCAGTGGGGCGCTTGTACATTTCAAAAGCAGAAGCCCAGCAGAGAGTGAGGCCAGCATGAGGCACTCCCTGCAGGGCTTCCTTTGAAATGTACAAGAGCCCCACTGGGGCTCTTGCACATTTGAAAGGCTGAGACGCTGCAGGGAAAGCAGGATCCAGTCTCCCGCTGGCCCTGTGCTCCCTGTGGAGCTTCTGCTTTTGAACTGTAGCAAGAGCCCGGTAGGCCTAATGAGCTTTTGCTGCAGTTCAAAGGTGGCGGCGCCCTTATGGGCTAATCAAATAGTCGATGGAAATCCTATCAACTATTCAATTAGTTAATTAATCTAAATTTAAAATTCCTGCCCAGGACAGACCTTTGGGGCTCTCTACTCAATACTAGCTGCCAACTAGATATCAAGATACTGATCACCACCAGTTGAGCCCGACAATCCAACCAGCTTTTTCTATTCACCTTATTGTCCATTAATCCAAGCCATACTTTTTAAACTTACTGGCAAGAACATTTTGGGAGACGGTTATCAAAAGTTTTGCTAATGTCAAGGTTTATCATGTTGACCATTTTACTCACATCCACAGAGCCAGTTATCTCATCATAGCAGGCAACTGGTCAGACATGATTTGTCCTTGGTGTATCCATGTTGACTATTCCTGATCACCTTCCTCTCTTCCAAGTGTTTCAAAATGGATTCCTTGAGGATTTGCTCCATGATTTTTTCCCAGGGACTGAGGTGAGGCTCAGTAGTCTGTAGTTTCCTGGATGCTGCTTCTTCCCTTTTTTTAAAGATGGGCACTACATTTGCCTTTTTCCAATTGCCCTGGGCTTCCCCTGACCACGAGTTTTCAGGATTGTGAACCGTTAATAACTACTCTCTGAGAATGGTTATCCAGCCAGTTATGCATCCACCTTATAGTAGCCCATATAGGCTGTATTTCCCTAGTTTATCGATAAGAAGATCATGCAAGACCATATCAAATGCCTTACTAAAGTCTAGGTATACTACGTCCACCGCTTCTTCCTTATCCATGCGACTCGTTATCCTATCAAAGGAAGCTATCAGATTGGTTAGACATGATTTTTTTTTTTTTACAAATCTATGCTGGCTGTTACTGATCTCCTTATTATCTTCCAAGTGTTTGCAGATGAATTCCTTAATTACTTGCTCCATTATATTTCCTGGCACAAAAGTTAAACTGACTGATCTGTAGTTTCCTGGGTTGTTCTTATTTCCCTTTTTATAGATGGGCACTATATTTTTCCTTTTCCAGTCTTCTGGAATCTCTCCTGACTTCTATGATTTTTCTAAGATGATAGCTAAAGGCTCAGATACCTTCTCTATCAGCTCCTTGAGTATTCTAGGATGCATTTCATTAGGCCCCGGTGACTTGCAGACATTATCTTTTCTAAGTAATTTTTAACTTGTTCTTTTTTTATTTTAACTTCTAAACCTACCCCATTCCCACTGCACTTACTATGTTAGAACATAAGAACATAAAAAGATAAGAACATAAGAAGGGCCATACTGGGTCAGACCAAAGGTCCATCTAGCCCAGTATCCTGTCCGCCGACAGTGGCCAGTGCCAGGTGCCCCAGAGGGGGTTGACCAAAGACAACGATCAAGCAATTTGTCTCCTGCCATCCTTCTCCAGCCTTTGACAAACAGAGGCCAGGGGCACCATTCCTTACCCCCTGGCTAATAGCCTTTTATGGACCTAACCTCCATGAATGTATCTAGCTCTTTTTTAAACTCTGTTATAGTCCTAGCCTTCACAGCCTCCTCTGGCAAGGAGTTCCACAGGTTGACTGTGCACTGTGTGAAGAAGAACTTTCTTTTTTTAGTTTTAAACCTGGTACCCATTAATTTCATTTGGTGTCCTCTAGTTCTTATATTATGGGAAGAAGTAAATAACTTTTCTTTATTCACCCTCTCCACACCACTCATGATTTTATATACCTCGATCATATTTTAAATACCTCAGTCTCCTCTTTTCTAAACTGAAAAGTCCAAATCTCTTTAGCCTCTCCTCATATGGGACCCATTCCAAACCCCTAATCATTTTAGTTGCTCTTTTCTGAAACTTTTCTAATACCAAAATATCTTTTTTGAGGTGAGGAGACCACATCTGTATGCAGTATTCAAGATGTGGGCGTACTATAGTTTTATATAAGGGCAGTAAGATATTCTGGGTCTTATTTTCTATCCCTTTTAAAATAATTCCTAGCATCCTATTTGCTTTTTTGACTGCCGCTGCACACCGTGTAGACATTTTCAGATAATTATCCACGATAACTCCAAGATCTCTTTCCTGATTCTTTACTATTTTTTCAACTAATTTGCCCGGTACTGACATTAGATTTACTGGTCTGTAATTGCCAGGGTCACCTCTAGAGCCCTTTTTAAATACTGGTGTTATGTTAGGCATTCCTTCACCATCAGACTTCATGGTGAAGACCAAAATAAAGAAGTCATTAAGCACCTCTGCCATTTCCAAGTTTCCTATTATTGTTTCTCCCTCCTCACTGAGCAATGGGCCTACCCTATCCTCAGGGCCAGCCCACAACATTTTGGCACCTGAGATGGGGAGCTCAAATGATGCCCTCATGCCACCTTTTCTTCTGCCTGCCTGTTATGTCTCTTGTGCCCTCCTTCTTCCAGCACAGCATTCCACCATATCTGTGCATCTAGAGCAGAGAGAATACATAAGCACCAGCAGCAGACACAATTTTCTTCACTCTCGGTCAGTGTTCCTTAAACTGTGTTCTGCGGCACACCGGTGTGCCACGAGGCAGTCGGAGGTGTGCCGCGGAGAACAACAGAGTTCAAAATGGCCACCCTTAAAGGGGCAGGTGACCTTGGTTTTTTTTGCTCAATAACTTTCCCCCCAACCTCCCCCTTTTTTTTTGGCTCAACAAAAATATCCTTGGTGTTCCTCATAAAAAAAAATATTGTTTGGTGTTCCTCGGTCTTAAAAAGTTTAAGAAACACTGCTCTGGGTCCTAGTGGTGTTCCCCGCCTTCCCCCCCCCCCGTCTGGCACATGAGGCAGCCGCCTCAGTTCGCCTCATGGTAAGGCCAGCCCTGCCTATGCTTGGTCTTCCTCTTGCTTCTAATATATTTACAGAATGTCTTCTTGTTACCCTTATGTCTGTAGCTAGTTTGAGCTCGTTTTGTGCCTTTGCCTTTCTAATCTTGCCTCTGCATCCCTGTATTGTTTGCTTATATTCATCCTTTGTAATTTGTCCTAGTTTCCACTTTTTATATGAATCCTTTTTGATTTTTAGTTCATGCAAGACCTCCTGATTAAGCCACGGCGTCTTTTGTCATACTTTCTATCTTTCCTATGCAGCAGAGTAGCTTGCTTTTGGGCCCTTAATAATGCCCCTTTGAAAAACTGCCAACTCTCTTCAGTTGTTTTTCGCCTTAGTCTTGCTTCCCATGGGATCTTACCTACCAAATCTCTGAGCTTACCAAAATCGGCCTTCTTGAAATTCACTGTCTCTATTTTGCTGTTCTCCCTTCTACCATTCCTTAGAATCATTAACTTTATGATTTCATGGTCACTTTCTCCCAAGCTGCCTTCCACTTTCAAATTCTCAACCAGTTCCTCCCTATTGTTAAAATCAAATCAAAGCTTCCCCCCAGTAGCTTTTTCAACCTTCTGAAATAAAAAATTGTTTTCAATGCAGTTCAAGAACTTATTGGATAGTCTGTGCCCCACTGTGTTAGTTTCCCAACACATGTCTGGATAGTTGAAGTCCCCCATCACCACCAAATCCTGTGCTTTGGATGATTTTGTTAGTTGTTTAGAAAAAGCCTCATCCACCTCTTCTACCTGGGTATGTGGTCTGCAATAGATCGCTAGCATGCCATCCAACCCCAAAAAAGTTGAAATGATGTTTCCCTAGAATGCGGTATTAATGAAGACAGTGGAACAACTTATATTTACTATTTAAAATGTGTACTGCTACTGACAGCATGACAGAAGTTAAAGCAAATATAGAGCAGGATCAACCGTTTCTGTAGTACTATCATAACATCAATGAGTTCTAGACAAAATGGGAAGTAACTGATTTTTTCCCCTCAATATTTATTTATGAAAGATATAACATTGACAATGGATCAGTCATTCAAGCAAGTAACAGCTGATCAATATCCATTTTAATTGGACATAACCCCTCAGTTTTTATTGCAACAATTCACTTTAATGTGACTTCAGACAAGGCTTGATTCCTGTATGTATTCATGTTTTCAGCATTCTTTTATCACTTTGCTTTGTGCAGATGTCAAAGCTATGCCTTTTGAAAGTTACTTTAGCTTTCATCCAAAACAAAAAAAGAAGAAACTGTTAAGCTAAAACCTGTCAGTAGTACAAGAGTAATGAGATTCAACTGAGCTGTTAGCTATTCTTCAACATATCCATTCCTCTCCATGCAACAATTGCATTTACTGATTCAATATTAAAATATTTTGTTCTTTTCCTCTTCTCTGATTAAACAGATTCTCATTTAATGCTTGTGTACAAATTAGAATAGTTTCTTGTATATTTTAAAAAGAACAAAAGCACTTTATAGAAGTACAGATATTCTTACATAAACCATACTTCGAAGGAGAGCACAAAGGAGATAAAGCCACACAAGACTAGGTTCCAAACAATAAGGCTCTGAAATACATAAAAGTAAATGTTGTTCAAATTTGTTTAAGTGGTCCTCAATGGACCTGACAATGGAATTTCAGTCTGATGTTGAAACTGCTAGGCTTTTGTGGGCTACAGTCAACTCCATAACATTACTTGAGCATAGCTTGCTGTTATAATAAAAGACGTATAATAATTACCTATACAGTTTCTCTAGATGTTCACAGAGTCCTGTTCCATTTGTTCTCCTCCTTCAAAATGTTCCAAGTAGATGGGAAAACCTAAAGGAGGGAAAACACAAATTAAAATAATTAATAAAAAAGTGAATGATTGAAAAAAACTGGATATTAGACTGTAACCACAAGAAGAATATAAAACTAACAAGGACTGAGGGCGTGTCTCAAAATACAGCTACAGAATAAATTTAGTTCAACGTAAAATATACTTAGTTTTTATCCCATGACAGTTGGTGTTTGGAAAGTATTTTAAAAGAGCCAGTGTCAGGATTTTGGCATTTACACTATCAAAGAAATATCTCTAAAAGAGAAACAAGAGGTAATCAGGATCAACAATGTCCTTTCTTGTCCTCTAGAATCCATGGGCTCATATGCCAATGCTGATGCTGTTCAAAGAGGCATCAATAGCAGTGTAGGCAATTGCTATCACTGGTTGGCTATGATATACGTTCTTTTGCTATTTTAGAAGAAGGCCCAGCCCTGGGGCAGTAGAGGCTCCTCGGGCCTCCTGCTAGCACTCTCTGGAACTCAGGGGCGGTAGAGGCTGGACAGCACCAGCAACTGCTCCCTAGGGCAGGCTGGGGTATTGGCTGCTGCTGACTTTGGCTTTTCCCTGTGGTGTTTGCTGACCCTTGAGTTCACTCCACAGTATAACTCCCTCCTACCAGGCCCCTCCCTTTCCATTTTATTAGAAACAATCAAATCCCAGGCACATCCCAATGTCCTGACACAACCAAACCCTGAATTTGGTGTGCCTACCTCTATCTATTCAATAACTCCTACACAATAAAACTCAGACAGATGTACATTTCTAAAATATATAAATAGATCATTTAAAAATGGGCTTGTTTTCCATTCTATAGTGTGTTATGAGCATAAACCATGACAGATCCGTGCACTGCAAAGACTGCCTGCCTATGGTCCTTTTTTGCTGTTGCCACTCACGTCTTCCCATAAATGCCTGTTTGGTGGTTTGTTTGTTTTTAATAAGGATAGCATTCCCTCCTACTCCAGAAGCTTATCCTTCACAGTGTGGTTTTTTCCCTCTCATTCCAATGAAAATTTCATGGAGTGATTCTCATTGCGATTGCCTTTTCCCTGCCAGCTCTGACAATAATTCGGGATGACAAGAAAAGACAATTATCAGCAATTAGTTTAAATTTAACTCACATATGTACTATCACATCTGGAAAATTGAAGATTTTAGAAGACCAGCTGCAGGATGCTTAATACTGCAATCCATGTATTTTAGGACAGTTCTGCACACCTAACAATGCCACAATTTTTTCCACATATAAAAGTTCTGGCATCACATCTTCTGTATTCCAAGAACAACTTCTTGGTCTATTTGGTGTGCTATCTTGCCTCTAGCAATAGTGTTCTTGACTGAAAGAACAGTGATTATTTTAAAATTGTATTTGAAAATGTTGTGATTACTATTGTTATGAGTAACACCCAAAATCAATACAAGTGAAAGTAGCTAGCAAAATAAATCTGTTTTACAGTTTATTTTCTTTGTCCTTTTAATAGCACTTTGCATATATTCACACCTAGTTTCTCCCTGTACAGCGACACATGAAGTAGTTTTGCCAAGACTTAATTGAGTAAAGTTATTCATGTGTTTGAATAGTTCCATTGTCTTTGCTATTATCTGTAACTTTTGAACCTTATTCATACGTGTCTAGCTCTTTAAACAGTTTGTCTATGACTATTCAGAATTCGTATTAAAAAAGACTAAAACTTCTAAAACTATAAACTTCAGTTTGCACATTGTTTTTAAAGTGTCATTATGCTGGGATGAAAAACGAAATAACAGACAATCCAAAAAATTGCGATAATTTTTTCTTCTATTTAAGTCTAACAAATGCATTTAAAAGCTCACTCAAACCCCTGAATAGAGAATGAATTATTTTCTTTGTACGCTAAGAGAATAAGTGTTCATGGATGCACCGTAAGTCTGCAGTTTCTGAACATGTTCTTCAGACAGATTTTTAAACTGATAATCCAGATCTTTAACATTAATGTTAATAAAATGAAAAATGATACTGTATCCTTTGAGATATGATTCTAATCTATGTGGTTCATCTATTCTGGTTCCCGTCACCATGGTATCCAATGGTCTGATTATATATCTTCTTTTCAAACTTACAAGTCTTTGCATATAATTTCCTGAATTAAATCAAAAGGGGCAAAATCAAATTATATATTCTAGTAAATGTCACAGCTATTCATTGAAGCCCTGAGCTCTTTCTTACCTGAAAGTGCTTTCTGCGTGTTAGAGAACCTAAATTTGAGTTGATTCTATTAATTTTCTAGTAAAGCAGACAATAAGATTAACATTTTACAAAAATATAATCCTTTATACAACAACACAACCCATATTTATACAACGCAACCTTTGTTTCGGTTTTCACCAAAAAGATTGCTGGTGACTGGATGCCTAACACAGTGAATGCTAGTGGAAATGGTATAGGCTTACAAATTAAATAGGAAAAGAAAAAGTAAAAAATTACTTAGAAAAGTGAGATGTCTTCAAGTCACCAGCACCCAATGAAATGCTTTACTAAGCAACCAACTATAGACCAGTCAGCTTAAGTTCTGTGTCAGGAAAGATAATGGAGCAAATAATTAAGGAATTCATCTGCAAACATCTGGAAGAAAATAAGGTGATAGGTAACAGCCAGCATGGATTTATAAAGAACAAATCATGTCAGAGCAATCTGATAGCTTTCTTTGATAGGATAACAAGTCTTGCGGATAAGAAGGAAGCAGTGGGCAAAGTATACCTACACTTCAGTAAACCATTTGATACAGTCTTGCATGACTTTCTTATCAAACGAGGGAAATATAACTTAGTTGGGGCTACTACAGGGTGGGTGCATGACTGGCTGGATAAATGCTCTCAGAGAGTAGTTCTTAATGGTTCACAGTCATGCTGGAAGGACACAAGTGGGGTTCTGCAGGGGTCAGTTTTGGGACCAATTATGTTCAATATCATCATCAAAAATTGAGATATTGGCATAGAGAGTACACTAAGTTTGCAGAAGATACAAAGCTAGGAGGAGTTGCAAGTGTTTTGGAGGATAGGGTCAAAATGATCTGGACAAACTGGAGAAATGGTCTGAGGTAAATAGGATGAAGTTTAATATGGACAAATGCAAAGTACTCCACTTAGGAAGGAACAATCAGTTTCACACATACAGAATGGGAAGCGACTGACTAGGAAGGGCTACTGCAGAAAAGGATCTAAGGGTCATAGTGGACCACAAGCTAAATGTGAGTCAAGTGTGACATTGTTGCAAAAAAAGCAAACATGATTCTGGGATGCTGCAATGGATAGGAGTGCTGGCCAGCACCAGGTGACTAAAGGGTTAAACTCCCATCGCCAAGGGTGTTGGCAGGGGCCAGAAGAACCAATGGGATACAGTGCTGAAATCTGAATTGTATATAGATACACACAAAGAGAGCAGACAAGGTAAGTTTAAGCCAGGAGTTAGGAGACAGAGAATGATTTAAAGCCAGACAGGACTACCCTGCCTCCAAGGAATTTGAGGCATGGAATAGGACTGAACCATGAAGGGATCATAAGTAAAAAAGGGGGGAAATGTGTATTTAGTTGTGATTAGGGTATTTTTCTTTGTTTTGGTAGTTTGGTTAAACTTCTCTGTGTGAATCTATGGCTTCCTTCCCCCACTCACCATATCTAAGTTACAGCCCAAAGCACTATGGTTCTTTGCGTTTTGATCTGTTATTTTCTTAGTTGTGGTTAAACTCTGGACTATATTGCCTAGGGAGGTTGTGAAATCTCCAACACTGGAAATATTTAAGAGAAGGTTAGATAGGCATCTGTTGAGGATGATCTAGATCTGTGGCGACCAACCAGTTCTGAAGCAGTAGCCACTATAGTGGCTACTGCTATAGCGAACTAGCCATACTCAACCAGTCAAATAGTCACATTGTTCAAGTCAACTAGCCACACTCAATCATCCAAATAGCCACCTGTGGCTAGTGGCTAGTGTGTTGGACCACCAATCTAGATGGCGCTTGATCCTGCCATGAGGGCAGGGGACTGGACTTGCTGAGCTTTTGAGGTCCCTTCCAGTTCTAGTATTCCATGATTCTGTGATTGCAGTTTTCTTTAAGCAAGACTAGGAATCAAGCAGTAACGTATATATTTAAGAAAAGCTACATTCCTTTCTTATATACAAGAAACATTATGTTTACACTGCATCATCAAAAAAAGAGCTTAAAGTTAGTTGTAGCAATTAGGGAAGTGAATGTTTAACAAGTTAACCTGTTAATTGGTAAGATTCACCATTAGTGGGTGAGGTTTACCACTTACAGTTAACTGGTGGGTGCTGGAGCAGTCCCGCACCTGCTGTGGGAGGGTTGTGCTGCAGCCCAGCCAGAACAGCCCCAGGCTCCGGCATTTCCCAACCACCATATACACTCACCCCATTTAATTGATTAACAGATAACATCCCTAGTAGCAATGGGCAAAGTATATGTCAAAGAAAAATATTTATATTTATGATATGCTGACAATTAGAAATGGTGCTGCCCAAAAATTGAGCAAAAAATGTATGTTTTTCCCAAGTTTAAAAGTAAAGGCACTAGATAAGTCATAAGACTAACCTATGGTTCAGTAGGTAGTTAAGATCCTGTTGTAAACCACACATTTTTCACATCCATAAAAAACAAGCAGAATTTTTAAAACCAACCTAATAACTGTAATTATTAGTTTTTAGATGTGGGCCCAGATCCTCCAAGATTTTTAGGTGCATATCTGCCTCTTTAGGCACCCAAGTCCACCTCTTGAAACACCAATGACATGTTGAAAGTCAGCACTTAGCTGCTGCCTAACCCTGATACCTAAGTTTTTGCTGGTTAGTATTTGCAAAGCCAACTGTGTGTTTGCGCTACCCCCACAGATAACAAGCAGCTTGAGATGAAGCCCTAGTGCAGGATTTTCAAGTTAAGCAGGGGGAACACCTGTCTTAATAGTGGGACCCAATTATGCAGTGCGCCACTTAACTGGTTAAACATATAGTTTAACTGATTAACATTTTAAATGGGATTTTACATCCCTAGTTTCTTTACCATCCATCACAATATGCCTTGCTATTTTAAAATAGAATATTCTTATGTTATATTCAAATCTCATTTGTCAGTGTTTGTAAGACAATGATGGTTAAGTGGAGGTCTGTCCTCAGAACAATAAGCACACAAATAGCAGTCCAGATCTTACATGTTACTCCATGCTGATGGACCACTTTATCTATGCAGACACACAATGAAGTCCACCAAGCAGAGTCACTTGCCGGCTGGGGCCTATACACGCACAATACAGAAATTAAATCCCATTCATGAGTTGAAATGCACAGCTGAGGTCACGCATATTATTTATGGGGAGAGGTTCTGAATTAGGATAAATGGAATTACTAAAATATATGTTTTACAAGATATAGCATGGAACTAACTGACTTTTCTAAAGATGCAGACCCTACAGTTTTCTAGAACAAATGTGTGATTGGGTGTAAAACTACAGACATCTATGTATTTGGAATTATTTCCAAACAAAAAAATTTTAAGATGGTGCCTATTTGTTACTGCATTCTAAAATATATTTTCAAATTTTTTGCTCTTAAAACACTAGGTCAAAGTTTTTCTGGCAATCCACAATTTAAGATACAGTTATTAAAAATAATTTTTCTGGTATAAATGTGATCAACTTGAAGAATAATTTTCATTTAGAACCAAACTCTATTTCCTAAAGTCATTAGAAACACTTCCACTCCAGTATCATTATGCCACAGGACCTAATCTTTTATATAGTCACTCTCTTATGTGATAGGAGAGCAGGATAATCAATAACAGGACTACAGTTTAACTACTTAAATGCCTAAAGTTAAGCATATGTAAGTGTTTACAGGATTGGAGATACATGCTCTTTGAAAGAGGAAAGTGTATCTAGCAATGATATAAGCACATTGCTAGAAATATGTTCCCCTTGCTAGTGCTACTATTATGCCTCATCCTCACTATAGTTCAAACACTCCCCCAATAAATAAAACTTAAGCATTGTAATCCATGCATGGCCTAGGAGTGCTTCTATTAAAAAAAAAAAAAAAAAAAAGCAGGCTCACTACACTTTTACTGACACTGAGGTAAGTTTGTCTTTAAAAGAGTGTGATGGTAACTAAAGCACAATATCAATTAAATGGGCTCATTTCTCTTGTTTTTGTTACAATAAAAAATAAAATAAAATACTTGTAACTTGTTCATCTTGTGGCTCATTTAATCCCTTTCAATAATACATTTCAAAATTAATCATCAGTTATCCAAGAAGGCAGCAGACAGTAACAGTTCATTTCCAAAGGCCCTGCAATTAAAACAATATTTGAAGAAATAAGAGAACAGCTCTTCGCAGAAATCTCTGAGGACTTTAAACCCACCACTTAAACCGGGGCAGGTGATGGATGAAGGCAGGGACTGCTCCAGGCCAGCTGGAGTGCCCCTGCCTGAGGTGTGCTGTTCAGCCAGGCTGGACCTCCTAGAAGTGGGGGCTGCTCCAGCCAGATTGGAGTGCCCTCGCCCACGCTACTCTGTACCAGCCAGGCTGGGCCCACCGCAGACAGGGGATGCTCCAGTAGGGCTGGAGCGCAACCCCCTGCCTTGCAACACGCTGTGCTGTGCCCGCTGCAGGCAGGGACTGCTCCAGCTCAGCTGGAGCGCAACCCACCTATGATGGGCCCCTCCAGGGTGGAGCAGCCCCTAGCCCCGCAGTGGGTGAGGGGCTGCTCCAGCCCCCGCCAATTAATCATAACCAATACACATCACCCAGTAAGGTGATTCACATTCACATCCCTACCAACAACAACATTCTGCTAACATTACCGATATTGAACAACAACAAAGAGATACCAAAACAGAGGTTAACGTCTATTAACTTCATGAAAATGCTCTGGCAACATAGGCTAAAGACAGAGAGAAAAATGCTACTAATCCAATACTGTTGTAGAATATGTGGGAAATCCACAAATCAATACAAAAAGCAATTTTAAACATAGCAGAAGCCAAAAAACTACCAGCTTCAGTTGCTTTTCTACAAAAACGTATTTTGAGAAAGGCACAAATATCTGTAGGCATAGGAAAAAACCAAAAATCAATAGAATCCCTCCAGAGTTGGAAAGGGAGAGACTAACTATAGATAATGGCAAACTTTTGGTTTTTTAAATTCTGAGTATACCAACCAAGTCATCAGGGTGAGAACATTATAATATGAAAACCTAGTTTTCCTGATCTTGCTCCTCAGACTCAAAATAAGAACTCATGGAAAGAATCTTCAAGAAAAGGAGCCAGATGTACTGTTTCCAGAAACATTAAGTAACTGCCCACCATAACAGAGCTTATGTTTTCTTGAACAATTAGATCTTGATTCTTGCAAACACTAGGATATGCCTACACAGGAAAGTTATGGCTCATTTAAGTATAGTATATAGTAAGATGAAGTTTAAAATGATATAGTGATACCACTATAACGCCTATGTGGCCACTCATATTCTGGAATAAGGCTGACTTTTGGGTTAATTTATGTAATTTTGGAAGAGTTTTAACTAAACCAAAAAAGTATGTCCACATGGGGATTTATAAACTGTTAAAACATTCACATTAGACAAGCCCTTTAATACCCAAGTAGACAGACTTCTATAGTAGTGGCACACAATTATTTTAATGAGTGAGTGTTTGGCAGGATCAGGGACTAAACCAGTACAATAGCTGCTAAAAAAAGCAAGCAGATAACTTATATTAAAAGTGGATCTTCAATGAGGGCACATGATTTTTATTTTTAAAAATAATAATTAAACAATGGTGGAGCTTTCCATTTTTTGGAAACTCAGTTATTGCCTTACTTTTTTCTACATATAATTCAAGAAATTCCAATTTGACCTTTAATGCAATTTATTATATTGGTAAGGGTGTTTTTAAAAAAAAAAACTAGAACAAGGGATATTTGAAAGTGTTCTCTGTATTTTTATTATTTTATTTTAATATTAAATGACCCACCTGGATTAGTAAGGACACAGGCATTCATTCTAAATCGGACCCCGCCCCCTGGATTTTGTGTGCAATGTTTTCGAGTGGTATGTGACAATAACCTTATCTTAAACCACTGTTTTCTCCCATCTTTCAGCATGGGCTTCAGGCCCCGTTCACTTTTGATGTCTTCAGTGGTGCGCGCTAGATTAGGCTCCCAGACCAGATTTATAGCTCGACAGCCAGTGGGGATGCATCTGCCTCTGAGGGGTGACCGCCCGCGCTGTTTACTTCGGACTCCCCCGCCCGCTCCCCACACAGTTGGGTCACCTCTTGAACGAGCCCCAGCCCCACGCGATACTGACGCAAGTTCTCCCCCTCCCACTCCTGGTGCATGGAGCTCCCTGGGACTAGCCGCTGCTGCTCGCTACAGCACCCAGAGCCTGACTCCAGCACAGCGGCAGGATCACTGTCCCCTGAAGCCTCTGCCCTCCGGCTGCCGAGCCACACCACCCTTCCCCGGTCTCCCCTTCTCACCTCTCAGGACCGGGAGGAGAGAGTTCACTGGGAGGCCCCGGCCCCTCTCCCTCCCTCTCCCGTTGCCCCCGCTATGCCAGGGGAGGGGCGAATGCAGGCCCCGCACAAACCCCTCCCCGGCTGCAGGACTTCCCGGCTCCGGGCCTCGAACTATTTCCCTCCCCCCCCTCCAGGTCCCGGGCTGCTTCGCCCAAGCGGATGGAGGGGACCACAACGAGGGGAGGAGCCCTCAGCCACGCCCTCCGACTAACCGCAACTCCGCCTTCTCACTCGCGGGAGGGGAAGGCCAGATCCTCCAACCGCCGCCCGCGCGCCCCCCCTGACAGTTCACTTCCGCGCGCCTGAGGGGTAAGGCGCGATGGGGTGGAGCTATGCAAAATAAGAGGCGGTGTCACACCCACACAAGGGAGTGGGCGGGGCTCAGGCACGTCGCCTCGGGGACTAAGGGGGATAGTGTTACGTTAGGCCTTCTTCCCACTAGGCCTAGAGTAGGATGCCCAGTAATGGGGAGGAGGCAGGGGAGAGGCACCTTGGATAGAGCCCTACTCTCTTCCCCAAAGAGGATGATTCCCTCCAGCTGGCAAACGGGCTGTGAGGACGCTGCCACCCTTTGGGGATATTTATTCAGTTCTGTACTAAATTACAGGAAACAGGACACTTCAAAGCAGGAGCTGGCACAGTTTGTGCAAGTACAAATAGTAGTGTAGCTGTAGTGTTTCAAGTATGTAGTGTAACAAGTATGTAGTGTAAATACTTGCTGCAGCGGCAGCAAGGCATGACAGCCATGCTGAGTGCAAATCCATGGGGTTTGGGCAAGTTATTAAAATTCATCTAAGTAGTGCAAGCATGTGTATGTGAGCTGGGGCTCATCATATACTGAGCTCATAGTGAAGTTGTAGCCCAAAAGCGGGCCCCACCAATTCTCTGGCAGCTCTTGGCAAGCAATCTTTATGAATATAAACATGAATGTATAAACAGACCCACGAGTTACCCAACATTAAATCAACTAAGCCAATGATAATCAGCCTCCCTGCACAATCTCCATGCACAATTTTTCATCATGCCCAGTAGCATCTTTACAAAGGCAAAGGAGAAAAGCTGGGCCTTGCAGCATACCTGAGGGCTACAAAGTACCTGCTGCTGTTGTAACCCATGCACTTAATAGGGAGCTATCTCTTTAAGAGACACCTGTGGGGGGAGGTAGGCGTGAGTTGAGTGTTACTGTAGCTGGGCAGATTCAGCACTCCACCCAGAAGCTTCTGGAGTTGGGTCTAGTAGTTTGGGGTCAGACTTCATGAGCAAGCAGGCAGAGCTAAAGCCTCTGGGAGCTGAAAGAAGCTAAGCCAGGGGCAGAGAACTGGCTGCTGTTCCTCACTCTGCAGCAGGTAGTGATGTTGTTAACCCTCTACCAGGGGATCAGGGCAATGCTACTTAGAGCTAGGGGAACCTGGGAGGGAAAATAACTTTTGTGTTAATTGTCTGCTTCAAATGCTGTTTTGATTTTAGTCAAACTGTTCTAGTTCACTTTCTCAGTCTGTGTGATTCTTCAGCTCCTCTGTAAATGTAGCAGTGGGGAAAGAGTCATTTCTATTTTGTTGTTCTCAAGGGGTTTTTTTGTATTTTCTTGTAATAGGGTTTCTTTAAGTCTGTTCACTTGTGAGCTAACTGACTAGTAATCAGTGAGCTGGCTGCCTAGTAGTGACCATAGCAGAGGAAGAGTCTGCCTGGACTCCAACTGAGGATTTCCCTACAAGCAAGCGGAGAGAGAGACTTCAGACTCAGCATATGGTGCAGATTTGATATCAGAGGCACAAACTGAGACTTTGGTGAACCAAATCTAAGCTCTTGGGACCTTTCAGTCTTTTCTTACTGTGTTTGTGTGGACTGAACTGTTCAAATTTCACTCTTAGTTTTCTCTTTACTTATGTTTATTGTAATTATAGATATTATTTGTGGGGTATAAAATAGCTGTGTTCTGTTATAAGACTTAGATTATTTGTTTCTTCATAAAATGTTATAAAGTTATTTAATTAAATTCATTCTTTTGGAACTTGAATGTAGGGAGGCTTGCTGAAATTCCTTACAGACTAAACTCTGGGTCTCCAGTACTGCAGTGGAAGTGGTGGTTTCTTTAGACACTGGAGAAGGGCAGTGAAGTCTAGCCCACTCAAGGTTACACTGTGTCATGCAAAACTTTATCAGTGACCTCACTACTCTATGAATGCAGAATAACTTCCCAAATGAATGGACTGTGAGACAGGCAGGCCTTGTCTCCGTTTACCAGGAGATCGACACTGCAGGGATTGATCTCCCAGGAGTCAATTTAGCAGGTCTAGGAAGGATTAGAGATGTAAAATCCTGTTTAATTAGTTAACCTTTTAAACATTATGTTTAACTGATTAACTGATTAAACAGGGCCTGGTGGGAGGGAAATAAAAAAGTCAGAAAAATTGGTACAAATTCATGAACTATTAAGGTGTTCCTGAATCTGCATTTTTCACAGAAAAATGTTTAGATAAAAAATTAGGACTGCTAGTCAATATTCCCCATACAGTTTAGATTCTTTAATTAGATTTGAAACAATGGAGTTTAGGTACAAACCTTCATCAGCTAATTGCTTGCCAGGGAATTGTATGTGAAGGATATAGTCTTGATCCTGCAAATATTTATGCACGTGCTTACCCATTTGCAGGATTGGGATCTAACTGTGCCTTCACAATCATCTAGCTGTCCCTCTAAGTAAATGCGCCATGGCCAAATTCCCAGAGATGCACAATTAAATAACAGTATTTAAATAGCTGCTCTACTTTGTAGCAGATACTATGAATTCTGTTCGCTGCTGGAGAGGGAAGATAGGAAAACAGGAGCTATGGATGAATGGTTAATCCACTTGGGGATTTAGAAAGGGTTCAGAGAAGAGTGACATGAATGATTCTCTCTCTTTCATTTCAAAGTTTATTTTCAGACACAGAGTGCAGTACAACATTGCTATTCATTCCTGGCTTGTTCCTCCATTAAACCCAACATGGTCATATTCCTGAATACAACATCCTGCCCCTGGTTAGCCCCTATGTCATATTAACTGTGGTTGTATTTACAGTGGTTTCTCTGCCATCCTATCATCTGCTTGTCTTCTGCAGTGTACTCACTGATGAGTGTTCAACGCACACTATCCCAGAAAGGTCTAAGTCAGCAGTTCCCAACTGCTGGTCCACGGACTGGTGCTGGGCCACGAGCTGCTGGGCTGCGGCGGCTCTGGGGGCTGGAGCTTCGGTACACCACTCAGCGCCTCTCTCCTTCTGCCGCAGCTGTTGGGAGAGGTGTGTCCTGCCCTGCCTCTCAGCCAACTAGCGATAGGCAGGGGTGGTGTCTCCTCCCAGATGCGGAAGAGCATTTGCTGTGTGGCACTGTTTAACAATATCAGGAAAAGTCCAAGGTTTAGTAATGAACAAGATACTAAATACATGGCAGTCATAGATTCAGAAAACAAATCTGCTACACCATAAAACTGATGTGGAGGCAGGAAAAGGGAATAAGGGAATTTGTGTGCAGCCATCTTGGTCTTGTTAACAAGAGAGCAAGAGTCAGGCTAAGTCTGTGGCCTGACAACGCGAGATCTGTAATTAGACGCTGCCTTTGCCTCTCGCCTCCATACAGAGATAAGGATAGAACGCTGACTCTGGCAGGGACCTTGAGATAAGGAGCATCTGGGTGGAACTAAAATAACTGTTAGCCATTGGTGTTTGTAATGGGAAGGAGACTAATTGTTATTGTTGTTATATCTAATGGACAGTATATAAACTGCTTCATAATTGTTTGTATTCGAAGATCTGCCTCGGGGGGGGGGGGCTTCCCCCCCCCGTCCGAACCAGTTTTTCCCTTGCTGCAGCTCGTAATAAAACTGCCTCTGGCTACTTGTTGCTTACAAACGCAGAGTGAGGACAATGTTTTCTTCCACAATTTGGTGCCGTGACTCCGATGGCAATGCCCGATTGAAGACAGCGGCTGCAGACCGTCCCCCCTTCAGCCCCAGGGCGCCAAACGAGAGGTAAGAGACCTTTTGAAATCTCTACTGGGGTGTGGAGGAGGACTGCCTGTGGGGTCGTCTGCTTCTTCTGGGCTCACACCATCCGAACTTCTTGAATCTGCAACAAGGTCAGACGCAAAGCGGTTCCGGGGAGGTTGTTTTGTTACCCCCGAGTAGGCCTAAGTTTATGCAGTGCTGGGAACTGCTATTGGTGGTGCCACCCCGGGTACGGGAAGGAAATTGTATTGCGTCCGGACATAAGGCACCTAAGTTTATGCAGTGCTGGGAACTGCTGTGGTTCTGGGGAGAACAGTGTTGGTTGCCGCCCCAAATATGGCTGTGTGAAAAGCATGCTGAGTTTGAATGTAATGAGTGGAGTGTGAATGCCGCTGCCCAGGTCTCTGAGAAGTAAGCTGATTCCAGCCGCACCAGGCTCTCCCACGAGGGAGTTCTGAATCCAAGGGGGGTCAGCCGAACCTCGAGACCGAGCGGATATGTGAGGGAGTGATGACTCTCCTTATTTCATGAGCTGCTGATAAGGTCTGACACTCTAGACCCAGCAGACCCCTTCTTTGGAGTATGTAGATTTAGTTTCCTATAAGCCACTGAACGGACGGGGATTGGACAGGATACTCCCCTGAATGACTAAAATGGATGGGGATCAGTCTAAGCATACCCCAATACCTCCGAAAGACACCCCTGCGTACTACATGTATGTGCATCATGGTCCAAGGACCTGTAAGCATTTGACAGATTGACAGAGAAAGAAATTAAAGCCCTGAGAGATGAGATTGAAGCTCAGAAAAGCAAAAATCCTCATGTAACTTACAAACAGCAGTGCCTCTGTGCCAAAAGAATGCACTAGGAGTGAGAGGAAAGGATTTCTCAGCTGGTGCACCCGTATCAGCTGTGCCGCCTCTCCCAAGCTTCAGGGAGAATTTGGCCCAACATTACCCCCTCTACTCCTCCCTATGCCCAGCCCTATATGGGCTATACATCATTATAGATAGAGAGGAGGCACGAAAGATAACTGAACAGGATCAGCTCTTCCCTGTGGAAAAACAGGCTCTACTAACAAATCTGCCCCATCCAAAGCAAAACACCGCGTTTTGGAATAGACTTAACAGCTTGTGGGAAGTGTTCCTCCAGATTCTCAAGGAAGGAATGCCTGCCGACCATCAAGCCATATTGGCCCTAGGCATTTTGGTTGGAAACATATACACAGAACACAACGCAGGAGCAGAAAAGGGCTGCCAAGCAACTTCAGGAGATTCTCAAGCCCTTGTTAGCAAATAGATAATTACAGCCTTTCCGGCTGGAATCGCAGGCAACCCAAGGATGTTTCACAACGCACGAGTGGGGGCCGTCCAGAAAAAAAATAATAATAAACAGTTAAAACCTTTCCCTCACACGCCGTTATAATTGGCTTGAGGGCGTGGGAGGAGGTAAATTAAAAGCCACCCTAAAGACACCGGTAGAAATTGAATTTGAAGATGTAATCACTAGAAGCTAAATCTGCCCTAACAAGGAGACACATTCTGCAACATAAATCTCCTTACAGAGCATGGGCGAGTGATCCACACCAGAGTCAGCAGCATAGATCAACTGCTGCAGCATGGATGTTATGAAAACCCCTGTACTGAGAAGTTTAAAAAATACTATTAGCTGACTGCAATAATACACATTCGGATTTACCTACTGAAAGGAATCAGAAGGCGTGGGGGGCTAATTGGAAAGCCCACCCTCCTTACCAAATTAATACTGAACAAACCTGTGTCATTGAATAAAGTCATTTAGCAGGAATCAGGACGGATCATAAGAAGGAAAAAAGCATGCGAAAAGGGGAAGGCAAAAGGTTTGGAGCCCTATAGGCATAGTGGAAGGAATTAAGCGATTGTTGTAATATGTGAAGGGAAACCTGCTTTAAAAACGACACCTCGTTTCTTTGCAGTCTCTTTCTTAAGCAGTGTGCAAATCATCTAGACAAAGAAACAATCAAATTTAACTATTTGGCTACAGACACTTTGTTAAATCTGCAAAGGGGAAATAAGGAATTCTATTGACACTTAACTGGTTAACTGTATAAAAGAATGAAATCTATACATTCAATCCTTAAGGTTAAATTTGCTCTCTAAGAAAACAAGTTATTGTTTTAAGAATCCAAACTCTGAAACTTCACTGTGTCTCTGTTCAAGGCTGAGTTGATAACACTTTTGGCTTGCTCTCAGATCCAAGGTTGTGAGTGGGTGCAGACTGCCTGTCTGTTCTGAAGAGGTGTGAAACCAACTGTCCCTCATAAGTAAGCCTGTAACATTGAATATGATTCTTTTCAGGAAAAGAAAAGCTTTTTGCTTGCTGGAACAGTAACTGGCCAGCCAACACCTTGTGCTAAGGAAAAGCATTATAGCTTCACACATTAAGCCTGATCTGTGGTACAAGAGGGAAACTGAGGCATGCCACTGTTGGGGAGGGCTAGCAACTCTGAGGTAATTCAAGGGAGTGGAAGGTCACGAGTACCGATGAAGCACCCTTGTTCTCAGAAAGTTGCAGCTCACTCGCCCACGGAAGTGGTAAGGAACTAGCTGTAACCGGTTCCCCTAGCAGATCTTAGGCAGTATTTTAAGTTATAATGGGCCACCCCGACGGGGGTAGAAATGTTTTCTTGTCTTTCAGATCATCAGAAAGTACTGGTGCCAGCTGAAGAAACAACAACAACAAAAACCATGGTTCTGTGTCATGACATAATAAGTTTGTATTCTGTCCAAGTTTGTCTTGTGTGTCTTAATTGTAATACGTATTGCAAATGTTGTTGTGTATAGAAAATTGTTTTTTAATTAAGGATAATTTGAATAAAGCAGAAACATGAATTTAAACCAACAAAATTAATAATTGGGCCCAATCAATTGGCAATCAATTGGCATTTTTAAAATTTAGTGAAAGGATAATAGTGTAGTAATTGTTTAGGCTAGGAGAATGTTAACAATATCTCCACAGGTGAACAAAAAGGAACTGGAAGGAAGCAAGGAGTACGCCACGTGAACAGAAGAACTGGGAGTGGGGTACCAGCCCCCTCCCCACCGGAGTGGTTTTGCTTTAATGGCCACATGAATGAAATATTTAGCTTTTATAAAACTTGCACACCAACCATGGAAGTGGTTTGGCCAGAAATAACAAAAAACTCTCAAGTGAAACAATACGGGCAAGTGGGACATCAGCATATTTAAGTACTGATGCCCATAACAATGAGAACTAGTAACCTCACCATTGCAATAACAGCTACTTGCCCTGCTACTTATTGGTGCCTGATGCCTTAAAAGGCCTCAAGAACTATGGAATTGCATGGGTTCCTATTAACAATCAAACATCTGTGAACCATGCTTGGTCCCATAAGAAAACAGTGATTCCAGTCAATGAAACCAGACTTCAAGTCACATACATAGAACAAATATACACTAATAGCGATGGGGAATACACGGCCTTGGGCCACCCCTCATTCACACAATTATTTTGTTTATTATAACAACATGAACACTACGAGGACAAAGAATACACAGTCCTCTGTATTAAAGTTTGTATGGGACATTGTGAAGAAAACCTAACACTAATATCAGATCATGTACCAATTATACTGACAAGGTACCCACTGAAGTTGGACCTACTGACTCCCACTGGGGCTTACCACTTAAAGCCCAAACAAAGGTAACCCCTGAGGTATGGCTATCATTTGTTAAACACTGGCCATTGCTAACTTGCCTCATTTGGGTATTATCAACCAGGTCCTCAAGGACAAAATAGAGCCTCCCAATTGTGCATCATGCCCTGAACAGACCCCTGTCCCAGAACCAGGACAATTGTCACTGGTCCTTACCTTGGTGGTGATCCACACTGGTATAGACCAGCTGTGTGCTAGACTGGCTAATCAAATTGGCAAGCGCCTGATTAGGCAACGACGAGGCTTAGCAGATACCATCGCAGATTGGTTTGGGCCTGGAAACTCTGTCAGCAACACTTATGTCCTAGCCCAGAAATTGTATAGAATCCAGGCTGGTAGATGCAGTAATATCCAGTGCTCGTGAAGGCCTAGACACCAGCCAAGCCAATCGATTGATCCTGGATAGTTTGAAGGATCTGTCCAGCTCTGTGTCCACTTCACTAGACCTAACCAGATATTTGGACCAGAGACTGATTGGATTGCTAATTAATGAAACTAAATTAAAGGTATTAAAAGAGTAATGTTGGAGGATAGCCACTACCACCCAGCCCTTATGGAGGTGGTGAGTCCCCATCTTCCCCCGTGCCTATCCATGGGTGTGGGGAAGTTGAGAATCCAAAGGCCTATTGGGACAGGCCATAGTATAACCTTTTAGATACAGTCGAGGGCATCGCTTATTCAGAAGGTGTGGGGCCTCCCTATACCTCAGGGGTTGTTGCACCCACTTTAATAAGGAAATTTTATGTACCTGCCCATTTAACATCATGACGAATCTGCCTAGGTTTGATGTGGTTGTCACAGAAAACAAATGAACATCAAGCTGGTCCAAATGAACGGTACCTGCTGGTGTTTGATTACCCAGACAGATCACTCCATCCTGCTGCTCTACATATCCGTCTGTGTGCATAACAGCCCCTCACCGGGCGATCCGGACCGTGGATGGGATGCAGCTCTATCGCACTTCGGCAGTGATGGGTAACCTAACATGAGTTCCTTAGTGGCACGGTGGAAGTAAGTACCAAGAGGAGGGTTTACTGGCCCTGCAGGCAAAGATCGAGGAGTTGGTGGCCAATGCCAAAGATATATCGGGGCTGGCCGTCTGAGGTACACACAGATAGGGAAACACTGTGGACCATGCCAAACACCTACCTCTGAGGCACTCAACCAGGCAGTAGAGATCAAACCTATAATCATGGGCAGTGCCAGTAAGGCGATGAAATATCTTGGGGATGGATTTGAATAGAGTTTGCCAAATTATGTGGGGAGTTTTGATTTTAACATTTATACTAATGCTGGTGCTGTACCGGCGCTTCCAGAGTAAATTAAAACCCCTTAAATTGTTGCATTTAACCTGGCGGGTTAAGGAGAACCCCAAAGTCAAGAGAAAGGAACTATAGGAGTAAATTGAGGCAGCCCATGGTATCTTGCTGAGAACTGACAAACTCAAATCATTAGGCCAGCCTGAGAAGCATACACTACAGCAGTTACTGTGACCCTGGTTCCCCTGGCAACCACATTCCAAAGGGCCTCACTTTGATAAGGCCGGCATCAAACAACCGCGCGAGATTGTTTTTACGGTTTGCTTTATTCCTAGGAAATAAGCTTGGTTCCAAAGGAGCCAGCTGGCTTTTAGCTCAGAGAATAGAGACTCTTATGTCCATCAGTGAAAGACCGCTCTAGAAAGACCTTTACCAAGTTTTGCTAACCACCAATGCCGCTGTGAAGTGCCAAGAACTGACTGTTGGCCAATGCTTCTCACTGCAAAAAGATCCCCTCCATCTCAAAATGATCCTACCCCGACTGCTGATAAGCCTCTCTCTTCTGGTCCTGCTTTCCCACCTGCTGGACACCAGCAGAAGCAAAATATTACAGGGTGATGTGCTGGTAACCTCTCCCATGCATGATGCTGAACCACGACTGTTTCAAGAAAAAAAAAGAGGAAAAGTCCGCTCCTCTGACACCGCCAAAGCCCAAAGACTTCTGACTACAAAAGGACATTAAGAACTGACCTTGGTGAAAGAAGCGAAGTATTGTATATTGCCAAGGAGAAACTTGTGGGAGTGGTTTGGGTTTCTCCCTTTGATCTGGACTCTGTGCTTATGACCAGGTACCATCAGCATGTACTGCCCTCCCCTGATTGGTTTTAGATGCAATTAACCCTTAAGTTCCAAATACCCTTTAATTGGATTACCTTAGTACCCAACCGATTCCAAAATATGTTTTACCAGAGGTTCAAAGAAATCTCTGAATATCCATTTAATCCATAGCACATTCTCTCTGGTGTACTAATTATGATATGTTGTGTTATGTTACTAAAATTATAGAACAGCCCCATCATAGAATTATATTGGGGATATTAATGATTATATTGCTTTTGCTTATTAAAGGTTTCATATTTGATTGTTGTTGTAAAAGATGTAGTAATAGAAATAGCTTTTATGTTTGTACTAATTATGTAATGTTTAATGAAAATAAAGATTTAGAAAGGTAGTTGTCCTGTAAGCACAAAAGGGGGGACTGTGGAGGCAGGAAAAGGGAATAAGGGAATTTGTGTGCAGCCATCTTGGTCTTGTTAACAAGAGAGCAAGAGTCAGGCTAAGTCTGTGGCCTGACAACGCGAGATCTGTAATTAGACGCTGCCTTTGCCTCTCACCTCCATACAGAGATAAGGATAGAACGCTGACTCTGGCAGGGACCTTGAGATAAGGAGCATCTGGGTGGAACTAAAATAACTGTTAGCCATTGGTGTTTGTAATGGGAAGGAGACTAATTGTTATTGTTATTATATCTAATGGACAGTATATAAACTGCTTCATAATTGTTTGTATTCGAAGATCTGCCTCGGAGGGGCTTCCCCCCCCCCCCCCCGTCGAACCAGTTTTTCCCTTGCTGCAGCTCGTAATAAAACTGCCTCTGGCTACTTGTTGCTTACAAATGCAGAGTGAGGACAATGTTTTCTTCCACACTGAAGAAGAAGAAGAAATCATTAATACTGGGAAAGGTGTGAGACTCTAAAGCTGTATCTAATCTACATTGTAATGTTTAGTGCTAACACTTCAGTCACTAGGGGGTGTGAAAAACACACCCCTGAGCACTAAAACTTTTAGTGATGAAAAGGGCCAATATAGACAACATTTTGTTGCCAGGAGCTGCACTCCCATATTAAAGCTATCACCCCTCATAGAGGGTGGTTTTTCAATCATTGTGAGAACTCTTCCCCCAGTGATAAAGAGTGACTATGTGCTGCTCACATCATAATGCTGCTGTGGAGCTGCTGCCTTAACATGGACAGTGCAGACCTATCCTAAGTCATGAAGTATACTTCAAAGTATGAAGTATAGTTCATGGCAGTTGTAGACTCATGAAGTGAGTCAGCACTGTGCTATGGAACTGAAGAAGGAGGAGGAGGAGGAGGAGCTGGCAAGGGTTCCAGACTAGAAGTCTGCAGCCACTCTCTGGACTTAGCAAGGGAACAGAGAAAATCCATAGGGAGAGCAGAAGTTCTGGGATCCTGGCTCTGAAGGAAAAATGGTGGATAAGGAATCCTGACAAAGGTGGAGCAAGGAAAGTGCAGCAGGGTTTGGTATGGAGCAGACCTTGCTTGCTGACTCTAGAGTCTCTGGATAGAATCTGAGGTAGTGGGGAGGCCCAGGTTCCCATACCATCACTGCGGAAGTGTTATAGCTTGGAAGTGGAGGACTGCCGGGAACAATACCTGGTCAGCCTGTCAGTGAGACTTTTGATACCTGGGAAGCCATAAAGTGACCTGGGTAGAGGGCCAAGCCATGAAAAGGGAGCAACCTGAGTTATGAAGGAAAAGCACTGAAACTCATGGAACACGAGAGGTCACAGCACTGTTGCATGAGAAACACTTGCAAGGTAAAGCTAGAGGTAGTCACAGACCAGCTGTGTACCTTGCTTATGTTGATCAGCAGATCCTTGTACCCTACCCTTTCAGTGTCTAATTATCTGAGAGATTTAGGAAAACTGTGCTCCTCCCATGTTGCATAAGTAAAAATAAATAAATAGAAAGAAAGAAATAGAGAAGAATAAAAAGCTTAAACACACCAGATATTTATTTAAAAGGAAAGCTACAGCACAGGGATCTAACAGGGTTAGCAGTACATAAGTGAATGAGGTTCGAATTGAGTCTGAAACTCAGGACCTAAATACCCGTATTTTGGCCAAAACCCAAATAACCAAAAGAATAAAAGATAAAATGTCCAAAATATTACGGTCTTTACATTGACAGGTTACCAGCAAGAGGTGGACAACCATAGTAACTGTTAGAAGCTGGTGGAACTGGTTCTCAAGTGCCACTGCAGGAGATCAACAGACCTTTGGGTAGATGTCCATGTACTCATTATATTCACTTAAGTGGATAGTAGGAAGGAAAGATCTAGGTAAGTATAACAACAAAGTCTATTGGTCTTGTTTTGCAGGTAGATTGACACTGGAGATCTGTTGTCTAGTCCCAGTCCAAAGCCCACACAAAGTACTGTTGATATGGCTGCCTCAGTGGTGGACAGTTTGGGTGTGTGGTTCTTCTAAGCCTCCAAGATTACGAAAGCTCTGAAATAAGTAGCCACTTCATACCAGACCAGATTGGTATTGACCATTGGAGTTAAAGTGGGAAAGTTCTGAGCGGTGGGAACGTTGAGTGACAGGTTAGAAACTCCATCTTTAATTCCTGGAATCCATTTTGAAATAGCTCACATACCATAACAACATATTCTAACAGCATACATACTGTTCACATAACACTGCTATAAGCTCTTACAACAATAGAGGAAAAAACAGCATGAACAAGAGACAAAAGGGTATCAGATTGGGTGGAACCCCATGACACTGTACCATCATAATCCTTTTGATTGTAGACTGTCCTGCTCTCCAATTTCATATTCTCCTAACTTAATTTATCTTAAAATTATTCCACTTTATACCGACCATCTTTCAAAGAACTCTCACCTCTACTGCCTCTAGCCTTCTGATATCTATTTCATTTAATACATCTTCTTCCAGAATAAAGAGGGTAATACTGTTAGTACATTGGTGAGACCCAGTCATGGTAAATATATTACCCCAGTGTCCAAACATTTTCTCAGTAGTTCAGTAAAAGAGTGTTGTGTTTGTTCTCTGCTGAAAGCTAAACATTGGCTGATTATCATGGTTATTGTGAAATGTTTGTACAGGAAACAATTTTAGAGTTGTGTAATAAGTAGACTATTATGTTCCAAAACTGTTAGAAGTCATTTGAGGCAGGGGCGTATCAGAGCTGACTCAATATTAAGAACAATCAGCATTCGTGGAGCAAGCCCTGTGTTTCCTGTCTGAACCAGATGCAGGCTAGAGGATTAAAAAGACAAAAGAATCCCAAGAAAAGTCTCTGGATAAGGGACTCTTGGGGTAAGAGACAATAGTTTGCAATTGTATAAAGAAAAAAGCAAGGGCACAAGATGTTATCCATTAGAGAGAAGAGATTTTGCCAGAGGGAGTGTCTCATGACATGTGGATGCCAGCTTTTTGGAATAGGCAAGTGCTGTTAGGGCTGACCATTGGGTGAGAAATCCTTTTTTAGGCAGGAAAGTAACTTAAGTATAGGCTATAGGTTGCATTTTATGATTTTCTTTTACTTGTAACCATATGTTTCCAAACCTTTATCCATACTTTTATTGATTCTCTATCTGAAACTCTGTTAAAAATGCCTCAGTTTGGTTTTAAGGTGGTTTTACTAAATCTATATGCTTTGCACTAAGGAGTGTGTTGAATGTAGATGAAACCATTGAACTGGGGTGGACTACTTCCACAGAGACAGCTGATACATGTCCATAAGTAGTGCCAGAAGATAGGGCACTGGGCACTTGAGTGTAACAAAATGGAGTATGTAAATTGCTAATCTGCACTGGGAAAGAGCAAGACATGTGGAGCCTGGAGTGGAGCACTTATGCTGCTGAAGCTGGTGGGACAGACAAGTCTGTCAAGTTGTTTGGAGTGGCTCAAGTGCATTAATCTCTTGGACATCTGTTACAAACTAGGACACAAACCCCAAACTGATTGTGGGTTCTGTATTTAGATTTCACCAGCCAAGCATCATGCATTAACTCCTCAAGCACTATAATAACCTTAAGATGGAGTCACCAGAGAGTCCCCTTGAATACTCCAATCTATCTTGCCATCCAGGTAAGGTTGCTTTTGTGATAGATGATCCTTTACACCCAAAATCACAACAGTATTCAAGTTACTGCCAACCCCAAATGACTCATCACTTTCCCAGGGTCAATTGTACTTTAGATCTTACACCAAAGATAAAATTTGTAATTAGTCCTATAGTTAACTACAGACTTAGTAACTAAGAATAAGGAATGAAATTTAGTTACAAGGTTAAAACAAGTAATACACACATACATGAGTTAGTCTTAGGTTTCAAAAGGTGATAACTGCTGTACTATGTAAGCTCTAAATCCTGTAAGATTAATCCAGGCCAAGCACTGGGGATCCTTTTGCTTATGTTTAAAAATCTTGCCCTTTCCAAATCCAAGCAGCATAGTGATACAATGCCTTCTTATCAGGGATGTTTATCTCCTTCCCCCAGAGTTTTAACTGATGGAATGAGTCCACCTGAGCATCTCTTCTTCATGGTGTTGGGGAGGAGCAATAAATAGTCTTTGCTCTTTGATGTTTCACAATGACTTAGTGGACAGGACCTAACACCTTCTGTAGAAGCCAGGATTTTACATTAATTAACACTTCTTTTCTGTTTGGTGAATTATACAGTTATAAAGGTATACAATGCACTCACTTAACTTTACTACATGCAGCATCCTACGAGCATGTTGTAAAGTCTAAACACTAAACATATTCATATAAACTTAACATCTATTTTAACATTATTAAAACACAGGTTATGCAGACTGGTTTCCAACTGTGTGTTAAGTTGAGGCCTGGGGCCTTGACATGAGTTGGCACCTGGTTGCCAGTGTTACAAAGTGAGTAGGTGGAAGTGATTCACCCCAGACACTTGTGTAACTCCATAAAATGTCACAAGTGGTTTGATAAATTTTAACTTTGATACCAAATAATGTTATGATCAGTCCATAAGTTCATCAGTTTCTGTGTATCACTCATGGCTAAGGCACATCTCCCTTCAACTTCATCCCTGATGGAGCAGTAGGTATTGATCAAGCTACCTAGGTACACATAAGATTCTACTTTTCCTACAATTTCACCCCTCCTTAATTTCAAGACTTTATCTATTGACTATTTTCCAAGTTAAAACCACCTTATTTTGTTGGCATTTACTGTCAGTCCAAGTCATCAATCAATAATTAGGAGAATGGGAAAACTTTGATAAAGGTAGAAATTGAAAAGATTGGGGTTTGCATTAGAGAGAAGACAAATAAGAGGGCCCAATGTAAAAAGTACAAAAATAAAAACAAAAATGATAGATCAGGAGCTTCTTATTCATGTAGGGATATTAAACCTTTCACTTATTAGTGCTTAAACCAGGGATGGGCAAACTTTTTGTCCTGAGGGCCACATTTAGTAGGAAAATTGTATGGAGGGCTGGGTAGTCAGTGCCTGTCTAAACAGCCATGCATGGCCCAGCCCCAACCCACTCTCCAACCCCCTTGCTTCCTGCTGCTTGACCACTCCCTGGAATCCCTGCCTCTTATCAACCCCCTGACTGCCTCCAGGACCCTCACCTCCTATCCAGCCCTCCCTACTCCCCACAGAAGGTTTGGATTGGCAAGAGTCCTGGTCTGAGGATAGGTGCAGCCTCTTTCAGCTACTCCTTTTCCTTCTCTGGGAACCATCCTGATGGTTCTGTGTGTGGTAGAACCACAGAGGAGGTTGTGGCCTGAAATGGTATATGGTGACAATCTGAAATGGAAATGGTTACAGTGCTGTAATTTACTGCACTCGGGTGTGGGAGGAGGATTTCACAGTTGTGAGCCTGAAAGTTACTGTACTGGAAAGTGCCAGTGTAGACTTAAGCAAACTCTATCTACACTGGCATTTCACAGCGTTGTAACTTTCTGGCTCAAGGGTATGAAAAAACATCCCTTCCCCCCAAGCACAGAAAGTTACAACACTGTAAAATGCTAGCGTGAACCAGGCTACAGCACCAGGAGCTGTGCTTTCAGTGCTGTTAGCTATTCCCCTCACTCACGTGGTCAGGGCCGGACTAAGGGGTGGGCGAGCGGGGCAGCCGCCCAGGGCGCCATCCTATGGGGGCAGTAAAACACCCCTGGTTGACCCAGGGGGGGCCTCTAGAGGTGGCCCCTGGAATTCAGAGCGGCAGCTGCTTCGCCCAGACGCATCCAGCCTGCAGCCCCAGCTCCTGCCCTGAGACTCCGCAGCTCCTGAGGGGCGGTGAATTAAAGGTGAGGGCGCTGCAGGAGCCTCAGTTTTTCTTCTGTCTAGCCTCCCTAGGCTCCTACCAGCCGATCGGGGCAGGGGCTTTCCCTCCCTCTGCTTCTCAGACTCAGCCCACGGGAGCGTGGTGCACCTAGGCTGAGCGCCATGGCCAGCTGGCCGGGCAGCTGCTCCTCTTTCCTCCAGCCCAACTGCCCTGCGCTCAGCCCGGGGAAGCTGTGCCACGCTCCTGCTGATTGGGAAGCCCTTCCTCTTTTGTCCCAGCCCAGGCGCAGCATCCCTGGGCTGAGCACAGTGCAGCTGGGCTGGAGAGCAAAGAGGAGCGGCTGCCTGGCCAGCTGGCCATGGCGCTGGCTCAGCCCAGGTGCATCACGCTCCACGTGGAGCAGAGGGAAAGCCCCCCCATCGGCTGGAGCGGGGTGCCACCTCTGCTGAACACCACGGCCAGCTGATCAGGCAGCTTCCCCTCCCAGCCTCCAGTCCAGCCCAGTTGGAGCGATGCACCTGGATTTAAAACCACCGGCAGCTGGCAGGGCAGCAGCTCCTCTTTGGTTCAAGCCCAGCTGCCCCGCCCTCAGCCTGGGGAGGCTGCACCGCACTCCAGCTGGGCTGGGGAAAGAGGAAGGGCTTCCAGATCAGCTGGAGTGCTGTGTGGCAGTTTCTCTGGGAGGCTGAACCGCACTTCAGCTGATCCGGAAGCCCTTCCTCTTTCCCCAGCCCAGCTGGAGTGCGGGGTAGCTGGGCTGAACCAAAGAGGAGCTGCTGCCCTGCCAGCTGGCCGTAGTTTTAAGCCCAGGTGCATCGCTCCAACCTGTGCTGGAGGCTCAGAGGGGAAGCTGCCTGATCAGCTGGCCTCTGTGTTTAGCAGAGGCTGCACTCTGCTCCAGCTGATGGGGGGGCTTTCCCTCTGCTCCACGTGGAGTACCTGGGCTGAGGCAGCGCCATGGCCAGCTGGCCGGGCAGCCGCTCCTCTTTGCTCTCCAGCCCAGCTGCCCTGCGCTCAGCCCGGGGAGGCTGCACCGCACTCCAGCTGGGCTGGGGAAAGAGGAAGGGCTTCCGGATCAGCTGGAGTGTGGTGCAGCCTCCCTGGGCTGAGCGCAGCCAGGGCAGCTGGGCTGGAGGAAAGAGGAGGGCTGCCTGGCCAGGGGGCCATGGTGTTGAACCCTCCCCTGGGGAAGGGGGGAAGTTTGCCCCAGAGGAGGTGACCGCTGGGGCTTCCCTTCTCCATGGGGGAAGTGGGGAAAAGTCTTTGGAGGAGGCAGGTGCAGGGGACTCCTTGCTGACACCTCAGAACCCTGTGCCCTTGCCCCCACTAACACCCTGTCCCAGTACTACATCACTTGCTCCCAGCAGCACAGTTGGGGCCACATTAGTGAGGCATGAGGGGTTTTGGGAGGAGGTCTTTTTGTATCTCCCTTGTGTGGCCCCAACTGACTTTTCTGTGGGTCAGTGACCCCTGACTCAAAAAGGTTCCCTGCCCTTCTCATAAATAAAGACAATGCAGAAACTTTTTGTGTTTGACCTAGTCTTTTATTTAAAAATGAAGCCTGACCAACAAACTCTCAATTGGGGCCAAGCCCCCATCTGGCCACGGCATTATAATACTCCTGCACCCCCCAGACCTGAGCCTATCATACACTTCTGCAACCCTCTGCCCTGAGCCCCTCACATACCCCAACCCAAATTCCTGCTCCCTCACATCCACAAGCCTGTGGCTTGCTTAGTAGCCCAACCATCCATCTGACCCCAACACTCCCCAGACAGGAGCCAGCATCCCCTTCACCTCCTCCTGCATCCAGATTTTCTCCCAGAGCTTGTGACTCTCACCCCTTCCCACACCCAAATCCCTCATTCCCACTCCAGAGCCTACACGTTCTGTCGCAACCCAGTGAGGGTACAGCTAGACTGCAGGAGTTTTTTCCAGGATTCCAGAGATATCCCAGAAAAACTCTTCTGCATCCAGGGACATGTTTGTTCTTCCGTTTTTTTAGTGGAAGAGCAAACATGCTCTTTTGGCAAGCCCTGTATTCCTCGTTCCATGAGGAATAAGGAGGCTACCAAAAGAAGGGCTTTTTTCTGACAATTGGTCCAGTCTAGACAGGCTAAATGTTGGAAAAATCTTTTCCTATAGAAGAATTGGAAAAAAAAAGCAGCAGTGTAGAGTGTATAAGGGCTGGGGATAGCTAGTGATGGAGAGGACAAGGCTTCAAGGAAGTGGTGGGGCCTTGTGGGAGGGTTGGGGCAGTAGATCTTCGCTTGTTCTGAGATTTAAAAAGTGATCTTGAGTGTAAAAAGTTTGGAGACCGCTGCACTAGAGTTTCAGAATGTCAGTACATCATGGTTTGTTCTTTTGAATTCATTTGCCTTTTTTGTCGGAATGTTTTTGCCCAAGGTGTCTAATGCATTTTGCTAGATATACTGTTGCCTCGGTTTGATGTATTAAGAGTAGTGCAAGTGCACAACTCAACATTTTCGATGAAACGAAACTGTGATTTCTAAGCATTCAAATTCTGAAACCGAATAATCTATGGCATAGTGCTTTTTACCATAAATGAGTAATTTATTTTATCATGTAAATTTTAATCCCTTTAAGATGCCTCCCAAGAAGTTGTCTGGTTCAGAATATCGTAGAAGAAAATTGAAGAGAGAACTAGAACTACAGGAAAGTGGGAAACGTTTAACTGAATATTTAAAAACTACTCAGAACATTGACTCTGCTTTGGCCAGTGGAAATGAATTAGAAAATGAATCTGTTTCTGTTCCCCCAGTTTCTGTAGAAGTTTCTTGTGCAGAATCTGATTCACTTTCCAAGTTTGAAACAGAAATTAAAATAGAACATTTTTCGACTTCTGCTATGTCAGATGTTAATGAGGTTCCTGACATTAATTACAATGATCCTGCTAGGTGGCCTGTTGCACTTAATTTGGCAATCCATGATCATATTGTGTCGCGAGGTGTATGTGCAAAAATAAACAAAGTGTTTATATATCCTTGCCTAATTTATGGATATCACTGAGAATCTTGCTAATGATACCAGTAACAGTTGCTGCATGTGAGTGCAGTTTTAGTAAATTTAAGCTCATTAAAACGTATTTGCGATCGTCCATGTCAAATGAACGTTTGAATTCTTTGGCGTTATTGTCAATTGAAAATGCTACTGCTCAGAAAGTGGACATGTCAGAAAGCATTAAACGTTTTGCCAATTTGAAAGCCAGAAAAAAGAACTTTTAAAAATATATTGAATAAGGCTTTGTAATTCCAATCCATGTAAGTTACCTCTATCATTCATTTCTCAGGTACAGGAACACTGTGAAAGATAAGTTAAAATGTAATGTTCTCAATTAAAGATAGTTCAGAAATGTAATAAAGTCCTTATTTTGAATAAAAACAATTTACTGTTTACAATTTTTATTAATAGAAAATACCTAATAAATAAGTATTGAACTTAGAAAAAACAATAATAAATGTCGAGAATAAATGTATTTATAGAGTATCTGTTTGAAGGGGCGCCAAATTATTAGCCTGCCCAGGGCGCCCACATGTCTCAGTCCAGCACGTGGTTTATGTAGAGTGCTGGGAAAGCTCTCTCACAATGCTCATGCCATGGCTACACTTTGGCTACATCTAGACTAGCATGATTTTCTGCAAATGCTTTTAACGGAAAAGTTTTCCATTAAAAGCATTTGTGGAAAAGAGCGTCTAGATTGGCATGGACGCTTTTCCGCAAAAGCACTTTTTGCGGAAAAGCGTCCGTGCCAATCTAGACGCGTTTTTGTGCAAAAAAGCCCTGATCGCCATTTTCGAGATTGGGGCATTTTTGCGCAGAACAATACCGCGCTGTCTACACTGGCCCTTTTGCGCAAAAGGACTTTTGCCCGAACGGGAGCAGCATAGTATTTGTGCAAGAACACTGACAATCTTACATGAGATCGTCAGTGTTCTTGCGGAAATTCAAGCGGCCAGTGTAGACAGCTGGCAAGTTTTTCCGGAAAAGCGGCTGATTTTCCGGAAAAACTGGCCAGTCTAGACACAGCCTTTGAGTTTAAAGTACTGTGGCTACACTTTGAGTTTAAAGTACTGCAATGGCCACAGTTTCAGTATAAAGTGCTGCTGTGGCAGTGGTTTAAACTGTGAAGTGTAGACAAAGCCTTAGCCTAGTATGGCTATCAATTAATCAGTTAACTCAAACAATTAACTCAGAACAAATTAACTCAATTAAAAAATTAATCACAATTAATCACTGTTTTAATCACACTATCAAACAATAATAAAATACCTGTGAATGGGGTGCAGTGCTTCCCGGAGTGCTGACAAAGCCACTGACACTCGCCTCTTTGCCTTCTGGGGCTTCTCACCACCCTTTCCTGTTGGGCCAGATCCCCAGGTCTCCCCCAGCCAAGTCACAGAACTGAGATCACTACCCCTCACCCCGAAGAGCAATACAGATGCTGAAACTCTTCAGGTCCAAGAAAAATGCAGTTTTGGGCCCAGCTTCCAGGAAAAACCACTCCCCAAATGACATCAGGACCCCAAATAAATTATTCAGGTAAGTCCCCTTTAACAATGAAAGGAAGATGTAAACACTGATTGCTCCCTCAGTTTACAATTATTTACACTGGGCTTAATAGTAAATAAAAGTGACTTTATTAATTACAAGCAGTAGGATTTAAGTGATTGCAAGTGAAAACAGGCAGAGCAAAGTAGATTACAGATTTAAAATAACAGAAAACGCATAGCTAGTCCTAATACTAAAAGCTCAGTACAAACTTACCCTAAAACTGTTCTTATTTCAGGTAAGCCTCCAAACCAGGGAAGATCTTTTCCCCTGAGGTCTCTGGTTCATTTTCTTGGGAGTGACATGCCAACCAAAGACAGAAACTGAAAACTTTGCATCTTAAATAGCCTTATTTTTAGGCGGGAATTATTTGTCTCTACATTCCACTCTTCCATAGAAAATTGCTTGGTCAGACCCTTACCAGTTCCTAAGACCACCAAATGCTTAGACTTAAAGGACAAAAGAAGCTGTTCACAGGTGATCACCCAGACACTGAGGGAAACACCACTGATGGCTTTCATTTGCACATTTAAAACCATAAACCATTCCATACTCCATATCTCTAACTTTACATACAAAAGTAAAGTTCCATACTCCATATCTCTAACTTTATATACACCAAAATAAGATATACAGACCCAGCAGATTGTGACATTAAGATTGATAGGTTACATGAGGTATTTTGTCCAAAGCATCTTCAAGTTATGCATTTGTATCCATAAGTCAATTTCATAAAGCATGGTGAGGGGGAAGGGATAGCTCAGTGGTTTGAGCATTGGCCTGTTAAACCCTGGGTTGCAAGCTCAGTCCTTGAGGGGGCCATTTAGGGATCTGGGGCAAATCTGTCAGGGATGGCACTTGGTCCAGCTGTGAGGGCAAGGGACTGGACTTGATGACTCTCAAGGTCCCTTCCAGTTCTATGAGATAGGTATATCTCCATATATACAGTGTTTGGGGGCCTTGTGCTCCCCACCCATTGCCCCTGCTGCATCTTATTTACAATGTCACCTCAAAGTAAGAACAGGAGTTCACATGGCACTTTTGTAGTTGGTTTTACAAGGTATTTATATGCTAGATATGTGGGGCCCTACCAGTTTCACAGCCATGAAAAACAAGTTACAGACCATGAAATTGGCCTTGCCCCATGAAATCTGATCTTCCCGAAATCAGCCAGCCTACTAAGGGACAGGACTTGGCCTTCTCCTGCTCAGCTGTTACTGGAGGGAGATCAAACCCACCTCCACAGGCAGCGCAGAAGTGAGGAAGACACTAGAAGTAATTCTTTCCTCTACTCTGCACTGATTAGGCCTCAGTTGGGCTACGTCTAGACTGCAAGCCTCTTTCAAAAGAGGCTTTTTCGAAAGATACTTTTGAAAAAGCTTCTTTCGAAAAAGAGCATCTAGACTACAATCAGTACTTTCGAAAAAGCAAGCTGCTTTTTGGAAAGAGAGTACCCAGGAAGTCTGGATGCTCTCTTTCGAAAAAGCACAGTTTGCATTACATAGTGCCTTTTTTTGAAAGAGCACTTTTGAAAAAAGGCGTTATTCCTCATGAAATGAGGAGTACCGCTGTCGAAAGAAAAGCCGCGTTCTTTCGATTTAATTTGGAAAGAACGCGGCTGTAGTCTAGACGCAGGTGAAGTTTTTTCGAAAAAACCCTGCAGTCTAGACACAGCCTTGGAGTAACAGGAAGACTGAAAGAATTGGGTTTGTTTAGTTTGGAAAAGAGAAGACTTAGAGGGGACATGATAGCAGCTTTCAAATACTTACTAGGAGAAAGGAGAAAAATTATTTTCCTTAACGTCTGATGATAGGACAAGAAACAATGGGCTTAAATTGGAAGTTTAGGTTGGACATTATGAAAAAATGTCTATCTGTCAGTGTGGTTAAGCACTGGAATAAATTGCCTAGGGAGGTTGTAGAATCTCCATCATTGAAGATATTTAAGAGCAGGTTAGATAAACATCTATCAGGGACAATCTAGATAGTGCTTGATCCTGCCATAAGGGAAGAGGACAGGACTTCCCTTCTAGTTCTAGCATGCTATGATTCCATACCACCCTCACTTCTGTGCTGCAGCAGCCCCGAAGGTGGGCTCTAGGCTGCCACCCCCCATGGTTCTTGCCCATACTCAGGGCACCCAGGCTGGGAGTTGCTGCCACCACTTGGAGATCTTGCTGCAGCTCAGAGTGGCTGTTCCCACCCCATTCTCCCCTGCCCCATGGTTTCTGCTGGGGCAGGGGGCCACCCAGGCTCCAGCTGGGGGTTGGGGCTGACAATTTTCACAATTCCAGCCCAGCTTGGGACTGCCCCCACAATTGTTCGTGCCCAGGCTCTGACACTAGAGCTCTGGGGCTGCTGCCACCACTGCCCTCTCCCCACCACTACTCCTGCCTGGGCTCTGGGTACGTGGGCTCAGGGCTGGTGCCTTCCCTTTCCCCCCACAACTGTGGTTGGGAGCACTTGGACTCCAGCTGGGATTTGGGTCTTCCAGCCCCTGCAGCTCATGCTGGGACTCAGAGACCATCCCCTACCAGACTGAGGAATGCCTCTTCCCCGCCTATGACTTCTGTCTAGGCTCAGAACTGCTGTCCCCTACCTTCACTCCTGTCTGGGCTCAGGGCTTTCACCACCTGCAGCACTTGCCTGGGCTCAGGAACCTCGACTGGGGGCTGCCACCCCAGGGCCTTTGCAACCTACAGCTCATGCCTGAGCTTCAGGCTTCTGCTTGGAGCTGCTTTTCCTGCTCCATGGTTCTAGCTGGGGCTTGGGGTGCCCAGGCTCAGGGCTTCTGCTCCTCCTCAGCTCCTGCCCTGGCTCAGGCACCTGGACTGGGGCCTACCACCCCTAGGGTTTCCCACCTATAGCTTCTGCCTGAGCTGCAGACTCTCACCCCCCTACCTCTTCAGACTTAAATCAGGGCTCAGGGCCCTGGGATTTGGAGCTCCCATCCCATGGGTCCTGCCAGGACTGGGGCACCCTTTTGTCAAATTGTCTGGGGCCCTTCTGCATGAGTCTGATGAGCCCATGTGTTAATTCACTATTGGCTCTGACTAGCAAGTAGGTGTTCCTGTTTGGGGCCCTCCTAGTAGCAGTGGAGAGATAGGACCTACCTTTACCTCTGGAACCTTCCAGTTGCAGGAAACCTTCCAGTTGCAGCACCGATTTGACAAAGTGCAAAGAAAGTACCAATATGAGATTTCTAAACTTAACCCAAAGGTTTAAGAAACTGAAGTTCCAAATTCTAAGGGATGAGGTGTGGCATACTGTCCGAAGTCTTAAAAGAACAACACTCCAATTTGGAAACTATAGAACCTGAATCCCAAAAAAGAAAATCAACCTTCTGTAGGTGGCATCTGACTCAGATGATGAAAATGAACTGTGCATCAGTCCGTACCACTTTGGATCGTTATAGCACAGAACTCATCATCAGCTCAGAAGCATATCCTCTGGAATGTTTGTCGAAAGATGAAAGGACATACAAGTAGCATACAAGTAGGTGGATGTGGTATACCTAGACTTTAGTAAGGCGTTTGATACGGTCTCGCATGATATTCTTATCAATAAACTAGGTAAATACAACTTAGATGGGGCTACTATAAGGTGGGTGCATAACTGGCTGGATAACCATACTCAGAGAGTAGTTATTAATGGTTCACAATCCTGCTGGAAAGGCATAACAAGTGGGGTTCCATGAGGGTCTGTTTTGGGACCGGCTCTGTTCAATATCTTCATCAACGATTTAGATATTGGTGTAGAAAGTACGCTTATTAAGTTTGCAGATGATACCAAGCTGGAAGGGGTTGCGACTAATCTGGAGGATAGGGTAATAATTCAAAATGACCTGGACAAATTGGAGAAACGGTCTGAGGTAAATAGGATGAAGTTTAATAAAGACAAATGCAAAGTGCTCCACTTAGGAAGGACCAATCAGTTTCATACATACAGAATGAGAAGCGACTGTCTAGGAAGGAGTACGGCAGAAAGGGATCTAGGGGTTATAGTGGACCACAAGTTGAATATGAGTCAGCAGTGTGATGCTGTTGCAAAGAAAGCAAACATGATTCTGGGATGCATTAACAGGTGTGTTGTGAGCAAGACACGAGAAGTCATTCTTCCACTCTACTCTGCGCTGGTTAGGCCTCAGTTGGAGTATTGTGTCCAGTTCTGGGCACCATTTCAAGAAAGATGTGGAGAAATTGGAGAGGGTCCAGAGAAGAGCAACGAGAATGATTAAAGGTCTAGAGAACATGACCTATGAGGGAAGGCTGAAGGAATTGGGTTTGTTTAGTTTAGAAAAGAGAAGATTGAGGGGACATGATAGCAGTTTTTAGATATCTAAAAGGGTGTCATAAGGAGGAGGAGAAAACTTGTTCATCTTGGCCTCTGAGGATAGAACAAGAAGCAATGGGCTTAAACTGCAGCAAGGAGGTTTAGGTTGGACATTAGGAAAAAGTTCCTAACTGTCAGGGTAGTCAGACACTGGAATAAATTGCCCAGGGAGGTTGTGGAATCTCCATCTCTGGAGGTATTTAAGAGTAGGTTAGATAAATGTCTATCAGGGATGGTCTAGACAGTATTTGGTCCTGCCATGAGGGCAGGGGACTGGACTCGATGACCTCTCAAGGTCCCTTCCAGTCCTAGTATTCTATGATTCTATGATTCTAAGTGTTTCGTATACCTGTCTTGTAACACTGGCTACAACAGTGCCATGTGAACATCTGTTCTTACTTTCAGGGGATGCTGTAAATAAAAAGTGGGCAGCATTATCTCCTGTAAATGTAAAAAAACGTGTTTGTCTTTGTGATTGACTGAACAAAAAGTAGGATTTGTAGACACTGAAGTTTTACATTGGTTTTTTTTTGAGTGCAGTTATGTAACAAAATAATTCTATATTTGTAAATTGCACTTTCACAATAAAGAGATTGGACTGTAGTACTTGCATGCAGTGAACTGAAAAATACTATTTATTTTTGTTTATCTTTTTAATCCAAATATTTGTAATAAAATGATAATATAAAGTGAGCACCTACACTTTATATACTTCTGTGTTGCAACTGAAATCAATATATTTGAAAATGTAGAAAACATCCACAAATATTTTTTAAATGGTATTCTATTATTGATTTACAGTATTATTAAAACTGTGATTAATCACAATTAATGTTAATAGTTTGACAGCCCTAGTTTCTAGGCAAGTTTTTCTCACTTATACTCACTAATTCTTATATTCTCTCACTAATACTTTCATTGTGTTCTTTGACCTTGTGCCTCATTTATGCTACTGTAAGTGACCAGAGAAACTGGCTGTCTGAAACTGGTGTAACAAAACATCAGAAAGAAAAGAAAGAAAGAAAGAAAAGGCAAGTCTTGTTAGTCAAAGGAAATGAATAGTAAGTGTTTTGCATAAGACCCACATGAAACCAGGAAGGAACTTCCCACCAGTATGCTAGATGAGAGCTCTTCAATGACATGTGCTTGACTATGAGAAAAGCAGATCTCCTGAAATTATTAACAGCAATAATTATCATGTTCATTATAAGTTTGCCTGAATTTTTCAAAACCCATGAAGGTGAGTGATCAGCTTTAAAGAGTAAGGGCTCTTCTTTGTTTTAAGATCAGATTGCAATTAAAGAATTCACATGTAATGTCTCAGAAGAGCTGTTTGTGATGCAATTTTCTTACTGAAAGTAAACTACAAAATATATATGAATGTGTCACTTCAATTAGCCTTTTGTTTATAATACTTAATATGTATTCATTATGAAGGATATATGTCAAACGGTACATATACTAGAATTAAAAATATAGGTGTTTTATATTGTTGATGTTGTACTACTTGCCTGTGGCAGGGTTTTCCTATAGAACGTAATTGCTTGTTAGAATTGTAACTATTTTGAACTTTTTGCACCCAAAGGCATAAAAATGTTTGTAACAGTATTGTAATATTCTTTCATTCAAAGAACACAAAAAATAGTTAATCCTGTTGAAGATATCAAAGTAGTGTATATGTTTTGTGAACTGAAACAAAATAGTGCAGAATGGGTATAACTGAGTGAAATAAATCTCTCAATATGAATTCCAAATAAAATTTGATGGTCATAGAGATCAATACCAAGAGTTGTAAGAATGAGAAAATATATGGATAAGATATATATTCATTGTTATAGCTTCATTTAAAAATCCATAGAAAAGCCAATGTTATCGTTTTTTTCATCTATATTCCAAAGCAGGACCTTGAAGAGAAAAACATAACAAGAAAAGTTTTTTCTGCTAAAGATGGTTCATTTCCCGAAGAGGCTTTATTTTAATTTTTAATGAAAAGTGATGATATTTAATGATATTCAGTAAACATTCTGAAAGCTAAAGATGGTCTCTATGACCATCAAATTCAAGTTAATTTAATTTGAATTTATATTTTCATTGCAAGAATTTGATTGATTCTAACTTAAGCATAAGGATAATAACCTGTATCTAACAAAATGATATTCCTGAGGGAATTCTCTTCCAAAAATGTAAAAATTCTGAGCCAAAAAATTAAAAAATTATGCACACAATATTTTAAAATTTTCCAAAATTCTGCAAATTAAAAAAAAAATGTGGAGGCTCCAGCAAGGCATTAGGGAGCACAGGCGACTGACTGCACAATGATGGGAGATCACCCTGCAGCCTCCACCCCAGGACATAGACTCAGTGGTGAGGCTACACATGACCCTGACAGAGCGCAAGGGCCAGACCTATCCCAGAAACTCCCTGGGGCCCTGCCACTCTGTGCCAAGCACATCAGATATAGACAGGCAGGCTCAGACCAGCAGGATCCAAGTGTTGTGGAGCTTAGTATAGGGATATCCAAATGTGTGGAGTGATGGGGTTCTGTGTGGGATAATGTGGGCGTGGGCAGTTTTGGGGGGGTGTCCAGGTATGGGAGGCATCTGGATGAACAAGGGCTCATTGGGAGGGAGCTGGGTGCAGAGGCAATGGACTTTGAAGGGGGGTCCAGGTGAAGGTAGCTGGGACTCAGCAGGGGGGTCTGGTCATGGACGTCTCAGTGGAGGAGGGACTGGGGGCTGCCTTGACGGGATGCAGGTCTGGGTGCTGGCTTGGTGGGGCTCTGTGAGGTGGGGGCTTAGGTGCAGGGGGTCAGTTAGGGTGGTCCAGATGCAAGTGGGGTGGGCTCAAGTGCAGAGGAGCAGTCTGGGTGCAGGAGTGGGGTCCAGAGGAAGGGATGTGAGGCCTCATCGGGGGGGCTGGGTGCAAGGAACCTCCAGATGAAGAGGTTGGGGCTTGTTGGGGTGTAGGTTCAGGTTCTGGGGACTCAGTGGGAGAACTGGGATGCAGGGATTGAAGCTTGGTGGGACAATCTGATTTTTGAGGTGAGTCTTGATTCACGAGGACTGGGACGATGAGGGAGCAGCTGAGGAGAAGGGAAGCAGGAAGGAAAACTTACTGCAACCAGAGAGGTTTTTGGGGGTGCATCTGATCCAGCTTTGCCTGCTTCTTGCAGGGGTAGTTCCATTCTTCTGAGCCCTGCAGGGATTAACAGCTGCATTTAGGCCAAGGTGGGTGTCCTCAGTCCCCTGCCCAGTAATTTAACTCTCTGTTGGCTGCTCTGGATGCCCAAAACAATGCACCCATGGGCTGTGAGTATAAGAGGTAGGGGAAGGCAATGACTTCCCAAACTGCCAGCATGGCACTGCCTGTTCTCTGCCCTCAGTCCCTGCCCTCCTTCAGCTCATCTCCCACAGTCTTCCGGGGCTGTCTGGGCTTTAGCCCTGCCAAGGCTGGGGAAGTTGGGGCTACACACCACCTGTGCTCTGGCACCACGGGACTGCTCACCACACATCCTGTTGGGCCAGGGTGGCTGAGTACCCTCCAGAGCTGGGGTCTTGCCCTCCCCATGCTCTGGAGCAGGCTGGGATTGTGCAGTGCTTGCCTCCACTGGGGCCAAGAAAGGCTGGAGCAATACACTCTCCCCCTTGTGCTCCTGGGGCTGAGGAAGGCCACATACACCCCTGTGCTTCCAGGCTGGAGGGAGAAGACTGGGGCTGCACACTGTCCAACTGGAGGAGAGGTGGTCTGTCCTTTCAGAGTGGGGGGCAATTATATCCCACAGGGCCCTGGGCAGTAGAGGCAGGGCAGGGTACTTGCCTGCCCCAGTCCTCGGTTCATCCACCACGCATGAATGCACCCATGCTGTTGGGGAGCACTACATGACCACTTTTGCAGCTTCCTTTTACTTCCCCATCAGAAAGTCATTTTTCTGCAGGGAAGCAAAGAAACCTGTGGGACACATGAATTTCTGTCCATATGCAGTGGCACAGAATTCCCCCAGGAGTAAAATGACAAGGTCAGTGAGATGCTTTAAGTTTTCAGATATTGTATAAGGAGGGTGACCATCTGTCCCATTTTTACCAGGACAGTCCCATATTTAAGGTCTTTTCCTGGTGTCCCAACTTTTTTTAAAACTTGGGCACATTGTCCCATATTTCCCCTGCAGCAGGGGCAGGGAAGAGCCACCAACGCTCAGAGTTTCAGTCTCTGAAGCCCCAAGCACCGGCGGCTCCCCTTCCTTCCCCACCCTGCATGCTGAGGGGCTGAACTTCGTTCCTGCAGTGGGACAAGGTGGGCAAGGAGTTGCTAGCACTCGGAGCTTCAGCTGCTGGAGCCCTGACGGCTCCTCCCCCAACCACTATGGGGCTGGAACCCTGAGTAACCCCAGCATCGGTGGTTTCTCCCCCTTCCCACTCTGGGGCTAGAGCCCTGAGTGCCTCCAGCTTTCCCCTACCTTGGAGCTGGAGCCCCGAGCACCGGCGGCTCCCCTTCTCCCTTCCCCCATGGGGCTGGAGCCCTGAGTGCCAGCGCCGCTACCCTCTCCCCCCCCCCCCCGCTGCAGGGCTGAAGCCCTCAGTGCTGCCCCCTTGCTACAGGGCAGAAGCCCTGAGCCCCCCCACCTGCTGCAGGCCTGAAGCCCCGAGTGCTGTGTTCCCCACCCAGGGCTGAAGCCCCAAGTGCAAGCAGAGCCCCTCCTTTGGGGCTAAAGCCCTAAGCACCAGCAGCCCCCTTGGTGTTCCATATTTGGCATGGGGAAATATGGTCACTCTACATATAAGGTGTAAGCAAGGTTTGCAGATTGTCATGCTTAATGTTTTACCTCCATGTAAAAGAGCTAAAATGTTAAGTAGTAATTACATTGTTTAACAGATTTCACAAATATACAGTGATGACATAAACGTTATCACAAGAGAGTATGTTGATATTACTGTTAGTACTATGTAATAACTTATTTCTAATCAATTTTTGCATATATAGTTCCTGTTTACATATTACCGCATGGTATAACTGATGCAACCTCAACAATTTTGTCATTTTGTACCTCCTGAATTTTAACTACAGTGTCAATAACATTAGAAAGGACAATTCTGCCTTAAGTTCTGCATTAAGGGTTTTAGAGGCATTAGAGCAAAGTATACGAAGCAGAATGCATCACAAAACTCTGTCTAGGAATTTTAAAACCTACCTATCCCATGTTATCTGGATGCTCTCTCCACTATGTACCAAATTCTGAGGTCATGCAAGTGAGTGTAAATACTCTGAAATTACCAGCCTGGAATTCTTCATCTTAGAATTCGGTCCTGTGTGTTTCCTCAGCGCTGCATGGGCATTGTTAGCTAAAAAACTCCTTCAGGAGATAGCTCCTTTTCTGAGTTTTATTACAACCTGAATCATGCTGAAGTGCAGTTGAGCTTCTGGCAGTTTCAAATTAGGGGCATTAAGGTATGGAAATATTAAGTTAAAGCCCACAAACAATCTTAACTTTGCTATGTAGTGATACCCAGGATCTGGGGCAAAAGAAAAAAAGTCTAATTTGTTTTTTAAAATCAGTTTTATTTAATTTGTGACAAGGACTAATATGACGACAAAGACTAATATGCATTAATCATAATTGTATAGTTATTGCATGGCATCACATGGCAGAATAAAGGTTGTTTGAGTGCCTTAATTGTGTGTTTCCATATCTTACATGTTTGTATTTCTTTTAGGTTAATCTTAACTCTGAATTTCCTGAAACTATAATACTTGAGGATAATCACAACACCCATGTAATATGTTTTACGTTAACTTCCTGTGTATGTTTTCAACCTTAACTCCACCTTAATGTATTTGTTAATCTAAAACAGTGGGGCCTTGTTTCCTTAACTACAGTATATTTCACTATCTCAAGAAAGCATAATGAACTAAAAGGCATATCCTGTCACCGCCCTTTTGTGGAAATGCAAGATCTGTAAGTAAAGTAGCAATACAGGTGCAGTTCTACTGCAAAGCAAGTCAATTAGGGTGTAGACTGGCAGTGCAGGAGACAAAAAACAAACTCCATGAGATTTGGGGGGCGAGGGCAGCAGAGATAGGGAGGGGCACATGTTACAACCTTACCCAATACCCATATGGTTAGCAGTCTGTTGCAAGTGGACTGCCATCGCTGGGTCCTATGTGCTTCCAATCTGAATGGATCTTCGTAGGATCTAATCACCCTTTCTCAGCTTAACATCTCTAGTTTAGCCCCTTCACGGACTATGTGGGAAGTGAATAAGGCACACTGGCAGAACTGAGTGAACTTTGGACTTTCCATCTATGGTAAATTCTGACATTTCATCATTTATTTTTGTCCCTACAGAAGATGAAAAGTTGAAATTTAGAAACTTATCGTGGAATGGAAAATCTGAAAAATGTAAATGAACAAATATCTAAACATTTCATTTTGAAATTTTAAATCAAAACAAAATATTTTAACATTCCCAAATTTGAAATATTTAATGTTGGTTTGTTGAAATGATCCCAAATGCTTCATTTCAACATTACCCTATATTTTCTTATGGAAGCACCTTGCATTATAGGAGGTGCAGCACAGCAGAGAGCCTGTCCCAAAGGGAGAATAGGGACAGCAAAGTCCCAAACATCTCTCACAATGTACTGAGAATCATGTGACCACATCTCTGGGTCAGAGTGAAATCAGCACATTGCCTTATGAAGTCCAGTCCATATGAGAGAATATGGACCAGAATTACAGCTCCCTTAAGATAATGTTACATAATAATATAAAAATAGTTTAATATTTTGTTGAATTTAATGAAACCCAACCCAAAATGATATATTTAATTTCATATTTCTTGATGGAAAATTGAAAATTTTAACCAAAATAAAAGTTTTCTTGAAGAAAATTTCAGTGTTGCACCAATTGCATTTTCCATTGGAAAATCATTTTTAAGGAAAATTCCTGAACAACTGTAAACATAGGCTTAGCAAAGGAACTTCTTAGCCGTAGAAACTTTACTCTGAAGTCAACAGAGGACTACAGATTTTGGAAAATAAGTGTCCTGAGATACCTCTCCCTTAGTCTGACATCAGCTCTTCTTGTGACTCAAAAGTTTCCCAGTTATTTAAATTAGGAAGAGTCTCTTCTGCTCTCACTTGCCTGCCAGTCCTCTTTATATGTGGTGATAGTCACTCCTTTTCTCTTGCACACAGAAGCTTCTGCTCTTATGTAGGTCTCTGTTTCTTTCATTTGAATTCCACTAGGGACCACCAATTTCCCTCCAGTCAACTTCCCCTGCCCCTGACATTTTGTGGAAAATCATTTGTTCTAGGGGGATAGGCTGGTAGTTGAGAAACAGATTTGATGGCTCTAATTTTGATGGCTTCTCAGGATCAGTGAGGTGTCAAGCCTTTTTCCCACCTACAGCAGTAGTCTGGAATAGATAAAAGACTGCCCATAGGTAAGTTTAGTTATATGTTCAGCACGTAGTACAAAATGGAGTTCATAATTTGATACAGACATATCTCACTCTGATACAACACATTCAATAGCTCCACAGACTACATGGACAGAATACCTATATAAAAGATGTGTAGCAGAAAATAGCCATTTATAGCTTGAAAGCTCCAGTAGTAGCACTGAGGTGGCTGTATAGGTGCTCAGCATCCTAGCTCCAGGATGGGAAGGAAAATTTAATTTCCTCCCCCTATGCATTTTGATACAACTTGTCTGCACAAAGAATATTTATTAGGAGTTTACTTGGGCAGACAATAAGAATTTGTCTCCAAGGTCTCCAATGTGCAATTGAGGAGAGATGATGAACATTTAGAAGAAAAACTTCAACTTGCCTAAGGGAAAGATCAGGTCCTAATTTTGTATTTTTAAATGTTCTTTATATTATTATAACAAATCATTGTACTATATTTTATGTGCATAACATGGGTGTGTTAGAAATCACTGGAGTTTTTGGTTTTATGAAATATTTATTATTCTCCAACTATTGTCACTAAAGAAGGGAAGCTAATTGATTTTGCATTCACTGTAGGATGTCTTTACTTTATCCTGTCTGAAATTTTTCACTGAATTGATTCTGAGGCTAGTCCCCCTGGATGCTAGCACAGATGGCCTATTGCAACTGTCAGGCTATAAATGAATGTTGGGCCAGTTAAGGGATATTTTTTCATCTCTATACATGAGAATTTATGATCATATAACTCCCATTAGTGCTAGTGGGAATTATATACTTTCACCTCCATTAAATAGTTTAAAGAATCTATCTCAATTGGCAGGTGAGCTACTGTAGTGTGGATTCCTATACTGTGAGCAGAAACAGAATTATTATTTTCTTTCTTAAGAAGTTGGTGTTAAGTACCAGCATTTTAATTCTTTAATTATGTTCAGATTTTTAAGAAAATACTTTAAGACAAGTACAAAAAAGCCTTAATGGTTACTTACTGTAGAAGAGTGTAGGAAAAATAAGAGATTCATTCTCCTCCTTAAAAATAAATATCTTTTTATCACTTGTCCAAGTTGAATGGGTGCACACTAGCTAAAACCAAAGAATCCCAGAAAGAAGGAAGTGAAATAGGAGATAAAATTGGTGAATTATTTTCATATGTAGTAGGATATATAAAAACTGTAGTGTGGAGATTTCAGGTATACCATATATCATCTTGCCTTATGAGAGCATTATCTTTTGAGACAAGTTTAAATTTTACTACAGATGTTCTCCAACATAATCACAATGAGCATGTAGATTTCTGAGGAGGCTTCCTCTCTGAAAGTGTTAAGGGCTTCATCTTTTTTCAAATAGGATCAAATCCTAAGAGATTTGGCGGTGGAATGTGTCCAGATACAATTACAAATCCAGGTTGAAGAGATTTAGTATTACTGAGCAATAAAATTCAGCATCTGGGACATGGGAGGCATTCTTTCATGCTCTCCCATCCCATTATACAATATGTTCAGTATGTTGTCAGAAAGTATGCTTCACAGTGGTATGCAAAAGGATATCTATCTTTATGCTTATATCTACATATTTTATTATGGGTTTCCAATATAACCATCCTTACAATATAGAACTGTCTTTCTTTTTGTTTTACAGCAAACACTGTAATTATATCATGCATGGATGCTTGTTCATTAAGTAATGTCACCTTTCCACTCTGTGCTTATAACATTTCTTCCAAATGCCTGCAACAAAGAAGTCAAAAACAGAATGTTTTTTGGAAGATCTTTGTAAATTACTCTGATTTTCAAAATACTCCAAGTATTTCTCAAGCTTCTGGGCGTGGACTGCAACAATGTATTTTAAACTCAGCCTGTGAATCCAAGGAAGATATGAATGTTGTTCATCAGGGACCAAGATCAGAAGGTAAACAAAAAACAGGGGAAAATAAGTTCTTAGTATAGAGATAGTAAATTATACTTACATAATTAAACTACCAGTTAATTATGCCAGTTAAAACATCATGAAAATGTAACATGCTATATATTGCTCCTTTAATCAAAACCTGCTGGAAAACTCCAGGCATCTGAAGAAGTGGGCTGTGCCCACAAAAGCTCATGATACTATCTACATGTTTTGTTAGTCTATAAAGTGCTACCAGATCATTTGTTGTTTTTAAAGTTTATGAATATAACTTGTTGGCCTTAGCAGCTTGTTTTTGCATTGCTACAAAATGCATAATTAATGCAAAATTCTGCCCTCCGGTACACAGACAGGGTCATGAGTTCAGAATTTATATTTAGAGCTAAATCCAGCCATCTTCTGTCTTGTGGCCTCATCAATAGCCTATTGAAGTTCAAGGAAGTCTTTCCTTTGACTTTACTTGGCTCTGTATCAGACCCCTGGTGCAGAAGGGTGAAGTTATGGGAAAGGGTATCCTCTTTTCCTTCTTCTCCCTATTCCAGCAGTCAGCCAGAATATATCCATAGTGCCTTAGCCTATACAATAATATGTTTTCAAAGTTTGCACTTATCCATCCTTTCTGTCTTCGCACATTCTGCTTAAATTCTTAATTTGTCCCTGAAGGGCTGTATCTGATCACCAGTTTTCATGCGGGGTTCCGCAGGGGTCTGTTTTGGGACCAGCTCCTTATTAATTTCAATGTGGAGCTCTACTATGGAATATAATTAATCCAAAGATAATTTTTCTGTGGGGGAAGGGGACAGTGAGAGAAAATAGCTGAAGAATGGCTTTGAAGCCAGGATGATAAAACAAATAGTGATTAATAAGAGTAGATTATTAGTAGCCCCATCTAAGTTGTATTTACCTAGTTTATTGATAAGAATATCATGCGAGACCGTATCAAACACCTTACTAAAGTCTAGGTATACCACATCCACCGCTTCTCCCTTATCCACAAGACTCGTTATCCTATTAAACCAATCTCATAGCTTTCTTTAATAGGATAACGAGTCTTGTGGAATGAGAAGCGATGAATGTATACCTAGACTTTAGTAAGGCGTTGATCTGGTCTCATGATATTCTTATCAATAAACTAGGTAAATACAACTTAGATGAACTACTATGGAGTGCATAACTGGCTGGATAACCGTACTCAGAGAGTAGTTATTAATGGTTCACAATCCTGCTGGAAAGGCATAACAAGTGGGGTTCCATGAGGGTCTGTTTTGGGACCAGCTCTGTTCAATATCTTCATCAATGATTTAGATATTGGTATAGAAATACGCTTATTAAGTTTGCAGATGATACCAAGCTGGGAGGGGTTGCAACTAATCTGGAGGATAGGGTCATAATTCAAAATGACCTGGACAAATTGGAGAAATGGTCTGAGATAAATAGGATGAAGTTTAATAAAGACAAATGCAAAGTGCTCCACTTAGGAAGGAACAATCAGTTTCACACATACAGAATGGGAAGCGATGGTCTGGGAAGGAGTACGGCAGAAAGGGATCTAGGGATTATAGTGGACCACAAGTTAAATATGAGTCAGCAGTGTGATGCTGTTGCAAAGAAAGCAAACATGATTCTGGGATGTATTAACAGGTGTGTTGTGAGCAAGACACGAGAAGTCATTCTTCCGCTCTACTCTGCGCTGGTTAGGCCTCAATTGGAGTATTGTGTCCAGTTCTGGGCACCGCATTTCAAGAAAGATGTGGAAAAATTGGAGAGGGTCCAGAGAAGAGCAACGAGAATGATTAAAGGTCTAGAGAACATGACCTATGAGGGAAGGCTGAAGGAATTGGGTTTGTTTAGTTTAGAAAAGAGAAGATTGAGGGGACATGATAGCAGTTTTCAGATATCTAAAAGGGTGTCATAAGGAGGAGAGAAAACTTGTTCATCTTGGCCTCTGAGGATAGAACAAGAAGCAATGGGCTTAAACTGCAGCAAGGGAGGTTTAGGTTGGACATTAGGAAAAAGTTCCTAACTGTCAGGGTGGTCAAACACTGGAATAAATTGCCCAGGGAGGTTGTGGAATCCCCATCTCTGGAGATATTTAAGAGTAGGTTAGATAAATGTCTATCAGGGATGGTCTAGACAGTATTTTGTCCTGCCATGAGGGCAGGGGACTGGACTCGATGACCTCTCGAGGTCCCTTCCAGTCCTAGTATTCTATGGTTCTATGATTATGGTTAGCTCTATGCAAGTGCATGAGTAGCAGAGACCTAAAGGAATCAGTGTCCATCTTTGCAGTCTTAAGGGTGCTTATTTACAGAGTGGCATTGAATGATTCAAGTAGGACAAGACTGAAATAGTCCTTGCCTCTTTCCAACTACTCAGCCCAGAGCAGGGAAGTCAGAACTGAACCTTTTTCAGAGATTCTCATCCTTTCTCTCTGGCATGCACTCTAGTGCTTCTAGAGGCATTCTGGATTTTACCCTCTCAGCATGGACTCTGTTCTATTTTCTGTAATAGTATTATGAATCCTTGGCATGCCTCATTTTCCCTCTGTTGCACTGTTATCCAGTAGACACTAAAGTATTAACACTGTTCCTGGAACAGTGCTGGAGGCAGAAGGTGTGTGTGTGTGTGTCACCTTCCCGTCTTGAGGGAATTAATGCGGTCATTAAATAACTGGCTCAAATTGACCCAAATCAACGGAGGGCTCAGCAAGACAAAGGAGGCTTTTTGGAGGGACTCAGGCATCCAGACTGGGGGAGACTAGGGGCAAGAGAGGGAGCCAGAAACGGAGCCCATCACAGCTTCACTGGATCACCATGGCACTCCTTTGACTAAGATTGGACTATGGCTTAATTTCTGCCTCTTTATGCTAACCTAAGGCCTTTCAGATTCTGTTTGCCAGATGACTAATACATGGATACCTTATTTTGAAAAGGGTTCCTGTGTCATTGTAAACACTCTCTAAAAGCACTTCACTATGAACGGGTACTGTACAAGCCTTCTGTAGCACCCTGGCTTGTTTGGATTCATTGCAGGAAGACATAAAAAGAGACAGGAATTGCTGGTGTTGATGGCTCAGTTTGGAGTCATGGAAACCATGGGCCTTTCTCTCTGGAAGTGTGTTGCTTCTGTAGGCCTGGCCCACTGCAGGGGTCACACCCAGGAGATTAGTTACAAGCTGGAGCATAGACCAGCCCTAGTGACTCTGTAACACCTGCAAATGCCAGAACAGGACCCCAAATGAACAAGTGTCCAAGTCTAAGATAGTTATTATTTTCAAACTGCATGCATAAAAATTGATCCTATAGCTTTTACAAATCAGTTCCCTATACAGATGTGGAGAATAAGGGTACATCTACACTTGCTCCCTAGTTCGAGCTAGGGATGCAAATGTAGGCATCCGAAATTGCTACTGAAGTGGGGATTTAAATATCCCGTGCTTCATTAGCATGATCTCGCCGGCGCGTTACTCCGGTCAACAGCTGATTCGAACCAGGAAGTGCGCGCCGGGACGCGTTAGTTTGAACCAAACCCCTTGATTCAAACTAACGTTACTCCTCATTTTTAAGGAATGCGTTGGTTCGAACCAAAGGGTTTGGTTCGAACTAACGGCGTCGGCAGCGCACTTCCTGGTTCGATCAGCTGTTGGCGATAACGCGGGCAGATCATGCTAATGAAGCACGGGATATTTAAATCCCTGCTTCATTAGCAATTTCAGATGCCTACATTTGCATCCCTAGCTCGAACTAGGGAGCAAGTGTAGACATACCCTAAGTGAATAAGAAGTCTATGGGACAAATTCTGCTCTCATATTCACTTGTGCAACCCTATTGATTTTGACAAAGTTATGTGGATGTTCCTGAGGGGAAAACTGTTCTATGTTGATTACGTAGTGGAAGCCCCATAGCTTGACTTGACTCAGTTGGACTGAGCAAAGCTCTGGAAAAAACTCTGAAATGGCTAGAATATGAACTAGATTGGGTGGGGAAACCTAAGGCCCAGCAGTGGATGCGAACCCCGGCTTGCCTGGATCTGGCCCACAAGGCTTGCCCCTCCTCCCCCAGTACTGGGGAGCTCACGTTGGCTCTCCAGCCTGCAGGGCTGGAGCTCACAAAATCTACTACAGGGCGTCTCCTCTATAAGTTGCCCCAGTATATACCTGTTCTGCACTAAAGTCGACGCTTGTAGGAACTGATGCGTTATAGCTCCTCACATTCCCCACTCTTAAGTTGCGCAACCCTGTCCCCCCAATTTGTGCTAATAGAAGTCAGCCGTGGGAAAAGAATTCCCCTCTTTAAGTTGTTTTGCTATAATTCCAGGTTTTAGGAACGTATCTTGGATTTATAGTGAGGACAGTCTGTGGTCTGGGCCCCCCTAGGCTCTGATGTGTGAGGGGAATATGGGGAGTATCTTTCTGCTTCTTAGTCGGAGGCCATGTCAGTGAGAGTTTGTGGGGGGTTTTTGTTTTTGGTTTTTGTGGGGGTTTTTTAGTTTTGGGTTTTGTTTGCTTCTCACTTGTGTGAGGCCCCTGACTGATTTTTCTGTGGGTCAGTGGCCCCTGTCCCAAAAAAGGTTCCCCAAACCTGGTCTAGATGATCCAAAAGTCACGTCCAGTTCAAACACCTACACTTTCACGTTTTTGTGGAGTTTAGTGTTGGTCTGTATTATCTTCGACAAAGACAGATTCTTAAAAAAACCTTTGTAGCTGGTAAATAAAGTCACTAACAAGGAAAACACATTTTGTATTGCAAAATCAATACAACTCACATCTATTCTGAATGCTTATCATTACATATCTTTTTGTCCATTTTACAACTAGTCAGTAATGATGAGTCTTACCTTTTATTTATAGGAATGGAGTTGAGTAGTGAAATATGATACTTTTCTTTTGTAAGTACAAAGTGCTACAAAGCAGATCTTAATGTTTTTGATTTATTTGTAGCTCCAAACATGAGAGGATCATTAGAAAGGAAAGCAAAAAATTTTATTTCTTTCCATAAATATTTCAATTTCACTGTGGGTTATGTGAATGACGAAAGTGAGGAATATAACATTTACTATATACTGGAAGTCCACATTAGAAATTCTACAACCAGCAGAGGAAACATTACGGAAGAAAACGTAAATCACTCATGCATAACAGCAATGATGGAAGACCAAAACAGCTGTATAAATATTTCACTGCAACTTCAGACATATGTGGAAAGTAAGTTATGAAAAGGGAATCTGGGGAAATCAAACATGTAACTAACATAGATCTTATACTATGGAATGAAAACTTCCAATAGTCAACCTTAAGCCTTTCCAATAGGCAGCCATATGCAACTGTTTGAAAGCATTCCCCCCTTTAGTGAAGGGCCACATCTGCAAAGCAACAGATACTCTTTAGAGAATACCTAAAGGTAGATTTGCTGTATATTTTTGGAAACAACCCCAAAACACTAACGTTGGTACTTTTGGTTAACATTTTTTTGACTTATAGTTCAGTGATTGATTGAATTTGTGTTTAACAAGAATGGATTTTTCTTAGTTTTCATTGATTTATTTTGCTAAAGTTTTTGGCACAGCTCTGTTCCTTATGAAGTAAATGGCAAAATTCCTGTTGATTTCAGTGGGAAAAAGGTATGCTGCAAAGTCAGTGTCATAATGTAAAGTTTTGCTTATATTCTAAGTCCAGCATGCTTCAGGAAGAAAGCTAGTCCAGTTAGTGAAGACAATTTTGTTGTGATGACAGTCTTTTCCCAGAGGATAGCTTGTCAACTCTTTAAATTTTCTCTTGTGCTGCATGAGCCTTTTAAGAGTCTTTCCTGTCTGATTGCCTGTCACATTCAATGCCATAGTACATTTGCCATTGGGAAACTGGTGAACTCAAGTATTGTTTATTAATGTATTGAAAATTCTAGATTTTAAGTTAGGGAAAAATAGGTGTGTTCTTCACTTGAATTAGCTAACTCAAATTGACTAACTTGAAGTAAAGTCCTAGTGAAGTTAAGGTAGGTTGGAGTTTTAACACAAGCTAGAAGATTGAGTTAAAGTCTATGAGGCAGCCTAGACTTTAACTCAACCTGCTAAATGTGTGTGAAAATGATAGTCTGTTAGGTCCTCACTAGAATTTTACCTCAAATTAATTAACTCAACTTGAGAACATTTTTTTCCCTTAGAAGACAAGATCCAAAGTTTAAGTGGTACCCAGAGCATTAGGGAAATAAAAATAAATATAGGCTAGCCAGGTGAGCAAGAGCCTTTAAATGTGGCCTTTGGAAAGGGAAGGCATAGAGCACTGCACATGGCTGCCTCTCAGGGGCAGCTTATTCCTGAGAAATGGGAACTACCAAATGGAACCATCCTGTTACTGATTCTGTTCCCCTGTGGTTTCTCAGTTGTAGCGGAGTAGGGGACCCAGCGGGAGTTAATACAGCTGTACACTGTATTAGCTATTGAAAATATGAAACTCCAGTAGGTCTCTGTTGCATGTATTTCCACAGAAAAAAGCCTGCCTCCCATGCTTGCCCTGTTCCCAAAATGCTTTTTCGCAGTGGAGTCCTAATAGATGGGATTTCCCAGGAGGTGGTTTTGGAAGTGGCACTCGTCTCCCTTTTTGCATAAGCAAGAAGATTTCCATAAGCACCATGTTCCTTCCTCTCATGCATGTACAGAGGGACTTGATACAAACAAAGGTGTATGTTGTATGCTGGACACGTTCTTTCTATTTCCCATGAAAACAGAAGCCCTCTTTTCATTTATAAAACATCCCCTTACATGTGGGTGTTGACTTGTGCAGTATCTTCTCATTGGCAGGGTCACATATAATAATTTAGACAACTTAAATGAGTTATTTCACATATTTTACGTAACCATCTCAGACATGCACTGTGATACATCCAGCTGAAGATGAAATTTAATTCCAGACAACCCTACTAATTCTGAATGGCAAGAGACAGTAAAGAGAGGCAAAGTTTTTTGTCTTTTCTTTTAAATTTGTAAGCCACTGAGATCCCCTGGTGATGGGCATGGTATAGAGTCCTAGATAGAATGATCCAGGATAGAAAAATAATCATGTATTGATTTATTTTAATCTCTTCTCCATTTTATTTTATAACAGATCCTATGGGTATGCCAAAAATCATTTGGCTTGTTCTGATTGCATTTGTTTTTGTGCTTACGATCACTATTGTTACCTACAAAGTATTCCAAGAAAATAAAAAACAAAAGGGTAAGTACTAAGGATGAAGCTATATAAAATTAAATCCCAATAGATTTTAAAAAGTACATTCATCTTTGCAATAGGACTAACACTTATTTAAACACAGTTTAAAGAATTATGTTGTAGTTGTATTATGTAATACAACTAAAATAACTGCAGATGGGGGATTGGAAGGCTGAGAGGTTTGATAATGTAATTTTCACCCCCGGAGTCTAGGTTCAAATCCAGTACAGGCTGTCAGTGACTGAAATATGTTAGTGTAACACCAAGAGACCTCCCATATTAGCTCATGGCAGTGGGCAGGACTGAACTTGGAACTTCTGAAGCTTAGTACATGAGCCTCTACTGCCTGCATTAAAAGCCAAATGCCTCTGAGGTAAGGCTATAGTGAACTCATTAATCTCTAAGTGGTCTTAGTGCCACTGAATGGGAGAGACCACCACCCAGGAGGTGTGTGGGTTACATTAGCATTGGACGGATGCATGGTGGCCTATGTGAAATGAGCTGGTAGTCACCGTCCATTCTAAGAGATAGGAAACCACCATTAATGCCCTTGTTGAGTCACAACAGAGAAGCCGAAGCCTAACTAGGCACAGAAATAAAAATAGCCTCTGGCTCCTAAGGATGATCCCTCAGGTCAGGATTGAGGCAAATTAGGTAGATGTGATGAAGCATAGATTGCAGCTGCCTGTTCAGAAGACTGATAATCAAATTCTACCCTGGTGCAGTGCCATAGAGGTCAGGTGAGTTGCACTTATTTACACTGAAGCTGAACTTGGGCCAAATGGCTGCAAGATGATCGCCCATCATTTGTTTTTAGTGTTAATTTAGCACCTCGTATGCATTTTGAGTATTTTATAAAGCATTTACTGTGCTTCAAGAGAGTTTGTCTTGAGTTCAAAGACCAAAATAATTTTCTAAACCATTTCTTCAATAATATGAGCTATATATATGGAATGATCCCTTCTCTCCTTCCCCCTCCCACCACCGTACACTCCATTGAGAACTAGACTTTTGGGCAAGTGACATAATGCCCACATCCAGTAACACTCTTCTGCATGAAGGGGTGTGGCTAGCTGGCCACTAGTATGGCAGGTTTTTACTGTGTGAGAGACTACCAGAACTCTGAAACCAGCAGGTACAGAGGGGAGAACATACAACTCTTTTCACCAGCATGTAAAGAGTGTTAGTCATAGGGGTGGAGCCACAGATGGGCCTGAGTGGACTGTGGCCTACTGTCTTTGCATCCAAGCCCAGCCCTGGAGTCCTCCAGGGATTTCCTCATGCCCCAGTGCTTGTCCTGTTCTGCCAGCTCACCCAGTGCTGCAGCCGGGGAGCAGGGCCAGGCTGCTGGGGCTTAACCCTGCCCCCTGTCATTGCCCACCTACACAAATGGGCCCTTCTTGCTATACCACTGGTTAGTAAGCTAGCTTTCATCACACCCTGCTCACTAAGGCATCTGCCCAAAGCAGGCAGCATGCTTGTGAGCATTACCACTCAGTAGTTATAGATTTCTACTCTCCCAGGCTACATCTACACTGTGGAGCTATTTTGGGATACAGGATATTCTGCGTCTTTTGAGCAAGTCTGTTATTTTGAAATATAACGGGCTCACTATTCCGACATCCCACAAGGACGTCCCACAAGAATGAGTAAATCTTGTTCCACAAGGAATAAGGGATGTTTCGGAATAGAGCTCTATTTCAAAATTAATTCAAAATAAGCTACGCAATTTGCGTAGCTCAAATGCGTAGCTTATTTTGAGCTCTGGGTCCAGCCCAGACCAGACGTACCCCCAGTGATCCAGAACTAAGAAAAACCTGAATTTTTCATTACTCATATGACTAAAACAATATTATTTATGTGCATTTAGCCATCCTGCAACTGTGCATAGTCAGCCATTTCTGTAATAAAGGTATGCCATAAGATTCTGGCTTTAATCATAACTGAACAAGAGGAAGGAAAGTACATGCATGGAAAATGTTTATTTAAAGATGAACTGAAAGATTATTTAAATGAATAAGCAGAATTGACTGAGATTCTAAATCTGAAGCAAAAATTTTCAAGGACATTCAAGCTTCTTACTTTCCAATTACTGATTTGCTTCTAGAATTATAATTTCTATTAACTGGGAATTATGATTTTAACTAGTTAAATGTAGAATGTTATGTTTCATAAAAATCCACATTAAAATAGTGTTAAGGTTGCAAAAGACAAGCACACAAAAGTTAGAAAATGCCAGAATTAAGGTTGCCTTGCCAATGTGAATTCAATCCCTTCATGCATATGCCTATGATGTTCAGTTAATTATACACTCATATACTATTTTTTCCACGGATCTCTGCCTCAGGATTGACAGTGCTCAGGGAATGAAGCAACTGTTCAATATTATTATCCTCATAATTCAGTTAGTGGATTCTGCTTTATTACTGAATGCCATCCAAAGCATGCAATTAATACAGAAATATTCACTTCTTTCTAGACTTCTCTAGGTTTCTCCCACTGACTTTAGTTGCTGTTATGAGTGCTCATCACCTTTGCATATCAAACCTTGAATGCCTTTAGTTAGAGATTCAGAAAATGAGACAGAGGCTGTCTGCGAAAATTTTGGCTTTCGTGCTTTTCTTGGCATCACATAGGAATACTGCAGCAAAGGCAAGGACAGAACTGAATTTTCCTGCAGAGCATCCATCTACATCAGGGCTATTCAACTTTGGAAGTCCTAGGGGCCAAAATAATACTCACAGCACATGCTGAGGGCCACAATTTAAGTGTGGTTGCATATGCATGCAAATATATATGCAAATATTTTCTTTCACACTGATGAGCATGAATACAAAGATTAAGGCAAGACTACACAACACACAGGCCCCATTTAAGTCAGTTTTGCTGATATTAATAAAATGCAATATTTATCCGATTTCCACCCATATGACAGCACTTTTCATGAGCAATGACCGTCCAGGAATTTAACTACTAAAACACATATCAACAGAAAACCATTATATTGACTACTTTTTTGTTTTGGCTCCCACCCGCGGGCCACGTAGGGTTCCCAGGTGTCTGGTATTGACCCGGACAGTCTGGTATTTTCACCTTTTTGTCCAGAAAAAAAAAAATCAGAAAATACCGGACACCTAAATTTTCCAGTATTTTCTGATTTTTTTTCCCTGCCAGGAGGCAACAATACCAGACACCTGGCAACCCTACCACACTCAGCAACCGGGCCCAGCCTCCCGGACCCCCCTGTCAATCTCCCTCCTCCCCCCCCACTTACCTAGTTCCACAGAGGAACTCTTTTCTCTCACAGAGTAAGAAAACAAAATGGCCGCCAGAAAAAAAAAACAAAAAAACCCAGAGGCCTTAAAGGGGCCATCCTGGGTTTTTTTGTATTTTTTTTCTTAATAACTGTCGGGGTCCTTTTTTTTTTTTTTTTTTGCTAAACAACTTTGGTCTCCCGCCTTTTTTTCCCCTCAACAGTGGTTTTTTTTTTGGGGGGGTGGGGGTGTTTGGTATTTTTGGTTCAACCATCTGGCAACCCTAGGGCCACGTGTTGAGCCATCCATAAATCCACAGGCTGCAAACAAACGGGCTGCGGGCCACATATGGCCGGGGGGCCACGTGTTGAGTAGCCCTGATCTACACTGTCCTAAAGACAATACTTTCACTTTCTGTATTCACTTTGCCTTCCTTTCTAGATACCTTCAAACTTCTGGGGCAAATGAGGCAGGGTTCCTACAAAAAGCTCAATCCACTATACAATCCTAATTCTCCCATTTCCCAACTTCTGAGTGCTTGAATTTGTAACCTAAATAAGGTTAATTTAATTGTGGATGCAATTCCTCAAGGTTTTTTAAAATCATATTCTATTAGGGAACTGTTAACAGCCACCCAGAAAACAACATTAGCAGGGTTGAACTCTGAATCATCAACATTGCAATATAGTTTGAACTACAGAACTAACCACATTAGCCTATAGCAAGAGCTGGCAATTATCTTTACGAGGCATAGGGGAAATGATTGCTAGAGTCAGGTGTTTGATCCAAAAGGTGGTCAAAAGTAATTTGCGTACCTTTTTCCGATTGTTTTTTTGGAAGAGGCTTTTTCAAAATTTGGCCCATCTAAACAAGGCGAAATTTTGGAAAAACCTCTTCTTTTGGAAGAGCCCGTATTCCTCATAAAATGAGGGGCTTCCGAAAGAGGGCGTTTGATCTTCTGAAAAAAATGTTGGAAGAGCAGATATGTTCCCTGGTAGTCTAGACATAGTCTGAGGGGTATGATTCCTTCTTCACATGGTGCTTTCACAGAAGGAAACATGTTGCTGAATCCATGAGGAAGGAATGTTAAAGGGAAATTCAGACTGACTTTTATTCTGCTTCCAGACAGGCTATCTATCCACAGAACTCCCAGTGCAGTATGTAATGCTTCTGTTTTGGCAGTGGTTTGGTTCTACCCTTAGATTGGAATATTCATGTTCAGCTAATATTTTGGCTGGCTGCCCAAGTGATCCTGTGGTAGGTACATAAGTAGCTGAAAGGAAAAGATAATTTTCAAAAGCGAAAACTGAAAGCAACTTTACTGGACAATAAAAAAAAGTCTGGCACCAAGGTTTTTGCTTCATCTAATTTCCCAGTCTTGCTGTAAACAAAGGAAATGTTAAAGCAGCTTTAAAAAGCCACAGAGCTCCTTTACAATGGAAAGCGTTAGGCAACTTAAATATAAGGGTTGCTGTGAGCTTTCTCAGTAATGAGTTATATGTATGTAATGATACAGCTGAAGATAAACTATTTTTGTTTTAATCAGGTAGGAAATATAGAGCAACAGCAGCTTCCATTCTCCAACAAAACGACTGCAAACACCCAACAGAATCCACAGCTACTAATAGTATTCAGCACCTTTCAGGTGAGCAAAATAAAAATCTAATAAATTCTGAAACAGAGAGAAGGGCCAAGAAAGATCTTTTAAGACAGTCTGTCTTACCACCTATATTTTGCAGAATTCTCACTTCATCTTTCACAACAGTGTGTTGTCTGTCCTGCTCTAGGACCTGGCACCATGACTACCTCTCTTGTTAATGTTCTTCATTGCTCAGTTATTCTCTGAAGTCAATGGGATTTTTGCTGTTGGCTTCAAAGAGAGCAGGAGAAACATAGCCATTGTTAAATATGTTTTCCTAATATGTAGTCTAAACACTTCTTTCCTTTGTTTCAAACAGTTTTTCCTTCTTTTGCCATCCCCTGAGACTGTGAATAACTCCTTTTTGCCTTTAAAATTGTACAGTTTAACAGACTAATCATATTGCTCTTGAATCACCTCTTTCCTAGCTGATAAATATTTAGCTCTCTCAGGTTCCTCATTTATTCTAATTCTAGTATGTTGCTCTGTTATTTATTTTTTCCATATTTTATATCTCTTTCTGAAACCGGGTAACTGAAACACGTTTCTTTCACATATGATCATTCTATATATAAATTGAAGAAGGCGATAACTTTAACACTGCATTGCACTGAGTACTCTTATTTAGGCCTAGATCCTCAGATTTCTATGAGCCCTGGTCTACACCAGGACCTTATTCTGAAATAACCTGCCTCCCCAAGTTCAAATTTATAAGCAGTGTGTCCTTATTACCAAGCCTATTATTTCGAAATAATGGGCTGCAGAATTCAAACTCTGTACTTCTGCTTTTCACAAGTGCTTCCTGGGGTTCTGAGGTAGCGCATCCACATTAATGGAGCCTGCCTTGGACTAATTTTGATGCTTCCCCTTAGAGGGGACATGCTAGTTTGAATTTGTTAAATCGGGAGTTCTTAAGTCGAATTTAGTAATTTCGAAATAGTTTCCTAGTGTAGACATGGCCTAAGAGTTAGGTGCCTAAATACCTTTGAGGATCTGGGCCTTAGTATCTTACTTCTGCCCATAGGTCCTTTATACTCTTGCTGCATTCTAATTAGAAGCCTTCCATTTGTGTTTTTGTTTATTTATTATACCTGTCTTATTGTTCAGTGTGTTTGTAGAGCACCTAGCAATAGGATCTTGCTATAGGGCTGGGTGTCCTTGATGCTATGATAAAACAAATAAATATAATACCTAGCCCCATTGCATTTGGTAATGCTGAATTGCAAGCCTGCCTAGTAAGAAGTGGGGGACAACTTAAGGTTGAAGAACTGTTCCCTCCTATCAGGGGAGTTGGTTTTGGGAAGGAGGTAAAACAGGTCTGACTCACCCACCGTACAGGAGCTCGTTCAGGGAGCTTGTGTATTAGGACTGTGATGTTAGCAGTGAAAGTTACAGTCACAAGCCTGTAAGGGTTTGTAATAAAATCAGGCAGAAAGAAATCATTGTGAGTGGGCAGGCCAGGTATATAACCTTGCTACAAGAAATTAAAAAAGCAACTGCATGGAAGGCATAGGATTCCAGGTATTCTCTACAAAGAGAAGAAAGTCATCTGTCATCTCTTGGCTGACAAGCACTCTGTTTTCAGGTCAGCACAAATGGAATGGGCTAGCAAATAAATGAATCCCATGTCACATGGAAATAACTCCTGATCAAATCCTGTAGCTTTTCAAAGCACCACAGCAGGCCTTACACTGGTGTAACTTTCTGTGAGCCATGTCCAGGAAAGGAAGGGCCACAGGGTGAGTCTACTTTTCTTTTGTGCCACTGCACACAAGTTCAGGGCATACCTGTAAAATGTCCCTCAAGTCAAGTGAAGAGAAACGGTTCAGTTGCAAAGTTACCTCCTTCCCAAAGTTGGCGTTCATTCACTTTTATTGTTGAAAATCATATCTGAAAAATGAACTATGAAACTGAGGTTACAGAAAGACCTATATAGGCTAAAGGAATGCTACCCCAGCTTTTAAATTCCTTGCATCAATAATTATGTTGTGTTCCTTATTTTGGGTCCCTAGTTGCACAATGAATTCCACATCAGGGCCTTGACAAATAAGCATGGCAGGTGACAGACCTTGCTGGGCCCTGGATGGAAGGGGCAGGACTAGGGCCAATCAGCTCTCAGCACTGCAAGGAGTGCACCATGCCTCTCCACATACCTCCCCAGACAGGACCTTTTAAATCACTGGGCCCCAGGGCAACTGCCTCCTTTCTCCCCCCCCTCCTATCAGCGGCCCTGCAGATAAGATATTGTGGCCTGAAACTCCATGATTATGCAAACTCCTCTTGACAAAAGCCCACATTAAAATATAGATTTAAAACGATAGTAGCAACCTGAAGTATCTCTACTGGTGTTCTGGAGCCCAGTGATGGGAGCATTCTATTCCTTCCATCTGCACAGAATCCACTGATATGCTTCAAGAAGGAATCAATAATTGACCTTTTGAATGTACATTACTATTAGCCCAGGGAGACTCTGGTGCATGACTCAACTCACTACAGAGTTGAGTTGATAAATATACCAAACTGAGGATATTCAACTTGGTCAAAAAAAAATCTTTGTTGCAAGAAGGAAAATAATTGTTTTAGGCTCAGAGTACAAGTTGGACCTCGTTGGTCTGACACTCTCGGGACCTGACTGGTCCCAAACAAGGTGATTTGCTAGACCAGGGAAGGTCCCTCCCCCATGGCCCATGCTACCACCGGGTTAGGGCTCCAGCCTGCCCCCGCTGCTGCTTGAGCTCCCCGGGGCTCTCTAGGTGCCGCCAGCTGTGCTACTGCTGGGGCTGGAGCACCACAGGCAGAGCTGTGCAACCTGGGCAGAGCTCCGCAGCCACCTGGGAGAGAGATGGGGCCGGAGCTCTGCATCCGGGCCCAGAACTCCCTGGCTGTTGCTGAGGCTGGGGCTGGAACTCCCTGGCCACTGGAGCCAGGACGGAGCTGGAGCTCCATGGCTGGGGCTGGGGCCAGAGCTCCCTGGCTGCCGCTGGGGCAAGGGAGCTCCGCTGGGGTCAGAACTCCCTGCCATGCCACCCTTTCCCCCCTCCCAGGGCTCCCAGTTGAGTCACCAGTCCCCCCTATGGCCCTACTGCCCCACCACCAGACCTCCCTGTTCCTGGGCTTTGTGGTCCAGGAACATCCTTTGTCCATGCTGGACCATGTATGTTGCTGGAACAGAGAGTCCCGGTTTAGGGAGGTATAACTAGGTATTACTGATATTATTGAAAGAGCCATACCCTTTAATAAATCCATACAATTTGGTTTCTTTATCATTTTATAGATAAACACAAACCAGAAGTTCTAATGGCAAAAAAAAAAAAAAAAAAAAAAAAATTTTACAAAATCAGCAAATAGGATTGTAGTTTTTAACTTGTCTAGACTTGATTACCTTACTGTTCATTCAGCATATTAGTAATAGCCTTGTCTTGCCAATTTTTTCAGCAGTTATAAGAGTCTCAATAATTTCTCTCTACAATCCGGTAACTTGTGACATTTCAATCTTACCTAGAAAAGAGCGGATAGCTTTCTGTCTGCCTGAATTCTCTTGGGAGTACAATTTATATTCCAAGCTTTAAAGAACTGGCTAACTTCAGAAGATGTATTTATGAGCTCATTATTTTCATACCTCGGGAAAGGAATCTGTCTCTGAAATCTTTTGTCTTTAGTACCTCTCACTAATCACATTCTAGTTTTATCACCATGTTCACAGTACCATTGTTTAGCAATGTCTGTCTAAGGATTTTTTGATCGAATGTCTTATGAAAATCCCAGTGAAGATTTATGATGCTGAAAAAGAAAGAACACAATATTGGTCTTAATGCTATGCTCCTTCAATTCCAGGCTACCCATTTGACTGGAAAGTTTCTGATTTATGAACTACTTTTAATAACACCAAGGGACTGATTATGGAGCCATTCGTTGGTTTCAAAACACCATAACTCTATTGACTTGAGTGAAGTTATTCCTGGTTTACATCCCTATAGTAAGAATCAAGACCACATGGAAAGCAATCCTGTTTCTCTTAAGCACTAGTGTTAAAATCTGCCATTGCCAAGATAGATTATAATTATCTACTACTTCCATTATCTCAAAGAGCCATACTTTGACTCATTACGTATTTATAATACCTTCCCCAACTAACTTGTCTTGCTCATGACAGTGCAAAGTTAACTGTAATGAATTTAGGACACTTTTAAAAAAAAGACATTATGATGCCTTTCAACATTATCAAATTAGCATTCATGTCAAAGAAGCTGAAGACAGATTATGAATAAATCCCATTAATGTCACTGAATATAACAAAGATCATTATGTAGAAACAACTACGTAAGTGAGAATTCAATAACTTGTGAATTGCAAGGTACATTTTCCAATACATTATTTTGTTAGATTCATTTTACCATCACACCTATACCATTCATCTGAAGTTTTGGAGCTACTTATGTAATTCTTCTATGAAAATGAATGTAGTCCAGGAATAGAAAAGTACACACTGTAATCAGATAAATCAATCAAATCCTGGCATTTAAAAGTCAAAAAACCTCAAACTGTAGGTTGAAACAGAAACTTTAATAATTCAAAATCCCAAATTCTGCAAACATAAGGCCAATAGAGGTTTTCCTGTGATTTTGTTTGGTTTTTTTAAATTCCAGTGGTAGCAATTATTTTAAACATTAACCTGATGTGTGATTCACCTGCAAGCCAAGCAGTACCACATTAAGAAAGTGAAACTGGTAAAAGTAAAAGTGATTTGATTTTTTTTTGTTCAAGCTGTAGGAACTGCAAAAGTAAGCAAGCAATGTAAGTGGTAGAAAGAAAATGGAAAGAGTATTACATATTTCAATTTTAATTGTAACAACCTATGATATTAGTAACATGGTAAATGAAATGGTTTGTTTACTATTTGGGGTTTATATTGATAGTGACCCCTAACAATGAAGGGCTGGATTGCAACTTTACCATTTAGCCTAAATGAGGGGCAGGATGTCAATGCCCCTGCTCAGTGTGGTCAGGAACCAAGGCTCTGAGAATTAAAATCTGGTGCTTCCCCTTCTCTGCTGGCTTTGGGGCCCTGGCTATCGTGTTGTGGAGCAGACTCTGCCCACGCCCCACTGTGTCCATACATTTCTATTAATTGGCATTGAGTAGAAGGAGCAGCCTGGCTCTGGTTGTGCTCTTACAACATGTAAACTTTGAAGATCTGGGAAGCCCATGAAACAGTAATGGGCCTCAGTGGCTACAGTATGTAAATAAGAGAACAAGACACATCACCTATTCGAATTTCTGCTTTGTTTCCATTATTGTCCCATTCAAAGAATAGCCCCTTGTCTCTGACAGAAAATAGTTCAAATCCTCCCTTGGCTATACTTGTGTAACTTCATTTAAGTTAATGTATATAGAACAATGTTGGCATTCCAGGGAACTCTAAGCCTAGGTCCACCTCTCCTACCTATTGTGCAGCATTCCTTTTTGTTGAAGCAGGCAGGCAAGATGCATCTTCTGCAATGTTAAATAGATAAGAAGACTAGGGCTAGAGCTAGGGTTAAGTTTGGAAGGAATTTGCTTTTACTAAAGATATTTCTGTATATTCACTATGAGTAAAATTGCTAAAACCTTCCCACTGTAGACACAGCCATAGAAGGTTTGGTGACAAAAGTGCTGTTGACATGCAAAAGTAGGCAAAAGTGAAAACTAGTCAAACTGTTTTTCTGCCTCCCATTGTCGACATTTCATGGCCACATTGCTAGCTCTCCTGTTGATAGATAGAGAAAAGCAATGTAGCTAAGGGTATGTCTAGACTGCATCCCTCTGTTGGCAGAGGGATGCAGATTAGACAGGTCAACATTGTAAATGAAGCGGGGATTTAAATATCCCGTGCTTAATTTGCATAAAAATGGCCACTGTTTTTGCCGACTCAGCACTTTGTGAGCGCGTCCACACTGATTGGACGCTGAATCGCATTTAAGGCCAGTGGGAACTGGTTCTGGCAGGGCATCAGGTCAGACGTTACCTTGTGGCCAGGGCGGCCAGCAGGGCACCCTGGGAAGGGCTGGAGGCCCCCTATTTCGAAATAAGCGTCTACACAGTGCATATTTCGAAATAGTGATTTTGAAATTGGTGCTATTCCTCGTGGAATGAGGTTTACCAATTTTGAAATAAGCCCTCCGCTATTTTGAATTAATTTTGAAATAGCAGTTGGCTTGTGTAGACACTAGGAAAGTTATTTCGAAATAACGGCTGTTATTTCAAAATAACTTTACTGTGTAGACATACCCTCACTGTGTTGTCAACAAACAGCAGTTTTTGGCAACAAAACATGCCAGTGTAGACAAGACTTAAGTCGAAACTTACATGCCTAAATTTAGCTAACTTTCATTGGGACATAGACTTGTAGTAGTGGGATTTATTAAAATGTGCTTATTTCCCTTTGAAATCAAATAGGAGTTAGGTGCCTGAAGTCTAACATTCCTCAGATGTTTTTGCTATTTATTAATGTGGACTAAAGCTATATTCTCTTTTAACAGAAACCAAACAGCGAAAACCTGCACCTATCATACAAACAGAGATATTACCCGCAATTCCTGAACATGAGCATTCTCAGCAGGTGTAAGAGGTAAACAAAAATACCTTAAATCATGGAGGTGATTCTTCTTTCCTATCTCAATGTTAAACTTAACCACATGCAATATATAAATTACACCGTATTTCTGGCCAAGACGCACGAGGTAGTGGACCTGAAAATATGTTTCACAAGAACTAGATGGAAGGAAAACAAAATCAATTTTTCTTTTAGCACCAAGGCTGATCAATAAACTAATCTTTTAGTCTGTTAAACCCTGTGTGCCCCTGAAGACTTCAGCAGAAACCTTGGCACTATTTTTATGGTATGGAGCAGTGTGTCCTGGATTTCAGAATCAAGCTGACAGTTATTTCTGACAAGGAGTGATGCAATGGGAACTAGAGAAAGCAGCAGGGGAAATAATTTGCTAATGAGTCCTGAAAAGAACCATGTGTTTGAATAATTTGCTGATCAAATTCAAACAGCAAAGAAATCCACCATCAGACCACTTTGACCACATGACAGCAGTCAGCAGAAATGACTGAAGATGTGGATATTAATCAGAAGTGGGTCCAACTGTGGAGTTGAGATTCACTTTCACGTTTCTTCAAAGTTTAGAAGCATCTGGTTATGGGGTGCTGGCTCTAATCTCAATAGACATGGAGACAAAGAGATTAGTCAGAAAATATATATACTGAAAAGGGTTTTAACGTCTGAAGGTAAGAGATCATATTTGAATAAGTAAAAACAAAATACTGATACAAAGCAAAATAGACGAAAGGCATCTACAGATATTTCCACAGAATGTCATTGTATATGAAAAATTACTTAGGTTAAAAGCTTAAGATCATAAATTATTTACATACATTAAATCTGATGCATTCCAACAGGAACGATGTACTTTATATAATCACATGGGTTTTTAGGAAAATGAATTTGCTACAATACAGATTGACCTCAATAGTTCAGGTGGATCCATAGACAAATCAGTTTGTGAACTGAAAACACTGAATTAGTTGCAGAATTACAATTTTTTAAAAGCTATAGTAGGAGACTGATGAGATAATAACATAGCAAAACACAATGTAGAGCTATGAGATTCTGAATGAGACTAGCTGGGCCATCGCCTGGGATAATATAATACTTAAAATATGGAGCCCTTATATAATGCTTTTCATTCACAGTGGGATTTATGATATTTTTTCCACTTTCACTCTCACTGTTTTAAAGGTAAAACCGAAGTATAGAAAGGTGAATTACCTTGACCAAAGACACACAAAGTTAGTAGCAAAGATTAGAACAGACCTCAAGTCTTCCAAGTCCTAGTCTATTGCCCAGTTCTGTGATACCAGCATAGACCAAAGTGGATTTACCTTTTCCTCTGTGCAAATTCTCCTCTCATAACCCTATCCACCTTCTCCTCTGTATCCCATTTCCTTACCTGTGGGGATGCCTCCCGACAATACATGACCTCTGTGCTGATCATCTTATTTTCAGATCCCCACCCAGATAGATACTTCTCTCTGCAGTGCAGGCATATACTCAGGTCTGGCATTTAGCTGTGGCTAAGAACTGTTCCTCTGGATTGTCTAAATTTAGTAGTGGTTGACTGAGGGATAACTGAGTGATATGAATCTGAGATCACACTTTAGATCTGCTCTAGTGACAGTTTTAAATGTGACTTCAGTATTATTGCTAATTAGACTCACCTCATACTCCCTTGGTTCTCTAGAATAAAACATGCAGGGAAAGAATAAGGGACTGCTGTTCTGATGCTCTAACTTCTTTCATTTCTCTGTGTGCAGATAAAAAGCAAAATGACTTGTCCTTTTGCAGTTGCAGAATGTGGCAGTCCAGGCTGGGCAGTTAGCTTTGTGTGCACGCTGTTTGGCTTTCTGAGTGATTTTAGAGCCTGGTTTCTGACTGGGGTGTTTGACGGTGCTGTAATGTATTCTATTGAGAAGCACATTGAAAATTGTGCGGTGGGGCTTCCCACTAGTCCAGTTTTCACAGACACACTCATCTCACTATGGAAGGACAGCTATCCTGCCTCTATTTCCAGGTAGTAGAGGCCTCAGTGCATATATATGGTATAAGTGAAGGTCAAGTTTATGCTCAGCAAATGCCAAATTGTGTTGAAAGGGGAAGTGTGCTTATTCAACAGCCCCAGAAAACTACATTTTCACAGGGTGGCTCTATTATCTGTGGTGTAAGCAGTAAGCTGGAGGAAAGAGAGGAGTTCCCAGTTCTTATCACACATCTCCAGTTCTTCTTGCTGAACTCAGTTCCTGCTAATGCCCTAGTGTGAAATATTTGTCTTTTAATAGTTAGGGACAGATCAGTAGCCAATGACACAAACTTACCACACACACATTGGTACTGTCTGCTGAAATGATTTTTTTTCCCTTCAAAGGAAAAGACACCTATTGAATAGAGGCTATAGATTTATTGCTAGGTCTATGCTCTACTTATATATAATCTTTTCATTTTCTTTGTTAAATTTATTCAGAGTAGAATCTCCCTCTGATTTTGTTACAGAGACTGTCACTTGCTAAGATGGGAAATAAATTTGTCAAATCATGATCTTTTAAAAACTTTCTTAGTCCACAGTACTTGTATATCTGAGTCCGTAAGTGATACTCAAGCTAAATTTTGATTTGGCAAAAACCACCCATATAGCTGACCTGAAGCTTTTTTTTTTTTTAATGCCAAAATCACCTAGCAGATGGGTTTGATCCAGAGCCTATTGAAGACTATGGGAATCTTTCCACTTTCTTCAGTAGGCTTTGAATCAGGTCCATTATGCAGTATTTCTCTCTGTTGAGATGTTGAATGCAACTGGGAAATCTGAATGAAGTTAACTGGTAGCAAAGGTTTTAATAAAAGGTTCACCAGTTTCCAACAGGCAGCTTTTCTATGTGTATCTACATCCCAAATAAACACTTCCCATCACAGTTCATCCAGTCTGTCTATGGTATTTCAGGACACTCATCACCACATTATTTGACTGATGCAGCTGGAAGTCACCCCTCCCTTTCATGTAATATGGCTACCATCTAAACTCCCTAATAGCACCCAACCAAAAAAATTACAGGCCAACCATCTCACACATTGAGACAGTTAGTTCTCACAACACCACAATAGTAATTTGTAGAAAGGCATGCCTGTCTTTTAGCATCCACTTCTGCCCCAATTTCCCTTTCAAGACCCCTAATGAACTCCACACCATATAAGGATGTAAGACAAGATTTCTTTTGCTGGGGTTCAAGTCTCTTCCATTCAATGTCAAAATAAAAATCTCCCTGGCCTACAGTCTCTGCTTTTGGGTTCAGAGGTTTTAGAGCCTTCCTTACTTCAGGCTTATAGTTCCAGGCCTCTAGCTGCTTCCTACAAGAACCCTTTAGTAATGCTCTATTTGGTACTTTCTTTTACCTCATTGGGCTGAGAGAAGTCCACAGATAGCAGTTGTTCCCCTGCAGCTTTTTCCATTTGGCCATTTCTAGATACCAGCTGCCTTCTATCAGGCCCCATCAAGACTCTTAATGAAGCACAAGTGGATTACACCAGTTCCCTCTTGGAGGGCCCAGTCCAACCTATGACAGTAATGTTTTTCCACTATTTTAAAAGGTGGTGGAAACTGAAGCAGAAAGAGAGTGTCCAGAACTTTAAAGCTCTGCATGTACCAAGTATTATTGTTAGTGACTATGGGATAACTTGTATTTTGGTCTGTCATTCCTATTTTGGTCAGTGGCAAGTATTCCCCCCACTCCCCTCATATGTACACACTCCTCCATGTAACAATGAAAAGCAAGAAGCTGAGATGAGTGCAGGGATCTTGGGCGCCTCAGATTCCAGAACATACCAGAACAGTGGTTCTCAAACTTTTGTATTAGTGACCCCCTGTAGGCTCCCTTTTACTACAGGAGCCTCTGACTTTTACTGGGAGGATCCTTTGTGCAGCAATCTAGCTCTAGAGACTCCAACGCTCATGAGCCCTTGGAAAACAGGAGGGCAGGCTTGCTCTTCCAGGCTGGGAGAGAGGGAGTTGGTAGGCTGCATTTTGGAGAGAGCAGTCAGATTGCTGGTGTGGAGCCTGTTACTGAGAGCCTGCTGGGGCTTGGATGAAGCAGGCTGGTTCATTGGCAGTTGGTGCTTTTCCTTGGAGGAGAGAGACTTTGACTGTGCCTGTGGCTGAGAAGGGCCTACATAACCTTGAAGGTTTAACTGTAGCTCTTTGGGAAAGTGTTGCCTGGGACGGAGCACAGAAGACAAACCAACTCTGGGTTCAAGGAGAGCCAGAGTGATCTGTCTGGTGAACCAGAGCTGCTGGCATTTGACGGGGCCTCCTCCAGTGTCAGAGGGATTGTGCAGCTGGCTGCCTGACTGGACTGACACACACAACCTGCACAGTGCTGTCTCCACTTCAGCTGCAGACCTTCAAGTGCGCCCATGCAAGCATCTGTGACTCTAAATCCAAAGGAGCGTACACTCTGGGATGGGATAAATAGTGGCAGTGTAAATGCCAGTTAGATAAGTTTCCTTTATTTCTGTGTACTTTGTTGATTTTATTCACTTTTAATCTGTAAAACCCTGTTTCTTTAAGTTAAGTAAAGATGTGTTAATTCTAATTTAATCAATTAGATGTATAATTTATAATTGTTGTCTTGGAGTTAGATCCAGATTATTACTGGAGTAATTTTATTCCTGGAGGCTCCCAAGGCACACCATTAAGTGTGTACAGGGCCAGCCAGGTGGTGGCGCGGCCATTGTATATTTCTTTTTGAGCAAGGGACTGCAGCAAGGGGGTGGATAGGGACTCCCCAACTAACCAACATCACCACTAGGGTACTCAGGATCTCCTTTTATGCTAAAAACATCAGGTGCCCAGGCACACAGGTGAGTGTGGCCTGCTCTCAAGTAACCTAGGAAGGAGAAAGGGGGTTACACCCTTTATAAATGAAACACACTATTTTTTATATTTTACACTATCATAAATTCTATCATATCGTAAAAGGATTTGAAGGTGGAGGTTGCCAGCTTTCTATGTAATAATCTCATGATCCCCTGAGGAGTCATAATCCCCAGTTTGGGAAGTCCTGTACTGGAAGGACAACACAGAATAAATTAAATTCATACTACCATCTTCAGGTACTTGAAAAATAATACAGTACTTGTGACCATGAGAGGCTTAATGTATAGAAAAGGGATCCAGGAATGTTTTTCTTTCTGGCCATTTGGAAGAGACTGAGATACAAAGAATTGTTGGAATAATAGATAAAAGAGGGAAATGAACTATGAATCAGACCATCCTGTTCCATGGATGTTCAGTGAACAGTCTACTGTAAAGTCTAAGAGATTTGGGATATGACTTTTTTCCCCCCATGGCTCAGTTTAGAAGTTCTGTACAGCCTAATCCCCCATGTAGTAACACAGATTTCCCCTTGAATCCTGGGGGAAGCACGTCCCAGAGAATGACTTCTCCCTAACTTTATCCCTTTCCTGCCTCTAAAACATCCTCTCTTAACCCATAGAGCCTGTACTATGTGGAATCACCACAGCCTGATTGCAGGCTGCCAGCCTTCCTAATCTCTACAGTGACTCATGCAATATGAGAACATAGATATAGCATGTGGTCAGGCAAGCTGACAGACTCACTGGGCCCCTGGGCAAGGTGGATAGGGGGTCTGCTCTGTGTTCCCAGAAGGGGCAGGGCCAAGGCAGCCAGCTCTTGGTGCTGCCCAGACCATGTTCCCCCCTCAGTGCACTCCAGAGTATGCCACCTGGGGCTCTACAGTATGCCAATTGGGGCTCCGGCAGGGACTTAAAGGATCCGGAGTTCTGGCCCCCGTGGTCGCTGCAGTAACAGTCGTGACAGCCAAGAGTCCCAGTCAAGGTTCCATCTAAGCTGTGTGGTTGCACAGCAAGTCTCTCCCAGCTCACTGCTCTGTCCTCAGCAGTGAGCTGAGCCCTGAGCCACTGGCTGGGCAGGACTCATTAAGCAGCTGCAGGCTGTGCTACAGTGCAGCTTAGAGCAAGGGTGGGCAAAAGCCTCTCAGTGGGCCAGATCCAGCCTGCCTTAGACTTTGATCCCTCCCATGAGGCAATTACAGGCCCCGCCCCCTCATGGACATGCACGAGGGCGGAGAGGGAGAAAGAGCTCAGCTCTGGCCCTCCACCACCTGTGCAGCCGCTAGAGAGGAAGCAGCATTGGGGATGAGGTTCCTCAACAGGGCCTGCCCTGGAGGTGCCGCTACAGCAGCCACCTGGCCTTGGGCCGGCTCTGGAGGCACCGCTTCTGCAGCCACGCAGTCTGGGGCCAGCCCCAGAGCCTGGAAGTGCCACTGCCATGGTGCTGGCCCCAGGCCATGTGGCCACAGTAGTGGCACCTCTGGGGCCAACCCCAGGCTGTGGTAGTGGCACCTCCAGGGCCAGCCCTGGGCCACGGTAGTGGCACCTCCGGAGCCGGCCCCAGGCCACAGTGCCTCCGGGGTGGCCTGCGGCTACATGGCTACAGTACCTCTGGGGCTGGCCCCAAGCTGCATGGCTGTGGCAGCAGCACCTCTGGAACGGCCTGTGGCTGCAGTGCCTCGGGGCCAGTCCCAGACCATGTGGCCATGGCAGCGGGGCCTCCCTCCGGGGGCAGCTGGGACAGCATGGCTGCAGCTATTGCTGCAAGGGGGCACAAAGCCAGGTAAGGTTCCCCCTCATGTCCAGACCTCCCACCCCCATCCCAATCCTGTCACTTCCCTCCCCCCAAGACCCAGCACCCCCAGCTTGCTCTAACACCCTCCCCTGTTCTTGCACCCTCTCTCCTGGCCACACACTGCACCCTTTCTTGTTCCTGCTCCCACCACCTGGCCAGACATCCTACTCCCAGCCTGCTTCTGCACCCCAGCTACTTCCAGATCCCCTCATACCATCCCTATCCTACTTGCTGGCAGCCCTGTCTCATGCACTGTAACCCTCATTTTTGTCCCTATCCCAGAGCCTAAGGAGGTCTATAAAATCCACTAACTCCAGAACCCCAGAAAAATAAATCTGGTCTATGGGAAGCCCTGAACCTCAGTTTCTCCCATCCCTTCCTTTTACCCCGTGAGGCTGGGGTACCAAAGGAGTGAGATATCTCAGTTGGGGCCACATCAGTGAACGTTGGGGGGTTTTGGAGGAGGTTTTTTGCTTCTCACTTGTGTGGTCCCCAACTGATTTTTTTTTTGTGGGTCAGTGACCACCCAACCCAAAAAGGATTCCCCACCTCTCCCATAAATAAAGAAAACATTGAAACCTTTTGTGTTGGACATAATATTTTACTTTATTTAAAATGAAGTTTGATAAACTAACATGAGAAAGTTAAAATGCTTAATCTGTTTCATATTTTAAATTAAACTATTCTTACTAGCTGCGACTGGTTCAGAAAGTAAGGTCACTGTACCTAGCAGGGTAGTACTCAACTCCGCCCCTTCCAGGATGGCCCATAGCCACTTCCGAAATTTGTGAAGTGGCTCCCCCTTCCAAAATTGTTGCCCACCCCTGGCTTAGAGGGACCCTTGGCCTCAGTTCCCATTGAATCACTAGGTCCTGGGGCAGTTTCCTCCTTTGCCCACAACCTCTCTCCCTATTGGCAGGCCTTCATCTGTTAGAACTTGTACAGCACACCTCCATCACACAGTGTGTTGGGCTTTTGTCCCCTGCCCATGTAAGGGAAAGCAGCAGCATGTTCTCAGAAAGATCATAAAAAAGGAATATAAAAAGAAAACATCATTTGGAAAATTAGAACCAGACATAAAACTGACATTTCACCTCTGAAAAGAGCAATATCCTAAGGTCAGCTGGATACAAAGATGCTTTTTTATAAAAGATGTGCACACTCATTTTCCTTGCTGGTGCTAGATTAAATTCATACCACATAAATCAATATTACTGAAAATGTTTTATTTACTGCATCTGTCTTTCTGGCAACAAAAGCTCCAAGGGCAGGAGGAGATAACCCTACTGTCCTGTCTAACATTTGTTCTTTTACTAAAGGGATTAATGTCCAAGATTGTATAAGAACTGTTGTGGGCCACATATTAAAGTTTACTCTTTTTTCCTACATAATTCTGGTGCATCATCAATACTTTACATTACAAAGTGCTTTCAGGTCCCTTGGATATGGACAGAGCTTCACTATAATTTATTACTTCTACCATGCCATGATTGTTTATGATGCTTCACAGTCAAATAAGACAAGTCACTCTCCTAAGGAGTTACAATCAAAGGTTCTGGATCAGTTTACACTACAGAGATACAGCACAGTTAGGGTAACAAACAAAATGAGGATGTAGTTGTAAGGAAGATGCAACTTCCTATAGCACAGATAATCAGAAAAGAGAACCTGACTCTTGATCTCATGTAAAATATGTTAACATGAGGGATCAGACCCTTGCATATGTGGTAGGGCAAAAGTCGGTTCTGGACAATTAACTGAAAGGAGACAACAATATAATATCCCAAACTCTACTCTATTTAACGTTGATCATCTTCTTTGTCATCTTTTTTAAAAGAACACTAACAATCTAGCTGTGTAGGGCCTGAAATCAACAGGAGTCTTTCAATTGTCGTCAGAGGGCTTTGGATCAGACCCCTCCTGCCTTACGAAAAAGCATTCAAGTTCCATTATTAAAAGCTCGGTATAAGAACATTAATAGAATACACAACAATCAATAAAGTGAATTAAAGTAGCCTCAAGTATACTCATGCTTCAGTTTTTGTGATTGTTTTTTAAAATGACATCTTCCTATTAAAAATATTTTTCCTTGCTTCTGAGTAAGACTCTCACTCAGCAGGAGACAATTACTAATTGTACAGGTTCAACAGTGCAGCTGACAAATATAAAAACTAAATATGCTGGTGATAGGTGAGGAGACCAAAAGAATGTTTAGTGTCTGTTTTAGGAATCTTACATGTTTATTTGGAAAAAAATAGGCAAAATATTCAGACAAAAATATGATTTTTAAGTTGATGGGGTCCCTTTGATTTTCCTTGAAGTATAAAATGCCAATTGTACAAAATGTGTATCCTAGGGTACTGCATTGCTGTATTGGTATAATACTATGGTTAAATGGTAAGGGTGGGCTGGTTGGACTGAAGGTAGAGATTTTTAATCTCTGTACACTGGAGATATGCCAATTAATAAATTTTTCAGTGTGTTGCCCTCAATCCCTGTATACAGCTCTCTGGACACAGATTCATCTCAGCATATGGCCCCAAATATTATAATGAATGCATTATAGGCAAATCAGTTACAGATTTATTTTCTAAGTATCAGAGTGGAATAGTTATTTTCTGCCCTTTCTGCCTCATTATATATTTAATATTTAAATTAAGTTTTTAAACCCATTATGTCTGTTAGTGTAATGTGGCTTGTAGTGTCACAGATTGCTGAGTATGTTTCAGAACATTTGGCACAAGCAGCTTTTGCTTAAAAAACACACAACATGATGTACTCCCCCTTCACGTCTTAGAATCCATCAGAGATTCAGAAGCTGTTAAAAGAAGGATTTGGTCTTTAGGTTGCTTTGGTTGCAGGACTGCCTGATTTGGCTGCAATGGGCAATAAGAAATTACTCTTTCCATTAGCTGGCACCAATTTTTGATGCATTCTGTCCAGCTTATAGTTGTCATTTATGGCTCACCTCAGCAGCTGCTTCAGCCAATGTGAATTCCTGTCCTCAGAAACTCTTTTTACCAAAAGCTCCTATGGGGTAATGTGAATGAAACATAAGGTCCAATTAACCTGAGTAACTGCCAGAACAGGAGGCACGCCATCTTTTGCTTTGTCACCCAAGAAGGGAATATTGGCTACAGAATTCTTGACTCTCCTGTTTGACCATCATGCAGATGGCTCAGCACATTTAGTTCTGGACATTGTCAGAGTTTGATGTTGCTTAGGTATGGGGTTCTCCTTTGCCCCATTAGAGATAAGGACTAGCTATAGGGTTGCCAATTTTACTGACTGGATGCTATTCACAGCAAAGGCGTCTGATCCATCCAGTCAAGGAGAGTTGGCAACTCTAACTAGCTATGAAGTCTGGAACATTTTCTGCAGCCCAGCTTCCCACAGTCTGGCTCTCACTCATTGACTAGCAGACAGACCTTCTTTCATTTGCAAATGAGGAAATGGTTGCCCTCATTTAATTATTGACAAGTGTGACCCTTGGTATGCTGGCACATTAGATGAAGATGAGATTTAATTCCTCCTTCAATCTCTTATTTGCTGCTTCTTTCTTCTCACTAGTTGATTTCTTCCTATTTCCTGTCATTTCCTTTTCCAAAAGGGTGTCCCCAGTTGTGCACACCTCCAGTAGGCACCTATTAATTCTCAAAAGTACCCCCAGGACCCTCTGCACCAGCTGCAGTGAAGCACTGAGAAGCTGCCTTGGAAGTCAAGCTGCTTTGGGGTTCACTTAAGTCAAAAAACAAAAACACAAACCACAATGGAACAGACACACAGAAATCTATTTATAATTATTTGGGTGAAGGAGATTTTCATGTGCAGAAGCTAGGAAAGAACAGTTAGGGACTGGTCTGTTGATAGGTAGTGACTACTCTACCCCCTTTACATTGGAAAACCTGAGCTATCAGGGCTTCAGAATTCCCTGGCAATTGAATTTGCTCCTGTCTGAACCATAGCCTTCATTTTGAGTGTTTGTTCATTTGAATCTTTTTCTTGTAAGATAAAGAGGAAAATTCAATACAATGAAAGTTAGAAAAAACTACATTTATGAAATACTTTACGAGGGGATCCACTAAACGTAAAGTAAATAAGAAAGAGCTCTCCTTTTTCACCCTCATTCTTTTTATCTGATAAGTTCTTCAGTTTCAGGCATTCCAGTATGTAACGTAATCGATGCTCCATGAACAAAGACCTCTTCATTTCCAATACATCTTTTCTGGCTACGATAGGCACCTTTTATTCCTAAGAATGCCAAGAACTTCAGTTAACAGGATTTTGTATTAATCAAGTCCACGCTATTAAAATATGAACAGATTAACTGATATAGTGCTGTAGCATCAAACTCAGTGGGAGGCTATAGATTTCATATATATTCTGCGTTCAATCAGGATTTATACTTACTCACAAAATTGAGAGATTATCTGTGCTATAATTTTTCTTTCCAGCTAAGAAGAAACTCATTTTGTATTCTCTGTGATAAAAATTCTCTGAGAGTCTCTTTTAAATGGAAAAAATGTATATTTTGATAGACGATGAATATGTTTGTGTTATGTGAATGTCATACGTGACAATGATCCTGAAAAGGTGTAGTCCCTGACTGCTGATGAAGAAGCAAGAAGGGTCACATCAGAAGCTAAATCTTGAAGTTCAATGTGAACACAATAGGACTTTGGCAGTGAAATCAATGAGAGTTTTGCATTCGCAAAGACTGTAGGATCTTAATGGGTTAAGGAAAAAATGTGGATAAATAGTGCAGATTTGGCTCCATACTACAAAACCAATTTTTTAAAAACAAGTCATTAGCAGCACCAAATGGATTTGGTATCCTTGATAAATTGCAATCCTATTTTTGCACTAGCTTAGATCATTAGTATTCAAACTCATTATCTCCTGCAACTTCTCCTTATTTTCCATTTATTACTGCTCCTCTGAGTGTAGTGGAGCTGTTTGGGCTGAGCAGGGTCCCAAACTCATTCTGTGCATACACATTATTTGTGGGTACAATTTAGCCATAAATTACTAGCAAGAGACAGAAATTGCAGAGCCAGGGCTTCTTACTCCCTTGTGCTAAATCCATCAGGATGAACAGATTGTAAACTGCCCATTGCAAATATGATATGCAGCAATTTAGCATCATATTAATACTTCATAACCTCCAGCTATTACATTTATATGGCTCTTCCCTCCAGAAGCTTTCTGAAATTGCTTCTCTAGTCATTATACTGTACCAAGCAGTTCAGATTTAATAGGAACAATTGTGAACATTACTTTTTGAATGGCTAAGCCTATTTGAAATTTTTATATCTAGTTGGATAAACTTGTAATATTTATTTCTACTGTTTGTATCATAATGTTACAAAAAATCAGGAAAAACCTTGATTGTTTAATCTTTGGGGCTATGTTTAGTTGTAATAATAATTTCAAACTTCCAGAAAGGACCTCTGAAAAATAGTATATAAATACACTTTTGCCTCAATTTGTTTTTGTTTTCTTTTTTGAAACTAGGGAACTTACACATGGAAAAGTGATGTTTAGGTTATCTTAAATCAGCGGTTCCCAACCTGTGGTCAATGGACCCCTGGTGGTCCATGATGGTACTGTTGGGGGGTCGTGGAAAGTTTAAAAATAAGTGGGCCCGATCCTTACTTTTTTTTCTTTTCTTTTTCTTTCCTTACTTTTCTTTTCCTTTTCTTTTTTTTTCTCCCTCAGGGAGGAGGGGCCATTAAATTTTAATAGATTGAAAAGGGGTCTGTATGCTCAAAAAGATTGGGAACCAGTCTTAAATCAATGACAGATTGCTAGTGCTTTTCCAGTGAAGGCTTAAATGCTTCAAGGTGTGGTACTTTTACTGCTTTCTATAGAAGATTACTCAGTAATTGAAGGAGCTCTCACTGTCAGGAATTTTTTCTTCATATAAGCCTATTTTCCCCCTTAATTTAATTCCATTACTTCTGCTGATGCCGAGCCTATACAATTCCTCTTTCTCCCTCATTAGATGTTATTGGACTGAACTATAAGTTATGTTAGTTATTTGATTTCTGCTTCATCAATCCATCCATACTTTTTTGTCGCTTTCCTCCAAATTGTATTGTGAGCATATTTGAACACATTATTAAAGGCATGCTATCACCTGGTTTCTGATGAGTATAACTATTACCACTTTACTCTGTGATGTCTTCATGCTTCTCTGTATGCAGCTCAAAATCCATATCACATTGCACATGCATGTATTATTTGCAGGCTAATATTTTCTCTACGTGTTAAGAATTCTTTTCAAAACACCCTGGCTACATCTACGCTGCAGCGCTATTTCAGAATCCCGAAATAGCTATTCTGTGTCTTTTGAGTGCGTCCATTATTTCAAAATATAACGGGCTCACTATTCTGACGTCCCTGTAAGCCTCATTCCACGAGGAGTAAGGGACGATTTGGAATAGCGATTTATTTTGAAATAATTGCTCTGCAGACAATATCAAATTTCAAAATAAGCTATTTCAAAACTGACTTGAAATAAGCTACACAATTGCGCAGCTCAAACTGCATAGCTTATTTTGAGCTACAGGTGTAGTGTAGATGTTCCCCACTATCAGACAGAAACTGCAAAGATCTAATATCTTTCTGTCCCAGAACTTTATCTCCCTGTGACTGAAAATTACTTTTTTTCATTCTGGCATGTATGTCCAATTGTGGATAACGACACTAGTGGGAGAACGGAGAGGCAGCAGGTTATCAGGAGCAGCATAAATAGCAAGGCAATAATGCAATGAGGCAGTTCTTTCAGAATACATATGGCATTCTTAAGGAACTGCAGTGAAGGGGTAAGTGCAGGAATGTGCATGAATTTCTTCAATACCTATTTTTAATGGGACGTGTCTCCTGCTCAGTCTCCTTCCCATGTGGTTCCTGCTCTTTTCACTTTTCATCTTAATATTTTAAAAATAAAAATTTTCTCTACCACTGCTGGTTTGAACTCTGATAATTTAGTCAACAAGGGGAGGCCACATATGATCTCATGAAAACAGCTAGGGACGAGTTCTTAGTAGAGCTGTGCAAATAGCAGGTGTTTCAGTTGACTGGATGAACAAAAAAAGTTTTGGGTTGACTTGAAATTGAATTTTTTGATGTTTCTAGCAAATTGAAAAAGTTGCAAAAATGTTTCAGGGGAATGAAACATTTCATTCAAACAGAAATGAAATGTTTCATTCTATTTGATTTTTTTTACTCTTTAAAAATTAAAATGAAATGAAAGGAATGTTGTAAGGAATACTTATTTCCAGATGTTTTGGTTTTGACTAAAACAATTCAGTTAATTCACCATGAATTCTCAGTATGTTTCAGTCAACTTGAATGTTTTGGTGAAAAAAAATATTGTCCAAAAATGTTGCCCAACTCTACCCAATGTAACCGACCAATTCCTGAGTGTTAATGCTTTCTATGTTACCCTGTGCCTTACAGTTGTTGATGAACAGTCCAAAGTGATCAGAAGCACCATGGATGAGTCTGTCAGGTAATATTCTCAAAAATGAGACTGGGATGTCTCCATAAATGTTTAAAAATTATTGTTGAATTACACAGTGCCCCACTCTTGGGTGCTGGAGTTCAGCCCCATATTTAGATTCCTTTTGTTGACTGAATTTTGACAGATAAAGAAGAATTAATCACAGAACTAAAAATTTATGATAGCTTACATACAAATGATCATAACTTTATCACATGTATAATGTGCAAACAGAATAGAGTCCAGAACTAATTAGATGTCATCTCTTTATTATTTTGAACAATGTTACACACTTTTTAAAAAATTTCTTCTGGTATTGTTTTCAGTTTTTAAAAAAACACTCTCTTTACCACAAATTAAATCCTTTTATTTCTTTCCTCATGGCTTCTGAATACAGCTGAAACTATTATTGTTCATTTTCATATTAATTCCACATTTATGCACAATCAGAATCAACAATGATAGTTATGTTGATATGCTGAGTCAGGAACCAAAATAATGTAAATGCAGAGATCCTGTGATAGAAGTGGTTATTTTAGTCCTCATATTCTCAGTAGCAGAATTGATTTTTAGGTAAAAGAAATATACTTGTTTAAAGTCCAGAGGGCCTTTCAGTCAGATTACAACAATTTCCAAGTAGGTCAGATTAGTTGACAGTGTCACTTTAAGCCTTGCTCTGAGCTGGCTTTAAAAAGATCTCAGATAACTCCTTACCCAGTTGTCCCATTCCTTTGAGATCAATAGATGAGACAGCGCTGTCATTTTGAATTAAAAATAAAATGTCTAATAGATAATACTACCAGTAGGTGACTGTTCATGTGATTAAAAAGTGCTTCTGTGAGTCAGACAAAATTAAAAGTTCTTTAATGTGTCAAACAAGACGCATCTACTTTTCAGATTCATGAAAGTTGTTATGAAGCCTTACCTGCTGATGACACTAGCATCATTAAGAAAACATCTGAAATGCTGCTGGCTGCAATAATTTATTACATGTAAAAGGACAGAGGCATGTTTTACAATTTAGAAAAAAATGATAATCAATGAATAATCTAAGGGACTTCAAAAAAGTAGAAATGGCAGTTCCTTTGTTCAATTGTCTTAAGCAATGGATGCCATAGTGTAGGAGTCAGTTACTGAGAAAAGCCATTTCTAACTGAACAGTAAATAGCAGCAACAAATAAATTATGCCTTTCTTTTTTCCATTTTGGAAAAAAATTGCAAATACTTTTGACACAGACATACAAAAAATTCCCTGTCAAATAGTATGAAGCCCAACTAAAGCGCATCTAAGAAGCTATAACCTGAAATAGTTGGCATTATTTGCAGATTTGCAAATGTGCAGATATTCCAGCTCAACACACTTTTTCATTCCAATGTGTGTAAAAGCCTTGCTTAATCTGAAGCCCTTATTTCGGGATAGGAAAAGAGTTCATAAAAGTGAACCATTACTCAACAACAATATATCATTTTCAACGCTATGAAAAATTGGTTTCTCCAATAGCATAAGTGACTTTCATAAACATGGTTTTTAAAATTAAATATTTAGGGCTTAGTAGTTTGAGATTTTAGTGCAGATATTTCCAGGAATGTCATACACCATTTTCCCTTTTTATAGAATAATTATTTTCACTTAAGGGCAAAACACTGATACACTACATGCATAATCTAAGTAGTACAGTGAAACCTGTTCTAAGGACCACCACACACAGCAATCTCCTGTCTTAAATGATTTCCTTCAACGGCTCCTTACTGTAGCCCCTAGGGTTTCCCATATAATTCTGTTCACCTTTAATTAAAAGAACACTTTTATTAGACAACCAACTTTCACTGTTCCCTTCAGTGTTTCATTCTCAGGTTCGACTATATGAATTTTGCTCTGGACACCTGAAGAACAATAAGACACGTGCCAAATTTTAAATCCAAAAAGATTAGCCTCAGCATAGGGGCAATATGAAACTGCCTTACCTATTCCTTAGAACTGATTCATTTGGCAGACACATCACATTTACCGATAATTGAGTCACAATTCTGCTAGGTTTCATTTGGACTGAAAGGCTTTTCTCAACTATAATTATTGGTCAGACTAATTTAAAGTCAATAACATCTAAGACATAATAACTGATAAATAAAGGCACTTTACTTTTTGTGATAATCTCCCTTTAAAATGAAAACAGGATTTTAATCATGCACTACATACTGGTTTGAAATCACCACCATTAAACAAAATATTGCTTTAAATAAGGAAATGCTGTAGCAGGGCCTTAGAGGCATGTGCACACCCCAGTGTACCCACTGTGGACTTATGCCCTTTAATTGGTAGTTGCAGGTGCAGGGCACATGACAAGGAGCCAATATGTGACCTGGTATCTGGAAACAAAGTACAATGCTTCTTCTCTTTGGGGCAGGGAACCAAAAGGAGAGACCCCCTCCTTCTAGGAAGTCCTAATGTTGGTCTCTCTGTACAGTAGTAACTGGCAAGATTATCAAAGGCGAAGGGTGTGTCCTCTCCCTTCCCAACTGCTGGAAGCTAGGAGAAATTTGGGCAGTTAATAGCTAATAATATGAATGTATTGGAATTAAATGAATATTTGGAATTAAAACAAGCCCCGAGGAAAGAGGGCTGTTGGGAGCTTTATTTTACTTTCCCAGACAGTAAGTTTGCCTACCAGTTTACTGTATCTTTTCTGTATTTTCCCAAGTGCCCCTCTTTGTTTCATATTGGGCTATTATTTCAAGATGGTGTAAATAACAACGAATGTCAGGTATTACTTGCCAAGTTCAGCTGCACAGGCAGAATAAAAATTGAGCATAACAAACCACAGAACCCCATAATGAGTATCTCCCATCTAAACGATGAAATATTAAACACAGTCACTATGCAGGTGGCAGCAGAATATGGACCTCATTATGTAAGGCAGAGACACCAACTTGCTTTCTGTCATCTCTTATTTAGGCTCCCTACAGTTACTCTATGTCTAGGCAGATACATGGCTTCTCATTTCTAACAAATACAATTATAACATTTCCTACTATTCTATTCTGATTGGCTGCGTCTAGACTGGCAAGTTTTTGCGCAAAAGCAGCCGCTTTTGTGCAAAAACTTGCCAGCTGTCTACACTGGCCGCTTGAATTTGCGCAAAAGCACTGACTTTGTAATGTACAAAATCAGTGCTTCTTGCGCAAATACAATGACGCTCCCGCTCGGCAAAAGCCCTCTTGCGCAAATGCTTTTGTGCAAGAGGCCAGTGTAGACAACCCAGAATTGTTTTGCAAAAAGCCCCGATGGCTAAAATGGCGATCAAAGCTCTAGATTGGCCACGGATGCTTTTGTGCAAAAGCGCTTTTGCGCAAAAGCATCCGTGCCAATCTAGACGCGCTTTTGCGCAAATACTTTTAACGGAAAAACTTTTCCGTTAAAAGTATTTGCGCAAAATCATGCCAGTCTAGACGTAGCCAGAATGTTTATGTGTGACCATTGCTTAAATGGATAAATATATTCAGATGTTAGCTACAATTTTACAATATTTAAATAGCGCTCATCATTATATCAGGATGACAAATTACATTGTAGCTCAGAGAAATATAATAAACAAGGACAATTCAGAACTGGCTACTTAAATAAATGAAGGGTTCTAGAGTTGTGAGGTAATAATTTTAACCTGGGCAAAATAAACTATGAGGCTAAAGAGCTGGGAATTTATTAATCCCAAAATATAGCTATCACCAAGTTTAGCAGAAGAACCCTTAAATTACTGTTCTACTGAAACGTTCTTTCCACCCTCTCGGGTTATTTGTGTGCACAGAATTCATCTTCCACGTTCCCACAACATGCTTTAACTTGTAATCTCCCTACCTGATTGCTCCACCCAACTCAATCTTTTTATAACTCCTTCTTATCCTCTTTAACCCTCCCTAAAAACTTTCTTCCAATTCCACCCTAGCAGTATTCTCTTTTATGAAAAATCTGCATTTAAATTCCAGATTTAGATGAAATGATAGATTGAGGAAAAAGCTGAGAAGACAAGGCAATCCATTTGTTCTGGGTGCACAGATTGTGAAAGTTGCAAGGGCAACTGCCAACCAAAATGAAGGGATTTGCTTAATTACTGTGCAGCTGGGGAAATGATTATCTGATTATTATGCAAATCAGTCTACTCTGGCCTATAATGTCTTTTGGCCAATCAGAGTAAAGGGACTGGCATAAATACAATAAATATACAATATGGGTCAGCACAAGTATAGTTTTGCCTATGCCTTAACTGGCTCAGACAATTTCACTTCAGCATAATGTCTGATATGCATATTTTTCATAGTTTTAATTAGCTGAGGTTTGCTTAATGTTGCACAGCTCTTTGAACACAAAGCACTGTATGAGTGCAGAGGATTACTATCAGACTGTCACTGAAGAAATAATATTGGAACACTCAGAACAGAGTTAATTTGCCCAGTTAACTTGAGAATTAATGAAGGTTAAATACAGAAACTAACTTTCAAAAGTAAACACTTTAAATTGAGAATTAAAATGGGGAATTTTGAAATGGTGCACCTGGACTAAAATGTTTAAAAAAGATAATTTTCAAATTTCCTTCAAATGTAATTGTTTAGAGTTAAAAGTGTCTACATTAATATCCCTCTTCATATTGAAGTCAATACTAATTTCAACAAACACTTCTTCAGTTTAAATTAATGTGAATATATACTAACTTGAAAAGAAATGATCAATTCTAGTACTGTAACTGTATCAAGTTAAAGGACATCTAATTAATTTTTCTCAAATATTTTTCAGTACTGCATGTGCAAAACTGCCTTTAGTGTCCTCAAAAGGCCCCTCAGTCGCCAGACATCTTTTATGCCATCTCTTCAAATTGCATACATTAAAGAGATTAGGCTTGTTGTTTCTTTTACACACAGTGATGACAACTGCTGAGAAACTCACTGTTGTGCTTTCAAACAATTGGTCTGGATATGTGAAATCTGAAGAACCGGAAGCAACAGCTGGAAAGCATCCTGAATATAAGAAGTGCTGTTGCAGCCCTAAAAGAAAAGGTGTAATTCAGTAACATATTTGCAATGTATCTCAGTGACTATTCATATTCAGTCTAGTTGGTGCTACATCAGGCTACAAATTCATGCAAGTTTTTAAGAGTTCTATCCAATTATACTGGAAATCACAATTAAAATAGCCATACGGAGTCAGAACTAGGGATGTAAAATCATGTTTAATTGGTTAACTAGTTAAATGTAATGTTTAACTGGTTAACTGATTAAAGAGGGAGCCCCTCCCCCCACCCACCACAGCTGACTTGAAGCACCCTTGCCTGTGGCACACCCAGGCCAGGCCCACTGCCCAGAGGTGCTGCTCAGTTGGGCTGCAGCGCCTCCTACCCACGGCGGGCCCCACAGGGCTGGAGCAGCCCTCTACTCACAGCAGGCAGGGGAGCTGCTCCAGCCTCCACTGATTAACTGGAACATGTAAGCCTTAACCATTAAGCTTAACCATTAACATCCTAGTCAGAACAGTGGTCCATCTAGCCCACTATCCTGTCTTTGACAGGAGCCAGTGCCAGATGCATCAGAGTGAATGAACAGAAGAGGGCAATTACAAGTGATCTATCTCCTGTCCTCCAGTCCCAACTTCTGACAGCTGGAGATTTAGGGACACACAGAGCATGGGGTTGCACACCCCCAGATATCTTGGCTAATAGCCATTGACAGACTTTTCTTCTGTGAACTTACCTAATTCTTTTTTGAACCCAGTTATACTTTTAGCTTTCACAACATCCCCTGGCAATGAGTTCCACAGCTTGTGTATCCCATGAAAAAGTACTTAATTGAGTTTGTATTAAATCTGCTGCCTATTAATTTCATCTAGTAACTCCTAGTTCTTGTGCTATGTGAAAAGGTATACAATACTTTCCTATATTCACTTTCTCCATAACATTCATAATTTTCTTGGCTTCCTTCAGTAGCCCCTTAGTCGTCTCTTTTCTAATTTTGATAGTCCCTGTCTTTTTAATCACTCCTTTTATGGAAATTGTTCCATATCCCTAATCATTGTTGCCATTCTCTGACCCTTTTCCAATTCTTGTATCTCTTTTGAGATGGGGTGACCAGAATTGCATGCAGTATTCAAGGTGTGGGTGCATCATGGATTGACACAGTATGATTATTATAGCTTCTGTTTTATCATCTATCCTTTTCCTAATGGTTCCTAACATTCTGTTAGCTATTCTGACTGTCATTACACATTGAGTGGGTGCTTTCAGCGGATTATCCACACTCACTCCAAGATTTTTGAGTGGTAACAACTAATTTAGAGCCCATGATTTTGTCTGTATAGTTGGGATTATTTTCCAATGTACATTACTTTGCATTTATGAACACTGAATTTCATTTGCCATCTTACTGGCAGATGAACTTTTGTGAGATTCCTTTGTAATCCTTTGCAGTCAGCTCTGCAGTTCTAAAATTAAGATCGTTGTCTGCAAATTTTGCCATCACACTCTTTATTCCCCTTTCCAGATCATTCATGAATGTGCTGACCCACAGACATCTCAGTACTGATCCCTTTGAGATCCTGCTTTTTATCTCTCTCCTTTGTGAAAACTGATCATTTATTTCTATGCTTTGTTTCCTAACTTATAATCAGTTACTGATCCATGAAAGGACCTTCCCTTTTATCCGACCACTGCTTAGAATGCTTACAAGATTTACGATGTTATCTAAGGCCTTCTGAAAGTTCAAATACATAATCAGATAATAGCTCTTTTGTTTGTAAACAGTTAATAGCAAGGAAGTATAGTCTGCATCATTATATACAGAGATCTGTTCTTCCTTCTCTTTGACAGTGCATGTGTGTGTGATGTAGGTGGAGTATACCTCTGTGGTGGTCAGAAGCAGAATCAAATTCTTCAACAAAAAGCATCAAATCTTTCCACTCACAGAACTAATTGCAGACCTGATGCATGGAGGTGTAGCATTGCTGAAATCAGGGAATTTAAATAATCTACTGCAACACAAATGCACTATTATATTATTTACTGAATTTCTAATATTATGTAGAGCACCTGTTCATACTCTTTAGTATAATGTAATTCTGGCCTATCAGCAAATCTTTGTATGGGTATACTGGATATATAAGACCTGATATATAAACTTTGTGGGATGGAGTGAATCTCAACTTCAGATCCAAATGTCATGGATCCATCTTTTTAGGAATTTATCCAAGAGGTATGGTACTGTAAAAGCTCCAACACAGATACCAGCAACTTTAATCTCTACCCCACAATATGTGGGAATATAAAATGAATTTTTACTATAAACCTCAGAATCTTTAAAATAGTCCTTTTAAATGTATTGCTTATTTAAAGCAGAATATTCTAGTTGCTACTGAATATTCAGATAATAGCTTTTTCTTTTCTTTTTTTAAAATAAATGGGTCCCAAGTGTTAGGTTAAAACTACATAGTAACAATGCAGCATTCTGTACTATATGGATTTTTATGATTAAATAGAATGTGTGGCTCGTTAGCAGAGCAAAAGAGTGGGTGCCACAGATATAGCACACTTTAATCCTGTCTGAGCCAATCACTGTCTGTTGAAATTACTGTCTGTTGAACTTTTTCTGTCTCAATCAATCAGAGTATAAAATAGAGTAAAAAGCAGGGATTTTCTAACTTACTAGCCTTCTTTGGTCAAACCTCGAGCACGCTGAAGAATGAGAAAAATATTTATGAACTTTTTTACTTCAATAGATTTTTGGTTTGACCAAGATTACTCTTTTTATGCACCTGTGAATATTTGTACAAGTACAATTTAGTGTGGGAAAACAGATTTTGGGATCACTGTAGTGTTTGAAGATTAGGTTAACCAACAAAGGAAGAGAAACACTACTATACTTGAGTATGCTTGCAGATCAAACTGACTACTGAATCCTGGGAGGAATAATCACAGTGTTCTGTTCAAACTAACCATACACTGAAATTATTTGGCAAATGTTATGTGCACAATCAAAAATAATGGCTAAATTAATAGCAATAGTCTGTTTCATAGGCAATACTGAGCAAGAAAAAAGGCTAAATTTACCGAACAAATTGCACATTGTTCACCTAGCTTTACTCAATAAATTACAACACACAGTAAGAAAAGCATTTCACTTCTGTCAAAGTATTCTCAGGAATCCTGACAAAATTTAGTATTACTTCTCTGGTCTGGCATTTGTGGATGACTGCAGAACACAAAAGAGAGCTGTTTATGAGATGGCAGAATTACAATGCCATTATCATTAAATGTTTATGGTTCTTTATAGGGACATAAATGTGTGTGCTTCATTTCAAAGTGAATTTATCAGTTTTTCCTAGTGTGAAGAAATTGAAAGCTTACCTCTAAAAGCACACCATTGACCATTGGATTAAGAATCTCTGCCTTCTTCATGCTCTATAGAAAGACAAATATTGACAAGATGTAATGCCGAGGCTAAACACAGATATTTAACAGTAATATATTTGCTTAGTAATGAATCTGTTTTAGCTGTATGAATTCAGAGAAGGCCTTCGGTCTGCTTGATTTATTTGATTAAAATAATTTTTTCAAGGAAATACATATGTTCACTATCATTGTAAGACTATGGCATACTACTTTTGGTAGCATTTAACAATCATCTGTCTATGTTTTTCTATTTGTCTTGTACTGGTATCACAGTGCACAAGATGGGCTTGTTGTTTATCTGATTCTTTGGCTATGTCAAATGCCCTGGAATTCTGGGCTGCCTGTAAGAATTTAGGACTATCCAGTAGAAAGCATGTTTTCAGTGGTAAATGTGATCAGCCCCCTCTTCTCTCGCTGCACTTTGCCTTGTCACATAATGATGGTACAGAGTTACAGAAAAAAAGTGTTTAACAAATAAAACATAGTATTGCTTCACTTCTTTGTAGACTTTATGCTTAGAACTTCCCTGGGCACCTGTTCTGCTTGGCTTTTGTTACAGAGGTAAAGAAACAGGACATATATCCTCACACCTTGTAAGCAGTTTAAGCACTGAAGTGTGCTTATGATGAGATAAATAATATCTTTAAAAGATCAGGAAGTAGAGAAGTCGAGGGAGATGGATGAACAAAAGAAAGTGGTGATAATGGGGGGGCAGGAAAGGAAGATAGAAAGAGTAACAGCAGAACAATATCTTTATTGTCCAGTACTAAAAAATCTATTCCACATCCTCTTGTTTAGTTGATTATCAATAACACCTCTAAAACATAAAGAAAATGTCAATTAAACACTATTGATTGTAAAAATCAATAGTAAGTGCAAGCAAGAAATCTAGAGTGATAAACAAAAGGAGATACTCACTAGTTCTGAAAATTCCTGACTTTTAGGAACAAGGCCACAATTACATTATAATGACTAAATGCCTGAATTATATAGCACTGTTGTAGTGAAGTTACGATGATGATAGAATTCTTCCACTCTAAACCACTATCTCAGAGGTCAGAAAGTTACCTTTTGTCTAGAATCAATCTAGCTGGGTGTCTGAGCTGGACAAATACGTGGAAAATTGGGTTGGTCAATTCTGTGCACATTATAATTCCTATGTTATATACTTAGATGCATGTAATTTACATTCTATACTACTGAGTGTAGTACAGGTCAGATTGTATTTCTAGAGCACAGTCTTGTAATAGGAGCAGTGAAAAGATGCTCAGTCCCTGGGACAGTGACAATCTGGTCCTGAATTCTATATTTCTGTAATGTAAAGCCCTCCTTCAATATCGGTGCACCAGGGGACAGAAATAAAGTTGCTGTGAAATCCTTAGCTCTGAATATCCTGAGTTGGGTCTGGTTAATATTTCATGGTTAGTTTTTTGTGTGTGCATACATTTATATGCTAAAATATGCTTAGAAAATGCAGAAATAGGCAGATGCATCTGAAGTAACTGGAAGCAATGTAAATAATTCAAAATAAAAGCAATCCAATAAATTATGTTAGTTTTTAAATAACTTTAAAAAAAATATCCAATGATTCCCTAAAGTAGCTTGCAGGAGCCTCTTCTTAAAATTCCAACAAACCTGAGGAAACATCTGTCTCTTTAATAAGAATTCATCTTCTATGGATAATGCCTGCCAATATAATGGAACTATTTCAGAAGAACAACTTTTTCTCTTTTGGACTATGCCAGATCACTTGGTTGTCAGGTAAGTTCAAAAATATTTCACAGTGGAATTTATCATCTCTTCACCCCTGCTGAAGGAGTATCTCATTTTAGGTCACACAAGCTGTGTTATACTGGCAATAACCTTTGTATATCTTTCAGGAACAAAGTCTAAACCTTTCCAGCCAAAGCACTAAATAGATGTTTGTTTTCAAAGTAGATTAACTTTATGTAGTGAGAGAGTGATTTTGTTTAAACAGAAAAATACATGAATTCGTTCTTTAACCTGTCCTAGGCTCTCAAACTCCCAGCCCTCAGGCCATCCCTGGCTGGATCAATTGCGCAATCCTTCTTGAGTAGGAAGGGCCTGTCCATTACCAACTCTCAAACCCCACCCCTTCTCACCACTGCCACTCTGTCTCCCCCCCAGCATGGTAGCCAACGCCTACGATGCAGCTTTGGGGATCATCAGAGGGGGGCATGGTGCCACCTACTGGCAGTGTTCACGCCCTTCCCCCGCACTCTCTATGGTGGCAGGACTGCAGGGGAAGAAGAGTCCACTGGGCGAGTGCACTTGTTGTGCTGAGCTCTCCTTCCTCACAGTTACTGCCGCTATGGGGACTGCAAAGGGGCATGACTGCTGCCGCTCGGCAGCACCAGGTCCCCCCAGTGATTTCCAAAGCTGCATCCTCAGGGGCAGAGGGCATGCCAATGGTAGGAAGGGGTGGGACTTGGGTGCCAGTAACAGACAGTGCTCTCTGCCTGCTAGGAGTCCCGGGCCAGATTGTGCAATCGCTCTGGCTGGGGATGGCCCACAGGCTAGAAGTTTTGAGTCCCCTGCTCTAGCCTCTCTATCTCCTCCTTACCAACACCAGAGGATTTATCAGACACTAGGGGGCCAATTTATTATGTGAAACCCCTTCTGTTAACATATTACCCGTAATAAAGCTCCCAATGCTGTGTGTGGGTGTTGTGTTTTGTTTTTTAAATACAAATGCACATGAAAGACTGGGCAGGTAAGAGGCCATTGCAGTTCTTGGATATGTGTGGATTACTCAAAGGGTGTGGGCTGTGGGAATGCAGAAAGATACCTAGCAGGTCCAGGAACTATATGGATCCAGTGGCTACACAACCAGCCTAAGGATGGCAGGGCATGCCAGAAGATTGAGCAACAATGGTAGATCTGCTGAAAGGATGCTCTGGGTCTCACTGGAATTGGAGAGGACTCTAGTTTGCCCTACTGCTAGTCTCACATATTAAGCCAGTTTTCAGAAGTAATGAGAATCTCTCTGAAAGAGGATGTGTTTATAAAAATAAATAATTAAAACAAAAAACTGTCATATCTTACCCCAGCTACAGTTAAAGAATCAGAAAACTTCTTAGATAAAGACAACACTTCATTACACATGGCACTTGTTAAACTGGTTTAAAAAAAGAAAAGAGACAAATGTTAAAACTATCTCTTGCTTCATCTCAGAATTCAAAAAACAGACTTCTTTCAAAAATCAAAGTTCTGCAGATAATCTTGTTTCTAGTCAATTACATTTTCTCTTAAAGTGTCCTGGGGGATATTGCTCACCCCAGCATGACAGAGAGGCTTTATGCTTTGGATTCGAAAAATCCTCACTGGCTACAGCTGGAGATGGGATACCAGACTAGATCAAATATTGGTTTGTTTTAATATGGCACCAGCTAGAAAGAATGCAATGGTTTTTTTCCTCTCCAAAGCAGTAGAGTGTATTAATAGAGGAAGCACTGTCTAGTGGTTATAGCATGGGATTGTGAATGCATAGATTTGATTCTAGTGTCAGCTCTGTCACTGACTTGCTGTAAAACTGTAATTCATTTGGGGCACAATCTTGCAAGAAGCAGAACATTCTGGCTCTAATACAGCACAGTTTAAACAAGAACTGAATTTTAAATAAAAGTATACCCACTGACTTTAATGGGAAAAGTACTTAAATTTAAGCATGTGCTTAAGTACTCTGCAGAATCAGAATGCTTACCACCTTATGGAGGGGTTAATCCAAAGCCCACTGAAATAAGTGGGAGTTTTTGTACTGCCTTCACTGGGTTTTGGATTGGATCTTTAGGTCCCAGTTTTGAAGGTGGGACTCTTGAAGTTAGGTACCCACTAGAGATATAAAAATCAGTGTTTTCAGGTAAACATGTAATCGCTGAAAATTTCAGCAGTTACACATTTACACACTGAGGGGAGGAGATGGCTTTCTGGGAACTGGTGCAAGTGGGAAGCCGACTTTTAAGCTGGCCCCCCATGTGTACTGGCTCCTGCAGAGCTGTCTGCCCCCCCTGCAGTGCTGCCTCTGTATCAGAGGCTGCAGAATGCGGAGTAGGGCAGGGGGAGCTGGTGCATGTCAGGGCCGGCCCACAACATTTTGGCACCTGAGGCGGGGAGCTCAACTGATGCTCCTATGTCCCCTTGCTTGGGCCAAAACTCTGAAAGGTCTCAATTCTCTGGGTTCTAGTGGCACCCCCCCACAGTCTGGCACCTGAGGTGACTGCCTCAGTTCACCTCATGGTAAGGCCAGCCCTGGAGTTGGTGCACAAGGGGAGCTGGCTTTTAAGCACCAGCTTCCAGGAAGCCACCTGCCCACCCTGCACCACTGCCTCTGATACAGAGGCAGCCATGTGGGGCGGGTGGGGGGAGGTAGGGGTTGGTGCTCACAGGGAGCCAGCTTCTAAGCTTAAAAAGTTGGCTCTCTGCAAGCACTTGCTCCTGCAGACCCCCCCTCCCCCCCACGTGCTGTGACTTAAAAGCCAGGTCCCCACACACTCTGGCTCCCCATGTTCCCTGCCCCCCACATTGCTGCCTCTGATACAGCATGGGGAGGGGGCCTTGTGTGTAACCGCAAAGGTGAATTGATTAGCCCAGGCTCATCGGTTAACCATTTACATGTTTACAATGTCACATCCCTAGTGCCCCACCCCTGTATGTTGGCAATAAATTGGTGATGAATATCACATAACTGCTTAGAAATATGGATAGATTTTGTGCTCTTTTGGCAGAGTACACACAATGAGGCCCTATTACTTATTACAAAAGCAAATTCTACACACGCTGGTATGCTATCTTTGGTACTACAGGTGAAAAGTGCACCTAATTGAGTGTGCACATTTCATCACAAATATCAATCTGTGCATTTGTTGTGATTTTTTATAAAATATATATGATGTGCATGTCAGCAAATCACAGTCTGTGATTTGATTGTTTTTGAAAATAAAGTGGCAGGAACTCAGTCCTATTTGTTGACATGGGCTCAATAGAACCGTGAATGTTACGCAAGCTCTTACGACAAAAATAAGAAATTTAAAAATATATATTCACTTTGTCATAACTTTTGCTTGATCCTGGGCTGTCTTTTCCACTTCTTGCCCATGAAGAATCAATTCTGCTACTTTATGAAGCTGTTCGATACAACGAGCTGTTACCTCAGCAAGGCTTTCAATAGACAGCATGTAGATTTCCTTAAATGAAACAAAGAGACAGTACAATAATTTCTATAGACTGAGTAAGAGACTTTGTAAACTAGGGTAGAGTACAAATTGAGAGATACCAGTGCATACATAGCTAAGGAATATCAGCTGTTATCCATCCTTGAGGAAAAATAAATCTCTACAGATGACAAACAAAGTAAGACCCACAGGCTTGATCATCTCCAAGAAATGAAAAAGCAAAACTAACATTCATTTCAATGGGAACAGGATTAAGCCCTGGGAATTTCTATGGTGGAAATTTTGGTTCTGAGGCTAAAATTGAGTCCTTAACTATCATGGAATTTACACTGATTTTATGGGGTGTTGAGAGGATCATGCCGTTCCCAAAGCATATATCCATAGTGAAAATGAATTATACTCCAAGTCCTGATAAATAATTCATTTTGCTAGCAACAGGGTGACTATACAGAAACTCTTTCTGAACTTTCAGTAATTTGGCAGTATCTGAAAATCTGCAATAACATAATCTATAATATACACAATGCCTCTCCGTTTCCTACATTTTAAAGTGTTTAAAATGTTTTAAAGGAACATAATAGATTTTTATTAGCGATCATTAAAAAATATAACTTAACATTGTCATAATTTCAATTAAGAAATTTTACCTTATATCAACAGAAAGCAATAGCATCAACGGGCATATTTAGATTTACAGAAGACCTTTCATAAAAAAAATTGTAACCTTTTGGTTTGTCTAGTAAATAATATTGATACATTGTCCATCTAGTATTTTAAATACCCACAAGTATCAATATAAGTTGATCCTTTTTTTCATTGATTGACATATGAAGAAAGAGCCACTGCCAAATTTTGAGACATGACTTTAAGTATGAGACATCGCTAATGACAAAGCACCATAGGATTTTCCCATCTCCCTAAACTGAACCTTTTGTTTAAGAGGTATATTTAAGGCTTTTAATTTTTTTTTAAAGTTGAAGAAGTTGCTATTGTCAGAGGGCCTGATCCTGTTGACAATTACACATGGGAACAATCTAATAGTGAAAAATACTTAAGTAAGGTTTGCAGAATGAGACTTATATTTAAGAAATGTCACTTTCCAGGACTATTTTACCTCCACAGTTCTGTTTCTCTTTTCTTTTTCTGTTTTATCATCATCACCATCATCTTTTCTTCCTTGTTCAGTCTTTTCTTCAGCCTCTATTTTAGTTTCTTCTTCTGACTTCTCTTCCAACTCTAGTGATGTAGAGAACTTGGTTTCTTCCAGCCAGTCATGAGCTTTTTTCCTTGCCTGCCAAACATCATCCACAAAAAACCCTTATTGTACAAGTGTGGAAAATCAAATAATATTGCTGATACACAAGTTTACAATACATTTTTTTATTTAGTTTTATTGTTCTTATTTATATTGGGCATATGAATGGAGTTTACAGAAATGTTTATTTCAAGTAAGAAAACTCAAATATATAAGAGAAAAGCTTTATGTCCGCTGAAGCATTGCTCACCGATGGGCCATATATTGAACTATATTATACTGCCTTTAATCTTCATATAGAGCTATCATTAAGATAAAGATTACTGAAACATCAGCTTTATGCAGAATTATCAAAGAAATAAAAGAAAATGTAGATCTGAGTGAAAAAGTAAAGCAGAAATTTTACAAAGAAAAAAATAAGGAAATTCTTTGAATAAACTAAAACAAGTCAAAATTAATAAAGGAAATTAGAGAGAAAACAATTGAATTTTGAACTGCAGATAACTGGATCAAAGTTGAAACAGTATGAATGATGCCTTTCCAGCTAACTAATGTGACATTTACCTTTTTTTTTTTTTTTTTAAAGTGCCAAGGCTAATTACAAATGACAACATTTTGTTTCAACCTTAGAATGTTTGGGGTCTTCCCCACAGAGAAATGAACATGACAAATGCTAACTTTAATTCTGAAGTTGACCTTAGTCACTGGTCAGTAATGCTATGATGACACCACAATGAAAAATTCAAGCCTTGACATGCCAGCTGACTCAGACTTGAGCTAAGGTGCTGTTTAATTACAAGATATACGTTTAGTCCTTGGCTGGAACCTGTGATCCAGGACTCTGCCAGGAGGAAACGTCTCAGAGCTTGGGGTGCAGTGCTCTCAAAATAGTGGGGAAGCCAGTGCTCTGAAGTGGTGTCCTAGGTTGGAGATCAGGCACTGAAGCTCAGGGAGTAAGTGGCCTTTAGAGCCCAAGCTGAAAATTCAAAGAGCTGTCTACACAAGTACTTTGAGAGTGCTAGTACGAGCCCGGCTAGTCTGAGTCTGCTGACTTGCTACAAACAGTGTAAACAAACAGGGGTGCCTGACAGACTTGCCAGGCCCCTGGAAAAGGTGGGAGGGGTGTGGCTCTGTGTTCTTTAAAGGGGCGGAGCCTCAGGCAGAAGGGGTAGGGCGTAGGCCTCCAGCCCTCAATACTGTCTGAAGTGCGCCATGCTGCCCCTCCACAGGCAGCCTAAGAACCGCCCACAGTGTGCCTTGTGGCACCGTGGTGGTGATATAAAGGGCTCAGGTCTCTGGGGCAGCAGTAGTAGAGGTAGGTTCTGTTACTTTCACCAACCTTATTAAGTTTGTCAGGAGTGGCAGCAATATGCAATTCAAATAACAGCTCAGTAAGCATGCTAACAAACTCTTCTCCCATGTCGGCTGCAAAAGGAAATAAGATGATTTCTGTAAGAATTATGTTATTGTTGTAGCAGTCAAAATCAAATCAGAAAGATCACATCCCTACACATTTCTAGCAATATAGAGCCTGCATTGGTTAGACCAACAAAATGCATTTGTCTCCAGTATTTGTTCCATCAGAAGAAAAAAGGGAGAAGGCAGAGACAAGAACTAGATGTATATTTTTAAGGACAGGTTCAACAATCACCTGTAAGTGATAGCCTAGATATACTTAGTGCTGCCTTAGCATGGAAGGATAGACTAGCTGACCTGTGAAGTCCCTTAGGGCACATCTACACAGCAGGGCTAAAGAGGAAATAAGCAACGCCACTTGAGCAACGTCAATTGCATAGCTTACGTTGAAATAGCTTATTTCAGCTTTTGGCTCTGTCTACACAGCAGGAAGTCTGAGTTAGAGCATTCTTCCTCCGACTTCCCTTACTCTTTGTAAAATGAGGGTTACAGGAGTCAGAGTAAGAAGTCCTCAAGCTCAACATTATTTCAACATTATGTCAAAATAACTGCTTGCTGTGTAGACGTGGACTGTTATTTCAGAATAACATCAGTTATTCTGAAATAACGCTGTTGTGTAGACATAGCCTTACAGCCCTTCATTTCTATGATTCTGTATAAGTTGTATGTCTTGGCTTAACTCCCCAGAATGGTAGTAGGTCAACAGAATTATTAGGGAAGAACACAGAGTGAATCCCTCAAGATTACAACAAGGAAACTAACCCTCTAAACACTTTATCTGAAGGTAGAGAAATGTTTTTCCTCCAGCAAAAATTCTTATCTTTTGTATATGTAAAATACAGATAAAGGATACCATAGCTCAATGAAATACGGTGATCTTGTCTACAATGGGGAAACAAGGTGTCTTTAGCAAGACAGCTAGCCAATATGTATTAGTTAACATGTTTTAGGTACTTCTGAGAACTTACCCAGGGTTTAGCATGTTCAAAAACATCTTCTCTAGAAGTTTGTCTTCAATGGGGAGAAAACGAGTTAAATGCCACTGAAGACAAGGCAGTCGTAGTTTTAACACAAGTTAGTGAGTTGAGTTAAAGACTATAGGGGAATCTGGGATTCAACTTTACTTGTTAACTAGTGATAAAACTACAACTGCCTCCTTGACTTTGCTAGGAGCTATCTAACTCAAGTTAAGAACACACTTCTTATGTTCAGTGAAGCTATGTGCTGTGTTTGACCATTACTAGCTAACTTTTACCAAATAACACTGACTGTTCACATGAGATCCTCAGTGAAAAACATGTTAATTAATACTTAGCACACCTCACTTTCCCATTATAGATAAGAACTATGAAATGGCAATATGCTGAAGAGCCCTAAACAAATCATTTCAGATAAATAAATAAAGAAAAAAGACAAAGAATCTGTTCTGGGAAGGACACACATTAGTGCAACCTGGAAAGCTACATTTGGTTTTGTAAGTAAGAACAGAAGAATGAGCCACAGTAAGCGGAGAATAGAAACCTAGCTTAAATCATATAGCCATTGCAAATGAGGGCTGCCTGAATTAGAACCCTGCAGCAGTTAATAAAACTGTGTTCTGCCAGGGGAACAAACATTTACATCATTAGCAGAATTAAATTTAAAGATGCTGCATTATATTTATGTAAAAATGACATATTATTGCTCTTTATAGACCTAACTGTATTTTTTAAAGTTGTATGGGGCTTTATGCATTGACTGCACTCAAAAAAAGACACTTAGGAATGCACGTGTTAAATTCAGTGAAAGGTCTCATGGGGTCTCCTAAGGGTCATGAGAAACCCCTTCCCCAACTCCCCTGGATTTTACACCCTTCCTGAAGACCCCACATTTTATTCTGTCTGGTAAAAGGTAAGTAGGACTCGTCTTAGGCATCCCAAGGACGTTGTCTAAAGGAGATATTACAGGGCAACTTAAGGGATGTGCACAGTTTTTACAATGCTCCATGTACAGCCAATCACAAGGGAAAGGCACTGAAACCTAAGTGTCTCCTATGATTGTGCTGATGCCAGCCCAGCCCTCACGGAAAAGCCCTATAGAAAATCAGGCCTGAACTCAGGAATTTCTGGAGGGCTGGAGGGGGCTTGTTTGTAAATGTGGCCCATAAGGGTGTGAATGAACCCCCCATGGCCCCCAAGTGAGCAGAGAAATCAACCCCAGCCTTCCCCTGGCCAGTGAGAGCATGGGGGAGGGAGGCTCGGGCAGTGTGCTGCTCCTGCCTTCCCCTGGCTGGCCAGCGTGTGCTTACTTGGGGGATCATGGAGGGTGCTTTTGCACCCTTCACACACCCCTGCATATGGGCCTGAAAACTATAATTTATCCACACCGTTTTTGAACATCTTATCATCGGCGATCACTCATTGCTGAGTATGATCATCTTCCGTGGGAGTTATGGACTCTCAGGTGGCTAATAAGGCCGATCCTTGAACCACCAGTTCTATTAAAATGAGGACAGATGTTTCCGTGTACAGCAGGAAGCTGTTGACCATGACTAGAAGCCAGTCTCCCCTTCCTCCTGCACCTTTTCTCCTCTTCAGCTTGTTGGCAAGCAAATTCAAAATGCAGAGAGCCATTCCATAAGACTAATCTCCATTTTGAGCGATCCTGGGTGAGTGTCTTCCAAGTGTCTATGTCAATGTTGCACTTTCTTTAAGTTATTCTTTAGCAAGTCCTTATAATGCTTCTGTTGTCCTCCCACATTATGGTATGCTTCTTTCAGCTGAGAAAACAGGACCTGTTTTGGGAGGTGATGGTCTGACATCTGAACAATGTGACCAGTTCGGCAAAGTTGCTGACTGATTATCATTGTCTCAATACTGGTGGTCTTTGCCTCTTCTAGAACACTGATGTTAGTGCACATGTCTTCCCATATGATCTTCAAGATCTTGTGGAGGCAGCGTTGGTGACACCTCTCAAGGACTTTCAAGTGATGTCTGACACCTGGATCAAGTGATCCAGGTGTCAGAGCCACACAATAGTGTTGGGAGAATGATGGCTTGATAGACAAGAAGTTTGGTGTCTGTTCAAATTTCATGATCTTCAAAAACCCTGTGCTGTAAACGAGCAAAGGCTGCACTAGCACAGCTCAGATGATGCTGGATTTCCACATGTCACACAAATGTATACCCTGGCTATTGTATATAATTCTATAGGATAGTTTTAAAAGTTTTTAAGGACTGATCCAAACCCCACTGAAGTCTGTGAAAAGACTCCCTTTCAGCTCAGCGGGCTTTGGAGCAGGCCTATAAAAAGGATTACACACACTATGAATTTCTATTAGGTGTTACAGTAATTTCCACAGCCGCCTATTGATTTAATCGCTCTTAAATTATATAGGACTTTCCCATAAGGGTTTATCTTGATCATCATTTCATAAAGTTTAAGGCCAGAAGGGATCATTAATCTTATGTCCAGTATATCACAGGCCATTAATTTCATTCGGTTACCCTCATATTGAGCACAATAACTAGGGTTAGATGAAAGTATTTCAGCCCTCAGGAGACTGAATTACAGCAAAAAAATCTAACTCAGTTACTAAGTTTTCTAGCTGAGCAGCAAAACATTGGGATGCATAAGCCAAATGGCTGGCAACTTTTGTCCCCAAGAGAATGAACACAGCTGCCTGAAAGCATGTTCCAAATATCTAAAAAGAAAATGGGTCTGCTATCCATTTCTCAAAGGCCAGATTTTTCTCTCCATCTGCTTTAATAACTCTGTTTAAGGCCAGATGTTACACATTTAAATATATTTTTATAGTCTACTTCAGCCTCTTGTATGAAAATAAAATGGACATATCATCTAAAGGAGGACACAATCACTAAGTGAAATTATTTGCAATTAGTCAATAAAAATGCAAGTTGACATAGTCCCCTTGTTTGTAAATATCTGTGGACAGACACCATTATGATGGGTAAAAATATGAAATTGTGGGAATTTCTGCTTAGGCACTAGGGGTAACATTTGCCATTGTGCAGGGGGAGAGGACAAATCCTGTCCACCACTAGCAGGCTGATCACAAATGGATATGCAATGCACTGTATTATAAAATGGATCAGGGGACTTAAGTGGTGCATTGTAATTGCCCTGGCCTTCAGCACTGAGGTGAAGGTTCCCGATGTGCACTTACTGTGGTTAAAGGAAATGATTCATCTTGAACAGCAGTTAATTTTACTACAGGCTAAAATAACTGTTGCACTTTCTGAAGACCATTCCTTGCTGCACGCTGCATTGAACGCGTCTGTGGTTATTACTTCCTCTGTCACAAGGGAGGATGTGTTTTCATTTTCTAACTGATCTGCTTTTGCAGAGCAAAATCTACAAAATCTTTTCTGCTTCAGACTTTATCTTCAAGGAGCTCTATGTTGTTTGTGCTCAGCCTATCTAAAAGATTGCTTAGAGCTTGAGAAGGTGGGTGTTGGTTGATAACTCTCTTCCTGAGACATAATGGAACTTTTCACCTTAGCAGTAAAGCTTACCTGTGCTGAAGTTAGAGTATTCTTGAAAGCTAGACCCAGGCTGTGGAATGAATTCCCCAGGCATTAAAGACTATCACAGAACTCACCACTTTCCACTCCAACTGCAAGCCATTTTTCTTTGACCTGCTCTCTCAAGTCAAAGAAATATAAACTCAAAACAGTGTTTACATTTAAAAAACAACAACCTACCAAGTTAAAACACTACACTGCACACACAGTTTTCCCTCGAGGAGAGGATGAAAGGACAAACCACATGAGACAAATGTTAGTCCCTTTGTTTAATAAATTAATGGAAGGTGCTTGGAGACTGCAGCGATGAGGGCAATATGTAGAGTAGAACAGAAGTTGCTGCTACCCCAACTGGTGTAAACAATGAAATATCTCTAGACACTTCTTTTAAATAAGGTTTTATTTCAGTTACTCTTAATTTCAGATGCTTGGTCACACATCACTCAGTATTTTGCAAAATGTAGAGTCCTATGGCATGCATCCCTGAAATAGGAGAAGACCCTGATGTGTAAAACATGATCTTCTAAGTTATTGAGGACAGAGTCCATTTCCACTGATTTCAAGACCTCAATTCAAAATGTACAACCCAGGAGGAGAGGGGAACTATGGTGGCTTTAAGCCACCTATGTAGCCTTCTTGATCCTGCAGAGCCCTCTGACATAATTTAGGCAGCTCTACGGGTTTCTCTAAGTTATGGAAACCTCCCTAGGTCATCCTTTGGACCACAGCATGGTCTGCAATCCCTATGGTGCTATACATGGCAGCCTGGCCTGTGACACACCCTTTTAGCGCCCTGCATGCCCCCTAAATCAGGACTTGCAAAGAGAATCCTTGGAGGCAGCCCTATGGCTTTCTTCAACAGTGCCTGAGCAAGGAGAATCCTTTCCCAGCAAGAATTAGAGATTTTAGCACCTGTAGCCCTTTTTCCTGTGTAAAGGTGCGGGAGCAGGGGGTACTAGATACAGCCATTATGGTACAAAGTTACTGCTGAGCTCCCAAAAATGTTCTGCCGATTGTACATATACAGTTTAATAAGCAGAGTCAATAAATCAGAAGGTCAATCAACTGAATTTGAAATGAAAATCTAACCCAAGCTTCCCTAGTCTCTACTGTATTTGCTTCTTTTGAAGAATGTTAGGGTATTATAGAGAAATTCACTCCAAATTATCTGACTGTTGTCAATTCTCAGTTCATTAAAGCATGCTAGTTTCGTTAAAGATTTTTTAAATTAAACATATAGATTTAATAGTTATCACATTGAATACTTCAATGTTTTTAATTACCTTTTTTCTCTTGATCCTCTTCATCGTTTGATTCCTTTGGAATGAAGATCTCTTTAATAGAAATTAAGTCATTTTTCACAGTTTCCAACTCTTCTCCATTAAGTGACATTAAAAATGACTGAATCTGAAAAAGAAAATGACAGCGGTCATTATGAGCCTAAATTAGCCCTCTCTTTACTGAAATTATGAATTCTGATCTTGACCCCCTATGTGTGTTTAGCAGTAGACAAGAACTACCATTAGAAGATCAGGTCCTTTATATACCTTATCTAGGGATTAATTATTAGTCATCAACTTGGCATCAGAGTTTCTTACAAATATCACACAAAGATCATATAAGATCTTCAGGCTGCCTCTTGATCCCAAAGGAAAAAACATAACAATGTTTTTTTGGAAAAAAACATAAAAATGTTTTAAGTATTTTGGGAAGGTTCTGGTGAACACCATGGGTAGGAAGAGCATAGGGGAAGACTTGCTATCAGTCTGAAAAGCTGTCACAGGGAATTCCAGAGAAGCATCCCTGGACCTTGCTACCACAAGGCTTACCCACATTACTGATAGTCCAATTTTTCTCATGGCAGATCATCATGCCTGAGAAGTCTGGCTCCAGTCCACTGAAAGTTTTGAAAATTAAGGCTATGGACTTAGTGGATGACTGTTAGTAGTCTGCTCTCCTCGCAAGCATCCCATCAAGTTCCCATAAATTGTTTTTGGTGGACATTCACCAGTCTGTTACCTGCTTCAACTAGGAATCTCCTGGCAAAGTCCCCAAACTGCTGTCAGTTTCCCCCTTGTGTGGGCTGCTAAATCTACAGCTGATACCCAAGCACTGAACATTCTTGATTACAAGAGAGACTTCATTTCATTGTAGAGAAGTCTGTGAGCTCTGGTTAACATGCATATAAATGACTCAAGCTAAGTTTTGACTATGATGAATGTGAAGGTGTTTGTTTTTATCAAATCTGACTATGATTTTTGTAGAAATAGTTTCAAACACAATAACAATACGGAGAGTAGGTGTCAAAGTGCTATTGAAAAGGGCCTGCAGTTATTTATGCTGGAAAAAGAGGAGGCTGCAGCGAGACCCTTTTAAGAAAGCAGGACCATTTATGTTTAAGAGACACTATTCCTTATACTTTTATTTTTTGCGAGGAAAGGGAGAGATGGCCTTTAAAAGAAAAAGGTAGAGGAAGATACATTAAGAAATGTATTTGGAAAAATGGTGCAATGTATAAATTCCACCACTGAGTATTCAACCAGGCTTTTCTGAACAGCTGCACAGCAGAATCAATAAATTGACTGTTGAACGCTAGATGTCACAAAGAACTTATTAATCAAAGCATGTGTCTCAAAGTAATCTCACAGAGTGTGTCTAAACAGCAATTAAGCCTGGATCTGAGTCTGGACCCAAAGCAACCCCCTTTTTGCCTCCACGCTGCAAATGTGCTAATCTAAAGCTCAGACTCAGGGTCTCAGGACAAGGCAGAGCTGTAGGGAATGAACCTGAGTTAAGCCTGGTCTGAGGTCTAGTTCTTTCCTGTGTGCCCATGGCCTCAATTTGACTCAGGATACTGAGAGTCTTCCAGAGGTATCCTGCAGTTCCTGGAGGCAGAATAACAGTGTTGCAGGCAGCTAGCACAGTGGTCCCTCAGTGCTATTACAGCCTGGCTGAGCCCATTCCCCATTCCTGCATCCTTCTATGATGGCAGAAGCTCTGGCTCGTACTTCTCCTCACCGCCACATGGAGCTTGCCCAGACTAGGGAGCAAAGTTGACAGGTGGTATGTGGCTCCTGGCCTCCTAGCTGGGGATCTTTTCCCCTCCTGCCATGGTGAGCCAGGAACTCTCACACTCCACCAGCAGCCAGGCTGGGGAGTGAATGTTTTAAAACAGTGTTTCTCAACTTTTTTTTTATAAAGTACCCCTTTTTCAAAAAAAAAAAAAAAAAAAAAAATTATAAGTACCCCCAGTACCTACAGTTTTCAGACACAACAAACCATTGCAACACATTTGTTTAAACAATTTAATCATAGCCGGGCAGGCAATGAAATTTTTGGGTGTAAAAAGTACAAAAATAATAAAGCGCTGTAAAACTGAAACCAAAAATTCAGTTTTCTCCAAATTTCAGTTGTGTTGACGTACCCCCCCCCGACTTCTCTTGAGTACCCCTGAGGGTACTCGTACCACTGGTTGTGAAACACTGTTTTAAGAGATGGGAACTCTGGGAAGACAGCAATGATCCCCCAGCTGGGTCATGCAGGCAGGGGCTGCACATGCAGAATGGACACCACACCTTAGGCAGAATGGAGCAGGGAAGGAAGCAGCTACTTCTGGATCCCCTGGGTGGATTGCCAAGAGTTCAAGAATTTGATTATTAAGCAGATCAGTGTACAGCCCACACGGACATTTGTAAATCTGTCTCTGTGTTCCACTCATATCTGCATAAATGAAGTAGTACCCCCCTTTGTCATTTATGTACTTGTGCTCCTTGAGAAGGGCCAACTATGAGCCTCAGTACTATCAATAGCACAACAACTGTTAGGAAACAGGATGGACAGTAGGGTTTTCCCACAATACACCATGCTCCTTGGGATAGAGCACTAACATGAGGAAGAGGGCACTAGGCACTCTGGGATATGGTTACTTTTGATTCAGGTGAGTGCACTGCAGTGTGGATGTCTAAGTTCTAGGTTTGAGCATGGGTCAGAAAATTCTTAACTAAGGCTAAAATATAATGGAGATGCCTCTAGTCCAGGTTTCCCTGACACAGGTCAGCTGACTCAAGTCCCAGTTACTCTAGGTTACATTGCTGTGTAAACACCACCACAGAGACTACCTACAACTCTGTTTATATTTTGGGCTAGTCAACCACAGAATAACAACACAATGCAAAATAGAATAGTTGAAAGTTAAATAAATAATCTAGAATGCATTTTATTTTATTAACCTCTCAATGTAGCTGGTGCAAGGTTCCTTAACACTTTTAACGAAAACAAAACATTTGAGTCTTCTGGTAAAACTTGAAAGAGCATTAGCAGTTTTAACACACTGTCTTAACAACTAGAACTTTCAATGACAGACTTTCTTGCTTTCTTTGTGCTAAATCCTGGTCCCACTGAAGTCATGGGGAAAACCCTCACTGACTTCATGAGACAAGAGACCGAATCAATCCCCATGAAGTCAATGAAAAACCTCTTATTGACTTTAATGCGACTTGTTTGGGAAGATTAATATTTATAAGAAGTATTTCAGTAAACCTTATGTTTATGATTTATGCAGCTTGTATATAGTACCTTGGCTTCACTTTCATTTGACAGAATTTCCAGTGCTTCAAGATGAGATAAACCCTGGAACTCATCAAAAAGTAGCCCATAATGCGCTGTCCTTTCAACTGTAACTTGCTGAGCCAATCTCTGCTTCTCTTTCTCTTTAGCTTCTAGCAATAGCTGCAAAAATATATATCATTCCTGTTGGTTTATTGACAGCACTTCAGATTTGATAGTTTTTATGAGACTCAGCCTCATATCTTCTAGGCAGTAATGATAAAATTTGGGACTATATCACACCTGCAGAGCTGAAATTTTGGTCAGCCTGAGAAACGCCTCATAATTTCTTTGATAAATCTCTCTAATAAAATATTTAAGTAGTCTTCTATATGCGGTTTTCCCTATGGTAATTATTAACTGTTTTAAAAACCAACAACAAATACCATTGCTTACATCCTCAAATGCAGTGTTGGCTACTGGTAATGCCTTATAAATTTGCAAAGGAAGAACAATTATAAAGTCTTACTTTAACCAGTGCCCAATACAAGTCCCATACATAGAACATAATCGCTACAGAATGCTGTTTCCAGAGTTCCTACCCATATAAAGTATTTTCAACATATAGTGAAAGCTGTTGTAAACGACCTTTAGACCCACAAATATTTGTTTATGGAACAGTTTTGTAATAAAAGTGTGATAGGAATGTACTCCATGCACATTTGGGGATATTATGGAGTAATCTCATAATACAGAAGGTTGCCTAAGAAATAATGACCTCTTGTACACATTTTCTACTATATTTATGAATTAAATTTCACCCTATCCAAAGCCTATGCCCCCACCATTTTATGCTTAACTGGACTTTGGCCTTCTGTCCCTCTGCACAAGAATGAAATATCTAGTTCTACTACGTTTACACTATATCCTATTTCAGTTAGGTATAATATGGCATTCAGGTATTCATTAGAAATACAAGGTGTATTGCATCAGATGTTCAAAGAAGCCACATTTTCAATACTGCAGACAAATTCCTATCTAAATTTTGCACCACAAATTAGATAAAAAGGAACCATTGTGCTTTGGTTAAAGTAGTAGACTGGAACACAATAAGAACTGGATTCAGTTATTGACTGCTCCAGACTTTGTGTGAACTTAGGCAATGAATCACTTTATCTTTCTCTGCCTCATTTCCACATCTTTTATTAGCTCCATTTCCTTTCTCTCATCCTTTTCTCCCTTGCTTCCTAAGTAGCCCTGATTTAGGATCACACTTAAGCACATTCTTAATTTTAAGCACATGCTTAAGTGCAGTCCTGAATGGGATGGGACATGCCAACACTTAACTGGCTGTATAAACATATACCCACCATTCCAATTTGCTGATTTCATGTCGATGCATATTTTTAAGAAGACACAACTGAAGTCCAGTGTTTGAAATTTTGGTTCTTACAATCTAGAATACCTTCTTCAGATCGTAACTTTCCAGTCAGATCAAATTTTGAGTCTATATAATTTGAGAGAGTCCCCTTTATTACCAGAGCTGTAATATTATAAAGTCCCATGTGAAGGCACATTGTGAAGTGCCTTGGGCAGTACCAGAAATACATTACCCAAAATTAAGCTCTGATCTTGCAATTAGATCCACTTAGAAACCTCAACTGCAGGAGTGGGGCTATATATATTTCTGGTTTAGCAGTAATGGCCATTTGGAGCTCAAGTAGATAGGTAAAGTGTACAATTATGTATTTGCTTATCATGGGTTACTTTGCTTTTCATCTGCTCTCACGGTATCAATCTGTTTCTGCTTTACAGTAGTAGATGTTAAAAATGAAAAATCTTACTGAGAGAATCTCACTGCAATATTACATTCTCCAAACAGGAAAATACTGTGGTAATATAAAGGTTTCCTTTTAATGTCTACTGCTATCGGATTTCCCTTAACCTAACTACACACAGGTTTTATGCTATCTATATCAATCTGTGTCTATTAGCACCTCACAACCCTATGTTGCAGATTGATGAAATTCTCCTGCAGTTAGTAAAAATAATAAGCAGCAACGGAACAACTGCTCATTCTGAAGGAAAGCACTACCACTATGTATGCATTGATGTGAATACAGTTATAATTATTAAGAGTATAATGTTTATCACCAGACAGAGTATCTTATGACAATCAGTAATTGCATATCCTTGCTTATATGTAAGAGTTAATTTTACAAAACACATTATTTTGCAGTCCTGGAGAGAACAAAGAGAAGCTGACATAATGCATAATTTTTATTTGCATAGGTCTAATTAACCCTACTACTGATGCAAATGAAATTCTGATTCTGTTGCCTGCAGCTGCACTAACAAAGCTGATTTTCAAGCAATATCCAACCTGAGATAAGGAAACTGTTCTTTCCATCAGTATTTTGGTTCTCTTGAATCCAGGATCACTTTCTGCCAGGACATTCATAGTTTTCTTGCCGATAAATTCCAAAGCATCTAAACCACCAGTCAAGACACTTTTTCCCTGAACATAAGACAATGCAGTGTGGTTATTTTCTTTACACTTTATGTTAATAAGAACCTGTAAAAATATTGATTCTGTTGATGCTGTCTTTGAATGTTTAACTCCTCAAAGTGTCTCCACATTTATTAATAATAATAGGCATTTTTATGGTTTCATTAATTATCTCACTTTGCTTTGAATCCATTTCCAGAAGAAAAAGTCCTATACAAAGGCTTTATAATTAACTTATTTTGAATGATATTAAATAGCTTGACGTCAGCAGGAAATATGTGCAACAGCAATTCTCTTAATAAATTAAATAATAATCAGAAATTATACATGGATGGTTCATCTTTTCCTTTAAATGGTATGCAGTGTGTCAGTGCAAATCTTAGCTACAAACAGTTCCTCTGAAGTTAAGGTCCCTTATGAAAAGAGCTCACCTAACTTGTGTAACTGCTTTTTTTTTCATTTGATAGCCTCAGTGAACTGTCATATGAAACCATCGCTCCTATTTCCTCTCACCAGCTTTATTCATCTCTCTCACTGGTTCAGCTACATGGAAGAAGTATATACACTGGCTAACTGGTTAGCATAGACTCTACTATGTCTGGCAGCTTCTCAAATGAGGAGATGGACAAGGAAAACTTCACACAGGTCCCAGAAATCAAAACTGCTTCTGATCTCTGTATGAGAACACTGAAGGAAACTTTCTTAAACGAGAGGCAGGAACACCATCAGGAACCTGAACTGCTCTTTTCTTCCTGATACCATTTGTTACTTTGATATGATGGTCTTCCCCATCTACATGGACAACTCTATCTTTCCAGCCCACTCTCCTAATTCTCCCACTTACAGACTGGCTTCCCTATGCAACTGAGGCATTCTCACCGAAAGTCACCACCAGCAAATTCTGGATTGCTACAGCCTCACTGACCCTGGCCTGGTCTATACAATTGCCATAAGTCGACCTAAGCCACAATCCTCTAGTTACATGAATAACATATCTGAAGTTGACATAGCTTATGTCGACTTACTGAGGTGTCTACACTGCTATGTGTCAATGGGACACACTCTCCCACTGACTTCCCTTACTCTTCTTGGGAGGAGGAGTACCTGAGTCGACTGGAGAGTGCTCTGAGATTGATATAGGCAGTCTTCACTAGACTTGTTAAATTGACACCAATCGCAGCAGTGCCGATTTACAGGTAGGCTACGTCTAGACTGGCGCGCTTTTGCGCCAGAGCTATGCAAATGAGGCTCAGCGTTGGAATATCGCCGAGCCTCATTTGCATAGCTAATGAACCGCCATTTTCGCAGAAGAGGCTCTTGCGCAAGGCAGGGCTGTCTACACTGCCCCGTCTTGCGCAAGAAAAACCCTTTATTATTTTCAGGCATAACGGCTTTGCGCAAGGTTTTCTTGCGCAAGAAGGGGCAGTGTAGACAGCCCCGTCTTGCGCAAGAGCCTCTTCCGTGAAAATGGCGGTTCATAGCTATGCAAATGAGGCTCGGCGATATTCCAACGCTGAGCCTCATTTGCAGAGCTCTGGCGCAAAGTACGAATCCAGTAACGTCATGACCAATGCAGCCCTTGGGGAGTGGTCAATGGAAGTCTTCTCATGCTCCCAGAATCTTTGACATTAGTGAAAAGCTATTCATAGTGTGCTTATAATAGCTTGATACTCACTGAAAATTCACACAAAGGAAACCCTGCCAGCTGTTTCTTAGCTGCTGCCTGTATTTTTCTGTAATCCCATGCTAGAGCACCATGCAAAAAAGTTCAAAGGAAAATGACTGTAGTGGCAGCATTTTGTACATACTAAAAGGAAACAAAGCATGATGTGGATAGATATTGTATATGGTAAATGGAAGAAGCAACAGGATTAGGCAAAAGCTGGGATATAGGAGGTGAGGAAAGAAGAGAGTAAAATGCAGTGCTTCAGTTGTGAGCCTGGATGACAAATATTCTGGAGGGAACAATGGTACTAATTGATAAGGGAGGAAAGATAAATAGTTAGGTCAATTTTTGGCATGCTGAATTTGAGAGAGCATCAGGATATCCACAGAGCTATATTAGAAAGCCAGTTTGAGACTGAACAAAGAGGGATAGGTCAGGCAGAGCTAGAGAAGAAATGAAGTAATTTAGTAAAAGTCTTGAACTAAGCAAATATAAGATTATCTTTTATCTCCCAACAAAAATATATAAAAAAAAACCCTCCTCAAAAAGTTAATGACAAAAGACTTTATTTTAGTAAGAGATACACAGTGCAGCAGCCAGAATTTTTCAAAACCTAAGTCTAGTCCCAAATGTTCACTCTAAGTCTGCAGTATGAGCCAGATATGTGATTCCCAGCTCACATACACATACTTGCACTAACTCAATGAGAGCCAGGGCAAATATAAATAGTAGTGTAGCCATAGTAGCATGGGCAGCAGATGCAGTAGCATGGTTCAATGCCAAGCTGAGTATAAACAGTGGTTCTCAAACTTTTTGACCTGTGGACCACCTGGTTCAATGCAAATCTTTCCGCAGACCAACAGTTGCTAATCGACACACCATTAATTACTTAATTATGCTCGAGCCATTTTGCTAGTGCTGCAGCTAAGGAGAATGATTTAATTTAAATTATTAAACAGATTAAGCATTTTAACTTTCTCATGTTAGTTTATCAAACTTCATTTTAAATAAAGTAAAATATTAATTTATGTCCAACAAAAGAGATTTCAATGTTTTCTTTATTTATGGCAGGGGTTGGGAATCTTTTTTGGGTCACGGATCACTGACCCACACAAAAATCAGTTAGAGACCACAGATGTGAGAATCAAAAAAATTCCTCCAAAAACTGCCAACCCTCACTTATGCAGTCCCCAACTGAGACCCCTCACTCCTCTGGTGCTCCAGCCCCACGGGGTAAGGGGAAGGGACAGGGAGGAAGTTCAGGGCTTCCCATAGGCCAGATATACTTTTCTGGGGTTCTGGAGTTAGTGGATTTTGTGGACCCCCTTAGGCTCTGGGGTGGCGACCAAAATGAGGGGTTCAGTGTGCGAGATGGGAATGCCAGCAAGTGGGATAGGGATGGGGGTGCAGGATCTGGGCAGGAGGGAGTGGGGTGGGGGGCTGCGTGGGAGGTAGGATGCAGAAACAGGCTGGGAGTAAGGTGTCTGGCTGGGGGGAGGGAGCAAGAGTAAGCTAGGGTACAGCGTGTGGCCAGGAGGGAGGGTGCAGAGCAATGGTGGATGCAGGAGCACAGTGGGGGTAGGTGTCTGACCAAGGGAGAGGTGCAGAAGCAAAGGAGGGTGCAGGAAAGGGCTTGGGATAGGAGGGAGTGTGCAGGAGCAAGAGAGGGTGCAGAGTGTGGCCAGGAGGGAGGGTGCAGGAGCAAGGGAGGGTGCAGGAGCAGGCTGGGGGTAGGGTGTCTGACCAGGAGGGACAGTGCAGGGTCAAGGGGGGTGTGTGTGCAGAACCTGGCCAGGAGGGAGGGTGCATGAGCAGGCTGGAGGTAGGGTGTCTGGCCAGAAGGGAGAGTTCCAAAGCAAGAGAGGGTGTAGGGTCTTGGCAGGGGAGGGAGATGAATGAGGGGGATTGAGTTACGGAGTCTGGGCATAAGGGGGACATTTATCTGGCTTCGCGCCCCCATTGCTGCCATTGGCTGGTGGTGTGTAGAGAGCTACTCCCTTGTAAGACTGTGCTACTGGTAGTAGGAATTGCTCCTATAATATATTGCTACCAGAAGTACCACAATCCTACAGGCTATTGTTTCTAAGCAGACAACCAAATGTTTAGAATTGCTACCCGTTTCAGTGCTGGGGGGCTCCTCTGTTGTCCTCTGCACTGGCTTTGTGTTTATGGCAATCCAAACGCTACCTTATCAGCATAGAAAATCCTGAAATTCCAGATAGTTTTTCAAGGTGGTACAAAGCAAGCCAGGGGGTGGGGTGCACTGGGCACAATGCAATACAGAAGCATTTCTCGGTTTACGCCAGTTCTTTGGTGAGGGGTGAAGGTAGGGGACAGAGTCCCCTTGTGACCCCCTATTTCTGGCTGCACCCCCCTGCGACCTCCTGGGGAGACAGGCACCCCTCTCCCCTGGCTTCTGGAGGAGCCCTGCTTTGCATGGCTGCCCTACAGAGCAGCCCTCCCAGCTTCAGAAATGCAGCTGCCTGCACCGCTGAGCAGAAGGCAGGATGGGCAGGTCCCTCAGGGGAAAGGCCTCGGCACTCCTCTGCATGCTTTCCCAGCCCCGCAGTGCGATGGCGCCAGCCCTGCCATTTCTAGGGTTTTCTCCAGCAGCTGGCACAGCACCTCCCCCGGACAGTACCTGGAGGCGGTGGGACTTGCGGGCAGATGCCACAGCACAGCACGCGGAGGCGGATGCCGATTTCCTGGCTAGCGAAGCCAGCTCCCTCTGGGTGAAGCTGGATGCTGGGCTGTGGCGGCGCTAGAGGGCTCCCAGCAGTGGTGCAGCCTGCAGGCTGCTGCTTCCCCACTGGGCACTACCGAGACACTGCCCAGGTAGCACCGGCAGGACCCCGGATGTTCCTGGACCATAGAGTCCAGGTATAAGAAGGTTGGGCCACAGGGCAAGAGCAGGGGAGGAGGGGCATGACTCAGCCAGGAGCCCCATGTTGAGGAAGGGGACACAGCAGGGAGTTCTGGCCCCTGCTGCCGGGTGGTAGTGGGGGGTCGGCAGCAGCTGCACAGTCCCCGCAGCCACGGAGCGTTGGTCCCGGCAGTCATGGAGCCCCGGCAGCCCCACAAGCCATGGCAGCCACAGAGCTCCAGCAGTCCCAGAAGCTGCTGAGCCCCAGCAGGCACAGAGCTCCAGCCTGGGGAGCCATGGCCGGGCAGGCGGCAGCGGGGCTCGACTGGAGTCCTAGATGGGGGTAGCATGGGCTATATTGGGAGGGACCTCCCCTTGTTCCGAAAATTCCCTTGTTCAGAACCAGTCAGGTCCCGAGGTGCCGGACGAGGGAGATCCAACCTGTACTGCCTATGCTACTGCAGCTACATTACTGTTTATCCATACACTAGCTCTCACTGAGCTAGCAGGAAGATTTGCATGCAAGCTGGGAATCACACCCCTAGTTTGCAGTGTAGGTCAAGCCTAACTTGGTTACTATCTTTGATACACTTGAAACTCTGTACTGAGCTCGTTATTTTTGTGTAAAAGTGTCATTGTAGAGCCGTGTTTCAAAAACTGTCACATAACTTCCAAACTCTCATTTTCAAATGCGACTTGCAAATAGAGAGCACAAAGGAGAACTTGAGAAAACAAGACACATCTGAGTTACTCACTGTGTTCTGTACAGCATTGGTGATTGTTGACAGCATCCCACGAGATCCAGATGAAGGAGAAGAGGGTGAAATCCCAGTGGAGCTCTGCTCTGGTGCATCGTCGGAATCTTATAAAATTAAAAAAGAGCAAAGCACATGCATCTTCAACACTGCAAGTCACAAATCACAATTAACTGGATTCTCTGATGAAAATCTTTGAATTTCCTACATTTGACATTTTGTCAAAAAGTTTTGTTTATTTTGTACTGTAGAAACCATTTCATATTTAGCTAGAAGCCATCTTGTATAACAGAAACCATTTCAGCTTTTCTCTCAAGCACGTAGACCAGAGTGAACTTTCTGTCACCCCGTGAGAAGAGGCCTACAGGATGGGCTATTGGTATGTGTTAATTGGTCTGGTTGGGACAGGAGATGTACTCCCTCGTACCTGTCCGCCATCTTGTTGATAAGGCTTTGTTTTTCCAAGTTTAATTGATGATTTCTGTAATTGGATGGCCTGACATCAGACTGTTTGGTTAAAGGTATAAAGATACTAGGATTGATTGTTTTAGCCAGCCTTACTGGGCCTGGCTTTGCTGGGACCACGTTTGGCTCATGCTGTGCTTTCTTAATTAATAAAGCTGTTTGTTAGCTGCCTAAACAGAGAGGAGAGTTTTTGCTTCGACAGTACTAATAACCTACTTACTGATCCCTAGTGTTTTGCTCTCAGTTGTGGCAGGTTGTGCACCTTCTGAAGATATTGAACTTGCATTATGAATTCCTAGAGTGGCTCCTGCTTTTTCCTTTACTGCTGTTAATCCATGACCTGTAATGGTGCAAATACATTTTAGATGCAATTATGCATGATTCTATAATTTGGAAACACTCTCATTACTATTAAACAAGGCAGAATATTAAATGCTTTCAAAATAAAGTAATTAAAAAGCAGGTGAAATCACAAAATATGAAACCTACTACATCTGCTTAACTTATTTTCTAGGTCAGAAAACCCACATAGATTTTCATTTATTCACTACACATTTCAAACTCGAGTCCCATATGTTAATTAAGCAAAACAATGAAAATGAAATAGGCTACAAATGACATAAGATATAGATCATTGTAAACCAAGGATAATGTAGGTATGGCCCAATATCTAAACAAATACTTTGCTTCACTCTTTAATGAGGCTAATGAAGAGCTTAGGGATAATGGTAACAGAACAAATGGGAATAAGGATATGGAGGTAGCTATTACCATATCCGAGGTAAAAGCCAAACTCGAACAGCTTAATGGGAGTAAATCAGGGGGCCCAGATAATCTTCATCCAAGAATATTAAAGGAACTGGCACATGAAATTGCAAGTCCATTAGCAAAAATGTTTAATGAATCTCTAAACTCAGGGGTTGTACCATTTGACTGGAGAATTGCTAATACAGTTCCTATTTTTAAGAAAGGGAAAAAAAGTGACCCTGGTAATTACGGGTCTGTTAGTTTGACATCTGTAGTATGCAAAGTCTTGGAAAAAATTTTGAAGGAGAAAGTATTTAGGAACATTGAGGTTAATGGCAATTGGGACAAATTACAACATGGTTTTACAAAAGGTAGATCGTGTCAAACCAACCTGATCTCCTTCTTTGAGAAAGTAACAGATTTTTTAGATAACGGAAATGCAGTGGATTTAATCTACCTCGATTTCAGTAAGGCATTTGATACAGTACCACATGGGGAATTATTGGTTAAACTTGAAAAGATGGGATCAATATGAAAATTGAGAGGTGGATAAGCAACTGGTTAAAGGGGAGACTACAGAGGGTCATACTGAAAGGTGAACTGTCAGGTTGGAGGGAGGTTACTAGCGGAGTTCCTCAGGGATCAGTTTTGGGACCAATCTTATTTAATCTTTTTATTACTGATCTTGGCACCAAAAGTGGGAGTGTGCTAATAAAGTTTGCGGATGACACAAAGTTGGGAGGTATTGCCAATTCAGTAAAGGATCGGGATATCATACAGGAAGATCTAGATGATCTTGTAAATTGGAGTAATATCAATAGGATGAAATTTAACAGAGAGAAGTGTAAGGTTATGCATTTAGGGATTAATAACAAGAATTTTAGTTATAAGCTGGGGACACATCAGTTGGAAGTGATGGTAGAGGAGAAGGACCTAGGAGTCCTGGTTGATCACAGAATGACTATGAGCCGCCAATGTAACATGGCCGTGAAAAAGGCTAATACGGTCTTGGGATGCATCAAGCGAGGTATTTCCAGTAGAGATAAGGAGGTGTTAGTGCCGTTATACAAGGCATTGGTGAGACCTCATTTGGAATACTGTGTGCAGTTCTGGTCTCCCATGTTTAAGAAGGATTAATTCAAACTGGAAAAGGTACAAAGAAGGGCCACTAGGATGATCCGAGGAATGGAAAACCTGTCTTATGAAAGGAGACTCAGGGAGCTTGGCTTGTTTACCTTAGCCAAGAGAAGGCTGAGGGGAGACATGATTGCTCTCTTTAAATATATTAGAGGGATAAATACTAGGGAGAGAGAGGAATTATTTAAGCTCAATATCAATGTGGACTCAAGAACAAATGGATATAAGCTGGCTACCAGGAAGTTTAGACTCGAAATTAGACGAAGGTTTCTAACCATTAGAGAAGTGAAGTTCTGGAACAGCCTTCCAAGGGAAGTAGTGGGGGCAAAAGCCCTAGCTGGCTTCAAGATTAAGCTAGATGGGTTTATGAAGGGGATGGTTTGATGGGATAACATGATCTTGGCAACTAATTGACCTTTCACTATCAGTGGTAAATAGGCCAATGGTGGGATAATAGGAGTTACTATAGAGAACTTTTTCCTGGGTGTCTGGCTGGTGAGTCTTGCCCACATGCTCAGGGTTCAGCTGATCGCCATATTTGGGGTCGGGAAGGAATTTTCCTCCAGGGTAGATTGGCAGAGGCCCTGGAGGTTTTTCACCTTCCTCTGTAGCATGGGGCACGGATCACTTGCTGGAGGATTCTCTGTATCTTGGGGTCTTTAAACCATCATTTGAAGACTTCAATATCTGAGATATAGGTGAGAGGCTTATTCTAGGAGTGGGTGGGTAAGATTCTGTGGCCTGCATTGTGCAGGGGGTCAGACTAGATGATCATGGTGGTCCCTTCTGACCTTAAAGTCTATGAGTCTATGTTGCTGTTACAGAGAGAGGTAAATTTAGTGCCCAGTCTTTCAAGGTACTGAGTGCCTTCAGCTCTGGTTAGCTGAAGTGGGAACTGAGTGTGCTCTGAGCCTTCCATGTCTGGGGCTTAAGTGGAATTCATAGGTTTCAAAAGATTGGATGACCATACTGCAAAAGACCAATGGACCATTTAGCCCAGTATCCTGTCTTCCAACATTGGCCTGTGTCAGGTTCTTCAGAGGGAATGAACAGAACAGGACAGTTATTGAGTGAGATATCCGCTGTTATCCAGTTACAGTTTATGGTTGTCAGAAGTTTAGGGAACTTTGGTGTATGGAGCTATATCCCTGATCATCTTAGGGATTGCCCACTGATGGACCTATTCACCATGAATTTATTTAGTTATTTTTTGAACTCTGTTATAGTCTTGGCCTTACTACATCCCCTGACAGTGAGTTCCACAGGTTGACTGTGTGTTGTGTGAAGAAGTACTTCCTTGTGTTTGTTTTAAGCCTACTTCCTATTAATTTCATTGGTTGATCCCCTGATTCGTGAGTTATGTGAAGGGATAAATAACACTTCATTTTTCACTTTCTCCACACTACTCATGATTTTATAGATCTCTATCATATCTTCCCCCCCCCTTAGTCATCTCTTTTCTAAACTAAGCCGTTTTAATCGTCTTAATCTCTCCTCATACGGAAGATGTTCCATAACCCAATCATTTTTGTCACTCTTTTCTATGCCTTTATTTCAATTCTAATACATCTTTTTGAGATGGGGTGACCAAAGCTGCATGCAGTATTCCAGGTGTGGGCATTTCAAGGATTTATGTAGTGGCACTATGACATTTTCTGTCTTATAATCCATCCTGTACTTAATGGTTCCTAACATTCAGTTAGCTTTTTTGACTGAGTAGATGTTTTCATTGAACTATCCATGGTGACTGAGATTTCTTTCTTGAGTGAAAACACCTCATTTAGATCCCATCTCCTTGTATGTATTGTTGAGATTATTTTTTCTAGTGTGTATTACTTTGCATTTATCAACATTGAATTTTATCTGCCATTTTGTTGCCCAGACACCCACTTTTGGGAGATTCTTCTGTAACCCTTCAGAGTCAGTTTTGGACTTAACTATCTTGAGCATTTTAGTATCATCTGTAAAATGTACCACCTGTTTACCCTTCTTCCCAGAACATTAATGAATAAGTTGAAAGGCAAAGAGGCCAGTTCAGATCCTTGGGAGACCCTGCTATTTACCTCACTCCATTGTGAAAACTGACCATTTACTCCTCCTCCTTGTTTCCTATCTTTTAACCAGGAACTGGACCTTTCCTGTTAGCTCTTGATTGCTCACTTTGCCAAAGAGCCTTTGGTATGGGACCTTGTCAAAGGCCAAATATACTATTATCCTCTGGATGGATATAGTATATCCCTTGCCTACTTGCATTTTGACACTCTCAAACAACTGCTTCCTTAATCTTTTCTCCCAACATTTTTGGGGCTGTCAGATTTGTTCTTTAGTGTGTGACTTAAACTGGCATTTTAGGAACAACCTTGAGAGGTGATACAAAGGAGAGTTGAAGATGCTCAGGACCTTACAGAACTAGGCCATGAACACAGAGGCCGGCTTTCCCTTTATGAACATTTGCTCCCTAAACAATCAATCATCCCACTTTTCTGGATTATCTTGGTGCTCTAATATTACCTTTCAAATGATCCCCTGTAATTCTAGCCAACTTTCATTGTTCATGTTACTGGGGCATTTGACCTTTGGACCAGAGGAGCTTTTGCTTAAGATTTTGCCTGGATCAGATGACAGAAAAATTCTTACTGGAGTCAATGGGACCAGGGTAAGGACATTGCTAAGAGCTTCTGAAAATCCTCCCCCATACACCTTTTCGATTTAGGGCTTAAGTATGCATAAGGAGGTGTTAATGATATTTTTTGCACACTTATGCTTCTTTGACACCAGCTAAGTTGTTGTGAGTTAAACAGCTGATGTGAAAACATCAATATAGAAAACAAATCAAAGATTTCCAAAAATATATAACTTAAACACAATTGTAGATATTTATTACTCCCTAATATTGGGAATTGCATGCCTTTTATAAATTAAAAAAAATGAGTCCTTCTTGTGTTATTTTGATTGCTGCAAAAAAGTTCATTTTTAGCTAGAATATATTTATATGCAACTGGGATATAAAATTAGAGAGAAATGCAACAAACCATTTTGACTGAAGGTGGATAGGAAAGAAGTTTGCTGCATGATTCTGTGATTGCCAGATGGATTACTCATGAGATGCTCTATGAATACAATAAGTATAGTCTGTTGACCATAAAATTACATAAAATAACACCACATTGTGAAGAAGCACATTTGAGAGATCACATGCAAGAACAGCAGAGTATCTGGAGGGAAAACAACAAAAGTTCCAAAGCTAAAAGAACACATCAGCAGATTGTGCTATGTGAAATAACTGATTTACTATTTTTTACACGGGATTCTTGCATTTTACATTGAAACAATGAGATTTGACAGGTTTTTATTTGTCACAACAAGATGGTTGAGATGACCTTTTCCCCTTTCTTTCTGTCTCACAAACTGTAGTTGTATGTCAAACTGGGTGGTTAGTTAGGCTAGTAGCAATTAAAGCGTGAGTCACTAGAGTTATTACAGAATGGTGTTCTACTTTATCTTTCCCTAGCCTGCTGCGCATTTAAATTGGCTTAATAAAAATATTATTAGCGTCGGTAAATTCATGATTCATTATTTTTATTGACCAACTTTCTGGGACTCATTTAAGTAATTCTTAATTTGTGTTTGTAAATTAATATAGCTAGATACTCTATGTTGCATTCATTAGCAATTCTATTATTTATATTTTTATAAAAGGGCAATCCAAAGAAATTCCAATAATTTTTTCTACTGAGTCATAACATTTTATTAATCTTCTTTTCAGATTCTTACAAAATATTGCAGATAAACCTATATGCAATTTTAAAAAGTCTTGACTGCACATGATAAGGGTATGCAGGGGGGTTTTAGGTTTGTTTTCCAGTTTCCTTTTCATTTACATAAACAAGATATTTTGTTTTTCTCATATTCTGAAATGCTAACCTGAAACAATCTTTATAGCTTTTCACTATGCTTACATCTTCAAGAAAATGAGCACATATATTTGTTGCTGTATTGATATTTACATTATGAGAATTCAGCATCTGCAGAACTGCACATCTAGCTTTCTTGCACCACAGAACTGAGAGACAATAATTCAGGGAAACGGGATGTGGTTTTGCTGAACTAAGCTCTGAGCTAAGCACCTCTGACTCTAACATACAAAGCCAATGAGCTCAGAGTAGCCCAGCTGGGACAGATGTCATTTGTTGGGGATGTACATGAAAGAGGGAAAGCACAAATGCTGTGGAAATACAAATTGTTTTAGAACATGAGTGTGACAATGATTTATACAACAAATTATTTGTTACTTTAACAACATGGAAATGGGAGGGCTCTCAATGATTTGAGTTTTAGAGATGAAGACTTACTGATTTTGTATTACAGAATGATGTCATATTTATGCTGATACTACAAATACAGTATCTTCTGGCAAAATTAGTCTCTTTCCTGTCCACTTTCTCGCCATTGGTTACCTAACTAAATTTGTAGCTTTTTCCCCACTTCCTTCATCCGTCTCAAAGACAGAGGAACTTTTCTTGGGTGAAAGGAGCATCTTACAGTACTCTTGTAATTCTGGAGAAAAACTTTGCCTAGGGTACAACAAGTAGTCCTGTGACACCTGAGGCCTGGTCTATACTAAAGGAGAAAGTTGATTTAAGATACGCAACTCCAGTTACGTTATGTAGCTCAGGGCTACTCAACACGTGGCCCATTTGTTTGCAGCCTGCAGTGCGGTTTGGATTTTCGCAGGGCTCAACATGTGGCCTGCGGGTGGGATCCTTTGAACATGGCCTCCATTGGGAAAACATTCCACAATGGCGAGGTGTCTCGCAGGCATGGTGAACACTGAAAGACGCAAGCGGATGGGCTGGCTGGAACAGACGGGTACAGGGTGTCGGCATTGCTAGCCCCCAGAGAGGAGGTGCCGGGAGTGCTGGGGCATTATGGGAAGTGCTGGCTGCTTAGCCTTGTGGACAGAGCCTGAGCGGTGCTGACTGGCTCACACTGGCCACGTTTGGGACCGGGCACCACACCACAAGGCTTAATCTTTGTATTCATGCCCGTCAGTGTGAATGAAACTATTTGCATATATTTGAACGTATATAGAACCACACTTAAGTTGTGGCCTCGGCATGTGCTGTGCGTATCACTGTGGCCACCAGTGCTTCCAAAGTTAAGCAGCCCTGAGTACCTCCAAGTATCTTAAATCGCATATTGGTACCATCTGCACAGCGGGAGGTTGACAGGAGTACACGTTCCCATCAACTTCCCTTACTCCTTGTGAGAAGCAGGATTACTGGCACCAACGGGGGTGCCTTGTCAATTTGAAGCTACTGTAGTTGATCTTCTGGGGTTCGTATTAGCGGGTCTAGTGAAGACATGCTAATTCAATCTTCTCTCTCTCTCTGTATGTACGTGTGTGTGTGTGTATATATATATATATATATATAAATAACTATAACTATAACTATAACTATATATATATATATATATAGTTATAGTATCATGAGCAGTATCATGAGCTTTTGTGGGCAAAACCCACTTCATCAGATGAGCTTCAGTAGTTTTTTGGTTGGCTGGTTGATTTGTTTGTTAGGAAGTTAGGGGTTTTTGGTTAGTGGGGGAAGGAGTTTGTGTAAAATGTTGTCACTAACATTCTTACAATGGTTGAAAGACTTTTTCAATGAGGAAGGTTTTGCAACAAATCCTAAAGACAGTCAGCTTTGGATTTGATTGATCACCCCTCAAAATTTGTATCAAAATCAGATCCCCTAAATCAAGAGCACTTTGTCTCCTGCTCTCATACTTCATCCTGGACTTTGAACTTTGTGGTCCCAGAGGAGCAGTGCTTAATTTATGCCAAGGCTGAGTCTTGGCAGTTAATAACCTGAGCACCGCTGGACTTGCCACGTCAGTTATGAATACAAAGCACCTTTTTCATTATAAATTAAGCACTTTAGATCTTTCTGATAGTCAAAGCACGATCCATTTAATATGTCAAAGATTAGGCCCACAACCCTAAATTGGCTTCTGATACTGGCTCAACCATAGAGGAAGACAGCATATGCAGAACAGTGCTGCCCTCAGGTTCATACCTCAAAATACATGGTATCACATCATGTTTACCCTCAACAATGCTACTGGTTCCCCATGCATTTTAGGGTCTAGGATAAAACTGCTCTCTGTGTTTTTAAAATTCTCCAAAGACAGACAAACGGACTAGATTCTGATTACGGTTACATCATTATGTAAATCAGGAATAAGTCCATTTAAACCAGTAAATGGTATCAGAATCAGGCCCCATGTATCTCCTTATTCCAAAAGATACATACAGTGAAACCTTTGTTATCCGGCACTCTGTTAACCAGAAAACTTTGTTAACCGGCATTGCCCCCAGCCACAATACTGTCACATCTTCAGGCGCACAGGCCTGGCTTGGTTTACCATGATTGGCTTAACAATTTTTTTTTATTGGCTAATCATCTTTAACTCAAAATAGAAATGTGAGACCAACTGCCTCACACTACAAAACTACCAATATTAAAAATTTGAGTTTTACTATTACTGTCTATTGGTTTTTCCTAGGTTGATGGGACCCTCAGATAACCTGAATTTTTAGATAACCAGAACACCCTAATCCCCGAGCGTGCCGGATAACAAAGGTTTTACTGTATATATTTTTATAATACAACAAGAAAATGGCAGATGAAATTATATGTTAATACATGCTAAGTAATACATATTGGAAAATATAGTCCCAACTATACATATAAAATGATGGGGTTTAAATTAGCTGTTACTACTCAGGAAAGAGATCTTGGATTCAATGTGGATAGTTCTCTGAACATATCCATTAAATGTGCAGCAGCAGTTAAAAAAGTTAACAAAATGCTGGGTATTATTAGAAAAAGGGATGGATAACAAAACAAAACATTATATTGCCTCTGTGGTACAATGCAGGCAAATCTGGCCACTCCATCTCAAAAGAGATATACCGATATTGGAAAAGGTACAGAAAAGGGCAACAAAAATTACTGGGTATGGAACAGATTTTATGAAGAGGAATTAATAACACTGGGACTTTTCAGTTTGGAAAAGAGATTCATCTAAGGAGAGATATGATAGAGATCTATAAAATCATGACTAGTGTGGAGAAAGTAAATAAAGAAGTGCTATTTACTCCTCCTCAACACAAGAACTATGGGTCACCAAATGAAATTAATAGGCAGCAGGTTTAAAACAAACAAACGAAGTAGTATTTTTTCACACAACATGCAGTCAACCTGTGGAACTCCTTGCCAGAAGATGTTATGAAGGCCAAGACTATGATGGGGTTCAAAAAAGAAAAAGATAAGTTCACGGAGGACAGGTCCATCCATGGCTCTTAGCCAAAATGGGTAGGGATGCACAACCATGCTCTGAAATGTTCCTGGCTTCAGTTTGCCCGAAGCTGGGAATGGGTGACAGGAGATGGATCATTTCATGATTATCTGTTCTGTTCAATCCCTCTGAAGCACTTGATATTGGCCACTGTCAGAAGACAGGATACTTAGTTAGACCATTGGTTTGACTCAGTAAGGCCATTCTTATGTTCTTAATTGACATGAAGGGTTGTAAACTGTATCAGGGATTCTTAACTTTTTCCATACCACAACTCCATGTTACAAGGGAAAAATATTTCTTGGTCCATGTAGCTGCAGAGAAAGGATGATGGCTACAGCCCACTGAAATCTGTTCAAAACTATCAGATTGTGATACGTGAACTTTAGTAAATAGACTTATAATGTAAGAACTGTAAAAAAGTGTTATTTTTACAGCAGCTAAATCATCTGTGTGTTATTTCCAAAAGAGTTTTTAACATCCATGTTTTCAGTCTTAAAACATGTAATGGCTAATCAATTCTAATTTGTGTAATGAAAAAGTTATTTTCTGAAGAGATTACATTTTCTTTTTATGACCACTCAAGGTATAAGCATAACATCAAGTTTTTGGAGGAATACTGTATTTAGATAAAGAAACAGATTTTCACAGCATCTCAATGTTTCAATTTCATTTAATCTCAGCACTTCCATTTCTGTTCCACATATAATGAAATTTAGGCTATGTAACACTGATTACTACACATAACTATGAAACACTCTTGCATACAGTGACATCAGCAATTACATTTTATTTTATCATATTGAATAACAGAAAGACAGCAGGAAGCATAAAGAAAACGTGATTGATATTTCTATATTCTGTTCTTCAGGATAAAGGACTGGAAGAGGAATACACACATGCACAAAATAATCAAGACAGCAGAATACTGAATATGAGCAATGTGTAATGAGATACATTATGCTGCTCTCTAATCATAAATATAGTAGCCCAGTGTCTGTGAGTCTGTAACGCTGAAATGCTGGCTGTTCCCCTCTGGGGGGCGCTGTTGCCTGAAATGCTGGCTGTTCCCTCTGGGCGGCCCATGCTACATGGGGAGTGCGGGGCCCAAACGGCCCCTTGCGCCGCTTGCTCCCCCTCGGCGGTCCAGCTGAACAGCGCAGAAGTCAGCCAAGCACCACGGCGGGAGGCAAAGGGGGGTGGGGTGGTGACATGCCGTGTGACAGCGGCTCCAGGCCCTGCCCCTGGCCGTGAACGTCACCGCCCCTCTCCCCTTGGCCTCCCGCCGTGGCGCTCGGCTGACTTCTGCGCTGCTCAGCCGGGCCGCCGCGTGGGAGCAAGTGGTGCAAGCGACTGTTTAGGCTCCACACCTCTCATGCAGCACGGGGAGTGCGGCGCCCAAACAGCCATTTGGGCTCTGCAGTCCCCCCGAGTGAGAGGCAGGAGGGGGAGGAGAAGAGAAAGAGAGAGACAGAGAGAGAGGCAGGAGGCGGAGGAGAGCTGAGAGAGAGAGAGGAGGAGGAGGAGAGAGAGAGACAGCGCGAGAGACCGGAGGCTCAGGAGAGAAGACAGACGTGGAGGAGAGACCTGAGAATCCCGTCTTACGACGGGCTAATTGGCTAGTATCAATTAATTGATCATTCAAGTTAAATAGTGGCAGAATAAAAACCCAAACATTTTTCACTGTATTATGGCATTAATGGAAATGTAAGTTTAAACCATGAGTATTTGATTTTTTTAAGAAAATAACTTATTCATTGTGTTGTGTACATATGCCACAAATTCAGAACTAGACTTTGATAGGAAATACAACCAGTCCAACATCATAAGTGAAGCAAATATAAAATTTATGTAATGCACTAACATAAGGCAATAAAACAATTGGATATATTATTGTGGATTCATTAAAAATATAACTGGTTTAGAGAGGAAGGGCAATGAAAATGGATATACACAGTATTTGTGATACAATGCAATCATATGCTGTACACACAATATTGGGACTGATTCTCTTTTCATTTCCACCAGTTTAACTCCAGTTACTTCAGTAAAGCTACTCTCAGATTATGCTGGTACCACAGAAGAGAGACTCAGACCCAGCATGCTTTTAAACAAAAGTCTTCTTACCTCATTAAATGGAAACATACTTCATTCTTTCTCCCACTGCCTCAAAAATTTAATTAGTGAGACATCTAGTGTCAAATACTAACTATGGTTCAGGTTGTGTTACCGACCAAAAGGCATTATAAAAGCTTTTTGTTTAGCACTGTGTCAAAGTGTTCTTTCAACAATAGCAATGCCCGTGGGAGTGCTGAGAAGAGGGTGAGCCCAAAAAGACTAAAAAACAACAAATAGTCTAGCACAGTGTTGTTTCTTAAACTTTTTAAGACAATTTTTTTTTATGAGGAACACCAAGGATTTTTTTGTTGAGGGGGAAAAAAAAAGGTCGCCTTCCCCTTTAAGGGTGGCCATTTTGAATTCTGTTGTTCTCCGTGGCACACCTCTGACTGCCTCGCAGCACACCAGTGTGCTACGGAACACAGTTTAAGAAACACTGGTCTAGCAGCACATTAAAGACTAACAAAACATGTAGATAGTATCATGAGCTTTCATGGGTACAATCCACTGGACCCAACCACATCAGCCACCAAATCAGAGGCTCATTTAACTGCACATCCACTAATGTGATCTATGCCATCAAGTGCCAGCAATGCCCCTCTGCCATGTATATTAGCCAAACTGGACAGTCTCTACCAGAAAGAATTAATGGACACAAATCAGATATTCGAAAAGGCAACACACAGAAACCTGTTGCAGAATACTTTAACCTGCCCGAGCACTCACTAATGGATCTCAATGTCACCATGTTGTATGATGTTGTCATGTTGTCACCATGTTTCATTTGAAGAAGTGGGTTGTACCCACCAAAGCTCATGATACCATCCATATGTTTTGTTAGTCTTTAAGGTGCTGCCAGACTAGTCGTTTTTTAAGTTTCTCCAGTTACAGACTAAATTGGCTACCCCTCTGAAGCCAAAAAGACTAGTTAAATGTGAAGGTTACTTTGGAGATGAAGGACATTTTCTTAAAAAAAAACCTGTGTGTATATGTTGAAATAGTTAAGTAGAGAAAGAAGACTGAATTCACACAGAAAATGCTGCTAGAAACCAACCACAGCAATGCTAAGCAAATTACTGCCATACTGTAAAAATGCTAATCTGTTTGGAAGTGCTAAATCAGGGCCCGAAGGATAATGAAACCAACAGGGATGAACATCCATTTCAGTCAGCCTTGAAGAGAGCTGTTATCCCTTTAAAATGTTAACTGGTCAATCACATTACTGTGCAACCATTTCAGCTACTTTTACTAAGAAAAATTTATAACAAATAAAGCAAAGGGCAGTAAACATTTGTCATGCTTCACTGGGAACAAGCAAACCTGTTACAGAAATGGGATTACTAAGAAATAGCGAAGTCCTAGATCTAAGACGTTGCTGCTAGTTTTAGTACGAGAAAAATGGCTTTGTTTGTAGCACTTGCTACATTAAGGGGACAAGCAACATTGAAGTGGATTGTATCACGTGATGCCTGTTTTCTGATATACTGGAATAGATGAAAGAAGTAGTGTGGGATGAATTATTCAGATACTCAATAGAATATTTTAAAGGAGAATAATAAATATAAAATAAAAAGAAGATCTATTACAATGATTCCTCACTGACTGTATAAAAAGTTTAGCTCCATTTCCCCTCTATCTAGGAATTATAATTGTGCTCAGACCTGTGGTCCATATAATCCAATATTATTTGACAGTAGACATACTTTAAACACTTAAAAGTTGGGAGCAAGAATTCCTATAATGGACCATTAAGAAATAGCCTGTCTGTAGGGGGATATTCTTCCTAGTCCATGTAGAGAAAATCTGGCTTACGCCTGGAAGCACACAGGTTTATATCCCATATAACAATGTTTCAATTTTATCGAATGTAACTGTGAATATACATCCATAAAAATACCCAATCCTTTTCTAAACCCTTAGATATGAAGCTTTTGGCCCCAGTTATATCTTATGACAGTGAGGTCTATTATGTGTTTTTAAAAAGTATTTCTTTTTACTTGTTTTAAATGTGTTTACTTTCAATTTCATTCATTGTCTCCTCGTTTTTCTACAATGAGGATAACTATAAAATCACAGGGTTAGAAATGACTACAAGAGATGTATAGACTAACTCCTTAATCTAATCATCTAATGGTTTAATCTTTTCTGTATCATTAATTATTTTATATACTTCTGACATATCGCTCATACTCATCTTTCCACACAATGCATTCTTTTTAATCTCTCTTCATACCATACATCATGTCTCTTTTTTAGTTCTAAAAGATCATATTTTACCATCAGATAAAGGCGTCTCTCTTAATTACCTTAATGAAAAATATGCATTTGCAACTGAGGACAGAATTCTATTTTGCAAGTTAAATTCTGCTCTCAGTAACATGCTTGCAACTTCAGTTACTTCCAAGACATGTCTGTGATGCTACGCCTACATATTTTTATGGCAATGTGTTTTGAATATGAATATGCATAATTCAAATATGCTTTATGCAAAATTCATCATGTAATCTCTAGGGCTGCACCCAACCACCACTCATCAGCTGTTTCCCCTTCTGTCAAAAGGAAACCTTCAGCTCATCTCCAGCAGGCTGTGGAGCAGACCCCCGCTTCACCTCTGGTCCACTCCCTCGGACAAAGCTGGGAGAGAAAAGGAGAGGAGGCAGGTTTTGAAGGACTCACTAGAGCAGCTGGCTGGTGGGCACGCATGCAGGGGATAGCCAGATCCAGCAGGTGAAGCAAGAATAAAGGGCTCTGGCAAGAGGAATTACCGCTCTGTTGGGGAGGGCAAATCAGTCCTGTGGGGCCCAGGAAGCTGCCTTGACTCCAGCTAGGGGAGGGAACCATGGGCTATGGATGTCTGTGCTGCCCAGTGATTCATGATGCTCTGTGACCCCCCCCCCCCCAGCTCCCAGAGCCCCACACTTTGACTGCTGAGCCGAAGCAGCCACCGGGACTGCATAGCAGCAGCATGGGAGAAGCTGAGGTGACAAGTTTCCTTCCAGTGAGGCTCTGCCTCCCCAGTTAAAGCACACTTACTTGGTGTGTAGCACCTCAATTGTCTTTAGGGTGAAGAGGGCTAACTGCAGCCCCCCTCGATGCCCCAGAAGCACTGCTTTCCTTCCCCCCCTCTCTCCCTCCCTCCCCACACCACCTGCAAGGATCTGCCTTCTCCTCAGTAGCGACCAGAACCAGCAGGGCTCCCTTTGCACCAAGTGAACTGAAACTGGGCTAGGGAGAGGGAAGGCGAGTCTCCTCTGATCCAATCCCTATGAACTCCCCATGCATTCACACCATTCCCTGCTTGCTCCTCTGTCAGTGTCCCCACTTCTAGCCCTATTCCTGCCCCATCCCAGCCCTGGGCTTGTCCCCTAGCCCTTGAGATAGCCCTCCTGTGAAGTGGCCACCCTCCTCCTCTGCGGGCACGGTGCAGGTGGTTGAGCGCTATAGGGCACTAGGAATAGTAAAGAGCAGTCCTGGGGGTAGGAGGTATCTTTCCCGTCCCACCAGCCACCAAACTGTTCTGGGAATGGGGGAGGGTGTCTCTCTCTCACCCCACCCCTTTGCCCTGGCAGATAGTGAGATGGGGCTGAGAAGGAGGGGGATGTCTCCCTCTCCCCACCACAGCAACCCCCGAGCACAGGCTGGGAAGGAGGGCAGTTTTTCTCCAGCAGTTACAGCCCTGAAACAAAGGAAAGTTGCCTCTTTCTCTGGGATGTTAACATTTGTTTATTTTTGTAAACGTGTTACCACTTGAAAGCCAGCTCCCCATGTGTATCAGCTTCCACCTCCTTGCCCCCACCCCAGCACTTGGCTCTGCAGGAGCCGGTGTTTGCGGGGACCCAGCTTTTAAGCTGGCTTCCCTGTGAGCATTGGCTCCTGCCTCTCCCCCCATGCTGCTGCCTCTGATACAGACGCAGCAGTGGGGAGGGCGCGGAGAACTGCATATAACCATGAGGGTTAACCAATGAGCTCAGGCTGAGCACTATGTATACATACTGATATAATAGCAGTAAACAAGTTGGGTAATTGAAATAAGTAGACTATTGCATGACTCATATTGCTTAGAAGAATATGAGTACATCGGGAATAATGCACATCGGGAAAAATAACCCCAACTATACGTACAGTATGATGGGGGCTAATTTGGCTACGACAAATCAGGAAAGAGATCTTGGAGTTATCGTGGACAGTTCTCTGAAAACTTCCACACAGTGTGCAGCGGCGGTCAAAAAGGCAAATAGGATGCTAGGTATTATTAAGAAAGGGATAGAAAATAAGACCCAGAATATCTTACTGCCCCTGTATAAAACTATGGTACGCCCACATCTTGAATACTGTGTACAGATGTGGTCTCCTCACCTCAAAAAGATATTTTGGCCTTGGAAAGGGTTCAGAAAAGGGCAACTAAAATGATTAGGGGTTTGGAACGGGTCCCATATGAGGAGAGGTTAAAGCGACTGGGACTTTTCAGTTTAGAAAAGAGGAGACTGAGGGGATATGATAGAGGTGTATAAAATCATGAGTGGTGTGGAGAGGCGGATAAAGAAAAGTTATTTATTAGTTCCTAAATAGAAGAACTAGAGGACACCAAATGAAATTAATGGGTAGCAGGTTTAAAACTAATAAAAGAAAGTTCTTCTTCACACAGCGTGTAGTCAGCATGTGGAACTCCTTGCCAGAGGAGGCTGTGAAGGCTAGGACTATAACAGAGTTTAAAGAGAAGCTAGATAATTTCATGGAGGTTAGGTCCATAAAAGGCTATTAGCCAGGGGATAAAATGGTGTCCTTGGCCTCTGTTTGACAGAGGCTGGAGAGGGATGGCAGGAGACAAATCGCTTGATCATTGTCTTCGGTCCACCCCCTCTGGGGCACCTGGTGCTGGCCACTGTCGGCAGACAGGATACTGGGCTAGATGGACCTTTGGTCTGACCCGCTACGGCCGTTCTTATGTTCTTATGTAAGAATGTTTTGTATTTCAGTACTCACAAGGTCTTGCATATTGCTTGGTTGTATTAAGAGAATCACTGATCCCAAGATCATTGTGAACATCTAGTTTGGTCTCCTATACAACAGGCCATAGAACTTTTCAATAATCAATCCTAGAGCAAATCTTTTAGAAACCATCCAATATTGATTTTAAAATCAGTGATGTAGAATCTGCCTTTACTCTTGGAAAACTGTTTCAAAATTTTACACCTTATTTCCTGCCTGAATTTGTCTAGCTGCAACTTCCAGTAATAGGATCATTTAATACCTTTCTCTGTTATACTGAAGAGTGGATTTATTACCTATTTGTTTCCCCATGCAAGAAACTATCTACTAGGGGACAACAGTCATAGGTCAGCAGTACTTACATGAAAGACTTATAATAGCAATAAATGTACTATGATATGCATATAAAGTATAAACATAGAGATACTGTTTCTTTTCTGTTCAAAGCATATACATTGTTATTTTAACCTAACATGACTAAACTCACTATTTGCATTTCTTAAATTCCTTGAGATGCCTATTAGTTATTATATAAATAATCATAATACACACACACAAATCCCCTGGCTCATACCATGAACTTGTCATTACGAAGAAAATTCTTAATGTTTAACGCCTATTACTTTACCAGCTTATATTGTATTCATTTTATCAAACCTACATTAATTCAAGAAATGATAGTACATTTGGATGTTAGTAGATCCTACTCCCAAGAATCCAGGATTTATGTACTGATTTGTGTGAATATAATCAAATGAAAATATTGTTGATTTTTCAACTATGACTTTGTGAAAGATGCTGGTCAGACAGCCCAAAGAGACTGAAGAATATGAATGCACAACAGCAATGCAAACTTTTCCAATAATATCCTTTCAATTTGCCCCAACTCTAATACCATCTTGAAGAGTAGGAAGGTTAATTCAGACTTCAAACCCCTAAGTACTTAGCCTCTCTCTTAAAACTTCCAGTAAGGATGTAAATTAAACTGGTTTCTTTGTAAAATGGCTACCTGGCACCACAAAAAATTTTGTCAGATAACAAATTGATAATATAACATACTTTTCGTCACTAGTGACTTAAGTTGGCTTTGAATTTAGAAGATATGTTAGAAGTTAAAAGAGGCTTATAATTAAAAAAAAAATATTCAGGATCTCCTTATGCTCTCTGAAATCTAATGAGGTAATTTGTTGACTTCACTGACCTTTCATGAAAGCCAAAATGATTTACAAGAAAAAAATCTTTCTTTCACATTACAAAGGTCATGGTAGCCCAGGAATATTTTGTTCAAAGCAGGATAAGATTACATATAAATCTTACAAATGTAAACAACCACTTAGTCATTAACTGTTGCCTTTAAGAGCATTTAACCATGCCAACCTGCATTAAAACTCTGATTTAAAAGTATTGTCCAGTGATGCCACAAGCTTTAATGGCTGAACACTTACCAACTGTGGCAGAGGCTGTTGACAGCAGAGATTTGCCCCATGATCCCCATGCTCCCCATCCACTTCCTTTAGGAGAGGAGTCCAAATCCTACAGTAGGAAATATTCAGTTTCACCGTCAGAAATTTAAATTGCCCAAATACAGGAGGAAAAATATCCCATACTAGAAACCAGACTCCAGCATGTATTAAACAATGTAATTACATTTGTAATTCAACAGTACAGGTTGAATCTCCATGGTCTGGCACCCTTGGGACTCACCAGTCCCAAATGACAGAATTTGCTGGACCTGGGGCTGCCAGCATCTCCACTCCCCCTGCTTGTGCTCTACAGTCAGCCCCCCGGGGTGCTGGGGCTCAGCTGCATCTCTGATTCCCCAACCTGTCATGGCTCTGCTCCCCCCCCCCCCGTCTGCAAGGGCTCTGCAGCTCAACTGCTCTGACCTGCTGGGATTTCACAGCTCAGCTGTCCCAGCCTGCAGGGGCTCTGCCCACCTGGGCTCAGCTCTTCCCTGGTCCAGTAATGTTCCTGGCCCCAGCCCAACCGGTTTTCATCCATGAGTGCTCCAGCCTCAAGTACCCATGGGATCACTGACAATGCTGGATCAGGGAAATCCAGATTACAGGGGTTCAACCTGTAATGCCATCAGGGATCTGTGGGAATAGAAACCCAAAGAAGATACTGTCTTATATTCAATGGTGGTGTTGCAGTGCTGCATTATTTTACTTTAAACTGAGGTTTCTGGTGAAAGTTTAAGCTTCTGTGGTAGGTGCAGAGAAGAGAGTAGCTCTGGTGCACAGGCCTACATTCCCTCTCTCAAGAAAATAAGTTGTAGCTAAAATTATTATATTGCATTAGACTATTTTCAGTATTTCATATTTTAATAAGGCTAAAAAAATCAATTGTCTTATTAGAACTTCTATATCACTTCTTTGTAACCTAGCTTCAATATGTATTGAATCTCTGGACAGGAAAACAGGTTCCTTAGAAAAGGCACGTGTCTTATGTGCATGACCCTCTTCACCCATATTCAAAGGGGAAGAATAAATAATTTCTTTCTTCCAGTCCTTGGCCTACAATTCCTTGTCTGTAATTGATCAGAGATCCTTTCTGCTCACCATATTAAATGGAGAAGCTGCTGTGTCCTTATTGGACACGGATTCTATGCTGCTGACATGAAATAAAAAAAAGAAATAACTTTTGCTTTTACAGGTGCAGCAAACACAGTATCCACAAGCAATAGTAATTGTGCCACTAACATAAGCAGTTCTGTGCACTCAGCTGAAGTAGAAAACAAAGATTCATGAACCTTCAGCAGCTAGGGTCATTTTAATTTCAGTTTTTCATTATGGCTAGTTAATTATAATTTTAAAAGTAGTAGGTACTAATATAAACAAAACAATAGTAATAATAACTGAAACATCTCACAGGATTTTGAGATGAGCTCTATGGAACATCAATAGAAATGTTGTCTGATAATTGTTAGACAGATGGTGAATTGTGGTTATGACTACCAATTAGTTAAGAAGAGCAAATCCAGCTACTTTAGGTTAAAACATCCTCTTGTTTTTGAACTCATGTGTTTGTCCATCTGTCATATCTTATCTTTAAAGGCCCCCCTATTCAGCAAAGCATTTGAATGTGCTTAAGTCTCACTGAACTCAATGGGACTTAAGCATTTGTCTAAATAGGGTTAGACTGGCCTTACCAGACTATCATCTCTTTGAGGCAAGGATACTGTTCTACAATGTGGGCCTAATCTGATTGAGGCTTCAGGTGCTAACACAATGTAAATCTGAAAACGAACACATCCTTAGGCTGAAAGGACATTGTATAGGTTGCAGTCAGAGACCCAGAAGTCAGGAAGCACAAATTAACGGATGCATATGTGACCCACTTCCGCCCACTTTTTTGTCCATCCTATGCACTGAATGAACCGGGGTGTGAAGAAAATGAAGGATTATCATAGTGCATACACACCAGGGGAGCAAATTCATGTTACATGGGCAAATCTGACTTTTCCTAACTGTTGAGTGCTTCACTGAAATCTAAACAGTGTTATTTTACCACAGATTTTTTGGCATGATTTCCTAGAATTTTGTAGAAAATTGCCCATGATTATTTCATAGCAAAATGCTAATGCAGCAAATATATTATTTTTACAGAATCCTGTTCTTTGCACAAAGTGGGGAAATATGCTTATGATTCTCTCATTCAGAAAGCTAATTACCATAAAGGAAAGCTGTTCTGGAAGAAACAGACAAGATTACTTACTGGACTGCTTTGTTCATTTGGTGTCACTTCTGATCCAGGTTCAGGATCAAGGCTCACAGACTCGCTGCAGTCAGTAGGCACGTTTTCAGTCACCGTTCTGCTGGAAGGCTGACTTGCAATTACTTCTGTAGTCAAAGGATTTTCATTGATAGCCATGTCCCCTTCCTGTCCATTACTAGTATTATGAGAAACTTGTCTCTGTTCATCTTGGAAAGACCCATAAAAGATCCCAGCTATTTCACTGTGTTCTGCTGTATCATTAGCCAATTCATCACTACTAGGGATTGCCATTGTTTCAGGTTTTCCTTCAATGGGTACTGCATCACTCATGTCATCAGACATTTTTTATTTCAACTTAAAAAAAACAAAGAGATGCGTATATTTATATGAGCTAATCAAATCAATGTCAAATCTCACAAACACTTAAACGACACAAAGGCAGTGAAATATATACCCTGCCTTGCAATCTCATTGCAGATACACAGCATGCTAATGATGACACAGAAGACTACAGAAGTCTGTGTTGTAAATTAGCAGTGTTTCATTTACAGAAATCATCAAGGTTAGTTTGTGCAGGTTAGTTATAATCCTTGATCTTGGAGGACAGTATATACAGTCCATGTAATAAACACTGATTACCTTATCTAAAGAAATCTTGCTGATTTAAAACCTAACATAGACTTGTCCAAGACTTTTTATTTTCTTCACATTATAGACTAATAGACTTTAAGGCCAGATGGACCATTATGATTATCTACTTCAAGGGTCACAAACTCCTGGCCTGTAGGCTAACCCTGGGCGGAGTGATTGCACAATCAAACCCAGAACTCCCAGTGGGCCGAGTGGGTCCTGTCTATTACTGGTCCCCAAACCCCACTCCTTCCCATCATCGTCCCACCCTCTCCTCCCCATGACACCCCATCCCCCAAGGATGTGGCTTCAGAGATCACTGGGGGTCCTGGCACCACGTGGTGGCAGGGGTTACGCCTCCCTGCACACTCTGCAGTGGCGGGAGCCATTGGGGAAGCAGAACACACTGGGCAAGTGCACTCACTCTGCTTCCCCGTGGCTCCTGCTGCCACAGGAGGCCCAACTGCTGCTGCCATGCCATGCCCCCCTGATAATCCCCAAAGCTGCATCCTTGGGGGACAGAGCACCATGGGATGGAGAGGGCAGGGTGATGGCAGGAAGGGATGTGGCTTGGGGGCCAGTAAAGCACAAGTTCCCCCGTAGTCCACCAAGAGTCTTGGGCTGGATTATGCAATCATTCTGGCCAGGGATGACCCATGGGCTGGGAGTTTGAGACCCTTGATTTAGTCTGACCACTTGCACATTGCCAGCCACAGAACCTCACTCACCCTCTCCTACAGAAGGCCAACAGCCGTTGCCTGAGTTACTGAAATTCTCTCTGCTTGTTTAGCACTGGTTTCCCCGAGGTCCCTCCCATTATCTCACCAATGAGAGTGCAAGAAGAGCAGCTCTGTAACCCTTGCCATCTGGAACAATGTTTCTATTATCTGCCCTACATGATATTCATTCTCTAATCTCATGCAAAACCAGAACATTTCTCCTCTACAGTCATTTTTAAACCATAAGTTTATTATTGAACTCTGCAGAGAATTTTCAAGTACTGTTTGTATGAAGGCTGCTATAAAACAGCTCCCCTGGGCTGGCCAAGGCTGTGGGGACTATGCTGCCTGGCTGCCGGCTCCCTGGGGCTGGTTGGCGAAAGGGAAGCCATGCTGCCTAACCGGCAGTTCAGCAGCACAGGAACCTTACCCGTGTGAGTGGCCAGCAACATCCAGAGCCCTGTCCCCAGTTGGCCACTCTCCTACCAGCACACCTGCGCCTCCTGTGATCATTCTGCAGTACAACTATGGCTGCTAGCAGCCCCTTCCCTTTGTGTTTTATGAACATAGGTCTTGGAAGGCAGACAAAGGAGAACTGCTTTTCAGATATATTGGGCTTAATTCTTCTCCCACGCCTGTTTTACCCAAATGTAGGAGCCTTAACTCCCATGGAGTTACTTCAGATTTACAACCAAATATGAACATATACCTGTCAATTGTAGAGTTTTAGTAGGTACATTCCTTATTTTAGACCCAAATTTACTTCTGTCCCACACAGATCTGGTGCTCTCTCATGTTCTAATTAAAGCAATAGAAATTTTTTACACACAATAAATAAGTGAGCCCCACATTCAAACTTTTTCTGGTATTTGAAGTTGGTTATACCACTTAGGAATGTAATTCATTTTAACTGTTGGTAACTCACACTTTGGGTTTCGGTTACTTGAGTTCTATATAGATATATTTGTAATGATTAAGGCTATACAAATAATCTGTTTGATATGATTAAGCAGAATTGACTAGCTTGTGATCTTGTTTACACAGGTATAAACTAGAGATGTAACAGTGTAGTCAATTGACCAATTAACCGATAACCAAAAGCTTATGATAATGCTATAGAGTAGACTACTAGCATTTCTCTCCCCCCTCCCACTGCCAGTAAATTTTTCAGCAGGCTGGCCAGCAGCCTGACTCACTCTTGATTTGCAACGGGTCTGGGACCTACTCTGCTGCAGCTCTGCATTTAAAGTGTATTAGGAGCTGGGCAGGCAGGCAGCCCAGCTCGGTCCTGGCTCATGCCGGGTCTGGGGCCTACCCATGATGTGGCTCTACCTTTGAAGTGTATTAGGAGCCACATGGGCAGGCAGCCAAGCTCAGTTTTGGCTCGCGCCATGTCTAGGAGCTCAGACATCTCCTAGACAGGGGCTACTGCCACCCCATGCTGCTGCCTCTTTATCAGACACAGCAGCACTGGGCAACAGGCAGCTAGTCTTCAAGGAGAGCTTGGCTCCTCACGAGTGAGGCCGGAGCCCACTGGCTGTCAGCCCCACCCCAGGGGACTATAGATAGAATTCATGAGGTTACTCGACTATTCAATTAACTAATATTTAACCTCCCTAGTATAAATTAGGAGTAATTTAAGAGTTAAACAGGTAGAAAACCAAAGAGGAGAGTTAATCCCTACATACCTGAAATTAAAACTTTCCCCTTCACTTTTCAATTAAAATTCTTGTTAACATTAGCTCATTTTCAGTCCTTTATAGTCTCACAGGAAATAACAAAATCATGTGATGATTGTAAGTTAATGAAATTGCATGCATGCAGAAAAATATATAGGTAGATTGGAGTCTGATCCCATGAGATGAGTGAGATATGAGGGATCTAAGCAGCTTGAAAGAACCCATCCTGAGAAGTACAGAGGACATCATTCACGTGGTTCCATTCTTTTTTCTCCAGAGTGTTTGCGGGGAACTGTTCATTAGTCCTAAAGAATCTCTTGTCAGAGCTGCCACAGAGATTTATTTTCATCTCCTTTTCTGTTAGAGGTAGATGTAACGCCATTGGGAAAGAGAGATGATTTGGGCTACAGTGCCATTGGCATGCAGAGGACATGATTTCATTTTCATCAGACCCAGAAGATAGAGTCTCAGAGCCTGGACAACTGATTAAGCGTTGGAGAGAATGCTGGAAAAAGCTTAATCTGAATGAAATAGTGGTGATGTTACTGCATTAGGTTGGGGAGAGAACTTGAGGGCAGGGCAGGGCATGGCTTCAGGAGCCATTACAATTTCAGCAGTCATTCACTACTGAGATGGCTCCACCATGATTTGTCCGAAATGTTTGCTACTTTTTACTTTCTCCTAGAACTTCAAGTGGTATGAGTGGCTCTCTATTCTGGAACTCACATCTCCAGATGGTTGGGCAGAGCCCAGGTTTATTGGTTTTTATTGAGGGCACAGTATGCATGTTTGGGGCAGGCTAGGGGATGTAAAATCTTGGTTAACTGGTTAAACATAATGTTTAACTGGTTAACTGATTAAAGGGGGAACAGGCAGGGAGTGTCCCCCGTCCACCTGGGCTGGAGTGGACCCTGATTGTAGTGTGCTCAGGCCCACCATGGGCAGAGGCTGCTTCAGGTGGGCTGTAGTGCCCCTGCCTGGGACGGGCCTCATGGAGCTGGAGCAGCCCCCTGCTCCTGGTGGGTGAGGAGCTGCTCCAGCCACCACCAGTTAACTGGAACTGGTAAACATTACCGGTTAATGTTTCACATCCCTAGGGCAAGGTTGTCTTTTTTGCTTGTTAGACATTTAAATAGTATTTATTTTTCCCATTTCCCCTTCAACCCAGTGAATTACTTTCCTCCTCCAAATTTTGCTCAGACTGAAAGAGAGAACAAATAACTGGCATAGGTTGTTTTTCAGTAGCACCTTTTAACTTGCACTTTTTACTTAAAAGGGTAACATGGGAGACAATTAACATTTCTGACTCCGGTTCTTTATAGATAAAGAGTGTTATCAATTCCTGAATGTAGTCTCTCTGTCTGATCCTGAAATGATTATGGCTGTGTTGACATTAGATCTCTTTTCTTAAAAGTTCACACTATTGCTTCCACAGGAGCAAAAGTAAGTGATGGGGCAGAGTGACTACCAGTATTTTACTGTCATCTATCCCTGATATGAACAGAAACTACACAGGAGTTAGGGATGGAAAATTTTTAAAATAAATACATCCAGTGTAGAGAATTCCTATGCATGCTGTGCAGACTGTACAATGAAAATGCAAGAGGGGACAGGAGTGGCTATTCAGCAATCACTGTAGCTGAGAAAGGAGTGGCAAAGGCAGAGTCCAAAGGGAGTACGGTACAATGATCATCGTTATCTATTTGTTGAGCACCAACAGCATGCCTGGCATGGCATACAGAAGACATAATCCCTGTCCCTAGGAGCTTTTAATCTTCACCTTGAACAGTCACTTAGAGTGCATCCATACGGCAATTAAACACCTTTGGCTAGCCTGTGTCAGCTGATTTGGGGCTGTTTAATTGTGACCTACTGTACACATTTGGGGGAACCTTCCCCCATTACAAGGTCTCTGAGCCTGAATACGTACACTGCAATTAAAACAGCCTCATGAGCCAAAGCCCGATGAACCCAAGTCAGCAGGCACAGACCACTCATTAGTTTTTAACTGCAATACAAACATACCCTTAGAATGCATGTTAATTATTTATGCTAATCAATCTGTTCCATCCTATATTCAGCTATGACACTCTAAGAATCTTTTCCAGACCTGAGGAAGAGCTCTGTATAGCTCGAACGCATGTCTCTTTCACCAACTAAGGATGTTAAATGGCGTTTAATCAGCTAATCAGCTAGTCGATGCAATTTCTATCAACTAGTCAATTAGTTGATAAGGGGCAGACACTGCAGAGCCGCAGCCACATTAGCTCCCAGTCCCAGGAGCTAACCCTACTGTGGCTCTGCCTTTTAAATGTATCAAGAGCTGCCAGGCTCTTAATATATTTAAAAGGCTGAAGAGTAGCCTGGGGGGGGGGAGGGACTGGGCATGCGCTGGGAATCAGCTGTCCCAGCTCATGCCCAGTCCCCCTCCCCACTACACTTTGTGCTTTTTAAATGTATTAAGAGTCATCAGGCTCTTAATACATTTAAAAGGGTGAAGCGTAGTGGGGGGGACTGGGCATGAGCCAGGAATCAACTGATTCCCAGCTAGTCCATGATCCCCCACTACACCTCTGCCTCCTTTTCTCCCCCCATGGAGATGCTGATGCGGGGGAGCCGGCTTTTAAGCTGGTCCCCCCCCCCACCCAGCAGCGGCTCCTGCTCCCCCTCTTTCCTGCCTCTCTCTGAGCAAGAGCGGGGGGGAAGTGACTAGTTGACTCTCTAGTCGACTATTTGATAAGCATATGATTATCAGATAGTCAACTAGTTGCTTACATCCCTGTCACCAACAGAACTTGGCCCAACAGAACAGGGGTTTTTAAACTTGGGTTGCGGACAAGCCAGGGAAAGCGATACTTCCTGCAGTTCCCCTTGGCTGGAAATGACAAACTGTGGCCAATGGGAGCTGTGAGACTTTGTAGCTGCGGGGCTTTAGAGTAAACCATCGTTGTGGGCCTACCAGGGGCTTTCACTGCTGGGTCCGCAACTCACGTTTGAAAATCCTTGTAATAGAAGATATTACCTCACCTACTTTTTCTCTCCAAAAGGATGTGGTTTATTAATGTTTGTGTTCAAATCCTCAGCCACGGCAAAACTGGAAGTGAAATATGGATAGAAAGGTAAATTTAAATCCTGTTCAGTGAATTTAGGAGTCCGAACTGTATTGTTTATCCAATTCACAATGTTGCATCCTTGGGGTAGGAACTTAGTATTTCTCTGTCTGTATTATCCCATTAATATAACTAAAAACAACTAGTAGTCCTGCAGCACCTGAGAGACTAAGAAAAATATATAGTATCCTCTAAGGTGCCACAGGACTACTCTATTGTTTTTAAAGTTACAGACTAACACAGCTACCCTCTGAGACTACTTATGACCCCTCTGCCATATTCCACTGACAGTCAATGAACCGTAAAAGTCACAGGTAAGTAACAAGCACTTGATAACAAATAATTAAAATGATGTTTATATTGCAATTTAACTATCTTTGGAAAAACTAATTTACAACACGCACTGTGGTTTGCCATTATAAGTATGGCAAATACTACAAATGTTGAAGTATGGATAAGTTCTGCCTAGGTTTCAATGGTGCTCATGGGCTAATGATTGTGGTGGCATTTGATGAAGACAAATAGTTTGTTTCTAGGTAGTGTCTGTCCTTTAACAAGGGATGTTTACTTCCACAGAATTCAGTGGAACTTGTATGTGTGTGTACATGATGGCATAATTTAGCACTATTAACTTAATTATGGGCCTAATCCAGCCAAGATTTATACACACTTTTGAATTTGAGAAATACATACATCATCTTTACATGGTTGGATCCTATATTTGGAAATTCAACTAAGTTCATCATATGTGCAGTTTGTCAGTTAAACCCTTTCCCCAATGAGCTACCTAAGTATACAGCATTATATTAGATAAGCGCTAAAAATAGCTTGCAGAATTAAAAGAAACAAAAACAGCAATGAATATCCATGTTTCACTGCAGCATAATGTGTAATTCAGATGGTCATGCATATATTCCTACCAAAAAAGCACCCTACATTAATATTAAAACACAACTGAATTGGTTACCTCCTCTGTATCTAAACTAAGTACTGGAACTATTCTTCTGTAGGTTTCAAGAAGGAAGATTCAGGGCCCTGCTCACACATGTAAGAGGACACATCTCTGCTGATGTTAGTGGAGCTATACCCATTTTAAATGTGGCCTCGAAGTCCTGTGTAAAGTTAGGAAAAGGTACACTAAGCTGCAAGAAAACAAAGAGAGCTTAAGTGCCTCCCAGGTGCCCTCTCTCCTGTCTCCTTGCAGCTGCTACCCTGAAGGCCCCAGCACACTTTAGAAAGAACACTTCCGTAGCAAGTAGTTGATGCCTGGTATTATCGTGCCCCCTGCTGGTTTCCAGTTTAACAAGCAGAGCTCAGTTCCTCAAAAGCAACGATGAAGGCACAACCAAAGTGCAGAGGGGCATTTTAAAATAAATCCCAGTGCACCGAAGCTGGGTATTCTTTAAATGGCCATGGCATGTTTTTAGGCAGCAGCCGTTTTCCCTTTTGTTTGGTTCCTTAACTAACTGTACACTTGATCGGGATGGGATTCTAAAGAACCCCATGACAAGATCAGCTGCAGGGGAGAAACGGTGGGAAAAGACATATGGGGCGGGGGCAGCTCCTATTTCAATTAAAAGTGCAACGAAGCCTGGAAAGCAACCCGCAGGGTTACTACTATTAACCCAGCCCTAGCCCGTGCCCTGCTCTCAGGACCCGAAGCAGGAGAGGCAAGAGCTCTGGTCTGGCGCAAGCCGGTAGGGCCGGTTTCCCCAGGCCAGATACGTGCCTCTGAAACCTCCCCAGTCAGTCTGAGAAGTGGGGGGAGAAAGGGAATCGCTAAGTTCCTTACCGCTTCGCAGCTGAGCTGTGCCTAGGCCGACGCGCCCCGGCTCCTTCCCCTGCCCCGCCCCGCCACGTCGGCAGGCTCTGGGAAGAGGAGGAAGCCGGGCAGCTGGCGGGCCGGGAGAGGGGGAGGGCTCTGGCTCTGGCTCTGGCTCTGGCTCTGGATCACGCTGAAACGTGAAGGGCTGCTCCAGCCTCCCTCAAGCTCGCGCGCTGGACTGCGTGGCTTGCAGCGGCTGCAAAGCGGGCGGGGCTGGGGTCGAAGCTCGAGCGCGCAGCCGGGCACAGTCACTCCCGCCCGCGGGGTGCTGTAGGGTTTTCCCTTCCCCGGGCTTGCAGCTTCTCCCAGCTGAAATCAGTCATTGGCATTCGAACAGCCCTTACAGGCCACAGCCACAACCTCTGTGGCCCCGATGCTTGTTGTGCAGTTGCCTCAGAGGTATTTCCCCTTCTTTCTTTCTGCTGTGCCTCCACGCAAATGGCCTGCGTGGAGAGTAGTAAGCCACGCATGCTGAGATTTTCCCAGCAGCTCGTCTTGGGAATTGAGCATCCAAATCCTGGAGGCAGCTCTGAATATCCCAACCCTCTGAGTTCAGATTGTGGCTCCTTTTCTATAAAAACGTTCACAGCAATTACCTTCCTCCGCAGAGGGAGAGGGGCTTAGCACTCTGAAGTGACTGCACCCAAACGGGACAGTCTCTCCTCTTGAAAGGAATGAGTCTCGGGGGTTCTATTTGTAGTGCCTAAAGCTGTCTAAATAAACCTTACACCCCCCCTCCCCCAAAAGAGAGAGAGATGGTAAATCATGAAAGGGAACAAATTAGATCACAGTCGTTTCAATGGGTTCGTATATAGCAACAGTAGCTCCTCCTATGCTGATGTTTAAGTCACGGAGGGGTGCCCATTGCTATGCATATAAAACCTGTTTTCTGCCTCGAGGAACTTACAGTCTAAAATAAATGGCAAGAAAACAACAAGCTCTGGGAGCAGCAAAGGAAAGGTCTGTCCTCTCTGCATTTTAAAGAATCATAATAGGGTGAGAACAACATGTTTACCAAGATGATTTAATGTTAGAGTTCGTCTGAAAATGGGATTTTTTTCTTTGAGAAAAAAAGCTGATTTCTGTGGTCAACAAATGAAGAATTGGGTGGGTTTGGTTTTCTGATTAATTTTTTTTTTTTGAGGAAAGTGCACGCATTGGATGAAAATGTTCATTTAGTTAAAAACCTAATTTTCCTTTTTAAAAAGTATGCAAAATATTTGACTAGCTCTGTTTAGTAAATGTGGACTTGCATTTGTGGTGTTCTCAGGAAGGTTTTGGAAATGGAGGCTTGCATATTGGAAGAGGAAGGAAATTCTGCACATAATGGCACTGTAGCAGCAGGCAAGAAGACAGAATGGAGCATGGTGAGAAAAGTGAAAGGGGGGAAGTGAATTAGGATTCAATAGCAAAGCAAATGATCCAAGGCAGAGTGCTGAGAATTGTGAGCAGAAATGCAGACATAGCCAAAATGATAATTTATGTCAGGGTTTTGTTGCATACCAATATAAAATTTAAGGCCCAAAGATCTTCCCTCACATATGTGCATGCTGCTTCTATTGATATATTTCTTTTGGTCTTATGTTTGATAAAATTGTGTTCTAATTCTAAATTTGAGGACAAATAACTAGTAAAGGCTTGTTGTAATTCAGAGGAGAGAGCAAAAGCCTCAGCTGAGGGGGACTCAGTCTAACACAGTTCTTTAAAATAAATAAATAGTCTTGTTAACAAGCTGTTTTTCTTAGCTTCAATTAAGATTAATGTTTATGCTGGCACCAGGTATTACATGACAAGACTGTGTGTAGGCCACAATATGCCACCAAAAATATGTGTATCAATGCCTATCTCCAACAGGGACAAATGTAGACTTGCCAATTTTTTTCAGTTGATATTATCTATATATTTGTATTGTGATACCACCTCTAAGCCCCATTTAATTATTTTTTTTTTGTAGAAAATTGAAGCAGAGCAGGGATCAGAATGGAGTTGACAAAGTAGGAGCTGGGAAACAACTTCTCTCAGATCCTTGTAACAAGTGATTGTCTCATATTTTTATTGAGGCAGTGATGACATCATCATACAGTAGTGTAAGGGCATATTCAAATCTGGGACCTCTGGTGCTTAATGTAGGAGCCTGTACAGCTTGAGCTATAAAGCCAACTGGCTCTTAGCTTGGACTGTAGGGCTCACGTGTTCTTATCTCTTGCTGAAAGTGGTCTAAGTAAGGGTTGGGCAATAATTTTTGACTGGAGGCCACTTCAGAAATTATTGAAGAGGCCCCAGGCCACCCCAGAAGGGGGCAGGGTCTCAGGCAGAAGGAGCGGGCCAGGACACTTCTATGCTTCCCTACCCATAGACCCTAATTGGTCTGGGGGTGGGAGAGCACGTGAAGTCTTTGCCCCCTCCCTGCTAGAGAGAACCACCAGCTGTTCTGAACAGCTGGTGGTTCCCTCTAAGTGCCCCTGCCCCTGGCAGTGGGAGGAGACTTTGCATGCTCCCCCTCACCTCCAGCAAATCAGGGCTTGGGGGTGAGGAGGAGTACGTGAAGTCTCCTCCCACCCTGCCCCCTTCCTGGAAGGAGCGAGTGGTGCTTAGAAGTGCCGCGCCCCTTCCAGGGTGAGAGGAGACTTTGCGTGCTCCCCTCGTGCCCATACCAATCAGCAGGGCTCGACAAACAATGTAATCTACTCGCCCGTGGCGAGAAGATTACACCCTGGAAGAGCCGGTGCAGAGCGATCTGCGCATGCGCAGAGCGCAGAACCACGCGGCTGGTGAGCGGGGCTCGCCGCCGCTCGGCAAGCCCTGCCAATCAGAGCCTGCTTGCAGGATGGGGGCAGAGTGGGAGGAGACTTCACGTGCTTCCGTCACCATAACTGAAGCTAGATGATGATGTGGTTTGGATATATACCTGTTTCCTAAGTCATTTAGAGCTGTGCAAATGATATGTAGCACTGTGAATTTTTTGTTTTTGGAAGCAAGAAATGAACATTTTTGATTAATTAATTTTTTTGCATATTTTGACTGCTCACCTTTTCGAAGCACATTAGCACAACAGTTATCATTGTGCTTGTCTACATTATGCTGTGTTTTCACTTCTGTTATCTTTTGCATCCTTTTCCTGATGCCAAACTTGATTTAAATCTCAGAATTGAAACATAGCATGACCAATGAAGTTTAAGACTAAGATTGTTCTTTTGGCTTCCTGAGTTATACCAGTGTATTATTATTATTATTATTTATTATTTCAATTGATTGTGTCATGGCACCATAAACTAAAAGAATTTAGAAAAGGACCATTCATTTCATGGGATGACTTGCTAAGTAGTGCTATTCTATTTGAATTAGAATGTTAAAACTAGTCTCTGAATTAAATCTCAAGGTAAGTAAAGTTTTTAGGGACTGTTTTTGATGTGGGGAATTTTTTTAAAGTAAAATATTGTTACTACAGATCACCAAGTGGCACCGTCTTACAAGTCATAGTATACAGGTTTTTGTGGTTGGTTTAGCATGCAAGTGTGTAAGTGAAACGTGTTAGTATGTAACCCATACCTGCTAGAAATGGTGCTGTGTCCCCCTTGAATGGCACCTAGACCACCTGCAGATTAATGAGTCTGCAACAGTTTTCATTAAAAAATATGTGGCTTTTTAGTTCACACAGTAACAGTTCGTGCTTTTAGCTCTAGAGATTCCAGGTTCAATCCTGCTCGCCAAAAGACCCTAGTTGCCAGAGTTACAATTAGTTTTATCATGTAGGTTGGGCTGGGGGGGGTTGGAAAGCTATAGAAAACAGTTTGAGTGTTTTTTTCTTTGCCGTAATCTCTCCAACGGAGTCAATTTCTTGTGAAGAGATGCTTCCTTGGAACTGGGCATGTGAGCTTGTCCTTGTCTTTCAGAAAAATAATTTTTTCTATGCGCCTTGTGACCATCTCATTCATGGACTATTGTGTATCATGTAAATGAACTAGTTATACTTAAAATCTATACAGATCCCATAGCACTGATTATTCCTCCAATAAGAAGTTGACTTGCAGGGCATCGGCATCTACCACCACTTGACAGGGGGATAACAATATAATAATAGACCTATTTTTATCATGACTTCAATGTAGCTAGCACTGTGAGGTCTTTAAAATAGGAGAGATCTATTTAGTTCCAGGAAAAGATATTTGAGTGTCAGTGTAAATTTGTTTAACGGAAGATACATATTATTTATTTTAAAACAAATTTTAGAAAGGGAAAGCAATTGATGGACCAGTTGAAATGAGGATAAAGGAATATTTGCTGTTTAGGCAACTGCAAAGCATGAAAGCATGCAGTTCAATAATACAATTAAATTATCAAAAAGTCATATCAATAATGTCTGGAAAAAATATAAATTTGTGGAAAATACATGTGTAATTTCATAAGAAATCAGTAGATGGCACAAACAACTTTGGGAAGGTTTGAGTGCTAAATGTCGTTATACAAATAGGCAGGGTTACAGGAAGTTGTGCTTCTTATCTTTTCCTGTCTAATTTTTCTGCTTACTTGTGCAGCAAGACTTCCTGGTAAGAAAGAACTATTAATTTATGTTTGTTTTAAGTAGACCTCTAATTAACTTAAAGGGTTGTATTACCTGTGTACTCTGCATCTTATTCAGAAAATGAGATATGTTTTGTAAATCATTTATGAATTAAAGTTAATGATTTGCTTTGTAGTCTGTGCGTGAGAGACTAGTGTAGACACATTTGTGTTCAGTAAATTCACTGAAACAAACTATTGTAATATAATCAACTTTATAGTAGTATCACTGGGTCTACACTGGAGGGGTACACCAACTCTGCTAAATCAGTTTTTGTACACGTGTTCACGGGTTGGAGACAAAGTGACAATATAAATTAAATTGCAGCATGGAAGGTTTAGGTTGGACATTCTTAAACTTCTTGATTGTCAGGGTGGTTAAGCACGGGAATACTATATAGAGTTCTAATCTTAAATATTTAAAATGTATTTCAATTATGACAAAATCCAGGATTTCAGGAGTCCCTGAAGTTCATCTGTGGAGAAAACAGCAGTTTGCAGTGTTGTGTCCATGCTGGTTTCCAGGACACAAGCAAGACAAGGTGTTGAGGTAATATATTTTATTGGACCAACTTCTGTTGGTGAAAGAAACATGTTTCTGAGCTGAAGAAGAGTTCTGTGGAGCTTGAAAGCTTGTTTCTTTCAGAAAACAGCACCAAAGTTTGCTTTTTTTTTCTCTCTCTGCCTGGGCTCCTTTGGAGTTTAGCTACATGCCTACTGAAGTTTGCTGTTGGCTATATCAGTCAGCATTTTTCCTTGCTGTGCAATGCAGTTAACCTGACAATCTTGTTGCTCTGATTGCTTGCCCACTCTGCTAGGTTTACATCTATTTTAGAGTCTAGTCCTGAAAGGAGCTGATCGTGTGCTGCTTGAAACTCAGAGTGAGAAATGAACACATAGGACAAGAAGCAAGATCCCAATTCTTATGTACTGTATTGATCTTAGTAGCTCAGATTTAGACCCTTTGTCAAATGAACAACATTTATTCCATACTAGGTGCAACCGTTTTGGCTTAAATAATAGTTGGAAATTTTGCTTAAGAACACATGTAAAATTGAATATATTCTGATTTTAAACTCCAGGTTCTCCCTAACCAAAATACAACATACAGCCCAGAACTGGTAAGCTTTATTTACCCCACAAACTCTATCTGGAAGTACTCTATCAAAACCTCTGTGTTATGTCTTTGGGCGGAGGGGGAGGAGAAGGACTTTTCTTTGCCAGCACAACTGAGTAGTTCTGCATTTACACCTGGCTACGTCTACACTGGCAGCTTCTTCTGCAAGAACTCTTTTGCGGAAGAGTTCTTGTGCAAAAACTCTTCCACAAGAGAGCATCTACACTGCCATGTGCTTTTGCTCAAGAGATGTGCTTTTGCGCAAGAGCATCCATGGCAGTGTAGACGCTCTCTTCCACAAGAAAGCTCTGATGGCCATTTTAACCATAGGGGCTTCTTGTGCAAGAAATTCATGTTGCCTGTCTACACTGCCCTCTTCTGGAAGAACTCTTGCACAAGAGGGCTTATTCCTCGTGGGGAGAGGAATAACTCTTCCAGAAGAAGCCTTGTTTTACAACGCTATACTGTAAATTTACTTCTGGAAGAATGCTCGTGCAGTGTAGACAGCCGGCAAGTTTTTGCGGATGAACAGCTGTTCTTCCGCAAGAAGCTGCCAGTGTAGACGTAGCCCCGGAGTATATATATATGGTTAGTGTGACTTTTTGGGACATAGTTTACTGAAATTTCATTCAGCCACTGCAGAAGACTTAAACCACAACAGTCTGTAGTTAACATTGGATTATATTCAATTTAGTTTGGGAGAGTGATGAGTGGTCTTTCAGATGAGACCTTAAAAATCAAATTTTTGTCTGATCTCCAAGTACAATAAGGATCCTATGGAAGTTTAAACACAGTAGCACAGAAGGGATTTGCTCCAGTGAGCTTGAATTAAATTTCTCACAACTACCACACACATGGTTTGCTTATGTGGCTGCAGTCTACCAGCTAGGAAAAGATTGCATATTACTGATGCAGTGCTTATCAAGTTTAAATGCTTTGGAATCATTCAGAATGAAAAGTGCCATGACTAATGATTCTGTCATATGTTAGTTATTAACTGTAAACCCTAAAGATCACATATGTCGGATTTTAACTCTTGTCAATTTCACTGTGCTATAGGGTGTGCTGACTCAAAAAGTGAGTGTGGGAGCGAGAAAGTGTATACTACAGAGTATGTGTGAAGGTATGTGTAAATAATTTGATTCAAATGACCAACATTCAGGAGTAAATAAGATTTATTTTAATAAAGCAGCTGGAAAATTGTCTCCTTTCAGCTGGTCCTTACATACAAAACATGGCTGAAATTATGTCTTGGGCAATAACAGGGAAAGAAAGACAGTAGGGTATATTTCAGGGCCTTATTCAACTGTGCTTTAGCATCACATATGTGTACAAGGGGGCGTTTCACTAATGGCACATCTATACTGTGTGGAAGATTGACACTGCCACAGTCAATCTTCTGGGGTTCAATTTAGCAGGTCTAGAATAGACCCACTAAATCAAACTCAGAGTGCGCCATTACTCCTGCTCCCCACAATGAGTAAGGGAAGCTGACAGGAGCATTTGCTCCCATCGGCCTCTCACTGCGCAGAAATGTGATTTAAGATATGTAAATGTAGTCGACATAATTTATGTAGCCGTAGTTGCATATATTAGTTCGACCTTCTGCTGTAGTATAGACCTTAAGGTTTGATCCTGCCCAGCAAAGGAAGGGTGTTGTCCATACAAGCACAAAGTAAGAAAGTTATGATCAGGAAAGTGAAAACTGCTTAGCCCAGTCCTGTTGAACTGTAGTATAGAGTAGTCAAATAGTAGCAGGAGTAAGTCCTAATATGGGAATACATAGTGAAGGATCTCATGCCATGCTTAGGATTTCATTTATACTGCCATTCTGTGCCCAAGTATTCGTGGGGGACTGCTGTGAAAAGTGCAAATTAAATTTAATTTGACATCTATGCCAAAACCTGAACCTAAGTCTTTGTAGGTGAAAATGCTGCACCTCTTAGGCCCAAGATTTCTAATTTGTTTCTCATTCTGGCTCAACTTATTATTTTTAAAATATATACATCAATGAGTTACCATTTCTGTTACTTAGTGACCTGCTAAAAATTGTTCACATTAGTAAAGGTTTGGCAAGGAATGTCTGTATGTTTCATCTAATAAGGTATAATCTTATTAATCACAAATCAAAGAGGATTTGTGGGACTGGTAATGGGATAAAGCCTATTCTCCTTTATAGACCTTTTACCTCCAGCTAGCATTTTACACACAGCATTGGGTGGTAGTGACAGACAGGTACTACTTTCTGATACCTTTTTGATAGATTATTTGAAATTAATTAGTTGTTGGTCTCAATCCAGTTCCTATTGGACCGATGTTTAAAAAGTAGTAATTGTGTGTTACCTTGCCATTAAACAGACAGTAAGGGTACGTCTACACTGTACACTTATTTCGGAATAACCTATTTCGGAAGAAAAACTCTGAAATAGCTTATTTTGAAATAGAGCGTCTACACAGCAAATGCCCATCAAAATAGCGTGTCCCCGCTCATTGGGCGCTGAATCACATTTAAGGCCACTTGGAAGCACTTCAGGCAGGGCATCAGGACAGCAGTTACTTCCTGAAGCTGCTGCATGAGTCTATCTGAAGCTCGAGCTTTAAGGGATTCCCCTGTATAGCCGTGTCTCAGGCTCCTCTCTCTTGCCTACCTCACTGAGGGACATCAAACCCATTCCTTTGCCTGCTGTGGTTGCCCTTAGGGACACCTCAGCTCTCTAGCCATGGAGCCAGAGCTGCCTCCAAGAACTCGATACCTCTTATCTGTCGTGCTGCAGCTCCTGCAGCAGTTTCTGCAGGCTGCCCTCCAGGCCCTGCAGGAACACAACCCCCAGCTCATTACAGAGAACCTCATCATCTTTATGTGGGTGCAGCTCATGCAGCTGGACCCCACCGTGCACCGCCGCTTCTGGCATCTGGACACCAGTTCCTGCTGGTGGGACCGGCTCGTTATGGAGTGGTGGGACAACCAGCAGTGGCTCCAGAATTTCCGTATGTGGAAGGACACCTTTCTGGAGCTGTATGAGTGGCTCACTCCTGCCCTCAGGCGACGGTACACACACATGCGACCCACCATCCCCCTTAAGAAGCAAGTTGCTATCGCCATCTGGAAGCTCACCACGCCAGACATCTACTGATCTGTCGGGAACCTGTTCGGCCTGGGGAGATTGGCTGTCGGGGCCCTAGTCATGCAGGTATGGTGCTCTTGGCTGTTGTCCCAGGAGGATGGTGAAGTGCTAGAATGGGGTTCCCTAATGAAAGGGGGGTTGTTGTTGGTGGAAGCCCCCTAGCTGGGAGGTTTTTCAGTTCTGCCTTCACAAAGCCCTGCTTGGGAAGGGGAAAGTAGGGGGTTGCTCCTGGTGTGTGTAGGGGGGAGCTCAGGGACCTCCCAGGGGCTCTGGCAACCCTGTGATTCTCTGTTTGTCTCCTTTTACAGATGGTGTGGGCCATCAACCTCGGTGATGTGGACCCCATCATCACCAGCTTTGCCAACATGGGCTTCCCCAACTGCAGGGGGGTTATTGACGGCACCCATGTGCCTATCTGGGCCCCTGACCACTTGGCATCTGTATCATCAACTAGAAGGGGTACCTCAATGGTCCTGCAGGCCGTCACAGTCCACCATGGCCGGTTCACAGACATCTACGTCAGGTGGTTGGGGAGGACGCACTATGCCCGCATCTTCCTGAAACTCCAACATCTTCCAGAAACTGCACGCCAGCACTTTTTTCTCAACTGCACCATCAGGGTCAGGGACATGGACATGCCGATGTGCATTGTAGGGGACGCAGCCTACCTTCTGTTGCCCTGGCTAATGAAGCCCTACACCGGACACCTTGACCACATCAAGGAATTCTTCAATGCCAAGCACAGCACAGCCCAGATGGTAGAGGAGGGTGCCTTTGGGCATGTGAAGGTGAAGTTCCATCGCCTCCTCACCCAGCTGGATGTCAGGGAGCAGAATGTCCCTTAAGTGGCGGCTGCGTGCTGTGTCCTTCACAATATATGTAATAGGAAGGAGGAGATGTTCCTGCCAGTGTGGGGAGCAGAGGCCGACTGGATCAACAGGGCCTTTGAGCAGCTGCGGACAGCTGCCATCTGGCAGGCCCATCAGGGGACTGTGTGCATCTGGAAGGTCCTGAGGGAGAGTTTCTCACAAGGACCCCAGTGACACTCTCCCCTGGGCCTCCCCACTACGGGCCTGTGCCTTGCCCCATGTACCTTTTCTCCCACACCCCTTTCTTCCCCCCTCCACTGCAGATTCAATAAACTACACTTTTTGTTTGAGAAAAAATAAACTTTGTTTTTTAATTGGGGTAAATGTAACTGGGGAAAGAACCTGGGAGAGGGGAGGAGGAGAGGCTCAGGGCTGAGGCTGGGAGTGGCACCTGGCTCTGGATGCAGGGACCTTGGTGGCCACGGGTTGGAGCTAGGGGAAGAAGAGGGAGGGGCAGGAGCAGAGGCAGGAAGGAGGGGCAGGAGCAGGAGCAGGCACCATGCTGGCGATGAGCGCTTGTGCATCCGTGCTGATGATGCAGCCCAGATCCAGCATCTCCCGCCAGGTCTCTTGCCACAGCTGGATGTCCTCCTCCAGTCTCTGGTCCAGGGTATGCTGCAGGGCTTGCAGTGTGGAGATGTGCTCCTGCTGGAATTCCTCCTGGGTTATCCTGCGCCGGCGGGTCACTCAGGGTCAGGAGGCTGCCCTGGGTGGTATTGACCGCCCCCTTCGTACAACTGGTCTGGTTGTGGAGAAGAGAGAGGTGGTCAGTCATCCTTGGAGACCTGTGCCTGAAGCCTTGCCCTCATCTGTGAGCCGAGACCGAAAGATCTTGGGTCAGACGAAGACGATGTGCTTGGAGCAAGGCCATCTATGGTCTGGACAGTGGGCCCTTTCCTGCAGGGGCCCAGATGAACAGGGGAGAGCTTCACTACCCCCACGTCCTGGGGACAAGCAGGCAGCATGGGAAGGTGCCAGCCAGACCAGGAGTCTGTGGGCAGGAGGGGGGCCACAGGGCAGCTGGGCTTTCCTCTATGCTGAGCATACGCCAGGTCTGGCAGGCGTGGCATCCCATGGGAAGAGGACTTGTATCCCTGTCTGCTGGATGAGAGGGGGTGCAGGGTGTTGGGAAGCAGGTGTGTGTGAGTGGTAGATGCTCCTGTGGCTTGCAATGCTGTCCCCAGGAGCAGGTGCAGCCCTGAGCATGTGGGCGTGCCCATGTGCTGTGTGTGTCACTCCTGACTGTGTGTGTGTCTCCATGTCCCCAGCTTCCTTCTAGTGGTGGCTTGTGGTGGGAGGATGTCCCACCCCAGTGTCAGGAGTGTGGCCGGCCTCCCCAGACCCTGTGAGCAATAGCACGAGGGTCCTCTGGTGCAGCCTCCCAGGGGGGCTGTTTGCCCCGGACTGACATTCCACGTGCACCCATGTGCACAGGCTGCTGCACGATCCCCAGCCCAAGAAGTCTGAGTGAGAAGCACGTCCCAGCCCCTCACCATCTGCCATGTCCACCCTGTGTGTGTAGTGAAAGTAATGGCACACACCTGATGTGCCTTCCTTGGCGTTGGACAATGCCTGGGAGATATCCAGGGCCTGGGGTACCGGCTCCAGGGTGAGCATGGTGATGGTCAGCAGAAAAGGACCTGGGGATTACAGTGGATGAGAAGCTGGATATGAGTCAACAGTGTGCCTTTGTAACCAAGAAGGCTAATGGCATATTAGGTTGCACTAGGAGGAACATTGCCAACAGATGTAGAGAAGTGATTATTTCCCTTTATTCGGCACTGGTGAGGACACATCTGGAGTATTGCATCCAATCTGGGGCCCCCGCTACAGAAATCATGTGGACGCATTGGAGAGGGTCCAGTGGAGGGCAACCAAAATGTTGGGGGGGCTGGAGCACATGACCTACAAGAAGAGGCTGAAGGATTTGGGCTTATTTAGTCTGTAGAAGAGAAGAGTGAGGGGGGATTTGATAGCAGCCTTCAACTTCCTGAAGGAGGTTCCAAAGAGGAAGGAGAGAGACTGTTCTCAGTAGTGACGGATGGCAGAACAAGGAGCAATGGTCTCAAGTTACAGTGGGAGAGGTCTAGGTTGAATATTAGGAAAAACTATTTCACTAGGAGGGTGGTGAAGCACTGGGATGGGTTACCTAGGGATGTGGTGGAATCTCCATCCCCAGAGGTTTTTAAGTCTCGGCTTGACAAAGCCCTGCCTGGGATGATTTAGTTAGGTTGGTCCTGCTTTGGGCAGGAAGCTGGACTTGATGACCTCCTGAGGTCTCTTCCAGCCCTAGGACTCTATGATTCTATGGTGCTGGCCTCCTCTGCATCTGTCCCCTGCAAGAGCAATTACGGGCCTCTCCAGCCCTGAGTCCACTACTGGGGTGGAGGAAGGGACTGACCCTCCCCCTAGGATGCAGTGCAGGTCTGAATAGTAGGAGCAGGTGTGAGGTTCAGTCCCGGAACGGGAGCTGTGCTCCCTGGCCTTGGCATAGACCCGGCGGAGCTCCTTGACCTTCATCTGCACCTGCTCCTGGGTGCAGAAGTGGCCCTTGGTGCCCAGGCTCTTGGCCATAGATATCAGTGTTCCTGCATCTGGTGCAGAGATCCTGGAGGTTTGCCTCCTCGCCCTAGACCTCAGTGAGGGCCAGGATCTCCGAACGAGACCAGGAAGGCACACGCCCCTTTTGTCCCCTGGCAGGGTCCTGGAAGGGTGCTGCCTGCTTGGCTGGAGCTGTGGAGGGCTCAGATGGAGCACGGGCATGGCTCATGGCAGCAGTGACAGCCGTGCAGGCTGCTGCAATGTGGCAGAGGACCAGCAGAGCCTGCTATCTGCCACAAGCCCTTTTACCTGTGCCTGCAGCTTTAAAGGGCTGCAAGGGAAGGGGTACTACAGAGTTTTGATGAGTGTAGACAGAGGCACCGGCAGGGCACCTGTGGGAAGGGCTGGAAGCCAATTAATTTGAAATAACTCCAGCCAGCCCTATCTACACACGCATTATTCCGAAAGAGCTATTTTGGAATAGGCATTATTCCTAGTAGAATGAGGTTTACAGAGTCTGACATAAGCCGCCCATATTTCAAAATTATTTTGAAATGATGGGCTTACTGTATAGATGCCCGCAAAGTTATTTTAGAATAACATCCATTATTCCAAAATAATGCTGCTGTGTAGACGTGCCCTAAATGAATGAACATCAACAAGCTGTGCCTCGTCTGAATGGCAGAGTGCCCTCCATTACTGTTAAAATCAGTAGGAGAGAAGACCTCTCAGTACTTTCCAGGATGGGCCCTAACACTTATATTGAACACTCATCTAGTCCTTACTATAGTCACTTAATGTGAATTCTTTTTTTCAGGATTAAAACCGATATGGAGAAATGATGAAGGTCAATGAGCATCTATAAAGAATAACCAAAAACATGGCAGAAAACAGAAGATCTCTCTCAAACTTTTTTTTTTGTAGTTGTGTCTTTATAATAACTCTCTGGAACAATATTAAGCCGTCTGATGAACATGAATTTATTGCAAAGTATTCTAGTGCCATACCGGAAGACCATTTTTACTATGAAACTAAGAACCTGCCACCCTCACATGGAAAGAGACTTCAGGGTCTATCAGCAGATAACAGAATAAACCATTCCAGTTGGGATGTGGTACACAATACTTCAGACAGTTTAGAACTGTCTAATATCTCAGAGAATTCAATAAACGATTTAATACAATTATTGTCAACATTCAACAAAACCTCAAAAATAAAAAAGCTTACTCTGACCAATATTACAACACCCTGGAAAAGCTTTATTAAATTTCTTCAGATTGTGTGGCATACATCCATTGAATATTTCAATATCAACAATATGAAACTATTGTCAAGAATTGAAAAGCAGATCTTCAACTACAGTGATACTTCAATGAAAGCACTGACAATAAAGAATGTTTCCATTGAAGTATTCTATTTTTCACAGGATGACCTATACAGCATATTTTCAGAGATGAACACTGAAGCCTTGACAATATCTGATTCAAAGATAATACATATGCTTTGCCCTTCCAAACCAAGTCTATTTCATGTTTTAAACTTTTCAAACAACGATTTGACAGACATGGTTTTTGAAGACTGTCAGAACTTATTTCTTCTGGAAACACTTATTCTGCAGAGAAATCAATTAAAAAAACTTTCCAAAGTGAGCTCAATGACAAGTAAAATGAAATCACTGAAATATTTGGACATAAGTAGGAATTTATTGTATATTAATGAGAATGGGAACCATTGCAACTGGGTTGGAACCCTGGCTAAACTGAATTTGTCCTCAAACAAATTGACAGACTCGGTTTTTGGATGTTTGCCAATCAATGTCCAAATACTTGATCTACAAAATAACCAAATCAGAACTATCCCCAAAGATGTTGCTGAACTGAAAGCTTTGAAAGAGCTAAATATTGCATTTAACGGGTTAACTGAGCTGCCTGGATGTAGTCATTTTAGGGGTCTGGAGTTCCTGAACATAGAAGAGAATTCAGTTCTCACCCCGTCATCTGACTTCTTCCGTAGCTGTCAAAATATCAGAGAGCTAAGAGGAGGACACAATCCATTCCAATGTTCTTGTGAATTACGAGACTTCATTAATTTTGAAAAAAAATCAGGTGGAAGGTTGATTGGCTGGCCAGAATCCTATGTGTGTGAATATCCAGATGGCCTAAAGGGAACCCAGCTAAAGGACTTTCATTTGTCTGAACTATCTTGCAATACAACCCTCTTGCTTATTATAGCTGTAGTTGTTACAGTCTTGGTAGTGGCTGTGACATCCTTTCTGTGCATCTATTTTGACATAATGTGGTATTTGAAGATGATGTGGCAGTGGGCACAAACAAAACGCAGGGTTCGGTACAGACACCCTGAAGATCTGCAAAACGTTTTACAATTTCATGCTTTTATTTCATATAGTGAACGTGATTCCCTCTGGGTGAAGAGTCATTTGATTCCAAACCTGGAGAAGGAAGATGGGTCTGTACAGATCTGTCTGCATGAGAGGAACTTTGTTCCTGGCAAAAGCATTGTTGAGAACATTATAAACTGCATTGAGAAAAGCCACAAATCAATCTTTGTTTTGTCTCCCAATTTTGTTCAGAGTGAATGGTGTCACTATGAGCTTTACTTTGCCCATCACAAATTGTTTAGTGAAAGTTCCAATAGCTTAATCCTCATTTTATTGGAACCAATCCCACAGTATCTGATTCCTGCCCGGTATCACAAGCTGAAAGCTCTCATGGCAAAAAGAACATATTTGGAGTGGCCAAAGGAGAAAAGCAAACATGGACTTTTCTGGTCTAACCTTAAGGCGGCTATTAACATTAACCTGCCAGTATCTGCCAAAGTGGTGTAGAAAAAGACAGAAATTATTTTCATTTTAATTTTCTTTTTGTCTTTTATGAGAAAACAATAAACATTTGATTATGAAAACTGTCAGAGAGTTTCCTTTATAATGGTAGAAGCCATTTAAAAAAACCTGCTTTTTTTTTTTTTAACTGGCAACCTTAACTGTTTCCATGTAGTTGTTAAATGTAAGGTTGCCAGGTGTTTGGTTTTCGCCCGAACAGTCTGGTATTTGTGGCCCCTGTCCGGTAAAAAAACCCGGAAAATATCAGACGTGTAAAATGTCCGGTATCCAGTATTTTCTGTTTTTCTCGGACAGAAGGTAGGCGGGGACATTATTCCCCTGCCGTGTCTGGTGGGGTTGGGGGGAATGGGGAGAATGGGGATTTAAAGGCGCAGTGACCTTTTTTTTTTTCTCAACAAGATTGGTCTCCCATTTTTTCCTTTTTTTTCCTCAATCAATTTTTTCCCTCACCACGTTCTGGATTTTTTGTGAAAGTATCTGGCAACCCTATTTAAAGTTGTCTCCTAACTATAGGGGGAAAATGTCATTTTAAAAACTAGGAATCTCCTAAAGATGAAGAATACTTAAAGCTATTAGTGGGGAGCAGATGAGCTATGCATTTAGAATGTGACATTACTGCAATAAAAGGCAGTGCAGTTCAGGGTAACCTACTGTTTTAAGAGGAATCATGCAACCAAACATCATGCCTTCATGGCTTTATTGTGACCACACCTGGAATATTGTGTCCGGTTCTGGCCACTACCTTTTCTGAAAAATACCAACCAGGTGGGAGGAATTTTGAGCAAGAGAATTGGTCAGCATGCTGGAGGAATTGATTTATGAAAAAAACATTGACAGAGCTAAATGTACATAGAGTAGCGAGTAGCCAAATAACTACTTTTTCTCCTGATCAGCTCTTGAATCACCACATTGGCTATATCTTCCAGTTGACAGATAGTGATATTCTTTTGAGGTAGCAACGTGTCAGTCTGTAGATTCATCCACTGTTCATGCACATAACATTTTTATATAGCAGCATGTTCACTCTGAAAGTTCATTCAAGTGGAAATTTTTTCACCAGAAAAGGAAATCTATACTGACTTCCAGCACCCAGTCACAGTACCTGAAAAGCTTGATTAGTGGCATCTGGGAGGTCCTGTCCATTAGTATAGGGGAAAACGCTAAACTTAAATAGTTAAAAATGGCTAGTAATTTGGAGTGTCCCTGTTTTTCAGAGCCTGAATGATACTGAGTATCCCAGGTTGGGCACCCAAAAACCAAGGCTCCAAAAATTACTAGAAATTTCTGAAAATGTACCTCATAAGTTGTGAAACATTCAAAAACAATGTATGCAAGCCAGAAATTCATCAGATGGTTTAAACAGGTGAGTAACCATTTCTATTATTAAATCTCCTCAAAGCTTACGCTGCCAGGGGGAGCATTAGATTTGGGCCCCTGTGGGAAATCTTCCCACCGTATGACCCTGAGGCTGGAGATCTTGCTTCCTACTTTGGCCCCTGGGCTGCAGTGGGGGCAGAGAGCTTTTCTGGTGTTTGGGCCACAGTGGGAGTGGGGAAAGGAGCAAGCAATTGGTTCCTTATTTCCTTAATTCCACCATTTCTGATACCAAGAAATGTTTGTCCTTTTCACAGAATCCAGTGCAAGCAAGCAATACAATTAGGCTAATAAACTAGATTTATGTTACAAAGTGTGCAGTTTGTTCTAGAGCAGTGGTCTCCAACCTTTTAAAGTATGAGATCACTTTTTGAATTTAAGCGCAATCCAGGATCTACCTCAAACCCAAATACCTCTGCCCCACCTCCTTCGTGCCGCTTCTCCAAGACCCCGTCCCTGCTCACTCCATCCTTCCTCCCTTTCATCAGACAGGTGCAGAGGTTGGGGCACAGGCTTTGGTTTTGGGCTAAGGGATTTGGAGTGTGAGAAGGACTCTGAGCTGAGCCTGGGGCAGGGGTTGGGGTGCCATAGGTGGTTCAGGGTAAGGCTCTGTAAGGGAGTCTGGGTCTTGGGGTCTCAGGGCTAAGGCAGGGGCTTGGGGTGGTGGAGGGGGTTCATGACTGGAACAGGGATTCAGGATGTAGGCTCCAGCTGGACTTTGCTTACCACAGTTGGCTCCAGTGGGGTGGTGCAGTGCAGCTAAGGCAGGCTCACCCCTACCCTGGCCCTGTACCACTCCCAAAAGCATCTAGCAAACTCCCTCCATCCAAACCCTGTTGTGCCCCCTTCCCCTGTTCTGTGATAATTGAATACAGGGTGGGAGAGGAGAACAGCTCCAAGGCAAAGGGCAGGAGTTGCACAGCACTGGGGGGAGGGGCAGCAGACGTGCCAGCCCTTGATAGCTTCTTGGCCAAACCAGTCAAGATCACCTGTCAGAGGTCCAAGATCTATCAGTAGATCCTGATCTACTGGTTGGTGACCACTGATCTACACACATACATGCTGTTGGGCCATCTTCTGCAATGAACTCCTATGTTAACAAACAGGATTACATATATCCCACTTAAAATATGTACTTTCCCTAGCAGAAAAAAAATTTCACAGTAACTTAATTAAATTGGATTTAGTCATAAATATAGTTATGAATTAGACAAAATAAAAGTTTATAATATTAAAGCAAAATATTAAAGAAAACCCACCATGAATACAGAAAAGCTATCGGAGATGTGTGCTTACAGTCGCCAATCATATAAGATAACATGATTAGCATTATAATAATTTGGATAGCTTCGTTTTGCTAAAACACTTGTCAACGGTAAACAAACATTACACTGAAGTGGATCAAGAATTTCTAGAATGGATCTGCTGTTCTTAAATTATATCTGCAAGACAGATAACTTTCCTTTTTTAAAACCCACCATAATGGCCACAACTCAAACTATCACAAATCAAGTGAGGCAAGTGGTTATCAGTGATTACTGCTTTTCTGCTAAGATCTGTTCACTTCATAATTCCTTTTCATCCTTCTACCCCGCCCTCACACTATTTCCCCATTTTGTCCATTTATATTGTGTAACCCTTCTGCCGGGTAGGCCTGGCAGCAACCAGGGCCGGGTTCAATATCTTGGGGTTCATCTCACACAGAACCGGCTCAAGCCCCCACCCAGTAACCTGGGAAATTCACACACCCCTGGGTGCCTCTGAGAGGCAATGCTTCCCCACTCACAAGCACAGAGTCTGAGTGTAGGAAAGAAACATTTAATGAAACAGAGAGAGAAGTCATACGGCATTAACTTGGGAAAATACCACAAACAGAGTTCATAACCCAAACATGAGCTAAGCCCCCCCACCCCCAGCCAAGAATCATCCAAAATCCCAAAGTCCAACACCCAAAAAGTCTCTGTCCCTAGTCAGTGCCACCCAGAGTCCAAAAGTTCAGCCGCAGGTTTTCACCTCCCAACCTGGGTAGAAATGGGGTTGGGGGAATAGATAGGGTCTATTCCCCCACCTTACGAGTCACTCCGCCACGCTCCACCAGCTGTCTCGTTCCACGCCACTGGACACTCCGCTGGTCGCCTGCCGCCGCTCCACGCCTGCCACCACTCCGTGCCGTGCCACCACTCCACACCATGCCGCTGGTCACTGCTCCGCGCTGGCTGCAATGGGTCTGGCTCCCAGCCAAACTAGTGATTTCAGCTCTTAATGATTTCAACTCTTTACCCACCACCTGGACTGGCAAAGGATTCCAGCTTCCACTGGACTAGCAAAAAGACTTCTCATGGAGTCTGCTTTAGGTCTGTCCTTAAAACAAAGGGGGAAAGGGGTAAGTTGGGCCAATCTTACAGCTCACACCTGGCAGGTGTGAAGCAGGCTGACTCAAGCCCTTTAATCCTTCCCCCCAGCTCAGTTCACTCAACTCTGGAAGGGGGGAGGCTTGTTCCTCAGAGACTTCTTACAATGATGGTGGTGTCTCTCCTGCAAGCACTGGTGGCATGTTTTACAGTTCCCACATTTAGGGGTATCATGATTTGTGACCCCCACAACAGCCCCAAATTATTTACAATGCACCACATTCCATTCCAACACTGATCTTCCATCAGCCCTGACTGAATTGGATTTACATAGCCACACCTTATATTCCCTCCCCATCCTGGCATGAACTGTATTTACATATCAACAGTTACCAGTTAATTATCTTGCACAGCTAAACAATTGTGGGAGGCACACACACCCCAGGGCAACTCTTTCCTTTTAGCTGGCAGACAGCAAACAGCAGTTCAGCCCCTGCTTACAATTGTTTGCTATCTAACATACCATGTGAGCTCTCTGAGGCTGTCACTATCTTCTTTAACTTCCTGTGCAGCATGTAGCACCAAGGGCATTTCTAGGTTCTACCACAATACAGATAATGAATCATAATTTAATATTTTCTGATCCAATAACAATTATAAAAGGACTTTTCTGCTATCCTAGTGCCTGCTGCTGAATTGTGACTGCCTCCCACATGCATGCAAAAAGAATGGCTTTCTGAATGCTTCTCCTAGTCATGCATCAGAATACAAGCAACCATAATTTAGCTCTTTAGCTTTTGGAAAATATCCCATTTAACTTAGGCCGTGTTTACAGGGGCAGATGTAAAGCGCTGGTAGTTACAGCACTGCTCACAGAGTGCAGCAGGAAAACCACTGTTGTGTGTTCCTTGTGATGGTGGAGCATGTCCACATTCACAGCTCTTACAATGGCACAGAGGGTTGTGCACTGTGGTAGCTATCCCACTGTGCAACTGGCAACAGGATGCTTTGGGAAGGGTTTGCAATACCACATGGGAAAAGTCAGCATCACATGATGCAGGTTTCCCAATCCCATTGCTCCATGGTCATCCTGCTACACTGACAGCTGCTTTCCAACAGAAGTCGGTGGAAGTGGGGAGAGTGTAACAGGGAGCATGTGTGTGCATGTGGGGCTGGGTGAAAGATTGTGTGTTTTAGGGGATGTCCACCCCACCTCCCTACCTTCAGAGGGTCCCTTATCTTGTGTTGGCTGTTTGGTCATTCCCAGAATGGGTGGGGGGTGGGGAGGCAGGGCTTGAGCTCCTAGGAGGGGGCAGGAATCCAGCCAACCACCTTGTGGAATGAGGTGTAACAGTTAACTCGAACTAAGGACTTAGTTTGAGTTAACGTTTGACTGCCGCGTGTAGCCGCGGGCAGTTAGTTCGGACTAAGGGGATTTAAAAATGGCGCCCTGATGGGAAGATGCAAATAAAGCCCGGGATATTTAAATCCCGGGCTTCATTTGCAAGTTCGAATGCCTACATTAGCCTCCCTAGTTCACTAGGGGGCTAGTGTAGACATACCCCAAGACATTACAAATTAGCTTAGGAAGAAGAGGGTTGTGAGCATTGTCATGTTTTTGTGTATGCAAGCCAGGCTTCTTACCCGTTTAAAGTTTGAGAATAGGTTGAGCTCATTTCAGCCCCAAGACCTTTAGTAATTTGCTTTACCAGATTAAACTGCAGAGATGGACGAGTGCCAGCTATCCTGAGTGAAATTTCGGAGGAACCAGCTACTGGGGGGTTGGATTAGTCTTTCTCAGGTTGGACGACCGATTTGCATATGAGGGCTACTACAGACTTCCACTAGAGTTTCCTCTGGCTTTGCCCTGCCCAGGCATAGTTCACCATCTTTCATGTCCTCGTATGTTCACTCATGCTCCACTTCCTCGACAGGGCAGGTGAGACATTGGGGGTTACAGTGCTGGGAGCTGATTTCCTGTGCAGTGACTTGCCAGTGTAGACTTGGCCTTAATCTGTGTACTCTTTCATCTAATTGTTCTTCAGGAAATCGTTGGTGCTTGTTGTGTGTTGGTTTGCTTGACAGTTCTATGTGAAATTCCCATGGCTTTTTGTTTGGGCCAGCAATTTGCAGATAGAATTTCAAAGTTCAGTTAAATGACCTTTGTGAGTGTATTGAGCTTTAAGAATTTATAGTATTCCTTTTTTTGACTGGATTGAGGATAAAGACAGATAGTTGGTGTTTCATAATACTCTCAGGGAATTCATTATATTCTAAGGATGAAATTGTCTCTCTTGATTTCTTTCAGGACTGGAAATTGTTATCAAAATTGTCTTACCATTGTGAAAGTAACCTGGGAACAAAAAGCTACTTCTGGCACTTTATTGAAGTGGTCACTGACAATAATATCAAATGGCAGGTTACTACTAGTATTCATAATCTTTCAGTGGCTGAGCATAGGAAGGCAGTGCTTACAAATAGGAATGAGTGAGATATTTAAATTTGTGCTTAGGGGATCATTCACGTTCTCAATCCATGTTCTCCTGCTTATGCTATATTTCAGAGTGTAGTTACATTTGCAAGTTCTGGGAAAGTAGAAACATATTGGTCAACAGACTCACCAACTTTCTGTGCACACTGAGGAAGTCTGTATGTATTACCGCACTAAAAGCGGTAACTGCTGAAACATGCCAATTATCAGAAAGAGGAAGTTTATAAATATACACAGGCCTTCAGTAGCCAAACAACATTATCAGCAGACTTGATTCCTGGTATCTAGATAGATGGCCTTCTTCATCAGTAGCAATAACATAGTTTACAGAAAAAGAAATCTGGTGCATAAAGGCATTAAAGACTTACATGAATAGGAAAATATGTGGAAGGAGGTCACCATTCTGGTCATTAAAATATTATGCAGTGCAAACCAGATTGTGACTAAAGCTCTTGGTTTATTCTCAAGCCACACTATCTGAAACTCGGCTTCTGCTTAGCTATAGAATGTCCAAACGGTGTGGAGATGAAGCTCGACTACATAGCAGCAGATCTGGGGATCTCACAGAAGTTTAGGCATTTTTCAGGTAGGAAATGTCGAGATCTTAGTAAAATTGATTTTTTTATTAATACTTTTTATGCAGAGAGAGAGAAAAAAACAAACTCACCCTCAGGGCTTTGAACAGAAGATTTCCTGCAACACTCATCTATATAAAATAATAAGTAAGAAGTGGTGGTGGTTTAATCCATTGCATTTTCCCTTTAGACTCACTGCCCTAAGACTGTGATTCTTGTGTAGGGCTTTAGCCCTATGCAAGTTAGTGTAAATACTATTGCACCAGAGTTCTTTACCCACTCTACATTCGTTATGGCATTTTACACCACATTTCACATCTTACACATAGGCCTGATGGCAATCAGTAAGTGGAGAAGTAAACACACATTCTCTTGTCTGAGACATACAACCCAATACCCTAGCAGCTTCCAATCATTAAAGTGTGGGCCTCTTCCCAAATGTTTGGGTGAGTCTGACTCCTATGGTCAAATTCCAGCTTGGTTAATGTTCTGCCTACTGTGTCAAGCCACCTCCTTTACTTTCTTGGCTTCAGCATTTCTCCCTTTGACAGTGCAGGGGCCTGGAGTAAGTCAGTTCTGCTCTGGAGTTTTTATATTTTTTACTCTGCTTAATTTTTTAATATTCACAAGGAAATGCCTAGGGCCTTACAAAGGCATTACCAAGGCCTAATGCCTTACTATTTTACTAGAATTCTTTGAGGGTATCAACAAGCATGTGGATGAGGGGGATCTGGTGGATAGAGTGTACTTAGATTTCCAGAAAGCCTTTGACAAGGTCCCTCACCAAAGGCTCTGAAGTAAAGTAAGTTGTCATGGGATAAGAAGGAAGGTCCTCTCATAGATTGATAACTGGTTAAAAGATAGGAAACAAAGGGTAGGAATAAATGGTCAGTTTTCAGAATGGAGAGAGGTAACTAGTGGTGTCCCCCAAGGGTCTGTAGTAGAACCAATCCTATTTAACCTATTTATAAATGATCTGGAAAAAGGGGAAACAGTGAGGTGGCAAAATTTGCAGATGATACTAAGCTGCTCAAGATAGTTAAAACCAAAGCAGATTGTGAAGAGCTTCAAAAGAATCTTACAAAACTAGGAGACTGGACAACAAAATGGCAAATGAATGTTAATGTTGATAAATGCAACATAATGCATAGTGGAAAACATAATCCCAACTGTACATACAAATTGATGGGTACTAAATTAGCTATTTATGACTCAAGTAAGAGATCTTGGAGTTATAGTGGATAGTTCTCTGAAAACATCCACTCAGTGTGTAGCAGCAGTCAAAAAAGCAAACAGAATGTTAGGAATCATTAAAAAGGGGATAGAGAATAAGACAGAAAATTTTATTGCTTCTGTATAAATCCATGGTACACCGACATCTTGAATACTGCATACAGATGTGGTCGCGTTATCTCCAAAAAGTTATCTTAGCATTGAAAAAAGTTCAGAAGAGGGAAACAAACATGATTAGGGGTTTGGAACAGCTGCTATATGGGACTTTTCAGCATAGAAAAGAGGAAAAAAAGGGGGATATCAAAGAGGTCTATAAAATCATGACAAATATGGAGAAAGTAAATAAGGAAAAGTTATTTACTTGTTCTCATAACATAAGAACTAGGGGTCACCAAATGAAATTAACAGGTAGCTGGTTTAAAACAAAAAAAAGAAAGTACTTCTTCATGCAACACACATGCTGGAGGATGTTGTGAAGGCCAGGACTTTAACAGAGTTCAAAAAAGAGCTAGATAAATTCATGGAGAATAGGACCATCAATATTTATTAGCCAGGATGGGTAAGGGTGGTATCCCTGGCCTCTGTTTGTCAGAAGCTGGGAATGGGTGACAGGGATGGGATCACTTGATGATTTCCTGTTCTGTTCATTCCCTCTGGGGCACCTGGCATTGGCCACTGTCGGCAGACAGGATACTGGGCTAGATGGACCTTTGGTTTGACCCACTATGGCCATTCTTATATTCTTATGTGCCTCAGAAAAGTCCTCAGTATTCTCCTAAGCAAAACAAAATATTAATCCTCACAACTCAAAGGAAATAAATTTCCCTGCCCCTCTCCAGGGTGTTGCCTTACTACGCTGCTTCTGATTGACTGTCCTTCCCTAAACTGTAAGTAGTTAACTTGGTTTATTTCCCTATGGGGAGGAGAGCAGCCTTCCACTCAGGAGAAGCCTTACCACCTAGCTTCTTTTAATTGAGCTGCAGCTTGTTTCTCATGCTTCCCTCTTCTTTTTCACCGGAAAAGGGCTTTTTTAAGACCATCGGCCACCCTTATTTGGAGTCAGGTGTCTCTAGTTTTCCTGAGATAGCCTATTTTCAGTTCATATGGAAAAAGGCCTTCATCATTCTGCGGCTGATATATCTGCCTTCTACTGCTCTTCTACATCCCTCAGGTCTGACTTTGTCATGCAACCTAAACTTCCCTTCTGCAGTTTCAAATGGAGAAATTATTCTTCGCTCTTCCCTCAAATTTGATTAGTATTGCTGGTTCTGAATGGCGTCTATCTTCCAACCCAGAAGTGTCTGCATTTCACTGTTGGGTGCGTAATCAGGGTATGTAGAGAACTTTGGGTGGATTCCTAAGGAAAGATGATACATATATAAATGTAGATGCTTATAATTAACTAGCCAATTAGCCCGTCATAAAATAGGATTTTCAGGTCTCTCCTCCATGTCCTATTCCCTTTCTATCTCGGTCTTCTCTCCTGAGCCTCCGGTCTCTCGCTCCGTCTCTCTCTCTCTCTCTCCCCTCCTCCTACTGCCTCCCCCCCACAGCTCTCCTCCATCTCCCGCCTCTCTCTCCGTCTCTCTTTCTCTTCTCCCCCTCCTGCCTCTCACTCTCTCTTTCGCTTCTCCTCCTCCTCCTGCATGGGGAGCGCAGAGCCCAAACGGCTGTTTGCGCTGCTTGCTCCTGCACGGCAGCCCAGCTGAGTGGCTGCCTATGAGCTCCAGCTGCCCCCCTGCACCGTTTCCCTTCACCCCAGCACTGATCCTGCAGCCTCCCAGTTGTCCTCCCCCTCCCCCTCCCCCTCGTTCTCCCACCCTCTACCCGGCCAGGGTCTGTTCACGGCCAGGGGGAGGAGCCTGGAGCCGCTGTCACACCACATGTCACCGCCATGGCACTCGGCTGACTTCTGCACCGCTCAGCCGGGCCGCTGAGCGGGAGCAAGCGGCAGAAGCAGCCGTTTGGGCCCCGCGTTCCCCATGCAGCACAGGGGTGCTGCATGGGGAGCGCGGACCCCAAATTGCCGCTTATGCCGCTTGCTCCTGCATGGCGGCCCAGCTGAGTGGTGCAGAAGTCAGCCGAGCGCCGTGGCGGGAGGCAACAGCGCCACCCAGAGGGAACAGCCAGCATTTCAGCATTACAGAGTCACAGACATTGGGCTACTATATATATGATAATGAATACTTATTTATTTAATGATCAGCTGCAAACAAGCAGCAAAATAAAAATCACAGACAGAACTAAGATATTTGCATGACATAGGCTTGGTGATTTTTGTCAAAACATATTGTGAAAAATTTCTACTTTTTTGTATGTTTTTCTACTGTTTCATGTGTTTAATGAAATTATTCAATTAATAAAACTTTAAAGGAAAGCTTTGCTCAGATAATCAATGGAAACATCATGATGCAGTCTGTGAATGAAGAATACTTTGTTCAGGACTTTCATTGAAGGGATACTAATTAATTACTCTCAATATTTGGTTACTAAGGGCTTGTAGCACTGTAGCTATACTTTGTAGCTATACTTTGTAGCACTGTAGCTATACTTTGAGTGCTGTGTTGGGTGGCACCAAAGTGACTACAGATCCTGACCAGAAGGAGATTCCCCTGGTTAGCCAAGATCTATTCAGCATGCCTAATCCCAAATCATAGACCCAGGCACTGGAGTTGCCCTCTGAGACTGAGGTGAAAGTCACCTTGAATCTGCTGCAGAGGTAGCTCTGCTGATAAGTGTTATGGGTTGTATTATAATAAAGCTGCATATGGTGATTTAAACTACTGCCATTTGGGGCAGGTGAGAGGTATAAGCCTCCTTCCAAATTTTCCTAACACCCTGTCCTCCTTAGTATGTTCAAAATGGCATCTGTGCTACAGACTTTAAGGGCTTAGTTCACATAAGTATCAAATCTCACAACTATCAGCCAAATGTGCTGCCTCTACTCCCTTTCCCTCCCAGTAGACTGTCCTTCCTTCCCCTGCCTACTCAAGATGGCAGCACTGCAGGGTTTAAAAATCAAATTGGACCAGGGGAACAGTTTTGCCCTCTGACCCACACATTTTTGTGAGTCCATCAGCACAAACATGTGACCACGCAGCACTTAAGGCATGTTCTGAAACAAGTATCACAGAGGTTTAAGTCTGTGCTTGTTATGTTGAATCAGCAAAGTTTTTTATGATAAAAACTCACATGAAAAAGATCACTAAGGTACAGCTTTCCCTATTAAAATATTTACACACATACATTTCATTCATTTCCTGGCCATAGGATATTCATTTTCCATTCACTACATCATGGCTTCAAAATCAGAACACAACACATCCCTAGCCTTGTTTATCTAAGCTTATAAACTCACCTTCTGTACCTCTTCATTCTGAAAACCTCTCTCTCTATCTCCACCTCTCAGCCCTCAGAAACGATCTCTCCCTTGCTCTTGTTCTTTCCATGAAACATTTTCATTTTCTCTTGAAACTTACCAGTGTAAATACCCAGGGTTATAGTTAAACAGCTCTTTTTTTTCTTGTCCAAGTAGCCAGTAAAAAGTTTCATAAGTCAGAGAACAAGAGGATATGCTGGGTTTCCCTGTTGATTTGTTGGGTCTTAACTAGATCCTCTAAATCAACCTCCAGCAGATCAATCTCAGAGCATTGATCCGGGCTGTAGTTTCGACATAGGCTTAGAGGATAGTAATGTCGCCAACATTCTTAGTCTGTTGTTGAAAAAACACTTCTCCAACACTCCTCATAATGGTTTGGCCACAAGATCACCACATGGGGTCAGTTTCTGTTTCCATGAAACCTGTCTCCATGCAGATCCTGCCTTATGCTGTTTTCCTACTTAGCCTTTCTTAGAGGTTCTTGGTCTGTCCTACTGCCACTGCAAGACAATGCAAGGCTGAAACTAGCACATATTTGGGTCCCTGCAGTGCCATGAGGTTACAGATACACTGGGACTACACTGTAATCATATTGCTCTAAATTTTTTGATATACTGTAGTTGCTTTATTTAGGAGAAGAGCTCGTGGTTCTGTATATTTTGGTTAGTCTCTAAAATGCCACAGGACCATTCACGGTATTTAAAGTTACAGACTAACATGGCTACCCCTCTGAAATATTTTAGAAGAGACAATTCTTCCCCAAACTCACTAGTGCATAGTGAGAATGAACACTCAGCACTATCTCTTTGGTGTAGCCTGCTTCCTCTGGCACAACAGGCTGGTTACGAGAGCTGGTGTTGAGGGAGTTCAGAGACTCCACCAACTTTCCTGCCTCTAATCCAGGAGGAGACACCCCTGTGCTCCTCTGAAAGTAAGGACTGGGCTTAGCTGACTTTTAATCAGGGCTGCAAGGCTTATGGTGGTTTTGTCAGCTATGGTGTCAGAACCAGGCCAATCTAAAACATCTGTGGAAGACTTTGGCTGACAGTCAGATTCTGGCTGACAGTAAGATATTCTCATTTACATGAGATTTTTCTTTTAATGTCTGAATACAACAATGCTTTTTCTGTTTGTTTCATTTTAAAGTTTGCTGAGACGTTTGTATTTGCTAACACCATTGAGGTTTCTATCTACATTTTTAAAGGCATCAATGTTTGTATTCATCCTATTAAAACACTAAATATTTAACAAAACAAAATCATGAGTTACTTTGTGCTGCTTTACCTTTATACTTAACGGAGAAAATGTCCTTGAGAAATTACCGGAAATAAATAATATGAATTTGATATTAATTTAGAAAAATAATGTTCAAGATATAATTTGTATTATATAAACTATGTAGTGAAATTGTACTGTACCATATACCCTCATCTCACTAAAAATACAACAGTCTAAACACACCATTTCTTTTTATAGGGCTGGAGTTAGCACTGTGGAATATTAGACACAAAACACAATAATCAGCATCTTCAAAGAGCCAGCATAATCCTAGAGAAAATAATGGGATTCACTTCAAATATCTTCCTTTTTGCCTGTATCTTTACTTGACACTGTTCAAGCAGCTTTCAAGCTTGTGTTCCAAAAAGCCAGTCAAGACACACAGTGTTGGATTTATCACAGAAAAATATTTCTGAACTTCACTTTTCAGATTTCAGTTCTCTGCCTGAACTGCAAGTATTAAATCTGTCTCATAATCTACTCAGAGATCTTGACTTCAGTGTTTTCAAATTCAGTAAGAAATTAGTATGCCTAAATTTATCTCATAACAACTTGCGGAATATTTTCTGTCAGACTCTTGCTGGTCTTAGACATTTAGATCTTTCATTCAGTAAGTTTAAAACCTTGCCCATCTGCCAGGAATTTGGCAGTATGTTGAACCTAGAATACCTGGGACTGAGTGCCACAATGATACAAAAGTCAGACTTCAAAGATATTACACATTTGCAACTTCGTACTGTCTTCATAACCTTAGAAGACCTTTTTCACTATGAATCCAAGAGTCTGACAGTCTTAAACACAAAGAACCTTCAGATTGTTTACCCAACAAACCAAAATTTTATATTTCCCCTTTTGTATGATGGGATGAGCACTTCAGAGGAGTTAGAATTGTCAAATATTAGATATAACTCTACAGATTTTCCTTTGCCTTCTTTTGATACTTTGCAGAAATTCAGGACAATCAATATGAAGTTTAACAATGTGGATTTGTCCTGGAGCACAATTTTGCAAATTTCTGTGATTGTTTGGTGCACACCTGTAGAGTATTTCACTGTGAAAAATTTGACCTTTTGGGGATCTATTCAGACCCATATTGACTTTTCTTTCTTATTAAGCGATTGGGCACAATTTGTCTATTTAGGTAGTTCAATGAAAGCACTTACACTAAAGCACATTAATTCTAAGATTTTTTCTTTCTCTCAAGAGATACTGTACAGAACATTTTCAGAGCCGAGCATTGAAAATTTGACAATATCTGATGCATATATGCCACACATGCTTTGCCCTTCTAAAACTAGCCTCTTTCAATATTTAGATTTTTAACACAATGCCCTGACTGATGAGCTATTTAAGAACTGTGACACTCTCACTCATTTGAAAATGTTTATCTTACAGAGAAATCAATTAGAGAATCTTTCTAAGGTGAGCTCAATGACAAGTAAAATGAAATCACTGAAACATTTGGACATTAGTAGCAATTTACTGTATTATGATGATAATAATGATGATGAGGATGAGAACCATTGCAACTGGGTTGGAACCCTGGCTAAACTGAATTTGTCCTCAAACAAATTGACAGAGTCGGTTTTTGGATGTTTGCCAATCAATGTTCAAATACTTGATCTACAAAATAACGAAATCAGAACTGTCCCCAAAGATGTTGCTGAATTGAAAGCTTTGAAAGAGCTAAATATTGCATTTAACGGGTTAACTGAGCTGCCTGGATGTAGTCATTTTAGGGGTCTGGAGTTCCTGAACTTAGAAGATAATTCAATTCTCACCCCGTCATCTGACTTCTTCCGTAGCTGTCAAAATATCAGAGAGCTAAGAGGAGGACACAATCCATTCCAATGTTCTTGTGAATTACGAGACTTCATTAATTTTGAAAAAAAATCAGGTGGAAGGTTGATTGGCTGGCCAGAATCCTATGTGTGTGAATATCCAGATGGCCTAAAGGGAACCCAGCTAAAGGACTTTCATTTGTCTGAACTATCTTGCAATACAACCCTCTTTCTTGTTATAGCTGTAGTTGTTACAGTCTTGGTAGTGGCTGTGACATCCTTTCTGTGTATCTATTTTGACATAATGTGGTATTTGAAGATAATGTGGCAGTGGGCACAAACAAAACACAGGGTTCGGTACAGACACCCTGAAGATCTGCAAAATGTTTTACAGTTTCATGCTTTTATTTCATATAGTGAACGTGATTCCCTGTGGGTGCAGAGTCATTTGATTCCAAACCTGGAGAAGGAAGATGGGTCTGTACAGATCTGTCTGCATGAGAGGAACTCTGATCCTGGCAAAAGCATTGTTGAGAACATTATAAACTGCATTGAGAAAAGCCACAAATCAATCTTTGTTTTGTCTCCCAATTTTGTTCAGAGTGAATGGTGTCACTATGAGCTTTACTTTGCCCATCACAAATTGTTTAGTGAAAGTTCCAATAGCTTAATCCTCATTTTATTGGAACCAATCCCACAGTATCTGATTCCTGCTCAGTATCACAAGCTAAAAGCTCTCATGGCAAAGAGAATATATTTGGAGTGGCCAAAGGAGAAAAGCAAACATGGACTTTTCTGGTCTAATATTAAGGAAGCTATTAGCATTAACTTGCTAGTGTCCAGGGAAATGGTTGTGGTGTAGACGACAAATAATTTACTAATTCTTGGATTTTATCCGTGTTCATTTTGCTTATAAGGCTACTAGTTGTATAATAAAGTCACCTGATTGACCATGGAATTACATTGTGTTAACCAAATCACTATCTTTCTCATAGTATTCAGGATTGTGTACCTACAAATAAATGTAAGAAATTAAGAAGTTGTTATTTCCACTTCTTTTGGTGAAATTATTGTGTAAAAAGTGTTTTATATATTTCCCTTTTAAGGGGTAGGAGGGAAAATATTTATAATAATTATACTGAATGTTTATATATTAGGGTGAATTTTTTCTGGAGTTGTGTTCCTTTTTTAATAATCATCATCATCATCATCATCATCATCATCATCATCACTAAAAATAATGGAAATGGTGGGTGGATTGGATATAATCAAGTTCTGTAGCATCATGCTTTTTAAGGCTGAAATATGTCTGCAGTAATTTTGTGCCTGGGATGTTTTGGGGTATGGTCTTATATAATTTCTTACATGTGTTAAATGTATTATATATTTGAGAAAGCCTGTCTGTTCAAGAACTCCTCCTAAATGGTAAGAGCTAGGACCACCAAATTTGGTGTGCAGCTTCCTCTTACCATAACTTAATGCAATGTTAGGGTTTGGTTGTGCCAGGAAAATGGGATGTGTCTCGAAAGGAATTGGTTCTCATAAATCCACACAGAAAAGAGACAGAATCACCAGGCAGGTGACAGGGACTGGTTGGAAGGCATGCCCAGGGCCGGCCCTAGCCATTTTGGCGCCCTGGGCCTGGGCGCATGGTGCCGCCCCCGGGCGCACAGCGCATGCGCGGGCCCACCTCTGGGGCGCGGGCCCACCCCCCTAGGGTGCACGGGCTCATCCCCGGGGTGCACGGTGCATGCGCGGGCCCACCCTGGAGTGCACGGCACATGCGCTGCCCAGCTATGGCTGCTGATGTGCAGCCCGGGGCCCGCCCCCGGGGCGCACGGCGAATGCGCTGCCCAGCCCAGCCCAGCCACCGCTGCTGGTGCACAGCCCGGGGTGGGCCGCGCCTGGCCATGCATGGCCCTGCAGCCGTGGGGGGAAGGGCGCTGCTGGCCGGCACCGTGGGGATGGTGGGGGGGGCGGCGCTGCGGGAGCCAGGCGCGCGGCGTCTGATGGCAACTATAATGGATGCCGCGTGCCCCTTACAGCTGCCATCAGGCGCCCCCCATCGGTTGGCGCCCCGGGTAGCTGCCCGGCTTGCCCACCCCTTAATCCGGCCCTGGGCATGCCCCCTCCCTCCAGGACTGCTCAAGCCCTGCGTTTCCCACCCCCCAGGCACCCTTTACGAAAGAGGGGGGGACCAATCTCCCTTCCCCCAATTTGTATGGGAACACTGCTGGCTTCTTCTCCTTCATCAGGGAGCAAAGTGTAAATGCACAATTTGCTGCATTCCTCATTCTGGCTGGGGAGCACAGGGGTCAGACAAGCCTGGATCAGCCTCAGCCAGGGGACATGCACTCCTCCTTCAGCTGTGCCCGCTGGAACTGCAGAGGCCATAGAGAGGCACTTCTCATCTGGGCCCAAGCTGCTGTGGTGAGAGAAGGTTGATGTAGTCATCTCTCTTCTGGCCTGCATACTGAACTCTTCATCCCCAGCTCTACCCCAGAGCAATGATTCAAATAAAGCATGTACATTTTCATTTTATTTTCCAAAAAAACAAAAATTAATTCAGTTTAGAGCCCAGCAAAGCCAGGCAAATCTTCTAGTTAAAAATAAATATAAGTCCTTTCTTAGAATTATCATTAGATTTTCAGTTAGGATGAAAACTTAGCTGTACTAAGTAGTAACAGCCATAATAAAACAGACCAATGGTCTTCTGATAGTGGCCAGTACCAGATGCTTCAGAAGGAATTAAGAGGAGAGGGTAGTTATTGAGTGATCCATTCTGTGTCCACTTTTGACAGTCAAAGGTTTGGGGACACTCAGGCTATGTCTAGACTGAAGGCTTCTTTTGGAAGAACCTTTTTTTGGAAGAGACCTTCCGAAAAAACTTCTTCTGAAAGAGAGTGTCCACACACAAAAGCGCATTGAAAAAGCGATCTGCCTTTTCGAAAGATAGCATCCACAGTGAATGGATGCTATCTCACATTTAAGTTGTGATTACTATGGATGGAATGGCCCCCAGGGCACCTGTGCTTTTTCCTCTTTCCTCTTCTTTTGAAAGAACTGACCCTTCCCTGTTCACACACGCCTTTTTCCAAAAGAGCTCTTTTGAAAAAAGGCTTCTTCCTTGTAGAAAGAGGATTACCAACACCGGAAAAACCCCTCTGTTCTTTCAATTTACTTTTGGAAGAACGTGATTGCAGTCTGGACGTAATTCAGGTTTTGTCGGAAAAAACGGCTGTTTTTCCCACAAAACTCTGTAGTGTAGACGTACCCTCAGAGCTTAGGATTTCATCCCTGACCATCATGGTTAATAGCCATTGACGGATCTCTCTTCCATGAACTTATCCAATTCTTTTTTGAACCTAGTTATACTTTTGTCCTTCAAAATCTCTTCAGGCAACAAGATCTACAGGCTGACAAGGAGTTGGGTGAAGAAGCACTTCCTTGTGTTTATTTTATTATTATTTTCATTACATAACCCTGGTTCTTGTGTTATGTGAAAGGATAAATTACTATATATTTGAAAGTGTTTGTGTGTGTGAGTCTGCCTGTCTGTCCATCCATCTGTCTGCCTGTGAGTCTGTTTGTTCAAGAGCTCCTTCTAAATAGTAAGAACAAAGAGTAACAAATTTGGCCCATAGCTTCCTCTTAACCTAACTTAAAAAAAGGTAAGGGGTTGGTTGTGCTAGGACAATGGGTTGTTCCTTGTAATTTATGGTTTCTCATACAATGGAAAGGGAGAGGGCTGCTAGCTGGCACAGTTCTACTGCAGAATGAGCACAGTGGGGCAGGCACACCAGTAAGAGAGAGACTGACTGTGGGGAGGGCTCTGGATATTGCTGGCCACCGTACGCTGGTAAGTTTCCCGTGCTGATGGGCTGCTGGCCAGGCAGTGCGGGCCTGGCTGCCCCAGCCATCTCTGGGGATCCACTGGCCAGGCAGTGCACACCGGCCATCCCCAGGAAGCCGCCAGCTAGGCAGCATGGCTTCCATCACCTGGCCAGTCCTGAGGAGCCACTGACTGGGCAGCAGCGGGAGCCACTGGCTGGACAGCATGACCCCCACATCCTGGCCAGCCACAAGTGGGGCAGCGCAACCTCTACCACCCCAACCAGTCCCAGGGAGCCACTGCCTGGGCAGCACAGCCCCCACCATCCTGGCCAGTTCTGGGGAGCTGCTGCCCAGCTAGTGCAGCCTCACTACACCAGCCATCCCCAAGGAGCTGTCACCTGACCAGCGTGCCCCTGGCCAGCTCTGGGAAACTGTCATCTAGCCAGCATGGTCCCTGCTGGTCCAGACAGCCCCAGGGGCCATCCTGGCTAGGCTGGGGGAGCCGCCAGCTGAGCAGAATGACCCCCATTGCCCTGGCCAGCCTTGGAGAGTTGCTGGTTGGGCAGCACAGCCCCTACCGCCCTGGTCCTGCCCTGACTCCCAATCCCCTGCCCTGACTCCTGCACCCCGCACAATCCCAACCCTCTGCACTGAGCCCTTTCTTAAGGACTCAAGCAAAGCCGGGTTAATGTGCTATAGCAAATAAAGCTGTTCAATTTCTCCACACCATTAATGATTTTATATTCCTCTCTCATATTTCCCATTAGTTGTCTCTTTCCTAAGATGAATAGCACTATATATTCCCAGACTAGCTGTGTTCAATGGAACTATTCATATGCTAAATGCTAAGCACATACTAAAGGGACTGATTCAAGGCCCATTTATGTTAATAAGAGCCTTTCCTCTAATCCAGAAAGAAGTTTTCCTATATAAGGCTTGCAGGATTTAGCCCTATATTCCTTAAGCATTTTGGTTGACCTAGACTTGCTTAGAGAGGGGGTACAAAATTTCTGACAAATCTCTATCAGTTATTTACTGTGTATTAGTTTATACCTGAAAGTATGAAGAAAATATTTTACATGGTAATGCTCAAAATTGCTACAATCTGCAAGGATTGTATCAGTCAATTAAAGTTTGCTTTCCTGTATCTTATTATTGATGAAAAGAAGTATCTATATATTGTAATAAAGAAACGTTTTCTAGTAGGAATTGGCAAAGACACAACAAGAACAAAAAATCTTTTACGCTTTCAATTTACCACTTTATTTATCAGATTTTACTTTCTTGGAGATCCCACAAATGGCCGGTTTGTTTATGAAACATATTTCATTTTATTATAGTCAGTTATCACATTCAGCAGCTAATGAGCAATCTGCATTACTCTTCATTATTTGTAGTTGATACAAAGAGAGAAAGAAAGACTACACATAGTTTTGCTGATATTTAGAAAATGTATAACATAAATTATATTAAAGAAAAGTCCCTTTTATATGTAGAACATCAATAACAATGCAAAATGTGCATTAAGAAAGGGAATTCCCATATGGTCTAGTTACCAGGATTTTTGCATTAGCAAAACCAATACTGAATTAGCCAATCTGTTTAAAATTTCGATGCAGAAGCTTCCCGTTTTTGATAGTTCTTCTTTCAGTGCCAGACAGTCTATTGTAATTCTAATAGCATGTTCTCTTTTCATGTGTGGGAAACTCACAATGGATTTAGCCACAGGTCTTGGAGTAGAAGGGGATATTGCAGGGAGGGACTGGGATTGCAAGTGTTAGTGTGGCTACATTGCACACTAACTTACAATTGTGTCAGAGTTTGCGGGGTTACTCAGAAGGGAGTTTGGCAGAAGGGGCCCGAGTCATCCCACATGGTCTGAGGTTTGGGATACAGGAGAAAAACAGATGGTACAGACCCCTTACATTAGGGTTGGCATCTGTCATAGGGTAGCTGCTCCCATGGATAGACCATGCCAAGCTCCCCTGGACCAGAGCAGGCAAGTCCAATCCTGTCAATTAAATGGGGGCTGGCTATACCTGGGCCTAAAAGGGAGCTGCTACTGGGCATTTGGAAGGGAGGAATGGACACAGGCTATTTCCCAAGGAGAGAAAGCCATACTGGAGTGCAGCTTGCTCCTGCGGTGGGGTCCCTGGAGCAAAGGACAAAAGCTCAGGCTCATGGAAGCAACCCTGGGGCTGCTGCTTCAGGAAGGGATTGGAGCAGATTGAAACAGGTAGTCTGAAGTTGTCAGGAGTAGGAGTGCCAGAGACCCCTGGCATGGATGGCCCTGAAGCCTGAGGCTAAGTAATAAGTGAGTTACTCTTTAATGTGTAACAAGGCTTCCCTGAGTGTTTGTTAACCCCTGTTAGGAAAATAAAGCTCCTTGTTGGAGGGAGAGAAGCATGGCCTGGTGACAGAGTCATTAAGGCAGGAGTAGGAGAGAAAAATTCAGACCCAGGGAATGTTGGTTTGCTCTTCAGGGCAGGGAATGTTGGTTTGCTCTTCAGGGAGCCACAGGACTTTGAGGGGCTAATTGAGATTAGCAGAGGATCTCATGGTGCATGAGTGTCAGATCCAGTTAATCCTTTCTGCAATACTTACTCTGTGGAGAGGTGAAAACATGGGCATTTTATCACAGGGAAGCGATGATAGACTGTAAAATTGGACAGGACAAGCAAAGCAAGGACAAGCCAAGCATCGAAGGGTGGCTAGAACCTGGAAAAGTTGGGAAGCATTCTTTTTAAGCTGCACAGCTGTCATGTCAGAACAATTCCCAGGAAGAAGCCTGGAGATAATCAGGTGGATGTGCAATACATTTGGAGGTTAGCGAGGATGAGTGATTTAGACTGGGAGCTGCAACAGTATGATCATTTTCAAACAAAAGCTTCATGTTATCAGTCAGAAATTAGTTCCCACTCTTTCTGGGTAAGGGCTGCTATGACTGCAGTCTCATTAGAACTAGGGGCCACAGTGATTCAGGCAATTCGGTGATAGCATTCAGTGCATACAGGACATACATGAGACCTCAGATAGAAAAGCAGAGCTAAGTCTCTTCCATCACTTTCTGGAGCATCTTGCAAATAGACAAATTGAGGAGTAGTGTGAACTTGCAGGCAGTGAATTGCATCCTGGGTGCACAGATGAGCCTACAAGTGATAAGGGTTTTCACATCTAAGCCTGGGGAGTTAAGCAACCCTAGACTGGCAAGGAAGAAGAGGCATACTATGGCACCAGCTGATGCGCCTGATACACTCTTTAACAGCCAGTGAGCATGCAGTAGATGCAAATATTGTTCACCTCAGTTTTTTCTTACGTCTCCACCTGACTGTTGTCCAGTGTGGTACTTGGTATGGAAGAATTTGAAGGAAGGCATCCATTATGGGAACTGAGTAGGAGGGTTCTAGGCTCCTAGGTCTTGTGAGAGGGGACCAGTTCCTCCTGTTATCTTGCCTTTTCCTGGCCCCATTTCAGGGAGCTGAGATAGGGTAGGTGGGGTTCCTGTGTCAGGATCAGTGAGGGGATCAACTCTCTCCTCCCTCCATTGTACAATTTGTTTTTGGAAACTCCCAGATATTACAAATGAATAAAGTTGCAGCCTCGTTAACACTACCCATGGTCTCCTTTCTTCTGGCTTGGATGGACAATTAATGGTGGCCTGATTTCAGAGGTTCTGAGAACCCACTATTTGCTGATTTCAGTGACACATAGCATCTTGAAAATGAGACCATTTAATTGGGAGCCTAAATATGAATTTTGATGCCAACTTTTAGGCACCCACATTTGAAAATGCTCCTGGCAATTGATTTTATCAAGTCTTACCTGAAAAAAATATATTGTATGTTTGTCTTTGATCTGCTTATGAAATGGCTTGTGATGGAGTTCACTCCTGTGCAGCACTAATCAGGTACACTATTTAAGCAACACATACCAATCCAACTGAAAGACTTTCATGGGAACTGCTGGCTGCATTCTTCATTGGCCTGCATGCTCAGTGCTTGAAATTCAGGCCTCTTGGGAGGTAGGGGAAAATTTTCATAGGCAGAAGGAAGTTTAGTGCTCTTGGTGAATATATTGATGTTTCAATATGTGGTGCTGTTCTCTCTGAGTCATTACTGAATCAATGCTCTTTGAGGTGACTAGAGAACATGTATCAAACTTATGTCCTGGTCACTCCTAGTTATTAAAGATTAGATGGATTTTTTTGCAAGAATAGCAATGTTACCACGGGTATCACTGCCAAATTCTAGCTGAGATACTTTAGCCATTCCTACCTAATTGCTCTCCTATCCCTCTAATGACAATTTGGATATAGAATTATTAACTATCTTAAAGTGCTGTGTAATATTGCTGTATGCTGTTAACCAGCTGCCTGGCTAAACTTCAGAGGCAGCAGCATTTCAGCACTGGGTGGACTGTCATCTATAATTATTGCCTTACATACTGCAGTGTCATGAAAGGTACTGTATAATTGTCAGATATATTAATGAGACACAAGGCAGGTTTGGAAGACTTCTATGTATGCGTGAAAGCTTGTCCCTTCCATATACAGAAGGTGATCCAATAAAAGATATTTGCTCATCTGCCTTGTGTCTCTCATATCCTCAGATCAACACAACTATGGCAACACTGCAAACAGGTATGTTAATGGTTTATTAATAAGATAAGCCAGCCATCTGCCTCTACATATATAGGACTTTTCTGAGTACTAAATTATACAGCAAAAAATCCTTCCAATCTGTCTAAAATACCTATTCTTCTGTTCCGTAAAACACAGTTACCTTTTCCCAAAGACCTAAAACAAAGTGAAAAAATTAAACAAATGATTATCATTAATTGTATTGAAAATATTGAAGTGACATTTACTAGTACTTAGTCTATCCTGTTTACCAGGTATGAAAAGAAGAAGTAAAACATCTTCACTTAGATTTCCTTACCTATGCAAAGCAGAGAAACCAACAAGCCAGTTCTTCCTGTTAGATAATTTTTTATATTCTGTTTTTTTAAGCTCTCAAACTTAATTCTGTTGGGAAACAAATTTTTCTATTTCTTTCTAATTTGCAAGTAGTTGGGAAAGATAATTTGATTGCAGAAGCTCTCTAATTATGAGTATTAACCAGTAACATTCTCCTATACTTTTTCTTTCCTCCACAAATGTCCAATTGTGAGGCAAAATGTTAATTTCATTGTTTACATATCATAACTGTTCCCTACTGGCATTTACAATACAGTGCAGAATTCCTCTCAAGGAGCAAACTTCCTTAAGCAAAATTTGTGTTTAGAAATGTTTTTTGTAACTTCCTTTTTGGAAATGTAGTGTATTTGCCTGAATCTGAATAGGACAGTGAGCTTCTGGCCAGGGGATGCACAAAATGTTGGCTCTTCTTGGCTTTGGCTAAATGCCACAAGAATTTTCTTTTCCTCCTTAGTTAAGTGAGGAAATGTGCTATGGCCACAAGCTTTAAAAAATGGATGCCCAAAGTTAGACTCATAGGGGGAGACTTTCAACAGAAATACAATTCTACCCTTACATAAAACATGGCATCCTCTATTCTGTGACCTTGTTCATACAGTGCATGTGAGGTCACACTATGTGGCAGATACTATTTTGTTCTTCAAAATGGTGTCCCCTCCATGTGCATTCAGGGTTCAGGTGGAATTGTCTTTCTCTCTCAGCTGGTCATAGGGCATATAATACATACAAAGGCAATACACCACTAGTCATAGCTCTTAAGTGGTATTTAGAATTTTAGTGATGTCTCACCTTTGTGCTGGCCTGCTGCATGGGGATGTATTTCAACACCAGAGAATAAGGTAAGATATTTTATAAATAATAAATAAATATTTAACAAAAATTGAGAGTTCAATCTTAAAAACATTAGGCTATTTTGTGTGTGCAAAGACTGCATGATCAGACTCTCTGGGGGAAAGTCAGATGTAATAGCTGACTCATTTTTTAATGTCTAATTAAATTTGTAAATTGTAATTCTCTTGTTTCTTAGTAATTTTGTCATTTTCCATGTTCATGTGTATTCATATGGAGTAAGGGCGACATCTAGTGGTTGGCCGTTTAATTACTGTTGAGTATTTCCTGTATTTCTCTTAAAGGATAGGTCACATTAGAATAGCTAAAGCACACTCCTCCTCTGATTACAATGTTACAACAGAAAGGTAATGAATTGTTTATCTAGTTCAACACATTCAGGAACATTTCCCATGTGCATGTTCATGGACAGCAGACAATATAGCATGCTGCTTGAAGCATGGGACTCAGGATGCAAAAGTTCTAGTTCTAGATCTACCAGTGATTCAGAGCTTGCCTTTTGGAAAATCAGTTACCTCTTGGTACCTCAGTTTCCTATTTTGTAACATGCATTGTACAAGCATTAGATAATATCATGTGTGCTCCTAGCTGATGAGTCCATGGGAATCATTAGGAACAGGTGCTAAACAGATGCTTTTAGTCTCATTTATTCCATATTTTAAATGTTGTTTGTAGAAACTCGTTTCTAGTGCATTTGTTTCTTCTGTCTAGTTACCATATTACTTTTGACAATTTTAAAAAATAATTATTCTGATTTGCTGGGACTCAGTCTTTTCTCCCAATTATTTCAGGGGAGTTGCTGAGTATTTTATGTGTGAATGTGCATGAAGGGAGAACACAACAGTGACTCAGAATAGACAAAGGGGGTAGGAAGGAAGAGGAAAGAAGAGAAGGGTGAGGCAGGAGAGGCATTGACAAAAAAGCAAGAAATCCAAGCAATAGACTGTGAGTACAGTGTGACCACTAGGCAAGGCAGCTTTTTTGGTCTGGTGTTGGCTAAATAGGATTGCGTGTGTAAGTTAAGACTCTGCTCCTCAGGCCACAAGCTGCTTGTGGCCCAATCAGAACACAGCTGTGGTCCATATGACATCCGTACAGGTAGCATATCTATTGTGTGGATGTGCCCAAAACAACAACAGAGAGCTGCATATGTGGCCCTAGATTAAGAAACACAGCACTAGATAATTCATTACAGTATCAGCTTCAAGCCACAGACTAGCTGCAATTAGGAAAGTCACAGCTCACATTTTGGAGTTAATTATTTTTTCTTGCACACTCACATTTCATTTAGAGATCATGATAAAAGTAAGGCCTCTAGGCAACATTTTGACATTGACTGAGCTAATGAAACAGATTGACTTTGTTTTCTGCCAAGTTGCTAGTCATCTGAGCTAAAAGCTGAAGACAAAAATGAAAATTTCTCCCATTCAAGCCCTACTGTGTAAACTGTATGACATTCCCCAGACACCTTGTGGCAGTTGAAACAAGAGATATGGCAAAAACAGAGCACACTCGTGTCACTTCATATGAAGAATATTTGACATTTCATCTTCTTAGCCATACAGATGCAGATGGAGAAGCAGAACTGCCAGAGTTAATGCTTTAGCCTTAATAATGCTGCAGGCGGCTAGCTGGTATTGCCTACAACGGGGTGTTACTTTTGGCTAACATGACGGCCTTCAAGCAAAGCTCCTTGGAACATTTCCTGAGAAGCTGACAGATACAATATGGGAATGTCACTCTGGGCTTGTTTAGAAGTTGCACATGTTTTACAGAGTATTTATGATGGAGGTAAGGCACATGCAAGCTGTAATGTACTGGTCAGGTCTGTTAAAGCAATTGGTTTCATTGCCACTCTCCTATCTGACAATTTGTCTAAATGGATCACTGCCTGTGAAGTCACACATAGAAGCATGTCCAGACTAGCCCAGATGACACACAGTCATTTGCTTGCTGGATTGGTGTCCAGAATGTGCGGTAGGGCCAGCTTTCCAGCATGCTGTGCAGATGCAGATGAGAACATTGATTGGCACTCTCTTCACTGTGCTTGTAGTAGAGAGGTAGCCGTATTAGTCTGATCTTGCTAAAACAAAAGGAAAAACTATGTAGCACTTTAAAGACTAACAAGATGGTTTAATAGGTGATGAGCTTTCGTGGGCCAGACCCACTTCCTCAAATCTGAGGAAGTGGGTCTGGCCCACTGTCATGATCATGAGGGTTAGCCAGCATCCTGGGGACTAAGGGGTTAACTATGTCCCTTACCTAAACCAGGTGGCAGGCAGCCAATAGAAGTGTAGATAGGAATTTCAAACTGGACAAAGGAATTTTGGGGGTTTTCCCTCCTTTGTCTCTGGGGTAGTTTCTCTCCATCTATTGAGGGCGACAGACAGAATGTCTCCCTCCAAGAATAGACTCTTCACTCTTCTGTAAGTAGGGTAAAGTTTAGATAAATCCGTTTGGTTTTATTGTTTTATGGTTTGGGAAATGGGATCTGATGTCTGTGCATTTAAAAATGCTTTTTGCTCTCTTTTGTAACTATGCTCCTGGCCCATGGTGGGTTTCTCCTCCATGAGTATAGTACTTTGTTACTTTTCCCTCTAGTCATTATGCTTGCAACAGGAATATTGTGGTGATAATAAAAGTTCTTTCTATTTTATTTTTATTAACCTGGTATTGGTTAATTTTTGTGTCCTGGTTTGTACTTTAGGGGTGAGATTTCCCAAGTGATCTCTCCCCTGATTTTTGTATCAATACTTGGGTGGTGGCAGCGGAGTTTATTATCCCCAAAAACTAGGTTGTTAAGATTTTGGGGGGAAGTTTTATACCAAAGCCTGGTTGATAAGGTTTTGGGGTACTTTTGCTGGCCCCCACTTCTGCATTTATCGTGCCAGAGTGGGGAAGGAGCCATGACACCCACAAAAGCTTATCGCCTATTAAACCATCTTGTTAGTCTTTAAAGTGCTACATAGTTTTTCCTTTTGTTCATTGTGCTTGGGCTCTTCTTAGAAATCAGCTTACTTGACAAAGATCCAGTGTGCTTTGAGCTACCAGGCACTGAGTCCTTTTTAATCAGTGGAGTAAAAGAGGTGAGAGAAAGTGAATATGGGGGAAGCAATGAAGCAATATAGGGAAAGCATGGATGGAGGAAGAATACAGCAAGGAAGTATGGATTACACTGAAAAAGTTACCCCGCCCCAAACAAGGATGTGAGCAACACTCACATCTGAACCATTGCTGTACAATGTTAAATTGCAAATGTAGACAAAGACACAAACTTCACTTAGATGCTCAAACTAGGGATGTTAAATTTAGTTTAATCAACTAAGCGACTAGTCGATGGATTTTCCATCGACTAGTTGATAAGCAGGGGTGCTGCAGCAGAGTTATCTCCTGGCCCTGGGAACTAACCCCGCTGTGGGTTTGCCTTTGAAATATGTGCTCTTAATGCATTTTAAATGCTGAAGTGCAGTGGGGGGACCTGGCTTGAGCTGGGCCAACTGATTTGTTAGCTCATGCAGGTCCCCCTGCTGTGCACCAGCCTTAAATGTAAAAAGACTGGAGCGCAGTGGGGGGGGACCTGGCGTGAGCCAGGAATCAGCTGTCCCAGCTCATGCCAGGTCCCTCCTACTGCACTTCTGATTTTTAAATATATTAAGAGCTGGCAGGCAAGCCCCTGACCCTCCTGCTTCCCCTGCCACCTGACATTTAAGCTGCTCCCCCACAGCACTGGCTCCTGCTCCCCCGACCTTGTTGCCTCTGATAGAGGCAGCAAGGAAGGGGGAAGCAACTAGTCGAGGAACTAATCGACTAGTTGCTTGCATCCTTAGCTCAAACATTCTAGGAGCTATGAATTCACTCCATGAAATATGCTGTGAAATAACCATTATTAGGGATGGTCCCCCTTTTGAGCGGAATGGTTAGTCAAATTTTGAGGCCCTCTTCTAGTTGGAAGTAGATAGAGTCTGGTGTTTTCTTTGTGGCTACGTCTACACTACGGGCTTCTTGCGCAAGAAGCCTTTTGCGCTAGAGTTTTTGCGCAAAAACTTCTTGCACAAGAGCAAGTCCACACCTCAAAGCACATCACAAAAGCGATGTGCTTTTGAGCAAGAAAGCGTCCGCACTGCTGGACACTCTTGCACAAAAAAGCTCTGATGGCCATTCACAGAATGGCCATCAGAGCAACTGTGCTTTTTTTCATAGGGGTTTCTTGCTCAAGAAACCCCTCTGGAGCATCCACACTTGCCTTTTTGTGCAATAGCTGTAGCGCTAAAAGCAGTTATGCCTCAGAAAAGGAGGTTTACCTACGGCAGAAAAAGCCCTTTGTTCTGCTGTTTACCTGCCCATTTAATTGTGCAAGAGTTCATTTATTTCATTCCTCCTTCTGGACAATGTAATGGCAAGGAAGAATGGTATCTTCATTGAAATGTGTAGTAAAGAGCAAGTAGCTAGGGCTTCAAAGGGAGGCCTGATGAGATTCCCGAGGACTATGTTTAGATCTCATGTGGGAATGGGAGGGAGTACTTCTGGGCAAAGTTTCTGAAGCCCTGTGACTGTGCACATGGGGGCCGGCCCATTGTCCTGGGTCCCTAGCCCCTCCCAGTTCTGGGCGTCACGCCCTCTTATCTCCGGCCGGCCAGTTCCTTGCCGGCTGGCGGCATCAGTTGCCTTTAACTGGCGTCTCTCTTGGTTGTTCCTCCACACGGGATGAAGGAGAGAGGGGGGCCCAGGCCCGCCCTCACTCGCGGGCCCCAGCCCAGGGCCCTAAGGACTTGGACCACGCTGCGGTCCAAATCCGGCTGATGGGGCTGTCCACCTAAACTCGTCAGCCCACGGGCTCAATTCACCGCCCTGCCCTGGGCTACTTCCTCTCTCCTATCCCTTTTTGGCGTCCCTGTTCAGGGCTCTTTACCTCTTTACCCCCGGCGACTCACCGGTCGCTCCCCGGGGACACTTCTCGGGTGCCTTTCCCCTTGTCAGCGTCAGCGTCAGTGTCCCTCACGCTCCTCCTCCCCCCCGCCTTCGACCCGGGCGGCTTTTAAATCTCCTGCCGCCCCTGGCGTCGGGCCGGACGTCATCCTGACGTCATTGGCGTAGCCCCACCCCCATGCTGACGTGACGTGGGGCCGTCCCCTCCCCCTCTCTACGGCTGGGCCCACGCTCCGCAGCCGCGCCGTGGCTCCGGAGCATCCGGCGCATGGCCGGTAAGGGCTTTCCTGCAGCGCCAACAGGGTGCTCACCCCCTGGGGTCCAGTGTGGGGTAGCGAGGCCCCGTCACAAGCCCCACAAAGAAGTCTTTGGTGGTGGAATGTGTAAATGCCAAGAATCCTTCAGTTTTGTTGTGGAACACATTAATTGCGTGAGATGTATTTTGATAGAGCTGAATGATAGCTCTGAGTTCATGAGCTTTACCAGGCACTCCAATACTATAGGAAGAGGTGTTGTGTAGGGAGTGAGCCCTTTTTGCAGGCACACTACTGTTGCATAAAAAAGCCTCCACCTGAGCTCACTAGACTTATATACATGGATTTTCTAAAGCTACACCAAACTGTAAGGTCTAAGGTTTTAAACTGCAACTTATTGTGATCCTTGTCAATCTTTGCAATCTGTGTAACTCTCAAACTTACTGTAAACTGCAACTTTGTAAGCTTTGTAACATGCAAAGCTTGTTAGCTCGAACAGGAACTGCTAACAGGGAGTTTGGAGAGGGAGTTCTCCAGGTAAAAGAGGAGTAAAAACGGGACCCTTGTGGTAAGTGGCTGTCTGGAGTGTGTGTTTGTGTGTGGGGGAGTTATTTGCTATGTGCTGAGCTTGTGTTTGTCTGTTTGGTTGGTTTGTTTGTTTGCTTGAAGGAGCTTCTAAAAGGTTTGAAATCTAGAAGCCTCTGTTAATTGGCTGAGCCTCAGTCAGGGGAGGGGCTAGCTATATAAGCCTGTGACTCAGCGACCAGGAGCTTGCACAGGAACTGCTAACAGGGAGTTTGGAGAGGGAGGTTAGAGGGCACTAGTGACTTCTGACCGTCTTTAAAACATAACACTTATAATAATCTATATTCCAGAGGTTTAAAAAGAATCCCAGTTTATACTTAAACTTATTCATTAGAAAAATGGAGACAGAAGCCCAGCAGCAGAGTGGGGGCTATCCTGTTTATTGCGTCGAGTGTAACATGTATGATTACCTGCCCAGTGGGCGGGTGGCGTATGTGTGCACCCGTTGCAAGGAGCTCCTGACCCTCAGAGACCGAGTTCGGGCTTTGGAGGCCAGGGTGGCTGAACTGGAGGAGCTAAGGGAGGTAGAGAGATATGTGGATGAGACTTTCCGGGACACTGTAGTACTGTCCCACCTCCAGTCTGAGAGCCCCAGTGCTCTTAAGGAGGATGAAAGTCTCAAGGAACAGAGCATTCAATGGGAGCAGAGGGAAACCATCCCGTGGTTGGGACCCTCCTCCCAGAGGATGTTGCGGTATCCTCTCGCACTGAGGATACCTCTGAGGGGAGGAATGCCAGTTCGGAAGAGGCAGGTGTTAGTAGTGGGTGATTCGATCGTTAGAAACATAGATAGTTGGGTTTGTGATGACCTGGAGAACCGTATGGTCACTTGCCTGCCTGGTGCGAAGGTTGCGGATCTCTCGAGGCATCTAGATAGACTTATGTGTAGTGCTGGGGAGGAGCCGGTGGTCGTGGTACATGTAGGTACCAATGACGTAGGGAAGGGTAAATTTGGCCTGGAGGCCAAATTTAGGCCGCTAGGAAAGAGACTGAAATCCAGGACCTCTATGGTGGCATTCTTGGAAATGCTTCCAGTTCCACGCGCAGGGCCAGGTAGGCAGGCAGAGATTCAGAATCTCAATGCGTGGATGAGACGATGGTGTGGGGAAGAGGGGTTTGGATTTATTAGGAACTGGGGACACTTTTGGGAGAGGGGGAGCCTATACAGGAAGGATGGGCTCCACCTAAACCAGGGTGGAACCAGACTGCTGGCACTAAACATTCAAAAGGCAGTTTTTAAACTGAGAGATGGGGGAAAGCTGATTGGTGTGGAGATGCACGTAAATCGGAGGGAGACTTCTCTTAGAGGAAAATCCATTGATAGAGATTCTCTAAGCTGTAGTCAGAAAGAGAGGAGGGGAGAGGGCAAACCATGGGCCAGAGCAGACAAACAACCACGTACAAAGGAATCCAATGCATCAGGGAAGGGCAGACAAATAAGCAGTGGCAAATTTTTAAAGTGCTTCTACACAAATGCTAGGAGTCTGACTAATAAGATGGGTGAACTAGAGTACCTAGTATTAAATGAGGAGATTGACATAATAGGCATCACTGAAACCTGGTGGAATGAGGAAAATCTGTGGGACACAATCATACCGGGATATAAAATATATCGAAAGGATAGAGCAGGCCGGGTGGGTGGCGGAGTGCCACTGTTTGTGAAAGATAATGTAGAATCAAATGAAATAAAAATATTAAATGAATCAACATGTTCAATAGAATCGCTATGGATAGTAATTCCATGCTCCAAAAATAAGAAATTAGCAGTAGGGATATATTACCGACCACCTGACCAGGACAGGGATACTGACATTGAAATGCTGAGGAGATTAGAGAGGCTACCAAAATAAAGAACTCTATAATAATGGGGATTTTAATTACCCCCATATTGACTGGATACATGTCACCTCAGGAAGAGAAGCGGAGATAAAATTTCTCAATGGCTTAAATGACTGCTTCTTGGAGCAGCTGGTGCAGGAACCCACAAGGAGAGGCAATTCTCGATTTAGTCCTGAGTGGAGCGCAGGATCAGGTCCAGGAAATAACCGTTACAGGACCGCTTGGGAATAGTGACCATAATATAATAACATTCAACATTCCTGTGGTGGGAAGAACACCTCAGCAGTCCAACACCCTGGCATTTAATTTCAAAAAGGGGAATTACACAAAAATGAGGAGGTTAAACAGAAATTAAAAGGCACAGTGACTAGAGCCAAATCCCTGCAAGCTGTATGGAAACTTTTTAAAGACACCATAATAGAGGCCCAACTTAAATGTATACCCCAAATTAAAAAACATAGCAAGAGACCTAAAAGAGTCACCGTGGCTTAACCACCATGTAAAAGAAGCAGTGAGGGACAAAAGGCATCTTTTAAGAAGTGGAAGTCCAATCTTAGTGAGATAAATAGAAAGGAACATAAACACTGTCAAATCAAATGTAAAAATGTAATAAGAAAAGCAAAAAGATTTTGAGGAACAGCTAGCCAAAACTCAAAAGAAATAACAAAATGTTTTTAAGTACATTAGAAGCAGGAAGCCTGCTAAAAACCTGTGGGTCCCTAGACGATCGAACTATAAAAGGCGCAATCAAGGACGATAAAGCCATTGTGGAGAAACTAAATGATTTCTTTGTTTCAGTCTTCACGGCTGAGGACATTGGGAGATTCCCAAATCTGCACCGTCCTTTGTGGGTAATGAATCTGAGGAACTGTCCTGATTGAAGTGTCATTAGAGGAGGTTTTGGAACAAATAGAAAAACTTAATGTTAACAAATCTCCGGACCGGATGGCATTCATCCAAGGGTTCTAAAAGAACTCAAATGGGAAATTGCTGAACTATTATCTGTGGTTTGTAACCTATCCCTTAAATCGGCTTCCGTACCTAATGACTGGAAGGTAGCCAACGTGACACCAATATTTAAAAAGGGCTCTAGAGGCGATCCGGGCAATTACAGACCGGTAAGTCTAACTTCGGTACCTGGCAAATTAGTCAAACAATAGTAAAGAATAAAATTGTGAAGCATGTAGAAGAACATAATTTGTTGGACAAAAGTCAACATGGTTTCTGTAAAGGGAAATCCTGTCTTACTAATCTATTAGAGTTCTTTGAAGGGGTTAACAAACATGCGGACAAGGGGGATCCAGTAGATATAGTATACTTAGATTTCCAGAAAGCCTTTGACAAGGTCCCTCACCAAAGGCTCTTGTGTAAATTACATGGCCATGGGATAAGAGGGAAGGTCCTTTCTTGGATTGAGAACTGGTTAAAAGACAGGAACCAAAGGGTAGGAATAAATGGTAAATTTTCAGAATGGAGAGGGGTAACTAGTGGTGTCCCCCAAGGGTCAGTCCTAGGACCAATCCTGTTCAACTTATTCATAAATGATCTGGAGAAAGGGGTAAGCAGTGAGGTGGTAAAGTTTGCAGATGATACCAAACTGTTTAGGATAGTCAAGACAGAAGCAGACTGTGAGGGACTCCAACAAGATCTCGCCAAACTGAGTGATTGGGCAACAAAATGGCAAATGAAATTGAATGTGGATAAGTGTAAAGTAATGCACATCGGGAAAAATAACCCCAACTATACGTACAGTATGATGGGGGCTAATTTGGCTACGACAAATCAGGAAAGAGATCTTGGAGTTATCGTGGACAGTTCTCTGAAAACTTCCACACAGTGTGCAGCGGTGGTCAAAAAGGCAAATAGGATGCTAGGAATTATTAAGAAAGGGATAGAAAATAAGACCCAGAATATCTTACTGCCGCTGTATAAAACTATGGTACACCCACATCTTGAATACTGTGTACAGATGTGGTCTCTCACCTCAAAAAGATATTTTGGCCTTGGAAAGGGTTCAGAAAAGGGCAACTAAAATGATTAGGGGTTTGGAACGGGTCCCATATGAGGAGAGGTTAAAGCGACTGGGACTTTTCAGTTTAGAAAAGAGGAGACTGAGGGGGGATATGATAGAGGTGTATAAAATCATGAGTGGTGTGGAGAGGGCTGATAAAGAAAAGTTATTTATTAGTTCCCTAAATAGAAGAACTAGAGGACACCAAATGAAATTAATGGGTAGCAGGTTTAAAACTAATAAAAGAAAGTTCTTCTTCACACAGCATGTAGTCAGCCTGTGGAACTCCTTGCCAGAGGAGGCTGTGAAGGCTAGGACTATAACAGCGTTTAAAGAGAAGCTAGATAATTTCATGGAGGTTAGGTCCATAAAAGGCTATTAGCCAGGGGATAAAATGGTGTCCTTGGCCTCTGTTTGTCAGAGGCTGAGAGGATGGCAGGAGACAAATCACTTGATCATTGTCTTTGGTCCACCCCTCTGGGGCACCTGGTGCTGGCCACTGTCGGCAGACAGGATACTGGGCTAGATGGACCTTTGGTCTGACCCGCTACGGCCGTTCTTATGTTCTTATGTTTATGCAGCCACCTTGCTTGTAACTTTCCCTAAGATGCATTCTCCCCTGAGTGAATGGAGAGAGAATGTGAGTGTGTTTGAAGAAGGCTTGGAACAATGGACCACATGGCAATGAGTCGTCACAGTCTGGGCATGCTCCCTTCTGGATAAAGGGAAGTCTGGGCATGCTCCCTGATGACAAGGTGAATGAGTCACAGGAGCCATTCAGACACTATAGAAAGAGAAGGAGCACATGTGAGATGCTCTCTTTTTCCTTCCACTGATCCTGAGAAGCTCCCCTCCAGTGTCTTTCCTCCTGACCAGCTTCCCTAGCCATGATGAGCAGACAGACCCTCCAGGATCCACATGCCTTGGCTCCTTCTGCAACCCATATATCTGTGTAAGTGTGTGAATGCCTGAGGGCAGGAATCAATGGGTGGGAATGAATGAGTGAATGGAGGGGTGTGTGCTTGCTTGTCTGTCTGTGTGTGTGTGTGTGAGAGAGAGAGTTCTATCTTCTTTATCTTAAACCTTTGGTGGCTGCTTTCTCCTCTTTAGTTCTATTTAGTGGAAATAAACCCATACTAGTGTAACCCTGGGTGGTCTCCAGTGAGAATATTTTTGGGGTAACAACTACCAAGACACATTTCCAGTTGTGAAAGTAAATACTGTGTGTGGAGTCCCATCTGCTGTTCCAGACGGGAGACAGACCACCATGCACGTCAGGTAAGGGTACCAGGTCTGCCTGAGCCACGCTGAGGTGATTAAGGCAACATTGGCTTTGTTGTCCCTGACCTTGCATAGAATCCTGTGTATTAGTGGGATGGGTGGGAATACTACTTAAGTGTCTTGTCCTACTGAATCAGAAAAGTGTCCCCCAGAAAGTGATGGGAGTGGGATGGGACAAGCCCCGCTCTGGAGCAAAACAGGGAGCATTTTGTGGCTCTGTGATGTGGCAAATAGGTCAACAGATGGGACTCCCCCTAGAATATTTGTTGTGTTATGTTAAGTTCTGTTCCCATTCATTTTCTCTGAAAATTACCTATCTAGTATATCAGCCGTAGTATTCTGACACCCCAGTAAATAGGAAGCAGTGTTGTTGATGTGATACTGGATGCACCAATTCCATAGTTTCATCGCTTCATGCATAGGGAACATGATCAGGCCCAGGGGCGGCCCATGCCTATAGGCAAACTAGGCAGCCGCTTAGGGCGCCAAGTTGCATGGGGCGCCAAATTCCAAACCCTGCCCCTTCCATTTCCCATTCCCTTTCCGGTGCCTTACCTGGAGCACGGCTTCCCTGCGGCCAGAAGGGGGGTAAGTCCTGGGAGAGGCAGTGCGCGGGGTTCCCCTGTGCCACGGGAGGGGGCTTGGCCCCGGGAGGAGGAATGCGGGGGGGGTTCCCCTGTGCCGCGAGGGGGGTCAGCCCCGGGGGAGGAGGAATGCGGGGGTTTCCCCTGCCCCACGGGAGGCAGGCGCCGGCTTCCCCTGTGCCGCGGGAGGGGGGGGAGGTCGCCCCGGGAAAGGCACATGCTGGCTTCTCTCTGGGGGGGTGGGACCTCGGTGTTTTTGTACCTCGGTACCTTTGGTGGTCTGGACTGTCAGTGTCAGTGTCGTCTGGTCAGGGTCGTCCTGGCGCGCTCCTGACAGGACCTCTAGTCCGTCGGTGATAATAAACTTTCGGCTGCGTGCGTAACAATCGGTACTCCCTTTATCTAGAGTGTTAGACCCCGTGCACTTGGGTCAACACAGGAGATCTCTGAGAGGCCCGGAAACGACAGATGCAGGCAAGGTTTGAAATCAATCGAGCAGGTTTATTGTCAAAAAGCTCTACCAGTTGGTAACAGAGATCAGTACAATGTTACACCACTGGGCACTATGGCCCGCGTTGACAAGGTACCAACACCGGGCAGGCCTATTGCCATATAACAGATATTAACAGCAGTTAGTCAAAGTTAAGCTACCTTGCGTTCTGTAAGTTCAGGCAATGACACCTGCCATTCAGCCGCCTAGTGCGCCCCCCCCCCCCAGGTCGGCCAGAGAGCACCCTTTGCGGTGTCCTTTTATAGACAGGTACAAACAACTTACATCATTTCTTTACGTACCAGGTTGCCACCCTCTGTTGCCTAGTTACCACCCCTCACCTTACGGAAGAGGGGCTTACTTACTATCCTTCATGCTGTCAATTCCGACCTGGTACTGAACCTAGGTCAGTATGTGCATTAGTTTTTAGGGAGTCTTTGTACCAAGACATTTCTTAAGATGTTCCGTTACTCCCTTTCGGCTTACAGTCTGTTCTCCGTGCCTCCCTGTGTCCTAACTTACACAATTACACAGTTATGCGTATCTGAGTTACTGAACCAAAGTCTTGCTCACTAGATTGCAGGCCTGTTACTGTTTTCATGTTACAGGCCTTTATTTAGGCCTGCTGACTCCATGTTACTGATCCTCAACTTACTACAGAGGCGGGTTCAGGGGACTCTCTCCCCCGACTGGCCCCCTGTTCCCTCTCCCCAGCCCCCAGGCCCCCGGCTTCCATCCCCAGCCCCGAAGCCCCGGCCCCCAGCCACCAGCCCCAGCCCCAGAACTCCAACTCCATCCCCAACCCCTGGCCCCCAGCCCCAACCCCTCGGCCCCCAGCCCCAGAACTCCATCCCCAGCCCCTGCCCCCGGCCCCAGCCCCAGAACTCCAACTCCATCCCCAACCCCTGGCCCCCAGCCCCAGAACTCCAACTCCATCCCCAACCTCCTGGCCCCTCAGTCACCAGCCACAGAACTCCATCCCCAGCCCTCTGGCCCCCAGCCCCCAGCCACAGAACTCCATCCCCAGCCCCTTGGCCACCAGCCACAGAACACCATCCCCAGCCCCCCGGCTCCTAGCCCCAGAACTCCAACTCCATCCCCAACCCCTGGCCCCCAACTCCTCGGCCCCCAGCCACAGAACTCCATCCCCAGCCCTCGGCCACCAGCCACAGAACTCCATCCCCAGCCCCTGGCCCCTGCCCCCAGCCCCAGAACTCCAACTCCATCCCCAACCCCTGGCCCCAGCCCCCAACCCCTGGCCCCCAGCCACAGAACTCCATCCCCAGCCCCAGAACTCCATCCCCAGCCACTCGGCCACCAGCCACAGAACTCCATCCCCTGGCCCCCAGCCCTAGAACTCCATCCCCAGCCCCTCGGCCCCCAGCCACAGAACTCCATCCCCAGCCCCCCTCTCCCCAGCACAGAACCAAAACCCTCAGTCGATATCTGCCCTTGGGGTTGGGGGGGGGAGGGGGCGCCGATTGCATGGTTCGCCTAGGGTGCCAGTTGCTGGCAGCTAGTCTAGGGCCGCCCCTGATCAGGCCTTGCCTTCTCTGTTGATGTAATATTGTCTGACATTACTTGGATTGATTTGCTTCTGATGAGCAGTAGGAAGTGAAGGCAGGGATTCCATAAGGTGCTGGGTTCTAGAAGATTTATGTGCAGGTGTGATTCTAATGTTGACCACCTTCCTTGTATCATGTGGTGGTCTAGGTGTGCTCCCCAGCGCAGGAGGGAGGCATCTATAGTGATCATGATAGATGGAGGTCTACGGAAGGGGACACCTATGCAGATGTTCTTTTTGTCCACTATTGTAATGACATTAGCACCTGTGTGAGCGGTATAACCACCATAGTGAGTGTGGTTGGTGGGTCTCAGCCAGCCCTGGAGGCACATCATATGTAGTCTGGTGTACTTCACCATGAATGTGGTGGTGGTCAGGTGACCCAGTAATTGTAGGTATGTTTGTGTCTTAATTCTTGGGCAGATAGACACGTTGTCTATGAGGTGTTTGATAGTCAGGAATCTGGTTTGAGGTAATGAGGCTCTGGCTTCAGTTAAATCTAGATAGTCCCTGATAAATTCTAGTTGTAATGCTGGTATCAAAGTAGATTTTTGAAAATTTATTTGCAGCCTTAATCTCTGGACGAGGTTGATGGTGAGTCTTGTGATTGTTTCTGTCTCCTTGTATGAATGACCTTTGATGAGGCAGTCATCCAGGTATGGGAAAAATATAATCCCTTGTTTGCATAGGTGAGCTGCAACTTGGTAGTAGACCAAGACTTTTGGAGAACACCCTTGGTGCAGTGGAGAGACCAAACGGAAGCACTCTGTATTGGATATGTTCACATCCCATTGTGAATCAGGAGTTGTCTGTATGTTGGATGTACTGGGATGTGGAAATGTGCATCTTTTAGGCCGTGGGCCCCAGTGTTGTTCGTTAAAGTCAGGTATTATATTATAGTTTTCCCAACCAGGAGATTCCCAACTTGTATTATAGTTTTCCCAACCAGGAGATAGTTGAAAGCATTCTGTAAAATGTTTTAACAAGTAAGTAACTTGGGTATGAGGTCAATCTTTAGTTGCCTCTGTTAATACTGATTCAGAACAAGAAACCGTCTCTTTCTGAGTGCCGTGCATAAAAGGCTTTGTATTAGTTTCTGAACCTTGCTCTGGCTTCTACACACTATTCCAGAGACACAAAACTGACACAAAGCCAGTTTAACCAGCTACCGCATGTTACTTCTAGTGTAGGTGCATCCCAAAGTGGGGTTGGAACAACACAGCAAATCTTATGCTACCCCCTTTGCCCCAGCTTATGTGATCAGGCTACATTGTGCAAGACTGTTTATTTGGAACCACAGGTAGCTGGGCATAAGAAAATCCTGCCTCAGATTAGGGATGTAAAATCTTGTTTAATTGGTTAAACATGATGCTGCTCCGGCCAGCTGGAGTGCCCCCGCCTGTGGCAAGCCTGGGACAGGCCCATGGTTGGAGTGTCCCTGCCTGAGGTGGGCCTCGCAGGGCTGGAGTAGCTTCCTGCCCACGGCGGGTGGGGAGCCAGTAAGCGTCACCTGTTAAGGGTGAGGCTTACCGGTTAACTGGTTAACCATTCACATCCCTACCTCAGACCATCTCCAGGATCAGCGCAAAGATAGCTGAAAGCCACTATTTCCCTACCTTACCCAGAACATCCCATGCTGTGTGCGCATCAGCTAGATCACCGTAAGCACGTTTAATAAAGCCACAAGCAGGAAGTATCTTAGCTCTTTGTTTTTAAGAATGATGCTGCTCTGAAACAGTCTCTTGTTGTATTTCTTTCTGTAAAACACAGTAAATGGACACATGGCATGCATAACTGAGCAACATGCAGGTCACTGCAACCAGAGGCTACAGTAAAATTCATACCCACTCTTTAAAATTACTTAAATCACTGGATTTACTGTTCAAAGGCTTAGTCCACTCTCCTCGTGGCCTTATATAACCCGGCCGTGTTGCACAATTACATTCTTTAGAATTAGAGGGCTTTGCATAAAGAGTGTAGCACTGAAATCTTTGTGTCCTCTGTTTCTGTAGTGCTGATGCACAAGAGTTAGCCAGAAAGTTTCTGCAGGGTCTATATGCTTTTGTGCTGATTGTTGTCTCAGCAACTATTGACAATCCAGAGCTGCAGATTACAGTATACATAAAGGGTCTTAGTGAATGCAGAAAACAGCAGCGGGAGGCAAAAAGAGCCTAAGACAATCAGGTCTTGTGTACACTACACAGTTTTGTTAGCAAAAGGCAGCTTTTGTTGATGAAACAGTGGCAGTGTACACATTGCAATGCTGGCAATCTCATAGAATGCCCATGGAACCATAGGATTTAGAAACCTGCATCATGATACCTGTCCATGAGGCATTGCACAACCTTCCCAAAGCACCCTGCAGCCAGGTGCACTATGGGATAGCTACCCACAGTGCACTGCTCTCTGTGTCATTGCAAAAGCTGCTATTGTGGAGGCACTTTGCCATCCCAAAGGAGCATAGTGTGGGCATGCAACAGTGATTTAATTAAAGTGCTGGCTGTATATCAGCATGAATTGCATTGACAAAATTCTGCAGTTTAAACAAGGCCTCAGTGAAGTAGTCTGTTCTATGCAGGCAGCCTTCAGAGAAAAAAAGGTGGGGAGTTTTCAAGGGAAACAGGTATGGGCTTTCAAGACCAAGGAGCCTATCGGTCTGTGGGGGAACTTCTATCTCTAGCCCCATATAATTCAAAACCCTTGCAGAAATCCTTTAGAAGTTATACTTAGGCTATGTCTACACCACAAGGTTTTTGCACAAAAACAGCTGTTTCTGCACAAAAACCGGCGGAGCGTCCACACCTCAAGCACATTTTTGTGCAAGAAAATCAACAGAACAGAGGGCTTTTGCAGGTAGAGTTATTCCTCTCCCCACAAGGAGCAACTCCTTTTTGCGCTACAGCTCTTGCACAAAAAGGCAGGTGTGGACGCTACGGAGGGGTTTTTGTGCAAGAAACTCCTATCGGAAAAAACACAGGTGCTCTGATGGTCATTCTGTTAATGAAAATCAGAGCTTTCTTGTGCAAGAGTGTCCATGTAGTGTGGACGCTCTCTTGCGCAAAAACACATCGCTTTTGCAATGCACTTTGAGGTGTGGACGCACTTTTATGCAAGAAGTTTTTGCGCAAGAACTCTTCCGCAAAAGGCTTCTTGTGCAAAAATCCTGCAGTGTAGACCAAGTCTCAGGCTATGTCTACACTGCCGGCTTTTGCCGGCAGAGAGCATACGAATGAAGCGCTCATTAGCAACTTCTTGTGCTTCATTAGCATAATCTCTGCCCGAGGCTTTTTGCGCAAGAGGTTTTTGCGCAAAAACTAGCAGTGTAGACAGATCCGTTTTGCGCAAATACCCCCTTTTGCGCAAGATCTGTATACCTGAGGCATAAGGATCTTGCGCAAAAGGGGGTTTTAGACATAGGTCGTAGACATAGCCTTATTGTCTGCTTTCCTCCCTCCATGGGCAAGTAGCAGCAGTTGGGAAAAGGCTGCTGGTTTAATTAGGGTCAACAGCATTGCTTCGAGGATAGGTAAATAATTTGGAAGAGAGAGTGTTGCAATAATTTGGAAGAGAGAGTGTTGCAAGGGATGGGTTTGTCTTCGCCTCCTCCCCCAAGCTCTGATATCAAAGGTACTCAATTTACTTTTCAATGCAATTACTAGTTGCTTTATTACACTCCTGTATATAGATCTGCTGATTGTAGGCTGCTTGGGACAGGGACTATATTTTTGTTCTATGTGTATACAGTGTCTAGCACAGCAAGCCTTGGGCATCTAGGTTCTACTTATAAAACAAATAAAATATAAAGTATTGTGAGAAATCTGTTGCCACCTCTGCTGTTCCACATGTCATTATGTTGCAAACCATAGCAATGAGTAGGGCCTACTTTTCCAGGGCACATATCCTAGTCCGTTGAGTCAACAGCAAGACTTTGGAAAAAAACAAATATAGGCTAGAATGAGAAATAGGAGGATTAGACTGAGAAAAGACCTAAGGGAAGGAAAGCTGTTTGCTTTTGCCATTTGGTATTGAAGGAAAAAAATGGGGCAACTATATGGAGGGAATTGGCTTGGATATTATAACTATGCCATACGAGAAAGGGAGGTCAGTTTTATGAGCTGTGCAAAGTCTTTTATCAAGACTTGGTTGTTAAAAAATTAACAAATTCTAATGTATCAATATATTTGAGCATGGATTTCTCACAAACAGTTCAGAGCAACAACTAAACCAGAGATTCAGTGTTTGGAATTCATATGTCCCAATGTCATAATGTTTTCTGTTCTGTGACTGGATGACCTATCTTTTATACTAAACTACATATCTCAAACATTATGTATTCATTCATTAAATTAATCTTGACTGTGAACCTGAAAATCACTTTTTGAAAAAAGTATACAAAGGTTTGGTTGCTAGGGAACAGCAAATAGAGGTAAAAGTAGGTGGAGTCAAAATCCAGTGAACTGTTTGCACTAAGTTTTTTGTTTTACCCTTTTCATTCCGATGTATCTACAATAAATGTGATGCATGAACTTGTAGCAAATCTAACCTTAATCTATGATTTACAGATCAGCATATTCTTTAATGAATATAGAAAAATTTTTCATAAAAATATCTAAGGTGTACAGTCATTCCAGTAATCTGATTTTTGAAGGGTTTTTTTTTAGGGTTCAGAGATGGGAAATTGAGCTGGATTTTTGTTTTGTGTGATTGTACAAGTTCTGATTTTACATATTTCAAAAGCTTCTTTTCTGAACATCCTGCTCCATAAATAAGTATAGTCTATTGTATGGAATATAATTACATGATCACATTTAATATTCTGATAGTTTTATTAACAAGTATAATACATATTGTATACTGTATATAGCATGAGGACTGTACAGTACAAATTTATGTTCACAGTTTGCCATGACAAAATGTCATTACTGAATTCCCATTGGACTACCAAAGTAGAAACAGTGAAAGTACATTAAACATTCACATCTTTAGTAAGAAAGATTACCAAAATGTTTCAGTATTTGCAAGTTATAGTAATGCATGCTAGAAACCTTTAATTACCCACTCAGTCTTATTAGCTTATAAAATATATTACATTTTATTAAAAAAATTTCTGTATAGTTTATACAAGTATTAAAGTAAATGTAATATCCCTGCTATATTTGCAGGTAATGTTTTAAGAAATGCTAAGCAGAAAGATTATTTTGACCCTCTAACATTTAAAGTACATAAATAGCAGAAAAGTGCTAATATCGGTAAGACATATTGAAAACTGTTGTAACCCTCTTAATACATGTAAAATGTTTTTTTAAGAAAGGATTTGCATTCATTTACAGATTACTAACCTTGACAGAGACAAAAAACAGACAACATATTCACACAAGCTTGTGGCTTTTAGAGAGATCATTACAGAACTACAGTGTATATTTAAATAAAACCATATTACTGCCATACCTGTTTAACTCCGAAGGATTGTCTCGGAAATCCATTATAACGTAATCCATTATAACGTCAAATGGTACATACAGGTACAATATTAGTATAATGGTATTCCAAGTTACATGCTACACAGTGCAATACTGCTAGTGCACAGGTACTTCTTTTAAATACACAAAGTAAATCCTGCTGCAGAGTTGTGTATCTTTAGACGCAGTCCTGCTTCCATCCAGGTTAACAAGAGGAGTGAGCTCTCTAGATAAGAGCTGATGCTTGTTTAGTATTTCCTTAGTTAATTTTTTTTTGATGCACTCCCCAAACCAAAGTTAATGCCCCATTTAAAATGCAGATTCACATTTTAAACGAAAAAGATAAAATTTACTTTGTAATCTCTTTTCTGACTTCCCAGAAGATCCAACACCACATACATAAAGTGAAAAATCCTTTAACAAGTCATTTACATGAAACTATCTTATTTGGTTACAAATAATTAAGATTCTATTTAACGTTTAAATTTAAGTCTGCTGTCAGTGTCCTATACAGGGGGTTCCCACTATAAGTCACCCAACTACATATCCGATCTGCACTAGCGTCGTTGAAGCTAGTAGGAACTGATGTGTAATAAGTCTTCCCATTCCCCGCTCTTAAGTTGGGCCAAAAAAAAATAAAAAATTTGCGCACATGGAAGTCAGCCGTGGGAAAAAAATTCCCCACTTTAAGTTGTTTTGCTATCAGTTCAAATTTTTTGGAACGTATCTTAGACTTATAGCAAGGATGGACTGTATCATAAAGCATATGGCCAAGGGCATTTTATAATTATATTGCATCTTAACAGTATTTCTCCCTACAACTCACTATAAATATCTTTAAACAGAGGCAAACAGGTTAACCGGTGAACATGATTTAATAGTCTACATCTCAGGGATTTAATGATCTGCTGGAATAACTTCATTAATTTCAATGAAGTTATGCCAGAAGAGCACATGGCCCCAGATGCAAACACTTAACAAAATTCTTTCATGAAAGACTAAAAGGAAAAAAGCAGCACAGGAAATTTACTGTCACAAAAATACCAAATGAGATGTGAATAAATTAAGTTCAAAATAGAAATGGAATTAGAATGTCTGACCCCCGCCTTTCTTTATAGGAGCTTATCTGCTTGTTTCCAGGTTATAACTGAGTTGTTTTCATCCACAGCATGCCAAACACCTAGCCGCCCCCCCGTGATATTTTTCAAGGTTCAAATTCAGGAATTGACTTGTGAGAGTGCACTGTGTGGAGCCCCAATTAAAGTCAATGGGTACAGTATACATGAACAGCTAGCTGTAAACAAGAGCTTAGATATCAATTTTGATTCTGTGATGTTACTGGGACTTAAAAAAATTGGGGCTAGTCTATGCTAGTTCTCTTTCCAGGAAGTTTTTTCAGTGTTAGTGACAGAGCTATGAATCCACAGAAGGTTGAAAGAATTTACCTGGTAGTTAAATTTTTATTGATTACACAACTATAAATCTGGCATCGCTTCAATTCATTCCAGTAAAGCTACTCCAGACATACGGTGGTTTAGGAAAGCAGAACGTGGCTCAGATCCCTTACACCAGCATTCACATGAAACTTCCAGGCTGTATGTTTGATTGTGTAACACCACAGCACTGCAGAAGAGTAAGAGATTCCCTAGATAAAATGTATGTCCAGTCCCATACTTCAGTATATGAGTGTTAATTTTAGAGCAGGAGAAATACTTTGTATTTATGGCAGTAGCACCCTTTGCACTTTTCTGTACAACAAGTGACAATACCCCTAATTACTCTGACACTTGGCATTAAAGTTCAATTAACTGTAAGGTATAATTTTATTCTTTACTCTCCCAAATACCTATACATTGGCCTATATTTATACTGCTAGAGGCCCTCCCCTTCCTATCAATTTCACTGAGAGAGGGGAGCAGATGTGAATATCAGGTAGATGTGAGACACACTGTCAAGACAGTAAACTGGCATAGGATTTTCTGGCTGTCCACAGTGTTTTAGGGGCATGAACACTATCTGTGCCATTGGTCTCAAATTCCTTCCCAGAGCAGGCAGCAAGCAGATATTTTCCTTTCCAGTAAGTTTTTCCATGAGGTTAAAATTTAACTATGACATTTGAATATTGCAGGAATGGTGCCTGGTTTGCATAATGAACTGAACAAAAACCATTGTGGACATAACAGTTTAGACAAACATCATCTTATTTCCTTGTAGTGCCACAAAAGCAGTCAACTAATATATGCAGGAACCTCTGTCTTTGTGCAGTTAACACCTCCAAAGATTTGGAACAGATTTAGCACCAAGCTTGAGGTTGCTTTACCTGGGTATTTATTTTATTTTGTTAACAAATACTGGGGTTTGAACCTCCCTGACTCAGTTTGTTAATACAACACACACATCTAAGGGATCTCTTGGCCCACCTACCATCAAGAAACCAACAGAGCCACAAACCAAATCATAGAGTCATTAACTGGCTAATCAAGTCTACTCTCTTCACTTGAGAGATTTACACAATTCAATTTCTCACAGGATGTGCTTCCAGTTGGATGCCATTTAGCTTTTTGCCATAAAAAAATCTTGTGAACTAAAATTTAAATACTGTAGTGTTAACAAATTGGCACTCATTTCCAACAATGGTACAGTTTGGAGCATTTTGATATAACAATTGCTGTTTCTGAGGTACAATGAAATTATTAAAGAACAGGAAATACAGGGGAGTGATTACTGAGGAATACATCTTTACCCCTGAAATGAGGTATGATAGCTCTCTATGAAAATAATTTAATGTCTGTCATAGAAGTACCATGTGTGTTCCATCTGTACGGCTGCACACAAAACAGAGATAGTGTCACATAGGAATCACACATTTAAGGAATCTACGGAGGCATCATGCAATAAACACAAACTCATGTACTACAGTATAATACAAAAGATAGGTGACATTGGGTTAGAGGCACAATCATGCGTATATACCAATTTCTGCTGATGATTCTTCAGATAGTATTATTCATTAGTCCAAATCAGTTATCACTTAACCTTTCATGATGTAAAGAGAGTATTTTACTTAGTGAATGATAATAATTAACCTGTCTTGGCAGAGTGGATTTCTACAGCGAGAAGGTGTCTTTCTAAAAGTGTTGCTTTAAACATGCTGCTGTAACCAGCAATGTTGGAAAGTCCATTCATTGCACTGTTGAGCATAAAAAAAGAGCATATCCTTTGCAGGGCTCATAAATAAAGTCTCTGGCAAGGACTGGATATTGAATAACATTTACTAGTTGATCAATATATGCTGGCTGACTTTATGGCAAAAACCAACGAAGTTGTTAGTTTACAAATTTCCTTATTCAAAAAGGAATACATTACACATACTGTCTCCAGGAAGGGGTTCCGTAGCATCCCTAGGAAAAAAAAACGTTCACATTCTTTAGGTCTGACCCGTGGCAAGGACATAGCAGGGTTAGATAACATCTATTACTGACCATATGGAAGCTTTTATTGTATAAGCTCAGAGATTCAGACCAGCTGAATCCAGATTAAAATGAACATGTAAAAAAGGAAGTGTGATGGGAGTTGAGGGAGAAGAGACATTCAAACAAGCATATGGCGTTTCCTGTGGAGAGCAAGATGATCTGAGCGTGAGAAACTACGGTCACAGTCCGGGCACTGGAAAGGTTTGATTCCAGTATGTTTACGAAAATGTCGTGTTAGTTCATCAGAACGAGCAAACTTCCATGTGCATCCCTCCCAGGTGCACTTGTATGGTTTTTCACCTAGGAAAGGGAACAGAGAATAATGCAGGATTTAAAGTGGGGAAAAATCGGAGCTTTGAGGGTGTTTCTGAATGTTTATAAACATGTCAACCGCTTTATATCAAATGATTTGTTCTCCCTCTCCCATTCTGATCCCAACTAATTCTTTTATTCTTTTATTTGTCATCTGAAGAAGTGGGTTGTGCCCACGAAAACTCATGATACCATCTACGTTTTGTTAGTCATTAAGGTGCTACTAATCTATTTGTTGTTTTTTAAATTTTTCCTGTTACAGACTAACTCGACTACCCCCTGAAGCTTTTATTTAACTTACCCAAACTGACGTATCTAGCTAGCATAGTTTGTGAAGGTCTTGGTTTGTTTATGCATTTCTAAAAGTGCATAAAATGACTAGATAAAGAAGGGGTTTCTGTTACATCTCATTTGCATTACTCTGTCACCGCATCCTTCCAGTCTTACCCCTGCCATTGGTTTGTTCCACATGCACTTGTTATGGTCTTAATCTTAGATCTCTGATCCTGCAAAGACTTAGATTTCAGTACTTAAAGTTAAGCACAAGCTTTTGATATTATTCATGTGCTTACAGTAAAACTTTCATGTTAGCATTTGCAATTTTCCCTCTATGAATCTGATTCAAATTTACATTAAGCTCCATTACGTTACAGGGGTGTAAATGGCCATAGTGTAATCAGGAATTAGGCCTTGCATTTTCTCTGAACAGGTCTTATTGTCACAAACTTCCAGTATATGCCCAAACAAATGTCAAGGCATGCCTGGAACATGGTGACTGAAAATAGGTATGGGGACATCTTCATTTGAAAAGCACTCTTAGAAAAGAGCATTCAGAATTAATCTGATAGGGTGTTAAGAGTGGCTGGATGTAATGCACAAATCTTAAAGAGTCTTAAGATCTGGCACATAGTTCAGGCCTAAATAAATAAGCGCTATCCCTATGGAAGTTTCAAAGCCAAATGTAGCAGTGATGTAATTTGTGATGTAGTACAACTTGCACTTATTTAGCATTTGGAGGGTGTGCAAATAAGTACCTTGGAGACCAAGTGGGCGGAAGTGGGTACAGTAGAAAAAAAAGCAACTAACACAAGCATATAAGAAATACTAGAGGAAGCCTGCCTTGATTTACAATCGTCTGTTAGTTGCTTTTCCTGCTACATCCCTCTTCTACTCCAGGGCCCGTAAGGGCATATCCATCTTTGGCATAAAGGATGTTATTCCCAGCTCAAACACATACATAGCTCTGACTGGCCTATAGTGCTAAAAAAAAGATTGTTGCCATAGCAGCATAGTTGCCAGGATGGGATGCCTGGAGCACGTACCCGTATCTGAGACCACAGGCATAAACTCGGAGCAGCTAGATCATCTCACTACTCATGTTGTGGCTACACTTGGTTTGTAATTTGCTAGTTTAATTAGGGGTAGTGTGACTATTTCTCCATCACCATTCATACCTCTAGCTCCAACTATAGATATTCCTATGTTACATACATTTTGCAAACCCAAATGAATATCAAACGTGTCTAACCTGCATGACATTACTATTTATACTGAGCACGTAACTACATCACCATCAAATTTTAATCTTGGATTTCTGTAATCAACTCAGATATAAGGGAGGACCTTACACCACTACATGATGGGATTTCCTGGGACATGTGCCTTAGATTGCTTTAGCCTTTCTTCCCTTAGAATGTTGTCTTAGTATTCTTTACTTTTAACAGAACAATTGGGATAAATTTACATTAGCTATGTATTTCCTTCTGTTTAAAAAAAGCCTGAAGCACCTGTTATTAGAAGCCTATTTTAGACTGATGCAAACCAATGTTGATGAAAAGAAAGTGTACCAAGACTCGTACCTGTATGCGTTCTTCTGTGAGCTTTTAGATGGGAGCTTTTAGTATAGACCTTGTTGCAGCCTTCATAATCACATCTGTGTATTCTGCGTTTCCTTTGTGTGTCTGGAGACTCCACAGGTAAAGGTCTCTTTCCCGGCTGAACTATAACTGAGGGGTGATTCCTAATAAATGAAGGTATAGGTTAAAATGAAAAATATTTAACAAAAGTAAACATTGCACTGATCCACAATAGAGCCCCTTTATTCATTAAGACAGTCTCTTGGCAGTGTGAATTCCATTATATGCATATAATGGAATTTAAGTAGACTTAGCAAATTTCATAGATGTTAGTAGCAATATTTTAATTCATTCCTCTTTTGAGTGTATTCACTTTGTGGCATAAGCAAAACCAACGATATTCTTCTCAGCATGCTTGGGTTTTAATTTATTTTCACTTATAAAGGAATGAAAGTCAAAATCTCATTTCTCAGCAAGTAAACTCAGGATTTCCAAACTCTCTTTCCAGTGAACTTTCATTGCTTTTGTTTATATTTTTATTCTTCCTTAAAAGACAGCTAATTTGTTTTTAATTTAAAACAGCTTTTTCTTACTATTAAAGACATCGTATATTTAGTCTTAAAGCAGAACTCAGAGTCTTTATTGTTCCAGCCTCTCCTTTAGAGAGTAATTAAGAATTTCCTGTTTGGTGCTGGCAGAAGGGTGCGGCCTCCCTTAGGACTGACGTCAGTTCCTAAAAGTAGAATTTAGACTTCATGTCACACCCACAGGAAGACTGAAATTGGCACTCCACCTTCATAAACATGATTTTCTTGCTTTTAACCCCACAGGTACTATTTCAGGTAAGACATATACATACTGCTTGTACAATGTTTAATATATACAAATAATTATGTGTATATGTGGATAAACACACCTAAGGATATTATCAGCTCCATATATAAATCACTGGCACAGTCATGAACCTAATTTTTATGCCAATATTAGAGGAAGGAAATGAGCAAAATATATATTTTTTAAATAGACAGGCCTTTTAAATCATAAAGCTTCACCAGCCACATTTTACACGTGAATAATGAAAACATATTACAAATTCTTAGATATTTTTTAGCTTTTATGTAAAACGTAATAAGTGCCATACGCAGATGCTTAGACTTTCTAGGAAACCTGCCTTCACCAACTGATAAAAATAAACTTGTTAGAATTCCAGCTTTTTCAGCAATTACTGTACTTCATCTTTTTAAACTAAATTTACATTACATCTAACAACATTTCAGCTTTATCTTAAGCAGTTTGTTACTTGGAGCAAGTATCTGTAGGGCCTGAAATTCAGAAATTCTGAGCTCTCAGTTTCCACTTAAGTCAATGGGAACTGCAGGTACTCATGTCCTTTGAAAAATCAGTTATTAGGTTCAGAAAGGAAAATGTATTACAAGCACTATCATGATTTCTTATTTCTCTGTAAATCAACTTGCTAGAAATTAATGATTTGTGAGGAATCTGCAATTCATTCTGTTAATAGGGTCATGGGCTTAAAATCTGCATTTCATAGCAGATATGATTCCTCCACGTTAATTGCTATGCACTTGGCTGTGGGAACAAAAAGCACATAATGCACATTCACTGAATTATTCCTTTAAACTCTTTATAAGAATAGATAAAAAAATGGTGAAGAGATTGAGTGAAAAAAGTGTTAACGTGTTTTGTGGAAATATTTATTGAGCTTTACTTTTCACGTAACCCTGAGTCCTATATATTATAGGTGACAACTCTGTGAGCGTAAGTTACCATGAGTAACTCAAAAAAGCATGCCCAGCAATAGAAAGATTTGTTGTTCAACCTCATAGTATATGCAGGGAAAATATTATGCTGGCGTCACCAGATGATGCTGTTGCACAGTCCTATAAGTTCCTATATTGTGAGCAAGTTTTTAGTCTTAGAAGAAATGTTCTATTATTGTTAGTTTAGTTATGCAGCAGTCCTTTCACAAAGGATATGGAGACGGAAGAGAATAAATTCTCTGCTTTATTCTCTGTATTTGAAGGCAATTCTTGAGACACTAGCTTCTTGACAAGCAGGCACTAACGTGCAAGCTGACTGGTGAAAGATGAGATTGCCTGATTGCAGTTTGTGACAGTCCAGACTTGTCCAGACTTCAATAAGTGTGTGTAAATAAAGCAAGTTATACTTAGGCTACATCTACACTACCTCAGAAAGTTGACTTAAGGTATGCAACTCCAGCTACATAAATAGTGTAGCTGGAGTTGACGGATCTTAAGTTGAGTTACCGTGGGGTCCACACCACGGGGGGTAAACAGGAGAAACTCTCCCATCAACTCTGCTTACTCTTCTTGTCTGGGGTAGAACAACAGGATCAACTGGAGAGTGAAGACCTGCAGTTGTTTTGGCAGGTCTTCACTTAGACCTGATAAACTGACTACTGGTGGATCCATCTTATAGTGTCAATCCCCATGGGAGTGTAGATATAGCCTCAGAGTACACTCAAACTCTCTTTCTTGTTTCTCTTCCATTAGAAAGCGAATCTGCAAGTGATTTCCAGAGGAGTACACTGGTTTAAGGAATGAGACAATGTTGTCAGAAGAAGGGCCAACAATATTAAATAACTGCTGAAATAAATGATCATCTGTAATTCCATAAGGTCTTATCTCTGCGTACACAAGCATATCTGAATTCATTTGAGCCTTGCGCATTTGGGTGTTTTTCTCTAACAGCTAACAATGTCTTCCAAAAATCATGTTATGACAGAATCTTTAAGCATTGTTTGTCCCCACACCCACAGTCCCTGTGGTGATGGTAGCATGAATCAAACTTAATTTCACACAAACAAGAAAACACAAAATTAAGACTTCATATTGCCTTGCATCCATACTTGCATTTGCCAATGCTCTAAGAACAATACATGAACTTTGATTTAAAGGGAGAAGTCTGACAATTTAATTCCCATACAAAAGACAGTGACTTTGCATTAAGATAGCTAGATTGTATAACGTCAATGGCTTTTATATATTTTACATACAATCCCTCCCCTCCTGTCTCCAGTATTTAGATTGCAAATTCATTTAGTCAAGAGTTAGAAGATGCCAGATTTATAGTTGCATTCAGCCACATTATATGTCCAACCCATGTGTTTAATAAGGCAAGAGTCTTGTGGAAAAAGTAGTATGTTATCATATAAATATCACAATGAATATACAGAGGGCATCAAGTAAAGGTTGCTTGTGCAACTCAAATGGCCCCCCTATCACGCATCAATAGCAGGATCTGAACCATGAGTCTTCAGCACTACAGCTCAGATTGCAATCACTACAGAACTAACAACACTAGATGGCAGTAGGAGAAGGTTGATATGCCAGAGTGCGGAAAGAGCAGCTGGTGCCCTATGTGGAGTCCAGAGGGTGATCAAGGGGAGTGCTGCCCAACTCATTCTCTCTGCCCCAGCCTGGGCTACTCAATCCAGGGGTTTATTGCTAACAGTCTGGCCTGGCTCTCTCTTTCCCCACCCCTGGAAAGTGGTGGACTCTGCTCCCATGTAATGCTTCCAGTGGGGATGGGACTATGGGACCAGGTGCCCCAGCTCTACTACAACTATGCTATAACTGTGCTGGCAGTCCCTGGCATCACCAGTATAGTGCCCGCTGCTGCTGCAGCTTTGGCAGAAGCCCAGGCCAGGCTCTCTAGAATGCTGAATGACTGTGGCAGCCTGACAGAATGTTCCTGAGGAAATGGTGATTTTTAACACTTCACCTGGGGTAGAACTGAAAGAAGCTACAGGGGACAAAAAAGGCATTTCTCCCATGCAAATATCAAAGGCCTGCTATCATCAAAAGGTGTCACTACTTCTCTAAGAAAAGGTCACAAAAATTCCCCCATCCCCATTGTGATACCAGGTTACCACGGTTTAATACCTGTTTAAACATAAGTCCAGTTCTGCAAAACTTACAGGAAAATCTACTATTGACTGCACTGGAAGCTGCATTTGTAGTGGTTCGCATGACTGGCCCCATATATGACTTTAGGAACATGTTATGCAAATATAGAAGATCTATATAATTCGCATGTACATAGCATACCTACTAACCATTATACTGCTGAAAACAAAGTTGAGGTTGAAGGATAGGAGGAAAAACCTAAGCAAAACACCCACATTCATTTACAGTCTGCAACCCTTATTTAGGATATTTTACTACGCGCTTCAAAGCACAATGATTTTCCTTTCAAAGAACCCATATTCTGTAGCCCCTGTCTATGAAACCCAATATACAGTAATGCACTATGCATCAACAAGATAGATACTTTAGAACTAATTACTTACTCTTGCAACATTACTTGCTGAGGAGACAAGGAAGTCATCATTTGAGGAGACATTTGTTCAGGATAAAACTCGGCCCTCGGTGGTTCAATTCCTGGTTCTACTTTGATTGTTTTCTTCAATATGGGCGTCTCATAAGATTCAATTACAGGCACTAGAGGGAAAAAATCAAATATATAAAGAGTTATGTGAGTTAAAGGAAACAGACAAAATTTGTACATTAAAATCTCCCCAAACTAACATGATATTTTGCATCAAGTCTATTCTTATGCACTCCAGTTCAAATCTAGGGCTACATCTACACTGATTCCCTCTTGCTCAAAAGTCTATGCAAATGAAGCATAGATTAGCATATTACCACGCTTCATTTGCATAATTGGGGACGTTTTTGCGCAAAAAAGGAGCCGTCTACACAGCTCTGTTTTGCGCAAAAACACCCTCTTGCGCAAGAGCCGTTCTTCCTCATTTTTTCAGGAAGAGTGGCTCTTGCTCAAGAGAGTGTTTTTGCGCAAACTGGAGCTGTGTAGATGGCTCCTTTTTGCGCAAAAACGGTCCCTAATTAATTATGCAAATGAAGCATGGCAATATGCTAATCCACACTTCATTTGCATAGGCTTTTGCGCAAGAGGGATGCAGTGTAGACGTAGCCTAGATTACTTCTACGGATATCAATAGATTTATATGGGCATCAGTGAGAGCAGAATTTGAACCAATAAAACTAGGGGAAAAGATCAAACAGTGAAGTCTAGGTATTTTATGTTTTACAAGACGAAAAAGAATATTTGTCTCCCTTTTTCATTTCCCTTCAAAATATTCAGACTCACCCTAAAAACTCCTGGATACAATTATTTTACAGATTTGACTGTAAAAAAGTAGTTGTTTTGTTGGCCAGGGCAGAAAATGTTTCATGTCTCCCTTCCCCCAGCAACTGAACTAAACAAAAATACCAAATCACACCACAGCAAACTAAAAAACAAAACTACTCCCCCTATAGACAGCAGAATGGAGTGGAGGAACACCTTCATCCTGCTTCTCCTCCACCCCCACCCTTTCCCCAAAACAAAACCAAAATATAACCCCAAACCACTAAATGGCACAGCAGTAGAGAAACCCCCTTGAAACTGTTGACAGGGCAACTGCCCTGCATAAAAGAGTCCTGCATAAAGGAGAAATATAGCACAGCAGCACCTACCTGGCATGCTACTTGGATTTTCCAACTCTTCTGTAAGAACCGTAGACATAAGTATAGGTTGCTGGAGATGTGGAGCATACATAAAAGGAACAGGCTGGACCACAAGTGGCTGTATAACTGGAAGTATTCCAGGGCTCCTAAGTCCATGACGTGAAAGAGCAGCCATTACTGGAGGGATTGTTAATGGCATGGGAAAAGGCTGAACACCTGGGGGAGGTGGGGTGGTGAATTTTTTCAAAGGTGGGCTGGGTGAGGACAAAGATAATCCAGGTGAGGCTCTTCTATGTATAGTCTGAAATTTCAGAGGAGAAGGAGAACTTCCCGTTGAAGGTGGCGAGCTTCGTTTATTCACTGTAAGATCAACTGGCTCCATTTGGATTCCATTAGATAGTCCTTCTGGGGTTGGATAGAATGTATCACGCAACATATTTGGGGTCGGATAAATGACGCTATGTTTGTTTGACTTCATTTGGTCCATGTAATTGGATGGGTATGACTGTAGAGGAAGGAAAAAAATATGAGAATTGATAGATAAGCCATAATACAGGAGAAAAATAAAAAATCTAGTGCTAAGTTACAAATGGCTGATGACGTGAAGGGGAAAAAATGATGCAATCATGGCATTTTTCATTTACTTCTTTCTCTGAGAGAATGCACAAGATTTCTCACAAGGGAAATGATTCAATTTCTGATTCACTAACCATTTGGGAAGCAGTACACAATATAGGATGAAAGTGGGCCAAAACCTGACTCCTCAAGACTTATTCCAAGTGCTTTACAAATATTTATTGCAGCAAGGGAGGTTTAGGTTGGACATTTGGAAAAACTTCCCAACGGTCAGGGTGGTTAAACACTGGAATAAGTTGCCCAAGGAGGTGGTAGAATCTCCATCATTGGAGATATTAAAGAGCATCTTAGACAGACATCAGTCAGGGACAATCTAGATAAGGGACATTAAGTAGCATTTAATTAGCTAATTGAGTAGTCGATGGAGTTTCCATCAACAACTTGATTAGTTGATAAGGGGGGGAGAGGTGCACTCGCTACTCCCACTGCAGCTCTGCAGTTTAAATGTAGTAGGAGCTGGGCACAGTTCCCAGGGGCAGCGCAAGCTGGGACCGGGCAGTCTTGGCTCATGCCAGCTCCAAAGGCGCTGTGCCTCTGTCTTTTAAATGTAGTAAGAGCCGCCTGGCTCCCCTTCTTGGTCCCCCACTGCGGTCTGCTTTTAAACATACTAAGAGCCAGACAGCTCTTACTACATTTAAAAAGCAGAGGCGGAGCAGTTGGGGACCCGGCATGAGCCGGGACTGAAGCAGTCCTGGCTTGCGCCAGCTACCTGGCTGAGCCTCTGCCTCCCTTGTTCCCCCTCTACAGAGATGGTGTTGGGGGGAACCAAAGCCGACTTCCCCCAGCACCGGCTCCTGCTCCCCCCCTTGTTGCCTCTGATACAGAGGTAGCAAGGGAGGGGGAAGCGAGTAGTTGAGTAGTGACTTGACTACCCGATAAGCCTAGGCTTATCAGGTAGTTGACTACCTGACTAGTCGCCTACAACCCTAATCTAGATGGTGCTTGGTCCTGCCATGAATGCAGAGAAATGGACTTGATGACCTCTTGAGGTCCCTTCCAGTTCTATGATTCATATCCAACCTGCATGGTAGGTACTTTAGGTACTATCCCCATTTAGAGATGGATAAACTCAAGCACTATGGAGGTTAAGCAGGATAATGGTGAAACTGGAAATAGGTCCCAGGAATCCTACACCTCTAATGATTTTTCCAGTAATTGGAAAACACTGAACCACAATCTTCACTAACAGAAACGTACTCTAAACACAACCCCTCCCTCCCTTCAACTAAAATTTATATAACTGAGCTCTGCAGACAGCACCACAGACAGCAAATATGAAAAAAGTAAATAAGTAAATTCTAAACCATTTTTTCAGTGTGTTTTTTTTCTTGGAGTGGGATTGAAGAGCATGCAACTCACTTGCTGTTTTAAACTTGGAAAGCGGAGCTATCCAGAAAAGGGAAAAAAAGGTGTGATTATCTGAGGTGCTGAATGTATTTCCTGTAAGTCAAGGGGAGTAAGTTGACAATGTTCATTCCCATTCAAGATTATGCTCAGTACTGACCCTTTAATATATAAGCAACAACATTTTCCAGTAAAGAAGTGAGAATCACAATAGCATTGAATGATATATATTGCCTCTGAGATACTATACTGAAAAATTTCTCATATTAAAAGTGTATAAAGCCCACTTTATTTTTAATGAAAATAACTGCTTATTTGAAGTGATGAGATATGCCATAATATGAACTGTACAAAGTGTAAACTATCCATTCAACTAAAATTTAAAAAGATAACTTTGGTATCAGTTTTATTAACTGAATTTCCACTTGTAGTTCTTGGTTGTGTCAATCTTTGCTTTGTTGCTATGCTGTTTCCTGGCCGTAATAAAACACAGTTTAGATTTTGGTAGCACATTGGAGCAGAAAGAGTGTCGTAAATTTTAAAAAATTATAAGGATAGTGATCATTTATTAGCAGAAAGCTATTGGATTCTAGTATACAATCACTCCCATGATATTTTAAATGCATTTTGTTAGGGCTAAAAATTCTAGCTAAGTCTTGCCTTGCTTTTATATCTGTATTTCCTCCACTCCTCCCTTACCGCCTTCGGTGTATTTTAACTGCTATTCATTTGAAGGTCAGACAAAAATATCATTGCTTTGGAATTATTGCCTCTGTTTTGATTATTGCAAGAAACAATACTATGGCACTTTAGAAAATGGGAAGTTTTTCTAGCATTCCTATGAATGGTAGATATGATAACAAAGCGGAGTAGTTTATTCTGTACTCCATGCATACACATATCTAGCATTAATAAAAAAAAATTGTTACATACACATAGGGAAATTAAAAGAGAACTGCTACCTATATGGTTGGTAATAACATTTTTCAGTTTTAGAACTTAATACTATATAATGGATTAAACTAAGAATCTTTGTAGAAATTATATTCAGTTGATCTTAAAGGATTATTTTTCATATAAAAAGAAAACTTATGTTTATACCTACAGTAGATTAATAATTTAGCTATCATACCGGTATTTGTTTTTAATAAAGTTCACAGGAATTCATGTTTTAGATCTTTTAACTATTTAGTATACGTGTGACTCAGAATAAGATATACATAGAACTTATAAGTACTTCTGGATAAAGAAATAATGATATTTATTAGAACTCAGTGATCAAGGCCACAGATTATTAATGGAATTTAATATGTAACAGTTTTTAGCATCTACTGAATCTGATGAAGGCATGGATGTAGGTCAAAATTCAAACACTTAATACATAAACTGTATTAAATGCTAGGGTTAAAACTTATGCTGTTGGCCTACAGTACAAAGTCCACGTGACCTCACTATGCCGTAGAAACATTCAATAGTGCAGCGGGGCATCAATGGAAGCCTGGAAGAGTTACCACAATATCACCATCTACATTTATTATTTTTTAAATTTTGTTCCAGCATCAGTGAAAAATAGTAGAATTCCTAGAACATTTTTCATCCAAGTAAAGTTATCTTATATTCAGACAATATAAGGTACTGAGTTTACAGACATTTGTGTATGTGACTGTCTTAATGCATAAGAATAGGTACGTTGTCTCAGTCTCCATAAGTTTCTGCAGAACAGGGGCCTAGTAAGTCTTTCTGTTTTTAAAATCATGCTGTATTGAGAAGGCCAAGGAGGACTGTAACAGAATAATGGAAAGGCAAAATGAAGAAAAACTATCCAATTAAAATCTTTGTTTAGGAGAGAGAATTTTTTCAGCAAAGTAGGAGACTGTAGAAGAAATAAAACACCTTTGGGCTATAACTTAGTGCATTAAAACATTTTTCTTTCTTTCAAGACTCAAGTCAAATAAAACTCATATTGGAAAAATGCCAACCTATTAAAACAGTAGTGCAGAAAAATACTACAATGATTCTGAGCTGTTGCAGGAATTTCTTAATGTTAGTTTAGAAAAAGTTACAGATTAAATTCAAAAAACAAAGACTTCAAAAATTGGGATGATGACAATTTTATTTTTCAAAAGTTGATTTGTTGAGGATTCAAACCTGCTCTAGACCTCTTGATTTTGCCTGGAATGAAAGGTTTTCATTGTTGTAACTAAGCTGGCAGAGATTTGACTTAAGTCAGCTATTCTTTTGTGCCAGTCTGGAGAGGCTGTCTCATTTTTCTAAGCTTTCCTTCACTCTGAGATTTTACTTGCCATAGTCCTATTTGAACTGCAGATAATGTCAGTGACAGAAAAAATGAGGAGACAAAGTTTTCCTTTACATACTTTTTTCCTACTTATTTTTGTAAGCAAAAGAAGAAATCTTAGGTATAAAAAATATTAAAGGCCAATGGATGTATAAAGTGAATAGAAAAAAGTATAACAAACTTCTCTGTTCAGATTATACTTATAAAAATCATTCAAAAATACAGTCAACCATTTTATGCATTATGTTAGGCACATTAAAACAAAGTGGAGGCTATGACAGTATAGAATAGATCAATGTAAAGTAAGGTTATTCTGTCAAACAGACACATATAACACATACATTACAACCTACTTTTATTGAATGTATAGTGTTCTAGTGAAAATGCACTTCATCTAGCGAAGCTTCATTTGTCTTCTAGAAGAGTGAAACTTCATTATGAATTAGTTTTAATCTCTCTGGAATGCAACAATTACCATTATTAGACTAATAATAATTGATACTTTCAAAAAAGATTGTCACTGTTTCCTACTTCACTCTGGCCTGGAAACGCTGGCTATCATGTAGCAGCAAAGTAGAATCTCATATTATAAGAACTCTCAACAGTAACTAAGAGAAGTGGTTTGTGATCTTGCTTCCCATTAGGAGAGACTACTTGGCCTTCCATCATAGCAGCAAGGGGCCCCAAAACTTGCAGTGTCAGGGGTGAAGAGCAGTCTCCCATAAGAGCTGTTTCCTACTGCTAGATCCTGTTTTGCTACGTAAAAAAATCCACTAATAGTGATGGTTTGTGTGAAAGATGTACCTTAAGAGGATTCCAAATCAGCAAAGAAGTTCATCATGTGAGTATTCTGCTGAAGTCAATGGCACTACTCACAAGCATGGTATTAAGATCTGTACTGTTGTCCTGTGACTACAGAGGTGCCAATGGGTAGGAATGTAAAATCCTGATTAATCAATTAACTGGTTACGTTAATCGGTTCCCCAGGAGTAGTCCCCTGCCCACGGCCTGCCGTGCGCGAAGGGCTGCTCCGGCCCCGACAGGCCCCTGTGCATGGCCTGGGGCTAGCAGGGGCTGCTCTAGCCTGGCTGCTGCTTCTGGCCCCACATGAGGATGCCAACTCCCATTGTGGGCCGCGGGGAGGGGAAGGGGGCTGCTCCTGGGTAAGGGTTAACAGTTACAAGGGAATGGGGGATGCTTACCAGGTATCTTGTTACCCATTCACCTCTCTGTTGTTATGTGCACTCAAGCATGTGTGGATGTTCACCACCAGTTGAAACACATGCTGCTGGCTGCAGGCACTCTGCTAATCAGCTGTGCAGCATATGAATCTCTCCTGGGCGGCCACCCAAGTGCTCAGCTTAGAGGGAACACTACTTACCACCATAGTAAGTCGACAGCTAACAGCTTCCTGTCGACTTTGCTTGTTCTTCTCATTTTAATGGAGTATCAGTGTCGATGGGAGAGTGGTTGGCAATTAGTTTATCGCCTCTATTCTAGATATGGTAAATCAACTCCCGCTGGATAGATCACTGCCCATTGATCCAGGGGACAGTGAAGACATGCCCTTAGTTGTGATGCTGGGAGTACATTTCTCAAGCCTGATAAGAGCTCTGTGTGGCTGAATGCCTTTCTCTCTCATCAACAGAATTTGGTCTAACAAAGGATATTACCTCCCCCCCTCCTCCTCCCGTCACTCTAATATCCTAGGACTGACATGGCTACAGCAACACTACAGACGCATTAAACACAAATCCCTTAACTTTATAGTGACAATATAAAGCTATTTTCTAATGCCCCAAATAGAGGTTCTCCTGCCAATATGCAAGCAACATTTTACAGGTAAAAAAATAATGCAAGATACCTTAGTAATTAACTCCAATTTAGAGTCAATTGTAGATTGCAAAAATACTACAGGAGTATAGTATAGTATACTATATCACTGCAGAAGATTATTATAAAAATGCACAATTGTATTTGAGCATATATTCCTAATTAGTTTCTTATCTAGGAACTTATATTGTCCACATCACTGGTCTACTTCTTTGAACAAAAAACAAAACAAAAACTGCTTCTCTCATTACTTAGTATCTGTCCTGACAGGTTCTCTCTATGAAGAACAAATTCAGGTAACTTTAAGGTTTACTTTTTTGAAGTTAGTCAGATAATTCATCTAATTGCAATTCAAACATGTCATTAAAAAAAAAAAAAAAAAAAAGCATTACTACACTTCTCCACTTCACAATCTAGCAAGATTAAAGGCTGATCAAGGCATATGCATACCTATTCCCACACATAGTTGTCTGCTCCCATAAGCAGACAATCTGAAGGACTAATCTAAATATTAATTGCTACATTCCATAAAAATGTTGGTAGTGAAACAAATGGACTAGTTGACAGGCTTATATATTCTTAAGTAATATTATCAAAATGCTGTAACAACAAACCAACAGCTTTGCAGTATAATTAAACCTTTCTTTTTCAAGCATGGGCGGAAAATCCTGCTTACCTTTTTCATGTGAGTTGTCCAGTTGAAGTCACATGAGAAGGGTGACCAGGATTTAACCTTGAATACTATATAATTTTCCCCAAAGCATTTTTATTATTCTTGTTCACAAGATGAGATTTATTCATAAGTGCACTAATTACAAAACACCTCAATATATCATGTAGCTATGGCACTTGATCTTAAAAAGTTGTGAAAATCTTTGTGTCTCAAAGCAATCTACAAGTTAGTTTACTTTAACCCCCAAAAGAAAGAAGGCACCACAGGAAAAAAGCAGTTTTGGCAAGTAAATTGTAATAGTTTTTGCCCAAGCATTAACCAAATGTTTGTTACAAATATTCATTTTATTTTAGATGGTCCTGAGACAACACTGTAACTAGATGTATTATATACCATCATTTAAATGTTTTCTTAATATAATAAAGCGTGAAGAATAATTTCATACCACAGAGTGTATAGTTCAATAGTAGGATGACAAAATATTTTGGCTTTAAACAGCTGAGAAGTGTAGCTAATTCTTTAAACCACATACCTTGAAACAAGTTATAGTGTTACAACTTTGTAATCTGTTTCCTTTCTCCTCTCCAAACTGTTAATGTCATAAGATGGTATTTTTGAACAAGTTTTGCATATTCAATACATGGTGCATCCCAACATATTTTAATCTGGTATTGCTATTAAAATGACTAATAATTTTAATAGTTGCATTTTATTTGGTTTCTTGCAATGCTATCAAAGCAGCAGATACAACATGTAAAGGCCTAATTTTAAAGGCACTTTCAGATCCCTGTGAAGTCAATGGAATGCTTTGCTCCTCTGAGAATCTGGACAATTGCTCTTCTGCTATCAATCCCAGAGGAGAAGGTTAAGAAAGTTAGCTTGCTTAGGTCTAATCTACACTTAAAAATTAGATTATCTTTGCTATCAGGCTAGGCCATGAGTGCAGTAGCTAACTTGACTTAATTTAACCTTGTTGTACATGTGGGTAGGTTAATGGAAGAACTGTCTCATGGAGATGTGGATTAACTACATCGATGGAAACCAACTGCTGTTGATGTGAGACCCATCTTACTCTATATAGCAACAGAGCTGGAGAACAGACATCTCCTTATAGCTCTGCCACTGATTTTGCTACATTCTCTTCACACTGAGTTCCTGCTCTCTTTAAAGGAGGCTCAAGGCCAGCTGTTTGCTAAGGCATTTAAGCATAGTTATGGTGCTGTAGCTATGCTGCTGTAACCCCGCAGTGTAGATGAAGACTTCAGAGTTTAAAGGGTTTTTTTTCTATCTCTCTGCAATGATTGCATTATTCCATCAACCTAGCTATGTCTACATGGGGGGCACTAGGTTAGCATAGCAATGGTACTAAAGGGATTTTTCACATTCCTAAACACTGCAGCTATGTTGACCTATATTGTACAAATAGGGCAGGACTAAGTAGTTCCTACTGATCCACCTCCAAGGGAGCTGCACTGCCAGGGATAGCTGGAAAGACCAGGATCTCAAGGGCTTGGGCACTAAATGTACAGTTTGTTAATAGAGGTAAACTCAAAAATTCCTACTCTCTTGAGGAAGAATTGACGTATATCCAATTATATATATGTACCTTCATATGAAAGAACCTACCATCAGGCCCCAAATTATTTCCTTTTCCCAGTTACACTCATTTAATACAGTAAGCAAAAGGACAACAGGCGTAATGTATTAGAAGGAAATAGATTTGCAATGGCTGGCCAGAATGGTGGCAGAAAAGAATCTCAAGACAGTGTTGAAGCCTTAGCACAGGAAAGGTACAATTTATCCAATTTATCTTCAAAGAGCAAATGGAAGCACAACATCCCACCCTTGGTCTAGATAACTTAACTAAAGAAACACTTACAGGGTATGTCTACACTCGAAATGTGCATGACTCTGTATTAGGCTGACTTACAGCAATGGTGGTAATTATTGTGGTGTTGCATGTCCACACTGCTCTCATTGGGTTGGTGATGCACACCAACACCAGAAGCATTTCCACCAACCTGAGGGCACAGTGAGGAGCAGTTCTGGGAGCCGGGCAGCTTTGTCAATTTCATGGATCATCCTGCTGGGGCTTCTCTCCCCCACTCCCAGCCAGAAACAGGGTCCATTCACTCTCTGAAACAGAGGCAGCTGGGCTCTATCTGCCTGTGTCATCACGGTATCTATACAGATGCTATGCTGACCTAACTACATTAACATAATAACTGTACCTCCACAAGAGGTGTAAGGTTTGTGTAGGGCACTTACATAGATGGGAGGAAGGCTGTAGACACTGACATAATTTGGTCAACATAAGCTGCCTTATGTTGACCTGTGTAGTAAAACCAGCCCATAGTATTTATCAGTAGACTAAATTCCTATTACTCATTGGTAGAGCAGTCATTTCCCTGCCACTGCTCAGGAGAATGCAAAGTAAATGCAGAAAAAAAGTAAATTGAGTTTCTAATATTTATATAGTTTTAATTATCTAAAGGAATTTTAGCAACCAAGATAAATAAATGTGTTTATTTAATTGGCAAAGGCAGCAAACTTTTCACTAAAAACTGCTTTTCAAAGATTTTCTACCAAATATTACAAACAACAATATCCATGACAACTTTGTTTCTAGGGCCTCAAACTGACCCTTAAGTCTTGTATAACCACTGTTGGCAGGAACAGCAATAGCCAAAACAGAGATGATCTAATTTTATAAGCTTCTCATTACCAGCTTTCACATATAATACTTTGTCAAAATTTTTCCCTTTACAATTATTTTCCAAGTACACAGAAGCAGAGAGGCCTTTGGCAACAGACTCACCCTCAAACAGCCTAGAATAAGCTTAGTTCTTTGCATACGGCATGCAATGCAGGTGTCCCTGCAAGGTATTTATTCTTTGCCCCTTCCTCTCTCCCTGTGCACAGCTCTCATGGTAAGGTTTAAATATCACCATGAAAAGCAAACATGGGGTTGGCACCCTGACCAACTGGATGCAACTGAATTTGTACACTAACAGCACTGTCTCCAGAAAGAGAAAACAATGCTACTAATGTGCAAATTTAGCTATTGCTTTTACTCAGGTATTCTGTTACACAGCATCACAGCAGTTCTCAGAGGAGGCTATGGCCCAGGGAAGTTCACAGGATTTTTGCTATTGAGTTCAATGGCAGCAAGAGTAATCCTTACATAGCAATCAAAATGATAACAACCTGTTTGAAGACTTACCACTGAAACAGGTTCCATAGCTTCTTGTTTGATAGGGACTGGGTCAAACATTAGCATCTTTTCAGTGAAATCTTCAGGTGTCTGTGTTGTCCTGGGCTACAGGGAGGGGGGAAAAAGTGAAGTTGTAAGAATGGCTAGAATTAAATTTTTGAATTTTTTTGAACACTGTAAAATTAAATGTATTTGATTTAATTCTTCCAAATCTAGAGAAAAGCTTTGTGTTTTCAAAAATTCTATTATAATAAAACTGGCTGGTGGCAAGATATAAAAGTTACTTTGTAATTTCAGGAAACCCTATGATCAGAATACATTTAGGCATAGTCCAGTGGGTTATCTGTCAAAAAGTATTAAATAGGCATTCCATATGCCTTTTTTCAATAAAAATAACAATGAATTTATGATTGGAAAATTGTCATTAAACAAACAATGCATAAGGTATGAAATATCCAACTGTGTCTAATAGATCTTGTCAAAACATCTCTCAAAATGCTTTTGAAAACTATTCCAGTGTTATCATTTACAATGAGCCCAGTGCAATTGTCATGAAAAGGCACCCACCGACTTCAGTGGAAGCTTGTTTGGGCTCTTAAAGTGCACATAGCACACCTACAGTCTGGAGTTCCAGCTTTAATTAGCTGTCACTACACTGTGTGTTGCGGGAGACCTATCCTAGCTCAGACCATGCATTTTTCTATCATTCCAAACTACTATTAATTTTTTCTTTAGCCAAAGATACAGAGAACATGAATAGATCTGAATCAGATTCAGGAAGGATGGCATCCTACTTGCCAGTTTCCAATCAGCGTCACTGATAGCAATGTTAATAACACTCTGGTATTTTGACACCTCCTACCACACAAGGAGGAAATTAAAAAACAAAGCTAATAGGGAGAGAGATGACAGACTTCCAATCAGACATCAAAACTGATTATTCAACTATTTTACCAAAAGGAACAATGACAACTCAGCCATTATTTTGAAACAATGGTACATTTCCACAAGTTTTCCTTATGAAAAACAAGATTTCAGAATTTAGATTGTGTTCTGTGTAGCCCAAACTATTTTGCTAGCTTGTTCAAGCCTATTTTCAAGTCTTTCTGCAATAAAAGTATCTCATATATAACTACTTAAATATCCCAGATAATAACCATATTTACACATTTGCCAAGGGTGACCATCATGGAAGAAGGATAGGAAGACCAGGAGCCTTCAGAGTGAGACCGAGAAATACAAGAAAGAAAACACAGTAAAGCCAAATATTTTAGGCAAGTGAAAGAAGTTAATATTTAAAGACATTTGGCAAATTTTTAAAAAAGCATTTGATCTCATTTATGAGAATGCAGAGCCACAAATAAAATCTTCCAGAGTATAGCCTGGAGGACTAGCACAGTATTCCAGATAACAAGGAGAGTATGAGACACAACTTCACCAACTCAGACAAACTTAATGTCTTGTGCAATCTTGTAGTGGTGTTGGTCCCACAATATTAGAGAGACAGGATGACAGAGAGAATCTCTCTCATTGGACCAATGTCTATTGGTGAGAGACCCACTTTTGAACTTACACTGAACTCTTGAAGAGCCTTGCCTCTCTCATCAAAAGAAGTTGGTTTAATAAAAGGTATTCACTCATTCACCCTACCTCTGGTACAGTGTGTGTATATCTATCAGTCTCAATACAGACTGCTGTTTAAGTACTGTACAGTATTAACAAATTCAATTGCATCCAGTAGGTGGCGCTAGAAACCCATAACAAATAAAATGCTATCATACTCCATTAAGACAATTCCAGAGAGTAAGCTTAAGGTTCACTAAGGCTATGTCTATACTGCAATGCTATTTCGGAATACCAGAGGTATCCTGAAATAGCTATCCAATATCTTCACAGCAAGACCAATATTTTGAAATACCATGGGCTCGCTATTCCAACGTCCCTCTAAACCTCATTCCATGAGGAATAAGGAACATTTCAGAATAGCAATTTATTTTGAAATAAGTGCTGTGTAGACAGCACCAAATTCCAAAACAAGCTATTTCAAAATTGACTTAAAATAAGCTACGCAATTTGCATAGCTCAAATTGCGTAGCTTATTTCGAGCTACGGGTGCAGTGTAGACACATCCTAATATATTAAAAGGTTTAATTGGGTCTGGAATTTTCTTATGAATAACCCAATTTAAATGGGACACCAGAATATATGTACCCCCAAATTAGATCAATTCCAATAGTTCCACATTAATGAGGAATCATGCAGTAGTCAATAAGTGTGTATGCATTGGAGAAAACAATTTGAGAGACATGAAAGAAAGAAAAGGAATGAACTGTTCCAAGCCTACCTAGGATTTATTTTGCCCTTGATTTGTAAAGTTTAGTAATTTATGGAAATACCACCACAATATACTTTCTACATTCTTGAAATGAACAAAGCTCTGAATATAATCATCCTAATAAATAGGAAGGGTCTGATTTAAAACAAGCTGAGAAAAAGAGAAGCAAATACAGTAGTTAAAAGAAACTGCCAGTTTTGTCTAAATTAAAAGCAACAGCTTTGAAAGACAGAAAGTTTTATAATTTAAATGTGTCTATGTACATTTGTCAATAATGCCTGTGAGCAAGTTGAAAAGCAATTATGCAGCCTTTCCTGCAACTTCAGGGAATCATTGACATTAGATTTCTTTGTTGTTTTAAGCATTTCCTATAATCTTCTAAGAAATTAAATATTCCTAGTCACCTTCTTGTGAAGGAACTTTGTATATACATGACTTCCCAAAGGCATGGATACGTACATCTATCAATACACAAAGACAGAGGAGAAGGAATATTCTACAATGCAATAAAACAACCCAAGCCTACAGTACAGTACATGCCAGTCCTCATATATATGAGAATTTGTAAATATTTGCTTTCAAAGGTTTCCAGAAACTTTACATTTTTTAATTTAAATGTGTTTTGGTGAAGTGACATCATCAACTTGTAATCTAGTCACTTGAAAGGAAAAAAAGTTTAGTGGTTTCAAATAATCACCTCTCCCCCTTCCATTTTTTATAGTTTTTTTGGGAGGGAGAGGGGGGGCGGAGGAAATTGCATTTTTCAGGTTTTTCTCTCCTGCAGCTGTGAAAGTCCCATTTCTACAAACACTTCACCATACACATATTTGAAAATTCGGGCCTGCCTTTATAGATGTTAGAATGAAACTGACAACAGAAAGTGTCTTATAGAGAATAAAAATGAAACATTCTCTCTTTCATTTATAGTTACCTAGAAGAATATACAAAATGTTTACTTTTATTGCTGTGTACTAGTATACAAGTTGAGTATTCTTTTCATGTGTTATACTGTTCTTTTACTATACTATTTCCACCTAAATAGTAAGAGGAGCACATTTTGGGCAGAGAAAAATACACGATACATGATCTTTTGGTCCTGCAAGGCAGGGTTATATGTCTGTACTCTCAGCTGGTGTAATATGGTGCAGCTCCCCTGGAACCAGTTTATACCAGCTGAAGGGCTGACACTTAAGAACTTGTTCTGGAATAAACTAAGGGAGAAAATAAACCTATGGAATAATGATCTGTGTATTTAAAAAAACAATGCTACAATGGAAGAGAGACACATTGATTGTGAGGCCTAAATGTATTTAAAGTAAACAAAAAATGTATTTTGGTATTTATGATAATATTTTATAGTAAAGGTTTTGTAGCATACTTGTTTCACACCCCACATTTTTGGTAAATAAGATTGATAGAAAATTAAAGTATCCTCTTAAGTACCTGGGGTACCCTTCAGATAGCAAAACGAGGAGAAACCATAAAATTAACACAAAGCATATTTTAAAAAAATCATAAAAAGTAGTCTTATCTTTTTTCAAATTAGAGAGCTATTTTGCACTGAAGTATTTTATGTGAATAAAAGAATTTGTGCTGTATGCAATCTGAAACTCAATAATTAACAGCAATCCAGTAAGCAAACATTCCACCCTCTCTCTCTCTTTGCTAACAAGCCACCCAGTTTTACTTTCCTGCCTCCTCCCATTCACTCCACCCTATGGATCTTTGCCAAGGCAGTCCAACTTGTCCAAACAGGACACAGCTTTTGATAAGATTCTGCTCACACCCTGTATTTCTAAAAGACAAGTCAAGCAATTAATTTTTGTATGCAAATAAAGACAGGTGCAAAGGTAAAGTCTAAGCAAAGTCCCCTCAACATTTCCACAGCTAAAGCCAAGCAAAGGAGACAGGACGTTAAAGGAAAAAAAAAAAAAAAAAAAAAAAAAAAAAAAGGACAAACCCCTGTTCTTTACTAAAGGAAAAAAATCCTCTGTTTAAATCCTGTGCAATATTCAATGATCCATCTCTTCTGAAAGGAAATTTTATCATCAAATTAGTTAATTTTCCTGTCAATATCAGAGACTTCTCTGTTTTTAACTTCTTGACATGTATGTTTTGTTTTTTTCAGAGATGTGAGTAGGCCTACTTAACACAAATTCCAACAATAAGGATTTGTACACACTGTTTACTCTGGATGGGATGCCCCCATGGGCATAGCAGCCACAGTCTGCACAACACTGTAGTGCTAACACAGGTGGAGGGTAGCCATAACACACAGAGAGGGCTGTGTTTGGACCACACGTTGGTCCAAAAGCTCCATATAACTTTCTGTGAAGGGAGTGATTTTGAGTTGGGGGCTGGCCACATAGATTCAGCAGCTACAAATCCCCAAAAGAGATACACGAGGGTTTTGTCCCCTGGTCTAATTAAATATCTGGAATATTCACCAGTGATCTGATCCACACAATAGCTGGGATGGTGAGTGCAGATTCTGCCCTTCCCATCCTCTGCACAGTACTCTGCACAAAGCTTGTTCATTCAGTTTTTGTGAGAGGGAGAAACAGGAGATGGTACTTTATTGCTGTTGTGGGGCTCACTCATTGTTTAGAAACTGCCAAGTATTAGAGGTATAATTACAAAATAATGTAATGATTGCTATTAAATCAGCACTGCATCAGTATCCACTGCTGCTTTTTCTAAAATTTATCTACAAGGCAATTTGAGTCAAGTGCCTGAGATTTTGCAGTCATGGCACTTCTGATGCTCTGAAACTACTTCTTCCTTCATGAGTCTCAAGCTAATCTCATCCTTGCTCCCCTCCCCCTAAAGTGATAACATCAGAAGAACTAAACGAGTAAAGTATGGTCCGCGGCTTGAGCTTAGTCCTCTCTCTTCCCCACGCAGCAGGGAGCCAATGCTGCCGCTTGAGCTTTGTGGTTGCCGTGCAGCCACAAGGCTGCAACTCCAGCTCCAGAGCTGCTTGCTCTGCCTCTCTCCGCAAGCCGGGTCTGGTAAGGAAGGTCGGGGCTCTCTTCATGCCTCTCCCCACTCCTCTGCGTGTGCCCTCTGAGCTGGAAGCTGGAGATGGTGCTCCAGCTTTGGCTTCATGGGCTCCCCGCATCATGGGGAAGGTGGGGCTGAGCCCCCTCCCCAACCCTACCTCACTGGAGGAATGGCAGCACAGTGATGCATTGTCCAGAGGCAGCCCCCGCTGCATCCCCCCCTCATGCCCAGACCCCCATACTCCAATCCCCCTCACTCACTTCCCTCCTCCCGCCAAGACCCGAACACCCAGCTTGCTCCTACACCCTCCCTCCTGGCCAGACACTCTACCCCAAGCCTCATCCGGCATCCTCCCTCCTGGCCAAACACCCTACCCCCAACCCTGCTCCTGAACTCTCCCCTCCTGGCCACATCACTGCACCCTCCCTTGCTCCTCTCCCTCCCCCTGGCCAGAAATCATACTCCCAGCCTGCTTCTGCTTCCTATCTCCCACCCAGACCTCGCACCCTCACCCCCTCCTGCACCCGTATCCCTATTCCACTTGCTGGCAGCCCTGTCCTGCACACCGAACCCCTCATTTTTGTTCCCACCCAGAGACTAAGGGGGCCCATAAAATTCACTAATTCCAGAACCCCAGAAAAGTAAATCTGACCTATGGGAAGCCGTGAACCTCAGTCCTCCCTGTCCCTTCCCCCTTGCCCCCTAGGGCCAGAGGAGTGAGGTGTCTCATTTGGGGGACACATCAGTGAAGACTGGGGATTTTTGGAGGAGTTTTTTTTGCTTCTCGCAACTGTGGTCCCCAACTGATTTTTCAGTGGGTCAGTGGCCCCTGACCCAAAAAAGATTCCCCGCCCCCACCATAAATAAAGACAATATTGAAACCTTGTGTGTTGGACATAAATTAATATTTTACTTTATTTAAAATGAAGTTTGATAAATGAACACAAGAAAGTTAAAACTCTTAATCTGTTTAATCACTTAAATTAAACTGTTCTCCCTAGCTGCAGCACTAGCAAAATGGCTCGAGTGTAATTATGTAATTAATGGTGAGTTTCCATTAGCAACTGGTGGTCTGCAGAAAGGTTTACATTGAACCAGGTGGTCTATGGGCCAAAAAGTTTGAAAATCAATGAACTATACTGATGACGTTGAAAGACCAGGGAGGTTTTCAGAGACTGAATGAGAAATCACTTCAAAGGAACCTTAAAAGATTGGTTCTCCTCGGTTGAACTGTTTCTTATAGTGGGACTCCCTGGAAGGGGTAAAGGAAATCCCCCTCATAGCTGGTAATAAAATTTCTTTGTACTCAGAGTAATAGTTGTCCCTTAAGGCCCTGGATCAGCAAGAACATACTCAGACTTTCATTGGAAGTAAGCACGTCCTTTTCTTCCTTTCAGGCCCAAAATAGCACCAGGAAAGAAAATCTCATATTTAGATGAGTAATTTGATTCAGTCAGAGGGAGTAAGAGTGAGAAAAGTGAAAATCCAGGGCGTGTCTGCACTACAGAGACTACACTGGCATAGCCACGTTGCTATAGCTATGCCTCTGTTACTCCACAGCACAGACAGAACCTATACTGATGGAAGGAGTTTCTCTGCCATTGTGGGAATATCACCCCCATCCCTCCAATCATAGAATCCTAGAAATGGAAGGAACCTCAAGAGATCATTAAGTGTAGTCCCCTGCCCTCATAGCAGGACCAATCACTATCTGGAATTAGGTATGTAAGCAACTAGTTGACTACCCGATAAGCATAAGCCTCTATCAGAGAGAGGCAGCAAAAGGGGGGGAGGGGGCGGGGAGCAGGTACCAGTGGGTGTGTGTGTCAGAGGAGCAGGCATAAAAGCTGGTTCCCCCCAGCACTGTCTCCATGGGGGGAAGGGGAAGGGGGTCAGGGAAAGAGAAACGCAGCATCTGGGACAGGCGTGAGCCAGGACAGCTGATTCCTGGCTTGCACCCGGTGTCCTCTCCCTTCCCATGCTGCACCTCAGCCTTTTAAATATATTAAGAGCCTGGAGGCTCTTAATACATTTAAAAGACAGAACCACAGCAGGGTTAGCTCCCGAGGCTGGGAGCTAAGCCCAGTGCGGCTCTACCGTTTCCCCCCCTTATCAACTAATCAAGCAGTCGATGGAAATTCCATCGACTATTCGATTAGCTGATTAAATGCAATTTAACATCCCATATCTAGACCATCCCTAACAGGTGTTTGTCTAATCTACTCTTAAATATGATGGAGATTCTTCAACCCCCGTAGGCAATTTATTCCAGTGCTGAATCACCCTGACAGTTAAACCTCTCTTGCTGCAATTTAAGCCCACTGCTTTTTGTCCTATCATCAGAGGTAAAGGAGAATAATTTTTCTCCCTCCTCCTTGTAACAACATTTTAGGTACTTGAAAGCTGTTATCATGTTCTCTCTCAGTCTCCTCTTTTCCAGCTGGTGGCTACATTAATGGAAGCATTCTTTCATCAAACACAGCTGTGTCTACAATGAAGGTTAAGTCACCATACCTATGTTGGTTGGGGCGCAGGTGTATTTTTTTCACATCTCTGACTGATGTAGCTATGTGGACTGAACCTTTTAAAGTGTGGACTGAGACCCAGAGATAGCAATGCTGAGGAAAACAGCAAAACAGTTTGGCCCACAAAGACCAGTACTAGGGAAAAGTTATAAGGAACTGGTTGTGCAATGAAAGAAATTCTGCTAATGGAGAACTTTAAAAATATAAAAATCCTACTGGATAGTCAGTGAGAATTGGAATTACTCCTGAAACATGCAAATGCTGTACTGAGATGCAGAAAATGCAAATAATAATCTTGCCATTTTTAGAAATCACTGTTTATCTAGAACTCCTCTAACATATGAATTTGTCAGAAGCCATGTAGCAGATTAGTCCATTATTTCATTGAACTGCACAGTTATGCTATTATGCAAACTCTAAAGCTGTATGGCTGAAAAACAAATTTGCCCGTATAAAAAAAGTTTAATAAAAGAGTTTCTAAGGGTATTCAAATAAAAGGAATTTGTTTTTTGAGTTAGAAGTTTCCAATGAGAAAACTTTGCATCCATGCAAAGCCCTGAAGAAGACAGAAAGAGAAAAGATCTTTAGCCACCTCCTTAAGACAATACTCCATACAATACTCCCCCTTATCAGGGCAGACTGCTGTCTGGTTTCCTGTCTCAAGCTACTGCTTACAAGGAGAAATAGTTTAGCAAAGAGAGCAGATCCAACTTCTGAAAACAAATGAAGTATACTGAATGGTATGGCAATTTTTCCCTTCCAAGCTGGACCTTTTTTTTTTTTTAAAGTTAATTTTTTAAAGAATTTGAAAGGAAGAATAAAACTAGCCTTTGTTCCATGTGAGAAGACTGGTTGGGAAATGGAGAGGCAGAAAGAGTGTGACAGATCTCAAAACTAATTTTACTTGCAGAGAGATCAGGATCTGAAAATCAGGCTGAGTGTCTTTTAAAAAAAACATTCCAACATCAGGATATAAAACATCATCTTTTATATTAAGGCTCAAGTCTGCTCTATTACTTGCTCAAACATATTCCAGAAAGTCTTTTATATCTTTGACCACATGGGGCAAAGCTACAAATCTCTAGCCATTAAGAGACAAAAAATACATTAAAAATAGTTTTACGCTCTTAGTTTCAATAAAGATTTGAAAACAGGAAAAATGCCCATGAGCATGTATAGCATGTGTGTGGATTTAGGGAAATAAAGAAAAAGTGGACGGCAGAGATGGAAGAATGATTAAATAAACTTGGACTCTAAGAGAGGAGGTTTTCACTCTTTCATGTGCCAATGCTTGTTGCCAGCCTCTCCAACCTTCCCCCATCTCTTTCCATTTTGGTTTATGCTAGCATTTAAAATCTGGTAGAGCTTTATCTTTCTATTTAGCTAACATACACTTATACTAGTTCCCTTTGGGACACATCAACAATGGCTATTAAATCTCTAAAAGGAAGCACTGGCATTAGATAAAACCTTACAAGTGAAGGGTTAAATCTGTTCCTAAACTAGCTCTGCCAAACTTCACATTCTGAATTAAAAGCAAGTAGCCTTGGAATGAAAACACAAAGCTTCAATACTGACTGAATAGAAGAGTTTTATTTTTGAAAGGATGTCCTGCAGGCTGTGTCAGTTAATAAAAAAAATGCAGAATTTTATTGTAATATGAATCTTGGTCTTAGATTTTATAAAAACTTGACCGAAGAAAGGTGTGAATAGCAAAATTTACTACACTTACACAGTTTCCCAATACTAAACTAAAACTAGTTCAACACCTTTTACTGATCCACGGTGAAAAGATAAAATACGACTGAGGTTCAAACCCTGTACATTTTAACTAGTAGCTAAATAACAATATTTATTCACTGTGCAATGACAACATGCTATACAGAATTTTCTAACAGCAGTAACAAAAGAACAAAAGTAAAAATCCATAAAAGAGAACAAATAATGATTTTTAAAAATAACTTACCAAAATTATTAACTTGTTATGTTCACTTGAAATAATTTTCTTACAATTCGTGTTTCTGAAGAGACAAAATCAAAGTAATGTAAGTATTCACATGCATGTGTATTTCAGTGTTGCTGAAAATACGTGTTGCTACTTATAATTTAGATATAGTTAATATTTAGTTATGTTTTCACTACAAAGTGTCTCTAGTCCTATTATGCTTTTAAAAAAATATTGCAAGTGTGCCCAGCATAAACTTCCTTTTTTTTAAAGTTTAACATGAAAAAGCCAGCAGTAGCAGAAGAAATATTTGAAAAACAATTTGAAATAAAAAGGACATATTTAAAGATGGAACATTTCTGTGTACCTGCAAGAAAATGTACATTTTTTTAAAACGTAAGTGGGAAAGAAAGACAGTCCTTCTCTTATTTTCCACATAATTTTTCATTCATTTAGGACAGGACCCAAAGCCTGTTGAAGTCAATGGGAATCTATACATTTAATTGAGCTTTGGTTCAGGTCCTTAGTTCTTCTCCAGTCAGATGCTGAGTTACAGAAAGATTTCTTATATCCTCTTTTTGAATTTCCTCTTGATGTTTTTGTTGGTCCACGGAAGACAAAAGAAAAAAAAATCTGATATCAAAAGTAGAAAACACATGTACTTTATCCTTCAAAAAGTGCTCAAGAATTTAGCAAGTATAGGAGTGTCATACCCATTTAATCCAAAGAAAGTTGTTAGCAAGGTTTCATTTTCCTGAGTTAAATCTGGAAGAATATGGATCCTTGAATTCAGGTGACAGTATGATATTCCTCTCTTCAAAAAAATGGTATAATTCTAATCTTGATCAAAACTGGAACAGAAAATGATCACGGTGATATCTTCAGAACGGATGAAGGGAGCAGCCAATAAGGTTTCACAAAAATGAATGTACAGGTCTGTATTCTCTTCTCATTTGCACTGGTATTACACCACTGCAACTCCATTGACTTTAAAAGAATTATTCCAGACTTACATTGGCACTGGTAAGAGGAGAAATCAGGCTCAATTTTTTTGAGAGTCAAACACAGGTTTTTAGAAAAGGGAATGAAACTCATTATTCACCCATGTAAATATATTGGAGTAGAGGGTGTGTGTTAAAAGGTTAACTCAGACTTCTCATGATGACATAACACAGAGATCTTAAGCAATCATGAGTGTGTAGAGACATGATAACTCACTGGGTGGAGACTGGGAGTTGCAGGGCAGTGACAAGGGGCCTGGACTGGGCTACTGGTGTACTAAAAAAAAAAAAAAAAAAACCAAAAACCCACACAACACAGCCTGAAACAGGAAAGAGCACACATATGCCACTTGGAATGTATGACGCAAACCCCAGCCTTGAAACAAAGAACAGGAAACAGCTCTGCTGGCTGTGCTGGAGAGAAAGCACAGAGAAACATTTAGGCAGCTCTCTCTGACCCTATATTCATGAGCAGCTGGAGTTTTTTAAACAACAACAGTGGGTGGAGGTGTTTGTTCACTGGGTGTGAATACAAACACTGTCTTTATATAGGAGACCTCCCTATTTACAAGCAAATATCTACACTCAACAGGAGAGGACATGTGATTTTAGACACCACAAGTCATGACAATTTATCCCAGCCATCCCTTAGATTTTTTTTTTTTTTTGCCTCTAAACTGCTAATATTTAACTACAGTCTGGATTTTACATAACATCAGCTTACTCTTAGCCTAAAATTGTCTTCTTCAAAGAGAACAACCAAGGAATTGGATCATTACAGGAATTAATATTAAAAGTACACCCTATTTCAGAAATTGGCTATTTTCCCACTGCCAAAATTCAGTATGGTTTGGCAGCTGAAGGCTGACATAATTTAGTGTACCCAGTGTTGCTGTAGCTTGCTGGTCCCAAGATAGAGAAACAAGGTGGGTGAGGTAATATCTTTTATTAGACTGGTGAGACAGACAAGGTTTCAAACAGATAGAGCTCTTCTTCTCAGTGTACTGATGACAGAACTTAAAATTACAAGAATTATTAAAGACTCACTCTACTAAAATATTTATCTATAACAATTCACACATTTTCACTTTTCTGTACTTTTGCTTCAGTTGCACTTGGAGATTTTATCTGTAGAACCAGTTAATCACAAATTATATATATAATTTTGACAAATCACTCCTACATATCACACTAAACCCATCAAGCTGTTAAAGGAAATAGGGAGCTCTGGGGGTGAGGTAGCACACCTCAGCTACATGAAATTTATCAGACTAAGTTTTATACTTGGTTTCACTCAGAACAACTACTTCACTGTTCTTTTACAACATGCTTTGAACTAGTTCCCCACAGTGGGTCAGACAGCTGCTGTACCAGATATTATCAGATGTGGGAACGTGTTACTGCAAGTTACGTGGATCAGCATCCTAGTAATGACAGTAACCACCATAAATTTCATATTAGTAACCGGAGTTTCAGAAGTATGAGATTGCAACAGGTTACAGAAGAAGCTGAACACCAGTGTATATGTTTATATATTCTGCATTTACATTACCAGTTTCTTATTTTCTTCATACTTAACATTTGGAAAGGTAAATATAAAAGAATCTAGGTTCTTGTTTAGCCTCTGAATACTGTAGTATATGAGCACTTTCAACTGACTTAATTCACTTTTTCATCATTATTTACCTGAACACTTGTTTTTGTAGTGCTGTAGTCATGCAGGTCCTAGGATATTAGAGGGGTAAGGTGCGTAATATGGTTCTCAGCCACATGTTTCACTTGTGTTTTTGGCTGATATTACAGCTGTTGTGTAGGTTTAGTGCATTTTATAATATGGTAGGGAACACTCACAACTGTTACTTACTGACAAAATTTTAATGTTCTCATAAAAGGAATGGACCATTTTACATCTTCTTTCTCCACTCCCTTCCCCCCAGGCCTCAGGCTTTACTTACTATTATACATTAACCAGTGTAGGCAAAACATATTTACCTGCTTGGATAAAAGGAAAGTATGCCAGTCAACTAAACTCTGCTGCAGACTCTTGTATTTGAAAATATTAGTGCTATCTAACCAAATCATACATTTTAAAGCACAAGGGATAAAGTTAGTTTGAGGTAAGTGACTCTAGGGTCAGACAGGATTATCAAATCCAGATGTAATTCCTCTCATAAAAAAAAAAAGAAGGTCCAACAACCAAGAGAGAACGTCTTAAAAAATTATTCTATGGAAAATACATGAGTGACAAGCAATTATATTATTTGTTTTCAATACAGATTAAATAATATTTATGGACATTAATATCAATAGAATCAAAATCACAAAGTCCCTCCACAAAGTCCCCTAACTCAGCTTCTCATAACAACACATTCAAAGCAGAGCCCTGAGAATTGTGACACTTCCTGAGTTTTCAAAGAGCCACTATATAGAGGCAGAGTGCAAGCAAACAATGCAGGTACAGTAAAACTGAATCAGATTTGATAAAGAAATTAATTTCATCACATAATTTGAGTTAAATAGAATGACATTTTGAACTATTCTAAACTGGGTATTATTCCTGATTGTTTACTACTTTGTGCGGAATTTCAACATGGGGACTTAAAGAACTTTCTCTGGTCCTTCCCCCCCACTCCCCAATATAATACTTCTGGGTAAAAACTTACATCTGACAAAGCTTGAAGATAAATATTTCTTTTACCATTTAAGTACAGAAAAACTGCACTCTTAAAAGCAGGAAGTCAATTATGGATGTTAAATCCCAGTTTCTTATAAAAGTTATTTTATATTGTAAGTGTAAGAGCTATAATAAATATTAGATATTTTATTTTTTTCCCATACAGGTGTTAAAAAAGACTAGAGTTTTAAAACACTTTTGAACCAATTTTATCTCTGGTGTAGGTCCACAATAGTCAGCAGAATTATACCAGGGTTAAATGTGGCCATTAAACTATTCCACAGTGCTAAAATCCTAACCTAAGTGATAGTGTTTTGTTTAAAAAAAAAATAAAAAACTAATCTCGACTGCTCTCCGTCCGTCCCCCCTCGACAAATTTTTACAATCCCACGAAAGTGAATGAACCCATTACGCTGTCCTACTCAATTTTGCACTTGAAGATTATTAGTAAACTGATGGCGTTTGAAATTATACTTGTCTATTGTACCGCAATCCCCAGGCTGCAAAAAGATGCTCTGGGGGCTGAAGCAATTGCTACCGAGTAGCAGAAGCTCAGGAGCACGTCTCAAATTGTCCAAGTCACGAGCGGGGGAAAAAAGGGGCTCCCTTTCATATTGAGACATGGAGCAAACACACTCGTCGTGGGATCCTCACCAGAAAAGCTGAGCCAACGGTCTCACACACACAGGTGTGTGATTTTTCTTACCCAATCTCAGTAAAAGCCAGCAAGCCAGCGGAAATCACACACACCAGAGCAGACCCCTGTATTTTGTCCCACCCTCTCTTGCAAAAATCACAGAAACTGGGGGTGGAAACGTTCGCAGAAACCCCCCTACTCGCCCCCCTACGCACACGTGACCTTCTGTCCCTTCTTCCCAGAAAGAGACAAAGTATCATCGGAGTTGGTGACCCCTCCTTCCCCTTTACAAGCTGCGAAGAAGCAGATAATAAAGCACCGCAGGAGCTGACGAGAGAAACACGCACGCTCCCCCCCCTTCCTGGCTGCTGCTCCCCGCCCCCTCCCCCCGCAACAACTTTCACAGCAGCAGCAGCAGCAGCAAAGCCTCGCAGGAGCCAGAGCGCGTCAAGGGACGGTCCGCGGGGGCAGGGTGTCCCGGCCCGCAGAGCCTCCGCGCGCGCCCCGCTCCCCGCGACACTTCACCCCCCTCGTCCCTCCCCCGCCCCGCACTTCTCCCAACAGCTGGAAACTTTTGCCCGCTGCAGGCAGGCTCAGCACCCGCCCGCTCCCCGCGCTCACATGCGGCACAGGGGCCTCCGCCGCCTCCGGGCTCGGCCGAAGCCCTGCGATGGGGGCTGTGCAGCAGCAAAGCGCCCGGCTCCCTCCCTGCGGCTGAGGCTGTGCGCTCCGCGGTGGCCGCGCGGCTCTGGGCGAGGGGAGGGCGCTCGCTCGGCTCCCCCAGGCTCCTGGCACTAGGCTCCGCTGTCACACATGACGCCGGCGCCGCTCGCTCTGCCAGGCTCCCTTGGCCGGCGGGGTAAGGGGAGGGTCAGGAAGGGGAGCGCGGCCAGGGCGGCTCCCAGCCCGCTGGGTGGAGGCGGCGCTGGAGGGGCCGGGACGAGTCACTCGCTCGCACGCCCAGCCAGGCACGCACGGCACCCCCGCCCTGCCCCCGGGGGCAGACACTCACAGACACTAATGAGCCCCAGCACCGCCCGCCGCCGCCCGACCGGCCCTTCCAGCTGCTCCGCCGCCGCGCCCTCGCTGCGTGTCAGGCAGAGGCGTGCGCCTGGCACCCGGCGCCAGCTACGCCCCCTGCCCGCCCGAGCTAACCCGTGCGGCGTGGCGCAGCGCCTGGGGGCAGCAGGAAGGGAGGTGCTGGGCCGGGCTGCCGCGGAGCTGGCTTCACAAACACGGGCTGGGCGAAGGGACCGGCACCCGCCTCCCACGGAGCCCGTCCCTGGCGCTGCGGCGGGGCCCGGGCGGCGGAGCCGCAGGACGGGCACGGCCCCTCTGGCCGGGCTGCTTGTGCTGCTGCCTGAGGCGGACCCTGCCCTGACTTCTCTTGGCGTGGGGACTCGTGTGCCCTGCAACGCGGGGGCGCCGGGCTTAGGGCTATGATCCAGTGTGGCTCGGAGTCAGAGGACAGGCCAGGGGCATCACATACCTGAAACAGAAAAGACATGCAGACTCATTGCTATTTAATAAAAGTAAACAGGTAAAACAAAGAAAGTATTCCTTCAGATGCCATTGGGGCTGAGTTCTCTCTGGTACACTGCTGTTATGGGCTCTACAACTGAGCCAGTTTCGTTTAAGTGCTTAACTTTAGGTACTTACCGGGTTTGGCCAAAGTGACCAGGACAAGGCAACTCAAGAAGTCCTGAACTACATTGGGTATCCCAATGTATTGTAAATCTTAAAGTCAGTGACTCTGGATTTAGACTGCTGTGATCCTAACTCTGGCCCCTAAGTGGGAAACAGTGTAAAGAACAAAACTCACATCTCCTGACTTTTAGTCCCATCCTTTCACAGCAAGACTGCTGCTGTTATTTATTTAGGGTTAAGTTCTGAAACCTTCACTCCACAAATAGCCCCATTAACTTCATTGGGATGATATGCGTCTCACACACTACCCAGGCTAAATAAGGATACTGGTGGGCTCAACACTATGGTTACTGTTTTTGAGGATATTGTTCTTGCCCCAAAAAGATTACAGTCAAATACAATACAGTGCAAAGTGATATACAAGTTAAAGGCCCCAGGATATTCAAATTTTACTGACACACAAATAATGGACAAATTTTGCTCTTTCCTCGCATGCAATCACAGTGGCAAAGTAGTATTGGACCCATGTCTCCAATGTATCTGCTTTTACTCAGGACAGGAGTCTCAAAATCTGCTGAGTGCTCAGGACTTGAAAATCAGGTCACATATTTAGATGCCCAAATACAGATTTAAGGGCCAAATTTTAGGCGTCCATTTTTTAAAATATTGGCCTAAAGTTCCTAGCTTTGTGGTTTAGGGCAGTGGCGGACAACCTGCAGTCTGAGGACCACAAGCAGCCCATTGGTGCCCACGACCCTTTTTATTTACTGTTGCCCATATATAGGGTAACCAGAGTCTCCTGATTTTCATCAGCATTGTTTTTTCTCCTATCCCTATTACATACATGATGTGCACTTAAAGCAAAGACACATGAATTGAGCTGTGTGCTGATTGTACATTGTGAGAGTCCTGTGCTCTCAATGCATCCAATTAAAGTGATGCTATGGTTCCATTGGCACATCTCCAAAATTCTAGGTACACAAGCACAATTAGCAAAACTATCCTATCCTGGGAGACCATCTTGGTTACGACAATCTTGTGGCCCACTGAGCTGAAGGAGGGCCACTCATACAGCCTACTCAGTAGCCTAGGTTGCCCATCGGTGGTTTAGGCTACGATTCTGCCATTGAGTTGATGCATTATGGCTAGGAATTTTAATACATTCAGTGTGGTAATCATGTATTCTCGTGAGACACCTATGATACATAAAAATTAGATCCTTCTACAGTAAATGCCATGTGACCAGATGAAAGCCCATTGTAACATTCTGTGAGTGTTGGGCCAGTATGTCGTTCTTATTGCAAGATCAGGGCCTTGTAAGTGAGAGGGAGTTGATGGGTGCCTAGTGTTTTTGAAAATCAGACCATTTATTTCAGACTTTAGGCATTTATTTTGCAAAAGATTGATTATAATGTATCCCTTTCTCTTTGATTTTTATAATCTATACTATTATAAAAGGAGAGGTGTCCGTCACACCGTCTGTCACAGAGAACATTTAAAAAGACTTGAGAAGTTCATAGAGGGAAGCAGGCCCCCCTGCCCTGTCTACAGCCCCATCCCCTCTGCTGAGGACCCACCCCCACCAAAGGGAGGAGAGGAGGAGAAGCAGCACACTGAGCAGTGGGGAGGGAAGAGGACACATGACACATGACTCCAACCCTCCCCACCACTGCCAGGAGCAGCAGGGAGGGAAGAGGCTGCATGGCCCAAGCCTCCCGGCCCCCGGAACCAGTGGCAAGGGAGGTGGCTCTGCAGCCTGAGCTGGCCCAGGCCTCCCTGGCCCTGAGAGCAGTAGGGCGGGAGGAGGCCACATGCATGGCCTCCCCACCCCCACCATGGGGAGGGGAAGAGCATGCCAGTGCCACAGCATCCCCAGAGCAGCAGGGAGGGAAAAAGACACATGGCATCCCCAGAGCAGCAGGGAGGAAAGAGGCTGCACAACTCAAGCCTCCACACCCTTGGGAACAGTGGGAAGGGAGGTGGCTGCATGGCCTGAGCTGTCCCCCTTCCCCTCCAGAACAGTGGGAAGGGAGGAGGCCACATGTACATTCACCATCACAACAAGCCGGGTAATGCTAGTCTATGCTGTTATAAAAGGAGAGGTGTTGGGCACAGAGAACTTTTGAGAATACATTAGAAGACAGAGTGGGACCTCCTGTGGCCTAATGGATAAGGTGTCAGCCTTTATAACTTGGGGTTGTGGGTTTGCATCCTGCAGCAGCCTCCAGGTTTTCCCTAGGACTAGCACCAGCTGTGAGGGTAGGGAGATAAGGTAGTGATGAGCTGCTTGCTCTGGCTGCAGCAAGTGGAGGAGTGACTGTGGGGGGGAGCCACCCTAGCTGTGTTGTGTGCAGAGCACCCCTGGGCCCACCCTGGAAGGGTGTGGTGATGCTGACATGTGGGAGCTCCCAATCCTGGATAGGTGGAGTGGATATGTGGTGCTTCTTGCTTTCAGTGCCTTGCCTGCAGAACAGTGCCCTGCTTTTTTCCCCCTTCCCCCAGACAGGAGAGCTCCCAGCACCATCCCCATTCAGGGTATCTTCCAGGCCCTCAGCCACACCTTCCTCTACAGCTGGGGAAAATGCTGGCTCAGGTTTGCCCAGATCCCCTGGCCAGGACAAGAGAGCAGCCCAGCTTGCTGCCCTCCTCCCCCCCAGCCCGCAGTGCTGATTCCACAGGGAAGAGCCTGCCTGCAGGTCAGGGACCCTGGAGCCCCAGCTCCAGCATCTGTAACTGAGTTTATTTATTGTTACAGTCATTCCCACGTGACAGCCAGACGCTGCTCCAAACAGAGAATAAGTTAACGGTCCATGGGCTGAGTATGGAATGGAGGCTGCGCCTCACCAGGAGCCTAGGGGGTCTGGCCAGCGGGTCTGGGCAGGCTGGCCAGAATCCAGCCCACTGGCACCTGGATGATGGACTCCAGCAGCCCCGTGGCACTCTCCGGCAGGCGTGAGCGCATGGCGCATGTGGATGGCACAAGGTGGGGACGGAGCAGTGGGGACACAGCCATGGTAGCAGCGGGTCCTTCACAGTCAAGATGGCGGCTAGGTCTGCTTTTGCCTCCCACACCATGCCAACCTGAGTGTATGTCTACTGTCACAACAAGATGGGTAATGCTAGTAATAAAAGCAATACAAAGACCTAAAGGCAAAAGGACCTAGTTGTTTAAGTATTCTACTGTTTGCTTTGTTTACAGACACATTAAAATCCATGCTTTTTTATTTTGAGGATGAATTAATGTATTCTTTGGCTCATCTTAGCACATTCTCTAGGCACCATGCCGTTGTAAAAACTGAACTAGGACTCAGGTCTGAAAGCCTGAAGAATACTACAGTGGCGCAACAATAAATTGTAATCTCTTCTGCTGAGTGATTATGATGCATCATGTCTCTAGGCAATATTGTTGAAATATTATCATGTAAGCCTTAAAATGTGAAATGTGATGTTATAAGGCTATAAAGTATATCACAAATAAGCATACAATTATTGTGTCAGTGCACACCAAATGGTTACAGTGCATCTCAGTGTAGTGAATAGGAGCTGCTGCAATGTTGCTGCATGCATATGATCTAAAATAAAGCAGGATAAAAGTAATACTACTAATTATGTCCCAATTCTACCTTAATTTATTCAGGTGGAGTTACCATTGGCTGCACTGGTAATTAAATGTGTGAAATCAAGAACAAAATTGACTCATTCACAGAGTCAAATTGTTGGAAATATCAAAAGACTTAACATATATCTGCTGGTTTTCACTCTGATGTCAAAGGGAGTTTTGCATGTTACAGCCTGACTGGTCTCACTTATACCTGTTCTACAAATGTAACTCTATTGACTTCAGTGGAGCTACTCTGGCTTTACGCCAATGCGTGTGAAAGCAGAATCAGAACTGTGAGTCATTTTTGGCTGAGAGAAGTAAAGCCAATTCAGTGACATTTGTCTGTCTGCAATGCAATAACTTTTGAATGTTGAACCCTACCTATTCCAAAATTTCATAGAGCGTTCCAGGAATTAATGGGCACAGCCTTACTGATTTGAGTGAAAACTGAAAAATAGGAAATGGGAAATAAAGAATTTGCAAAGTTCTTGGCACCTAGTTAGCAGACATATCTACTTCAACAGATCTGTTTCTGTCTCTAGATCAGAGAACTGGTTGATAGTAGTCATTAATACCTTCTGTATCTGTCCATTCTTCCAACAGAGTTTAAAATATAGGGGGAAATGGGGGACCTAAGGCATGGGGGAGAAGAAATAGGTTCACACATAGTCCCTGGTATGTGGCAGAGGCAGAAATGGGAGGCACACAGAACCTTTGGCATGGTAGAGAAGAGTGGATGGGACTCTGGCATGGGGGAATGAAGAATGAGGGGGCAGCACTGTGAGGGGGAAAGTGAGAGGGTTGCAAGAGGTCACTGAAATAGATATGGGAGGAAGCTAGTGGCAGAGGGGATGAATGCAAGGTTTTAAGGAGCTCCAAAGACTTGCAATAAGCTCAGGCTACAGCAGCAATGGAGTCTGGATTCCCTAGGGTATGTCTAGACTACATGGCTCCGTCGACGGAGCCATGTGAACTAGTTTACCCGGCACAGGCAAAGAAGCGGGGATTTAAATAATCCCTGCTTCATTAAAATAAACATGGCCGCCGCACTGTGCCGACGATCAGCTGATCCGGCACAGCGCGGCAGTTTAGATGCGGATCTGTCGGCTGAGGAAGCCTTTGCCGACCGATCCCTTATGCCTCATGAAATGAGGTTTAAAGGATTGGTCGGCAAAGGCTTCCCCAGCCGACAGATCCGTGTCTAGACTGCCGTTCTGTGCCAGATCAGCTGATCGTCGGCACAGCGCAGCGGCCATGTTTATTTTAATGAAGCGGGGATTATTTAAATCCCCGCTTCTTTGCCTATGCCGGGTAAACTAGTTTACATGGCTCTGTTGATGGAGCCATGTAGTCTAGACATATCCCTAGTTAAAATGTGTAATGGGCCAGTTCAAATTCACCCTGGTGAAATGTATTCCTGCTGAAGTCAGTTAAATTACAAGCATGAATTTTCCCAAAGTACCTGTAAAATCATGTGGGTATTAACAATAAGCCATATTATTTATTTTGCTTTCCAAGATTAATTGAAATATTATATAATCCATAGCTGAGAACTCTGCTACAACAAGCTTTGGAGGCCGCTATAATATTTTATATCATTTTTGGATGCCCTGCTTTCTACTGGAATTCATAGCCCCATGTTTAGGTTTCCAGGAAGCACAGGAGAGTTAGGTGTCTAAAAAAGGGATTCATAAAAGCTGGCCACTTAGCTAACCAAAAGGTAATGCTGTGAGGAACGGGGCCTCAGTCCTGCCCCGAAAGGGAGCTGGGTGTCTAACTGTGGGCTGCAAGGAAGCATCAGTCTCTACTTAGGAGTCACAGCCATTGGAATTAAGCACTTAAGCTGGTTTAGTTGTATTTTTCAAAACAGCAAGGCAAAGTTACTGATAGCCTAGTGGTCAGACTACTCATCTGGGACATAAGAGCCCCAGCTTCACATCCCCCTTGTGCCTGATGTGTAGATTCCCAGGTGACTGCCCTCTACTCAACTGTTTTTCACTCTGTTCTAAATGCTGTCTAGGTATGGGATCAGTTTGCTGCTGGCAGTGAAAGCCTGTTGTAAAAGCTCCACAATCAGGAAACACTTTACTAAATTAATAACAAATGGAAACTTCCCCTATTAAAAAGTTGGTCCTTAATCTTGTGAACACACACATAAGTAACTTTATGCATGTGATTGATCCTGTTTAAGTCAACCAGAGTAAGTGTTTGCATTATTGGGTTCCTATTGTTTAGTCAGAGGAAGGGCTGGGGTGAGAAATAGGTAGAGCACAGACTATCTATGTCTAGTGTATGGGGGTGGAAACCATTAGATACATTTAGGTAGGAGCAGTTTTTAAGCAACACAACATGAGGCTGTTACCACTGCAGGAGGTAGCCAACATGGTGGTGACTGGCTGCTCTTTGTCAGTTCAAGCCCTAAACCCCTTACCACTATGGTTACTTTCCTAGTATTTTGTTATTATAAGAGATCTAATTAGTAGCAGCAGCAATAAAGAATATAGTGAAAAGGCTCAGGTTGGCGCTTAGAGTGTGTGTGTATGTGTGTCCATATTCTGAAAGCCAGCATGTTTCTGCTGCAGTTATAACTGGTACTGGCTGCTGGGCTTGAATTTCATTACTTGTGTTATTATTTATAACATAGATTTGATCCAGGGAGACCTAACATTTTCATATTCTAAAGAGCCACGCCAATCTCAAAAGCAAATAGTAGCTATCTCCATGTAACTAGACTCCAGGGACCTGTTTCTGATCTCAGTTACAATGGTGTAAATCCAGAATAATTCCATCTATACTGACATAACTAAGATCTCAATCTGGCCATCTGTGTGTTCTTTAGAGAGCTAGTGTGCAGCAGCAGCTGCTCAATTTCTTACTTCTGCTGGTTAGGCTTGAATTTTATCACCTAAGGTACACAGGAACTGCTTTAGATTTGGATACACAGTGGTGCTGATATTCCTATCCAGTGGGTAAAATGAAGCATAGAGAGATGATGTGATTTACATAAATAGGCATGTGCATTCAGAGTTGGTAAATAGAGTCCTGTTGACTACAGGTCCTGAATCTCTATCTACTATAATGTTCCCTAAGAAACTGACTGGAAGCAAAGTGAATAAACAGTTCAGAAAAGGTGGAACCAGGCCCTAGTAGAGGGGGGGGCCAGGAGGGCCATTTGTCTCTCTCCTCAGGAGACAAAGGGGCCTCAAATTTTGACATTTTTCTACCAAGTAATTTCTATTTATTATATACCCTGTAGTTAGAATAATAGAATACTAGCACTGGAAGGGACCTCAAAAGATCATCAAGTCCAGTCCCCTGCCCTCATGGCAGGACCAAGCACCATCTAGATCATCCCTGATAAATGTCTATCCAACCTGCTCTTTAATATCTCCAGAGATGTAGACTCCACAACATCCCTAAGCAATTTATTCCAGTGTTTAACCACCCTGACAGTTAGGAAGTTTTTCCTAATGTTCAATCTAAACCTCCCTTGCTGAAATTTAAGCCCATTGCTTCTTGTCCTATCATCAGAAGCCAGGAAGAACAATTTTTCTCCCTCCTCCTTGTAACACCCTTTTAGATACTTGAAAACTGCTATCATGTCCCTGCTCAGTCTTCTCTTTTCCAAATTAAACAAGCCCAGTTCTTTCAGTCTTCCTTCATAACTCATGTTTTCAGGGGTGGCCTGAGGTGGGCTGCGGCAGCTGGCGCCCCAGGCGGAACACACGATCGGCGCCCCCCGCCTGCATGGCCGTCAATGGCATGACGTCATCAGCGGGCGCCCCGGGCGCTCCGTTGAAGGCGGTGCACCAGGCAACGGGCCGAGTTGGCCTATAGTCACGGGCCTTTAATCATTTTTGTTGCTCATCTCTGGACCTTCTCCAATTTATCCACATCTTTCTTGAAATGTGGTGCCCAGAACTGGACACAATACTCCAACTGAGGCCTAATCAGGGCAGAGTAGAGCGGAAGAATGTCTTCTCATGTCTTGCTCACTACACTTCTCTTGTTAATGCATCCCAGCATCATGTTTGCTTTTTTTGCAACAGTGTCACACTGTTGACTCATATGTAGCTTGTGTTCCACTATGACCCCTAAATCCCTTTCAGTAGTACTTCTTCCTAGACAGTCGCCTCCCATTCTGTATGTGTGAAACTGATTGTTCCTTCTTTGCATTTGTCCTTATTAAACTTCATCCTATTTACCTCAGATCATTTCTTCAGTTTGTCCAGATCATTTTGAATTATGACCCTAGCCTACAAAGCACTTGCAACCCCTCCCAGCTTGATATTATCTGCAAACTTAATAATCATACTCTATATACCATCATCTAAATCGTTGATGAAGATATTGAACAGAATGAGTCCCTAAACCCGTCCCTGTGGAACCCCACTTGTTATGCCCTTCCAGCATGACTGTGAACCACTAATACCTACTCTCTGAGAATGGTTATCCAGCCAGTTATGCACCCACCTTATAGGAGCCCCATTTAGGTTGTATTTCCCTAGTTTATTGATAAGAAGGTCATGCGAACCTTCATCTTTACTGAAGTCTAGATATACCACATCCACCACTTCTCTCTTATCCACAAGTCTTGATATCTTATCACAGAAAGCTATCAAATTGGTTTGACATGATTTGTTATTTACAAATCCATGCTGGCTGTTACATGTCACTTTATTTTCTTCCAGATGTTTGCAGATGAATTCCTTAATTACTTTGCTCTATTATCTTCCCTGGCACAGAAGTTAAACTGACTGGTCTGTAGTTTCCTGGGTTGTTCTTATTTCCCTTTTTATAGATGAGCATTACATTTGCCCTTTTCAAGTCTTATGGTATCTCTCCCGACTTCTATGACTTTTCAAAGATGATAGCTAAAGGCTTAGATACCTCCTCTATAAAACCTTAAGTATTCTAGACAGCATTTCATCAGGCCCTTGTGACTTGAAGACATTGTGATGTAGCAGGGACTATATTAATTCTGTTTGCCTCTATATTCACTCTGTTTGCCTTTTGGGGTTGTATATGATTCTGCTGTCATGTGCTGTTCTGTACTGACTCTATGTGAGTGTGTGTGTGCCTCAGTTTCCCTGGGCAGTGCAACACTATCTGGATGAGGAGGGGAGAAGCTGGTCATGGGGAAGAACGTGCAGCCTCTCGTGTCCTGAGGGCCAGGTGACAGTAGATAACACCTTGGGCCCAAAAGGAACAGAAGTGAGAGGTGGGGCTGACACCAATTTGGGGACTAGGGCCAGGGGCAGGAGTGAGTCTGGGTGGTTTTAGGATGAGAGAGGAGACTTAGAGCAGGAAGGGGGGAACAAGGCTTGGGGTCCCTGCTCCCCAAGAGAAATGGCACTGAATGCTCCTGGTTCCTGTGTTAACACCGATCCTGTGCTACGTGGTGTCCCTGCGAATCAATAAACCTTCTCTTCTACCTGCTGACTGGGAGTCACATCTGGCTGCGGATGGGGGTGCAGGACTTGGTGACTCCTTCAGACTCCATGACAGACATCTAACTTTTCTAAGTAAATTTTAACTTGTTCTTTTTTATTTTAACTTCTAACCCTACCCCATTTCCACTAGCATTCACTATGTTAGGCACCCCGTCACCATCAATCTTTTTGACAAAAACTGAAACAGAGAAGTTGTTAAGCATCTCTGCCATTTCCAAGTTTCCTGTTCTTGTTTATCCCTCCTCACTGAGCAATGGGCCTACCCTGTCCTTGGTCATCTTCTTGCTTCTAATATGTTTGTAGAATGATTTCTTGTTACCCTTTATGTCTCTAGCTAGATTGAGCTCATTTTGTGACTTTGCCTTTCTAATCTTGCCCCTCCATCCTTGCACTGTTTGCTTATATCCATCCTTTGTAATATGACCTAGTTTCCACTTTTTATACGACTCCTTTTTTCTTAGATCATGTAAGATCTCCTGGTTAAGCCAACGAGCTTGCTATACTTTCTATCTTTCCTATGCAGTGGTATAGTTTGCTTTTGGGCCCTTAATAATGTCTCTTTGAAAAAACTGCCAGCTGTCTTCAGTTGTTTTCCTCTTAATCTTGCTTCCCATGGGACCTTACCTACTAGCTCTCTGAGTTTACTAAAATCTGGCTTCCTGAAATCCATTGTCTCTATTTTGCTGTTCTCCCTTCTACCTCTATTTTGCTGTTCTCCCTTCTACTCTACAATTTCATGATGACTTTCACCCAAGCTGCCTTTCGCTTTCAAATTTTCAACCAGTTCTTCCCTATTTGTCAAAATCAAATCTAGAACAGCTTCTCCCTCATAGCTTTCTCAACCTTCTGAAATACAAAATTGTCTCCAATGCAGTCCAAGAATTTATTGGATAATCTGTGCCCTGCTGTGTTAGTTTCTCAACAGATGTCTGGATAGTTGAAGTCCCCCATCGCCACCAAATCCTGCACTTTGGATGATTTTGTAAGTTGTTTAAAAAAAAAAGCCTCATCTACCTCTTCTGCCTGGGTAGGTGGTCTGTAGTAGACCCCTAGCATGACATCACCCTTATTTTTAACCCCTTTAAATCTAACCCAGAGACTCTCAACAAGAGTCAGTCTCCTATGTCCATCTCCACCTCAGTCCAAATGTATACATTTTTAATATATAAAGCAATACCTCCTCCCTTTTTTCCCTGTCTATCCTTCCTGAGCAAGCTGTAACCTTCTAAACCAATATTCCAGTAGTGTATATTATCCCACCAAGTCTCTGTGATACCAACTATGTCATAGTTGTGTTTATTTATTAGCACTTCCAGTTCTTCCTGCTTATTTCCCATACTCTTTGCATTTATATATAGACAACTAAGATACTCATTTGATTTTGCCTCCCTGTTCTGCTTTGTCCCTCTTTTTTCTCTGCTATTAATATAGCCCATGCTCTCTCCGATTTCTAACCCATTTCTCAGGTCTCCATGTTTTTCACTTACCTGTGGGCTTTGATAACCTGACCCCGTCAAACCTAGTTCAAAGCCCTCCTCACTAGGTTAGCCAGTCTGTGTCCAAATACTCTCTTTCCCTTCCTTGAAAGGTGAACCCTATCCCTAATTAGCAGTCCTTCTTCTTGGAATAGCATCCCGTGGTCAAGGAAGCCAAAACCTTCCTGGCAACCCCATCTTTGTAGCCAGGCATTCACCTCCAGAATGCATCTGTCTCTGCCTGGGCCCCTACCTTTGACAGGAAGGATTGAAGAGAATACCACCTGCACTCCAAACTCTTTCACCCGTGCTTCCAGAGCCCTGTAGTCACTCTTGATCTGCTTGTCACACCTTGCAGTATCATTAGTGCCCACATGGATGAGTAGCATGGGGTAGTAGTCAGAGGGCCAGATAATCCTCAACAGTGCCCTCGTAATGTTTCACATATGGGCCCCTGGTAGGCAGTATACCTCCCGAGATGACATGTCAGGGCCACAGATGGGTGCCTCCATCCCCCTCAGAAGAGAGTCTCCAACCACCACTACCCTAAGTTGCTTCCTCACAGTGATCAGGGCCGTCCTTAATTTATTGTGTGTAACTATTTTTTAAAAGAACCCCTTTATAAAAATGAATCGAAGATTTGAAAGTGGTGCAAGTAAGAGACAGCGAAAGAAACAGAGTGAAGCAGCAGTTAAGAGTTTAAAGCCAATAACATCATTTCTCATAGAAAAGATGCCTCAGCCATTAAACAGTGACCATGATGACAGTGATTCTTCCAGTTCTGAGGATGAAAACTTTGTACCCAGAAATGACATTTTAATGCCACTGCCTCAGAATGAGGAAGTCATTAATCAAGACACAGAAATGCCAATAGTAGCGATAGATGCACAATCTACGCTCGAATTAGAGACTGTGCCGGCAGAAAATTAGGACCTCGGAGATGCTGTACAGCAAGAGCAAGAACTTATGACTAGCACAGGACACAGTGTAACAACAATGGCATCAGAACCAGATATTGGCCTTCTTAGTAAGAACAATGTTGCTCAAATGCAGTTGTTTCTCAAAGTTAGTTGTTTTCAGAATCCAAGTAATATACCAAAAGATGCTAAAAGTCATGCTTTTCCCGCTCATCTGCTGACAAAAACTCTTCCAAATGGAGAGCTCTACACAAGAGATTGGTTCTGCTGGAGCATGGAAAAGCAGACTCTGTACTGTGTACCCTGTTCTATTTTTAACAGTAATACTTCAAATGCATCAGTACTGTCTGATCCATTCAGTTGGAGCATCAGTAGAGGTTGGAGGAAGTTGAAAGACCGAATACCTGTACATGAAACTTCAGTATCGCATAAAGATAACAACGTTACATGGAAATCAGCTAGTAGAGCAGCACTAGCTTACAGTTCAACTGAAAACTTACTCCTGAGTGAAATAAACACAGAAACTGATAACTGGAAAACACTCCTTGAGCACATATTGAATGTCATTCTTTTTCTTTTTGAACCACAATTGGCTTTCTTTGGTTCTAACCAACATATTGGTGACCCTACAAATTGAATCTTTCTTGGTATACTTGAGCTTCTTAGCAAGTATGACCCACTTTTATCAGGCCATGTTAAGTGTGTTTGTGAATTACAAGAGAGTGGAAAATGAATGCAAGTCCATTATCTGTCTACCAGAATACAAAATGAGTTTATTGAGCTGTGTGGGACATTTGTGCAAACAACAATTCTTGAAGAGATACGATATGCAAAGTACTTTTCAATTATTATTGATGCAACTCCAGACTTTTCTCATAAAGAACAGATGATCTTGGTTGTTCGATACGTTAAAATTGCAGGAAGTTCAAAGGTTTCAATTGAAGAACAATTCATTTTGTTTGATAATTTCATGAAATAAATGAAAAAGAAATCGCTGCTGATGTATTAGAAATTCTGGAAGGCTTTGCATTAAATTTTCAAGTCTGCATTGGCCAAACCTATGACAATGGATTCAATATGGCTGGGAAGTACAATGGAGTACAAGCAATCCTTCTTGAGCAAAATCCAAACTGTATTTTCTCCAGTTGTGGTAACCACACATTGTATCTTGTTGGCATTGATTGTGCTGAATCATGCAGGGAAGTAATCTCATACTTTGAAACAATCCAGCAATTGTACAACCTCTTCAGTAGCAGTCCTCAAAAGTGGAAAATTCTGAAGCAGCATCTGCCTGTTTCCCTTCACAGTATGTCAACAATGAGATGGTCAGTGCGAATTGATGGTGTTAAACCAGTTGCACAGCATTTGAACTCTATGAGAAAGGCTTTAAGTGAGCTTGAATCTCTTACTTTCACAGCACAGGCTTGAACTGAGCTTAACTCAATTCAGAAGTATACATCCGAATTTGAATGCATTTTAATGTCATCCATGTGGATGAAGCTGCTAAAAATGATCCACAAAACTAATTTTGTAATTGAAGCATACAATGCCACATTAGATGTTGAGAGGATAACATTGAATGACTTTTTAAATATATTCAAAAGATTTGTGATCAATGGGATGCAATCTTTTCTGAGTCCAAATCAGTAGCACAGGGTATTGACATTTCATTTCAGTTTTCCATCAATCACAACCTAACATCTCAATCTGATGCAGAAAGGCACTATCTAGTCAATTTTTTTTAATTAACTCCATCAAATCTGGTCTTACACGTCGATTTGAGTCACTGTGACAAATCTGTACCCTTTTTTGGATTCCTTTGGGAGTTCAGAGAACTAAGTGATGAAGATATATATTCAGCAGCTGAACAGTTTCATCAAAGGCACAACAACAAAATTTCAGGAGATCTCTGTAAGGAGATCATCTTCCTGAAATGTATACATTTCACCAACTTTAAATTGGACTGCAAGCCAAAAGAACTGCTTCAAGGAATATTCGATTTCGGCCTGTCGATTTTATTTCCTAATATCACAATTGCATTACGTATTTTTGTCAGTCTCTCCCTGCACCAGTGACTTCAGGTGAATGCACATTCAACATGTTAAAACAAGTAAAGAACTATCATCGTTACTATGGAACAAGAGTGTTTGAATGGGCTTGCAATGCTTAACATTAAAAGTGATGTTACACATAAATTAGATTTTTCTTCAATTATAAAACCAGAAAAGTATTCCTAAAATGAAGAGTTTTGCTTGCAGTGGAAACTCACAATTAAAGTTACATTTTTAATATACATGCTATTGGTAGAATGCCTTAATTGTTAATGAATTAAATGTCTCAAGTGCTCATTTTCACATATTCTTTTGGTTTTAGTGTGATGTGAAGTTAGATACATCGGGGGCTTGGAGCTGGGGCTGGTCTGGGGCCTCTAAACTCAAAGTGGCCCAGGCATCTGTCATTCTCTGAGAGGTCCTGGGTGGAACCCTCCTTTTGAGCTCAGATTTTTGTAGCATGTTATGTAAACTGGTCTTCTGAAGTCTTCTTTTATGCTGATGATGACTTCCACTGAATAAAGGCTGGGTCCTTCTTTGCCCTGCTCCCCAAAATAAGCCATAGAAGTTCTGAATGGATGATACTGTGCTCCCTGATGTCACATATGCTGCTAGCCTTGCAAATTTGCCCATCAAGAGCCAATTCCACAGACTTTGGCCTAAAAGTCTTTCTATGTTATGGTGCAGTTAGACCTTAGCAGTTGTAATGTGGCATGGCTCCATTGACTTCAATGAAGTGACACCAGTTTACAAATGCTGAGGCTCTGCTGCATCCCACAGAGGCCACTTTGATTTTGCTCAGTCAAGCAATTCAATGTTTACAATTTTCTCTTGTCATAACGTAAAGCAAGGTAAGTGTTTGGTTGTTGGGGGAATGAAGCTCTCTCCCAATTCATATGGGGGAGGCATAAAGAGAATTCCTCTTATAGAGTAAGAGCTAAGACCACCACATTTTGTGTTCAGCTTCCTCTTATCATAACTTAAAGCAAGGTAAGGGGCCCCTGAAGCTTCCCCTCACTCCCAATGCATACGAGGATGCATAAAACCATACAGAAAAGAAATAGAATCACCAGGCAGATGAAAGGGGTTGGCTGTCCCAGCCCCAAGCCTCCCCACTGCCAGGTGCCCTTATGGAGGTCAGGGGGACTGCACCTCCCCTCCCCATTAGTATGGGAACATTGCTGGCTGTTCCCCTTTATCAAGGAGCGAGGGGAAAGTGCACAATTTGCTCCATTTCCCAATCTGTCTCAGGAGCACAGGGAGCAGACAAACTGGGCCTGCCCTAACCAGGGGACATGCACCCTTCCTCTGGCTGTTCCCGTTGGAGCTGCAGTGGCCATGGAGAGTGCTGCTCACCTGACCCCACACTTCTGTGGTGAGAGAGGGCTGGGGCAGTCCTCTCTCCCCAGGGAAGCCTGAATAATGAACCCCTCATATCCAGCGGAGCAATTATTTAAATGGAGATAAAAATAAATTGAGTAAAAGACCTAAGCAACCCTGGGTAAATTTGCTAGTATATAGTGAGTTTATTTCTGAATATAGATTAGAAAGGGCCATCAGAAAATCAGTCAAACTCAGGCCTGACATAATTCTATTTACATTAATGGAATTTCCACACTGATGAATGATTCATAATGTCCAATATTCAAAAACAGCATCTAAAGGCATGCAATTTGAAGTGACAATGTTTTGTGTATCACCAAATCTGGATTTTCAAGAAAAACTCTGTAAATGCAACCTGAAAAGCTGCAGCTATTGTAAGACTAGGGGCCTTTGATTCTATTTTATTTTGATATCATTGAATATTTACCAAAAGTGAGCAAGTTGCTCAGCTACTCTGTGAAGTCCTAAATAACACATTTCATTTCAGACAGAATCAGTTCTTTCATATCAACAGGTGTTATGAACTCAGTATGATACAGGTCAATGTCTTCTTTCTGTTTGAAATAACCCCGCAGAATCCGTTTAAATTCTGACTGGGGCTAACCATTACTACATTCAAAGCACCATCTTTTTCCAGTTCCTTCTATGTTTCAGTAACTAATTTTCAACAGAGGCTATGCCATCTGAAAGCACACGGGCAAAATAATCTTATCCATAGCAGTACATTAAGAGCCAGTTTCCTGAGGGAGGTAAAGGTCATAATGTATCAGGTTCAAAACCTGCCTGGACTTGGAAGGCTCCACTTCTAATTTTAAATTAGTAAAATTACCCAAGATGCAACGTACATAAAAACCAATCCCAACAGGAAACTCATATTTACAGTCAACTTAACTTCACATATTAATCAAAACTCAATAGTAATAAGCATTGATTCCTTTTTCTATCCTACCATTCTGTAGTATTATATACATTAGCAAAAACTATTCAGTTCTACATTTTCTTCAGCAGGTATTCCCAGAAATTTTTATTTTACAATACTGAATTATAAATGGAGTGGTCAGAGTTTATTGTAAAATGTGTTTTAGCTAGATTCAAACATCTGATTTTTAAAAAAATTCTCACCAGCAAAGTTTTCTGGATAAAACTTACTGCCTTTAAATTCAAATTCCCCTTTATTCCTAACCCCCATCAGCCCCTACCCTTCCCTTCCCCTAAATGCTGTTTTGACTCTGAAAAGGAAGAGACTCCATGAAGTTTACTTGGGACTTTGCGGATGGTTCTCAGATACTATAGTGATGGGCTGCAGTATAAAATGCTAAGATAGACAAATATGTTATAAACTCCCCTTTCTGAGTATTTAGCTATACTTATAAGTCTCCCCACCATTTCCATAATATATGAGCATCTCACAGTCTTTATTGTATTTATCCTCACATACCCTTGTTTGATAGTGCTATTAATTGCATTATATAGATAGGGAACTGAGGCACAGTGAGACTAACTGACTTGTCCAACGTCACAGAAGGGTCTGTGGCACAGCAGGGAATGGAATGTGGTTCTATATGTTGTCTACATCAGCAGCAATATGTAGGACCCAAACAGTACACATGAAGCTGCATGCTTCAGTGAAAAGCGATCTGCATCCACACTGTGTAGCTCCTCGTAGCAGTGAATGGCTGTGGTGGGGGGGCTGACTCCCCTGCTATAGCATTTCCCAGCTGCCAGAGTCTTTCAGTGCAGGAAGGAAAAGTTCCAGGAGCGGAGAGGCAGTGGGACACTACATTGCTAAAAATAGTTGTGTAGATGAGGGAGGAACTGCTCATACTTGTAGGGAGCTGTGTAAGAGAGCTCTAAAGTTTTGGCATGTCTTTGCTCGCCTATGCAGTGCCTCTCCATAACACTGCTATTATCTATGCTAGGAGTGTGTGCATTGTATCTATCCTAAGCAACACCATAGGGAATGTGCTGTGTAGAGATATCCTTGGGCAACTGGGCAATTTCCCCCCTTCACGTAGAGTAGCCCTAATTATTTTTTTAAAATACCACTTTTTCCCATCTGTTGGAGTTCCTTAATGAATGTGGGAAATTGTTTAATGTAAAAATATGTTAGGGGAAATAGTTATAGCTGCACATTGTAGCATAAATATTTTTATTATAAAAGATAAAAGACTAGTTTTTATTTTTTTGTTTCCCTTTTTATGTTTTCAGAGTATTTTTTACAATACTGACTCTTATTTCATTTGAGCTTTGCAAGGTGTGAATACACAGGCCTGTTCCACTTGTTATATCAATCATCATGTAAAATGCAATCTGCTTAGCTGATGTTTCTCTCTCCTACATGTGCACCCACAGTGAGTGACTGCAATATTGATGTTCTCTCATATGTGCATATTTTTATGAAAACTGAGCTAATGAAATAAATAGTAGAATGAAATAATCATCAATAAAACTTGTTCAGAGGTGTACACATCTTCATGTCTGCAGGTCTGGGTCACAGAATCATAGACTTCAGAGAAGGAATATTAGCTTGAGCACCTCACCCTCACATTTGTAACTCTAGTACAAAGCATATATATAATTTCACTATTATAATATGAGCAAATACTTAGAGACTCTACAGCCAGCAGAAACATGAGATGAGGAATATCTTGCAGGTCTGGTTTTTCAAACTAGACAGGGTGTGGTGTTACTTTAATAAGTCAGCTAAATAATTACCTATTTACCGATTCAGCAAGCAATAAGGTCACACTAACATTTCTTTATATAAGTTATCTAGGTTAGAAACCACATTGAAGACATAAGATTAGTTAAATTGTCTTGCTATTCTCCTGTGGGGTTGTTTCTAACACACAGGGGACACTGACCTGTATCACACCATGCATGTGTCTACACTGTGGCGTGTTCCTGCGTCTAGGCTTTTGTTCGTGTAAATCCATGCTTGCCTACCCTTCCTACAAGTGTCCACACAGCAGAATCACACATATCCCATATCTGTGCAGTCATGTCTGCACTAGAGCTGCATTGGCACATATTTGGCACTAGGATTTCTGACTTTATATTCATAGATTCCAAAGCCAGAAAGGATCCCAGTGACCCTCTAGTTTAACCTCCTGTATAATACAGCCCATAGAATTTCCTCCACATAATTCCGAGAGCAGATCGAACCCTGATTTATAAGTTTCCAATGATGGACAATCCACCATGACCCTGGATAAATTGTTCCAATGAGTAATTACTCTGTCTGTTAAAAATGTACATTGTATTTCCAGTTGAATATATCCAGTAGGAGCCACCCAGGTCCTGTATCCCAGGATTCTTAGTATCTCACTGCCTGGAGCTACTCTGGGGTTTGGTTCATGGTGTATTATGGGGGAACTTGTCTGCCATTTCCAAGCCCCTGTGTGGAAATGTTCTTAGCATAGACAGTGAGTTACGTGGGCCCGTGGTGCCCCAGCAGCAGTAATATTCCTGGCCTGGGACTGGGCTCATTAAAATTCACCACCTGCCCCCTATGTACCATGTCCCTCTTGCCATCACGCATGCTCCTCCCAGTTCCCCATGCCACCTCTGGGCAATTTAAAATGCCGAGAAGGGGCACCACCACCACTGGCAACAAAGGGGTTAAAGCGTCTTCTGGCCACTTGCTCTCCCCAGCTGCTGGCATGTATGCTGCTGCAGCCCAGATGAGAGTTATGGGGAGGGGGTCTCTGTGCACTGCTCCCAGCAGCCGGAGCAGCATGTGGTACGGAAACCCCACCCCATCCCTCTGGCTACAGTTGTGCACATGCCAGCAGCTGGGATGAGCAAGTGGCCAGAAGTCGCTCTAACCCCACTGTGCTGCCAGTGGCAGGGGCAGCACCTCATGTGTTTTAAATCACCTGGGGTGGCAGATGGGCCTGGGGGAATTACAGGGGGAGAATGTGGGATGGCAGGGAAGCACACAGGGCGGCAGGGAGCGCACAGAGGCAGCAGTACTCAGAGACTCCTGCTTCTCCAGGAGCCATTGCCATAGGGGGACTGCCCCAGGTAAATGTGGCACCCCATCAACTCCATAGCCCCTTGTGCACTCCACTCCCTCCAGATCCTGCACCCTCTCCCCCACCCCTGTCCTGCCCCCAAACTCTCTCCCAGAGCCTGCACCCAGGATCCCCGCATCCAGCCAGACTCCATCTCAGAGTCTGTACCCCTCACCCCATCCTGCACCCATATTCTCCCCAGACCCTGAACCCCAGACCCCCATCAGCAACCACATCCCCCCAAAGCTCCACCTCCACCCTCTGCTGAATCCAAATTCCCTCTTAGAGCCTTAGGCAGATAGCCCTGATCTATACTAGGGAGTTATTTCAAAACAATAAGTGGAGCATCCACACTACCAAGCCCATTATTTTGAAATAATAACTCCCGCTTTCAATGAGGAATAATGCTAATTTTGAAATAGTGATAGTGTGGATGCTCAACTGCTGCTATTTTGAAATAACTACTCCCTAGAGTCATTCAGAGTACTTGCTCCCCAGTGCTTCCTGGGGCTCTAAGTCAAGGTTGCGTATCCACATTAAGGGAGCCTGCCTTGAACTAATTCTCTAAGGGAATGTCTACACTTGCACCCTAGTTCAAACTAAGGATGCAAATGTAGGCATTCGAAATAGTCAATGAAGTGGGGATTTAAATATCCCATGCTTCATTAGCATGATCTCGCCGGCGTGTTATTCTGATCAACAGCTGTTTCGAAAGTGAAAGTGCGCGCTGGGATGCGTTAGTTCAAACCAAACCCCTTGGTTTGAACTAACGTTACTTCTCATGAGTAGTAACTACTACTACTTTCACTTTTGAAACAGCTGTTGATCGGAGTAACGTGCCGGCGAGATCATGCTAATGAAGCGCGGGATATTTAAATCCCCGCTTCATTGACTATTTAGAATGCCTACATTTGATCACTAGTTCGAACTAGGGTGCAAGTATAGACATACCCTAAGGGTGCGTCTAGACTGGCAAGTTTTTGCGCAAAGCCACCGCTTTTGCGCAAAAACTTGCCAGCTGTCTACACTGGTCGCTTGAATTTGCGCAAGAGCACTGACTTTGTACTGTACAAAATCAGTGCTTCTTGCGCAAATACTTCATGCTCCCGCTGAAAGCCCTCTGGCGCAAGAATACTTGGCGCAAGAGGCCAGTGTAGACAGGTAAGAACTGTTTTGTGCAAAAAGCCCCGATGGCGAAAATGGCGATCAGGGCTTTCTTGAAAATCGCGTCTAGACTGGCCACGGATGCTTTTGGCGCAAAAGCACTTTTTGCGCAAAGGCACCGAGCCAATCTAGACGCTCTTTTCCGCAAATGCTTTTAACGGAAAAACTTTTCCGTTAAAAGCATTTTCGGAAAATCATGCCAGTCTAGACGCAGCCTAAGGGTATATCTACACTACGGAGCAGATTGAAGCTGCCACTGTCAATCTTCCAGGATTCAAATGAGAGGGTCTAGTGAAGACATGCTAATTTGAACTGAGAGGGGCACTTCAGTTAATGTTGGTAGTCGTGCTTCCACAAGGAGTAAGGGATGTCAAAGGGAGAGTGTTCTCCCTTTGACTTCCTGCAATGTGGACAGCACCAAAAGTCAAATTAAGGTACTTTGACTTCAGCTATACAATTAACTCATCTGAAGTTGCGTATATTAATTTGACCTTATCCCATAGTATAGACCTACCCTAGCAGCTTATCATTGGAACAGAATTACAAAGAGAGGCATATATTCCCACTAAGTCTATAATCTGGATTCTGTTTTCTAACAGTAAGCATATAAATTAGTAAAAAAAAAATTCTAGATCCTCATTAGAATAGTTAGTGGTGGGTTGAGTGGGAGAGAAGGGGTGTCAGGGAAATGGTGAGGCTTCCATAGAAATAGTGTGCTGGAAGGGACCCAGTGATGGGACAGTCCCTCCCTGCACTATAAATGTACCTGCGGGCAGGGCCCAGCTGGCTGAGAGGGTCCAGCTGGTGGAGAGTGCCCCTCCTCCCCCATGGCCTTGCAGGGCATGCTCACTGGTGAGCTGCACTATAAAAGGCCCTGAGCCGGCTCACTTGGGGCTGATAGCTGAAGGGGAAGGACCGAAAAGGCCAGCTCCTGACCCAGAGGAGTCCACGCAGGTGGAACCAATGCCACAGCCCCAACCACCGTGCCAACCCCGGCTACTGTGGAGAGGTACGACTGCAGGGGAACGTCAGGGAGGTAGGAAGCAGCCCAGGGCAGGGAGTAATACGGCCCCGGGTGCTCGGCGGGTGGAGGGGAGGAACTCCTTGCTGAGCAGGAAGTGGACTGAGTCACTGCCAATAGGGCCCTGGGCTGGGACCCGGTGGAGTGGGAGGGCCCGGGTCCCCCTATCCTCCCCCTCTGCAGCGCCCTGGAGTCCAGAAGGGCCTGCAAGCCTAAAGACTAGGCCAGAAGGCTGTATTTACCCCAAGAGGGGGGACTTTCAAAGACTGTCAGAGGGCCGTATTTACCCCAAGAGGGGGAACTTTCAAAGACTGAACCAGAAGGCCGTATTTACCCCAAGATGGGGGACTTCCAAAGACTGTGCCAGAAGGCTGTATTTAGCCCAAGATGGGGGAGGAAACTTTAAAAGACTAGGCCAGGATGAGGGAGGTCCCAAGCGAGGGGCAGCACTCCTTGACAGACCCAAGAAGTCATAAGTGAAGTCCCCTGCTCAGAGGCAGGACCAAGTAAACCTACACCATCCCTGACAGATAAGTTTTGTCTGTACTTAAAAACTTTCAGTGATGGGAATTCCACAACTTTCCTTGGAAGCCTATTCTGGAACTTAGCCACCTTTTAGTTAGAAATTTTTCATTCCATTTAACCTAAATCTCCCTTGCTGCTGATTAAGCCCATTACTTTTTGTCCTGCCTCCAGTGGATATGGAGAACAGTTGATCTCAGTTCTCTTTATATTCACCCACAACATACAATATCGAGTTATCTAGTGCCTAAACTTGCCCAATATAATATTAACTTTTCTTCATACATCAGATTTCCTAAACCTTTTATGATTTTTTTTGTTGCTCTCCTCTGGACTGTTTCCAATTTGTTGACACCTTTCCTAAAACTGGGGAATCTGTTAAGTGAGATCAAAACCAGGCCCTGTTTTGATCCTGCTTTTCAAGGACAGTACATGCTCATTATCAGTTTGTAAACACTTAAAAATGATTGAATATTCCACTGTTTGATGTATGAAATGGAATAGAGCTGGATTAACCTCCCCTAGCCAATATATCAGTATAATTGATAGGTTTCAGAGAGGTAGTTGTGTTAGTCTGTTTCAGCAAAAATAACAAGAAGTCCAGTAGCACCTTATGGACTAACTATTTTATTATGGCATAAGCCTTCGTGCGTTGCAAATCACTTCATTACATGAATGAAGTGAAAGAAAAAGAAACAGATAGTAGGGATACAGAGATGGGCGCATAATATCAGAGCTATTTCTATCAGGGTGTAAATAAGAAAGTGAAAATACCTAAAGTGGAAAATGACTTATTGTCATGAGAGCCATTCCCAAGCCCTATTCAGACCCAGTTGTCTGATGTCAAATTTTCATATAAATTCCAGTTTAGTAGTTTCACATTGCAACCTGTTTTTGAAGGTTTTTTTGCTTGAGGATAGCAACTTTCAAGTCTAACTGTGTGTTCAGGGAGGTTAAAATGTTTGTTCACTGGTTTTTGTATGTTACCTTTCTTGATGTGTGTTCATTTATTCTCTTGTGTAGAGAAAGTCTGGTTTGTCCAAAGTACATGGCAGAGCCATTGCTATCACATATCACATTAGTAAATGTGCAAGTGAACAAGGCTTTGATAGTATGGATGATTTGGTTAGGTCCTATTGTAACCACCACCAAGGCGGATTTGAACCTGGGACCTCGGGAGCTGACTCTAGGAGCCTCTACCCTCTGAGCTAAAAGCCAGCTGCCTCCTAGCCTATGCTGTAGAGGTCTCTTGATCTTACTGTTGCAGTGGTCTAGGTGCCACTTGCAGTACTCAGTAACCACACTAGGTGTGTGGGTTACACTATGACAGTGTCACTAGGTTAGATGTGTGGTCAGAACTGGCAAAGGGAGTTGTTGGAGTGATTAGTACCTGGGTTAGTGTTTCTGTTGTGGGGTGTGGGGTTGATTGTGAGTATGTGTTTCAGGTTGGGAGCCTGTCTGTAAGTGAGGTGTAGCCTGCCTCCCAAGGTCTGTGAGAGCGAGGGATTGTCATCTAGGATAGGTTGATAAATCCTTCTTGATGTGTTGGAGAGATTTTAGCTGGGGGCTGTAGGTAATGACCACTGGTGTTCTATTGCTTTCTTTGTTGGGTCTGCCCTGTAGAAGGTGACTTCTGGGTACATGCATGACTCTGACAATCTGTTTTTTCATGTCCCCAGATGGATACTGTAGTTTTAAGAGTGCTTGATAGACATCATCCTAGCCACTATGAAAGCTCTCTCCACCAACATTTCACACAAAGATGGACTACGAGCTGTCAGGAACTGTATCCCCGATGATATCATAGCACAGCCTATTGCTGAGCTTTGTGACTTTGTTCTTGCCCACAACCGTGTCAGATTTGGGGATGATTTATACTTTCAACTCAGTGGCACTGAGTATCTGTATGGCCTCACAGTATGAGTACCTGTATGGCCTCACAGTATGCCAACATTTTTATGGCTGATTTAGAACAATGCTTCCTCAGCTCTTGTTCCCAAGTGCCTCTCATATACTTGTGCTATATTGATGACAACATCATCATCTGGACCTATGGGAAGGAGGCCCTTGAAGAATTCCACCGGGATTTAAACAATTTTCACCCACCATCGATCTCAGCCTGGACCACTCCACTCAAGAGATCCACTTCCTGGCACCACAGAATAAATAAGTCATGGTCACATAAATACCACCCTATATTGGAAATCTACTTATTCACCAGCAGCCTTCTCTGAGAATTCTGGAAGTCTGTTTGTTTGTGCCATTTGCCATCTCACAACATCTGCTACTCCCGAAGTTTTTACTGAATGTCCTATGACAAGTTTTCAGAAGCTTTTCACACAGTGATTCTCAGATGCTTCAGACATGTTGACTCCTCTTATTCTTTATGGAGTAGAGGGAAGCCACATAGAATACTCCAGCCTGGAGAAGGGGCAGAGGTACATCTCTTTCTGCACATGCCATCACACTGAATCTATTTTGTGCATGTATTGTTTTTGCAATTGTGTTGCTATCCTTCCTGAGGGCCTTGCCTCCTGCTAGGCAACTTTTGGTTATATAACATCATGCAGCTGAACTCCACAATCTGTGATAGTTACATTTAGACAGAAATAAAACAGAGTTCCAAAACCAGGAAAAAGTTACTGAAAATTGTCCAGAAATGAGAGTTTATCTTTCATCTGCTATAAAGACAAGGAAGTCATGTCTGGTAGGATACTTTTGGACCATGGGCAAAGTTCTCACCCCTGTTCAATCCCCTTTACAATACATAAAAGCTCTAGAATAGCTCAGAAGGGATACAAAAGTCAAATTCTGGATGAGGGAGGAGTCCCTTGGCAAAGGCACTATGGAAGACAGCTGTAAAGCTGCTTTTTATGGATTGCCTTGCAAGCCTTGGCAAAGAGGTTTGCTGTGGGTGGGGCTTAGAGAAAGAGGGGGCATGGTGGGTGCAGGGCTGCCATGTGCAGTGCTTTGGTGATTCTAAGCAGTACTGCCAACAATAGGGCAGCCCAGGCAGGTTGTCAGGAGTGTCTAATTTATGCTGGAGACTCTCCAGACACCAGTGCAACCCAGGAACAGGAAGGTGCAAAGGTGGCTTTAAGCCAACATAGTTCCCTCAGCCCCCGGAGATGTATGTTCTGTCCTGAATCTCAGAGGTGCAGAAAAGAATCTCACCCATAAATCACTTTGCAAACCCAGACAGCCCCAACTCAACCCCTGAAAATAGCATCTCCTGCTACAAGGAATTCTCATCTTATTTCACAAAGATGATCACCCACATCTGTGGTAACCTCGTGGGATGGCAGGAACAGGAAGCCTAGAGCAGAGTTAGGACCACACCACCATACTCCCAAGGATTTGTTTGTTTTACCCAGGATGTTGTTATAGAAATATCAATGACAACCAGGGCCAGTGTTCCCTCTAATTTTTTATGCCCATGTGCAGAATGACTTTTGTTATATCACCTCCCTATTGGTGCACATATCACATAATAAAAATCATTCTGCACATGGATAGTGTGTGGCAGGGGTGAGGCTGAGGAGTTGGGGTGTAGGTGGGGCTCAGGGCAAATGCCTTGAAATGTCCTGTGTTCCTTCCTCTCCAATGAGATGGGCAACTGTTCCACCACTTCCAAAATCCTCCACTACAGAATCCCACAGGCTCCATCTTCACTGCTTTATTACTTATCTTCTGTATGAAGCTATGGGCACACTGGCGAGACAACCCTGGCTGAGGTCCCAGCAGCACACACGACACCCAGCACTATCTTTTTTACAGCATTACTCCTAGCGCTCTCAGGGTGAAACTCACCCCTCTTCAGAGGATAAGTGCATGGCTGACAACCAGCTGAATACTGCTTATAGGCCTTAAGCGGCACTTAAGCCATGTATAAGCTTTGTTAAATTTCACTTTCAATGCCTAACTAAAATCAGCACCTGGATGAGGAGCAGCTGGCTAAAACAGAGCTAAGAGAAGATGCAGGAGAAGGCAAGTGCTTTGAAGAGTTGTAGTCTCTCTGACACTCCTCCACTATCAAGAACACTCAGATTGCTAGTGAACAGGGGCCCTAAGATCCTTTTGGATTTCTCAGCTTCCCAACAAGTCATAGTTGCAATTTGGCAAACTACTGCCACGTCCATCTACAACTAACCAAAAGGTTGTGTTGTGCAACCTATCCTGGTGATCCATGCATTTATAACTTATTTCAACATTGGAACTAATTGCATCTAGGAGTGAAGTTCCATAGCTGAAAAAACTCCAGCTGACAAAACATACAACAATCTGTCTGTGGAGCAATACAGGCTGCTATGATCATATTGCTTCATTGGCGTTCAAAATCCTCCTTGGCATTGGGCTAAGCCACTGAGGAGATCTCTTCCACAACCGGCTATGTTCCACTGGACCAGTAACATTGTTGACCAATACGGAGGAGCTTGTGTCTTTCATGGGAGAAGAACCTAGACTAGATTTTTATCTCCACAAAAGTGTGTGACCATGTAACTAATCACTTATAAAAATAAATGCAAGTCTTAGCTTTTTCTCAATTTTTTCAGGTGGACACATTACATACAAGACCTAACAACTGATCTCCCATAGGCTGGTAGGGAATAAAGGGGAAAAGAGTAATCGGCACAAATATTTTTTAAATATTATGAGGTGTTCAGATATGATGGTGATGGAGGCCATGAATACAAAGGTAGAAGTTGATGATCTAAGAACATAAGAGCTGCCATTCTGAGTCAGATCCTGTCTCTGACAATGGTCTGTATGCGAGCTTTGGGGGAAGTGTCCAGAACAGGGCAATTATGGAGTGATCCACCCTTGTTTTCTTGTAGTCAGGGGTTAAGCATTACCCTGGGTAGGGGGTTGGTTCCTTCCTTCTTGGCTAGTAGCCATTGATGGATCTAACCTCCATGAACTTATCTACTTCTTTTTTTTTTTTTTTTTTTTTTTGACCCAGTTATACTTTTGGTCTTCACAACATCCCTCACACAAAGGTTAGTTGTGTGTTGTGTGAAAAATATTTCTTCTTGTTCATGTTAAACCTGTTGCTTGCTCATTTCACTGGGTGACTCCTGCTTTCTGTATTGCGTGAAAAGGTAACAGTGCTTTATTCACTTTTTCCATACCATTCATGATTTTATGGACCACTATCACATCCTCCGTAGGCTACATCTACACTACAAAGAAAAATCGGAGAAAAAGATATGCAAATTGTGAACCTCAATTTGCTTATCTTTTTCCGCTTTTCTGTTGGAAGAAGCTTTTCTGAAATTTGGCACATCTATATGGCGCCAAATTTCAGAAAACCCTGCTCTTTCAAGCCATCCCTTTTTCCTCGTAAAACTTTTTTTTGGACAAGCAGACCTGTTCGTTGGATGCGGCAGTGCTTTTCCGGGATACCTTTGGTATCCCGAAAAAGTGCTGCAGTCTAGATGTAGCCTTAGTCATCCTTTTTAAACTGAACAAATGTAATCTTTTTAGTCTTTCCTCATACGAAAACTATTCCATACCCTTGATCATCTTTGTTATGAACTTCTTTGAACCTTTTCCAGTCCACCATATCTTTTTTGAGATGGGGAGATTTAATTGGACACAGAATTCAAGGTATTGGTGGCCCACCGATTTATATGATATTTTTGTCTTATTTTCTGTCCCTTTTCCTCACAGTTCCTAGAATACTGTTAGCCTTTTTGACCTTTGCTGCACATTGAGCAGTAGTTTTCAGGAAAGTATCCATGGTGACTTCAAGATCTCTTTTTTGGGGGTTAATAGCTAGTTTAGAACTCATTATTGTATATGCATTGTTGGGATTATTTTTTTCCAATGTGCATTACTTTGGACTTATCAACAGATTTTTTTCTGCCTTTTATTGCTCCATCACCCAGTTTTGTGAGAACCCCTTTGTAATTCCTTGAAGTCTGCTTTGGACTTAACAGTCTTAAGTAATTTTGTATCATTTGCAAACTTTGTCACTTTGCTGTCCACCCCCTTTTCCAGATCATTAATTAATATGTTGTAGCACAGGTCCTAGTACACCCCACTCCCTTGTGAAAACTGACCATTATTCTTATCTTTTGTTTCCTATTTTTCAACCAGGTACTAATCTGTGAGAGGACCTTCTCTCTCACCCTGTGGCTACTTAGTTTCCTTAAGATCCCATGGCATCAAAGGCTTTCTGAAAATCAAGAACACTATATCAACAGAATCATCCTTATCCACATGCTTGTTGACTCCCCCTAAGAATTCTAATAGATTGGTGGGGCAAGACTTCCCTTTACAAAAGCCATGCTGACTCTTCCTGAACAAATTGTTTGTGTCTGATGGTTCTGTTCTTTCCTATCATTTTTACTAGTTTGCCCATTACTGAAGTGAGGCTTAGCAGCCTGTAATTGGCAGGCTCTCCTCTGGAGCCCTTTACAAAGCACTACATTCGCTACCTCACTGTCATCTGGTACAAAGGTTGATTTCTGTCTATGCAACTATTATGGAATGTTTGATACTCCATTGGTTTAACCATGTTGCTATCCTGTAATAGCCATTCTTGGAAGACCCTTAATGTGCTAAGTCTCTTTGGGGCTGATAGTTATAAATTTAATTTCTTTTTCAGTTTCGAGCCATCTATTTAGGTAATCATGTGACCTGAATCGCTGTAGTGTCTGTGCACTTCACAAACATTAATCTGTTTATCCTCAGCATAGACTTGTGAAATAGATTTTACAGATGAGGAACTGAGGTCCCAAAGCAGCCAAGTCTTAGTCCAGTGTCTTAACCAAAAGACTGCCTTCCTCTGATGCTATCCCTCATTCACAAAGCAAGGGTCAGATCAAATACTACAGCTCACTAGGCTGTTGTCCAGCATTTAATATTTGATGGACTGCTCATGTGGAAAACACCCCATACTTATAGAGACAATGGATGCACTGAGCATTGCATCCTGGTTCAAGCTAAGAGGCCTTTTAAATGGCTGACAAACTCCCTCCCCACTTCTTGTGAGTGTATAAAGTGAGCCCTTATTATGAAATAATTGTTGGCTGGAATTCACAGTTCTTTACATTTGGTGACCAACTGCTTGTCTTTTGTCTCTTTGGATATGGCAATCCAACACAAGTGTAGGGAGGTGTGGCCATTCTGCACTCACCAAACCCTGTCATAACAACAGACAAAATCTACAGACATATCTCTACCACTGCAATGACCAACACCCCCCACAACACAGTTTTCAAGATCTATGGGCTCTACACATGCCTATCACAACAGGCCTACCTCATCCACTGCACTAAGTGTCCCAATAACAACTATGTGGGTGAAACCAGACAATTACTATGCTCTCAAATGAAAATGATGAGACAAAAATACTAGATCACCCATGGACAAACATTTTTCACAAAATGATCTTTCTATATCTGACCTCTCATCCCTAGTCCTCCGAGGACAATACCAGTAGAAGACGTTATCGTTCCAATAGTGGGAGCTGTATACTCCATGGCAGTGAAAATGTAAAGAATTTGGTCTTTTATGGCATTTTTTTTCTTTGATATTTAACATGGGGGTATCTGCTGTAGCAAAGTTAACACCTTTGCTGAAAATTAATGATTAAAAATAAAGAGACACAGTAGTTCATATGGAATTTACCCCATTATTTTTTGCTCCATTATATTTTGTTATATATTGCTTTTGAAATTGTGATTCAGTTGGAAGGTTAGTGTCTGGTGCAAAATTAGTTGTCTCTTAAAATTTGTTGGGCCAACAATATTTAAGAAGAGTATATTCAAAGAAAAGATGACCAAGAATTAGATTTACTCATGGGATTTTACAGATTAATAATAAATTGAATTTCATTTATTTTTATTCAAGTTGTGAAGTGCACAATAAAAGCTGTCTGAAAGTAAGCAGAATGCTTTAAGGAAATACACATTTAAAAAAATGAATGAGATTCAGGTTTATATATTTAAAAGAATATGATTTTATTGCTTTGGGGGAAATAGTGAAATTATTTTAAAATGAAAATTTTTTTTCCTTACTAAGGTGTGGGTATTTCCATAGAATTCAGTAGTGATCATAAAGTCTTTTTGAAGACTGCAAATCTTCGCAAAGAATGTTACCCACTGGACTTTGATACACAGTCTTGAATGCTGGAAGTTCAGAGAGAATCATTTTTAGTTTGGAAAAACCTTGGTGGTGTTGTACTCACAGGAGGACAAAATATTTATAACACCGAAGGAGGCTAGATTTGCTTATTTTTATGCAGACACCCTCAGCCTCAACTTAAACATTTTCTCAGAGAAACATTTTATTTCCAGAACACTCCAAGAAATAGGATTTAGTCAGTTAATGAAACAGCTCTTAGAGATAGAAGCATTTAATAAAAACATCAAGCTGTATTAATTTCTTCTTAGCAAGCATGGAGAATTGCGTTGACAAAAGTAAAGGGTAAATGGAAAAAAAGGATTTTCTGAGCATAAATGCAGCAAATTATGCACAAAAGACAAGATAAAGATTAGTGCTTTTGCTATGTACAAATGGACTGCTGGGAAGTTAAAAAATTTTAGAGTGGTAACTCATTGGTTGAAATGCATCCCCCTGCAAAGGGCCCACAAAAGGCCAATACTCCACTTAATTCCCACTCATTCCCAATAGTTATTATTGGTTGGGTGTCTTCAGAAGGCTGAATTTCACCTTTGTGAATTAACAAGTATGGCCTCGATCCTGCAAAGACTCACCTACGTTCTTAACTTTACACACTATAAGTAGTTCTACTGGCTTCAATATTTATTAATTGTTACACATGGCAGACTTCTTGTCAGACTGGGACATGGGAGGTCATGTCCAGTGGTTGGAGTAGACGCCATAAAATAAAAGAAGAGACACAGTAGTTCATATTGCCTAGTGGTTAGAGCAGGAGCTGGTAGCCAGGAGCAGGAGCCCAAAGTCGGAGACCAAAAGCCAGAGCAAAGGGTCAGAGCGGGAGTCAAAAGTCAGGAATCAGAGCCTCCAGTCAGAGTTGGGCAAGCTGGAGTGAGGCAAGGCAGGAGTGTGGCTGGGAACAAGAACAATTCACAGCCATGGACTAGTGCTTTGAACAGCCACCAAACTGTGGCTGGGCTTAAGCCAGGGGCGGGGAACCTTTTTTGGGTTGGGGGCTGCTGACTCACAGAAAATCAGTTGGGCGGAGGGCAGCAGAGGTTGGAGTGCCAGCATGGGCTCCCCTATGCTGGGGGGGGGAAGAGGCCTGAGTCCTGGGGGCTGGATCCAGGCAAGCTGGGAACTGCATCTGGCCCCTCAGCCTCAAGTTCCCCATCCCTGACTTAAGCACTGGTTTGCTGATTCTTCCCACCAATCAGACAGGGTAGTCTATTAGGCAGCCTAATGCAGGCTGCTGCATTTGTTAAGTTGCCTGGAGACTGGCTTTGTTGCGAGTCCTAATTCCTAACCCTTGTCAAGTAGAGAAATATCTAACTCTATCTCCTCATTTTACAGATGTGAAACTGAATGTCGGGGGAAGTAAGTTAAATGTTTTCTGCCTTTTTCTTTATAATGTGTGTCTCATATTAGCTAAGTCAGAATACAAAAGCCAAAGAAACGAGTCAATGGAGAGCATGTCAAAATTCTAGTATGGTTATAAGGCAATGTAGCAGTGCAACTTTCTCATTTGAAACTCATACTGAACAATAACACTGAGCGCAACTTGGGAAAACTAACCAAAAGGAAAATGTGTATCAGTTTTTCTTTTGTTCTTTAAAGATCCTGTTCAAGGAAAGACTGAGCCAGCAGGTTCACCAAAAGGCTATTGAGTGTTTACTGGAACGTATTATGCAGGGTGGATTTTTTTCTGGCCAGTTGCCATTTTTTAAAAATGTTGGTTGTGGTAGGCATTTATTAAAGATTGTCATTTAGCCAAGCAAAGAACTTTTGTTTTAAGTACATGTGACAGTTTCTGTATTTTCTTCATGCCATTTCCCCCCTCAAAAACATGAGCTATCAATATCACTACTTAGTACAGATTGGCAAAAACCAAAACCAGGATGTGTAGTCCCTGTTTTTGAACTCTGGTGAAATTTGCATCCAGACTTTGCAACTCATTTCTCCTTTTGTAGCAATATTTGTTCTTGGAGTTTTTTCTTCTTCTGTAATCTGATTTGTGTCTTTAAATTCTCTCAATTTTATAGGTTAGACAAGCTACAGCTTCTGTTCCTGTGTATGAACATACATATCAGGGTCGAAAAAAATCTAAAGGGAAGACACATACCAACATAAGATTTCTTTTGACTTTAAGAATGTTAGGCAAGTCCTGGGATGGGGATGAAAGTATATAGGAATAGAAGGTGGAAGAAACACAGTGAAGAGGCTTATAATAACAGCACTATGCTCTGTGGTTGAAGTAAAAACTACAGTTCTTAATTCTAAAATAAATGTTAAATTATAATTTTTATGTAAATGTTTTTAATGATAAAGAAGGATAATGTGTTTTTATACTGTACTAGTGACTCTTTAGGCAAACTCACACTGAAGAACCTTGAAAATGTCTCTCACAGAGTAGCTGTGGAATTCTTGTCATTTATATTCAACTAATTCAGACTGTGGTCTTAAAATTGGCTTCCTTCAATTGAGTTTTGTTATGCACTTGGCATGGTCTCACACCCAAACCTCCCATCTGCAGCCTGCACCTGCATTGCACAATATTTAACTCAAATAACTCTGAACTTCCTGGACCACTAAGGTGTCTTTAGGTTCACAGCTTGCAGTCTAGGCCATTCGTTACCATATGAAAGAGATTTGCGTGCAGTAAATAGTATAGATTTCCAGTTTCCGCAATTTTTCTTTTGTTCTTTGAAAAAGAGCTCCTCTCTTCCGAAACATGCAGCCTGGGACGTGAAGGGCAGCGCATACTGTTTGTGGTTAGGACTTAGAATACCAGATTTGGGGTTCTTTTCTTTTTGCTGCATAATGGCAAAATATCAATGGGTTAAATTTATTCCTTCATGCAAAACACATCTATCAGCTGTATAAGCTGTTGAGGCTTTTCCATTTTTGCTTACAAGATTGTTCACAAACTAAATCCTACCTCTACCTCTCTGACTCTGGCATGGTTCTGCAGAGGAGCATGATTTCAGGGAACCATGCACCCCCTGTACCACAGAGCATATCTTCCCCGCCTGATGGAAAGGCTACGAGCACAGTGAGCTAAAAGCAAAACAGATGGGTGCTCAAAGACTCCAAAATAACACAGAACCTGTAGCCATCCACCCTGGTGATACAGACATTCCTCTGCCTTCCTGCCCTGGCTGATCTCTTTGGTGGATTGTCTGCTTCCTCAAAGCCTGGATTTGTCTCCATAAAGCAGAAGATATGTGGGATCGTAGAAAATGTCAGTGGACTATGTACAGTACAATATTGCTAACTCCAAGCATTCAAATATTATGAGTCTTCACTAAAAATCATGACAGTGGCTTTAAATTAAGATTTCAGATTATTATATATTTGGTTCCTTTTGTTTCTTTCTGTCTTTGAACCTTTGAGTATGCTCTTGCCATGTCTTCATGTTTCTCCTGCAGCCATGAAGACTTTTAAAAAATAAAACCTGAAAATCTCACTTACATACTTGATCCCAGGAGGTGGGGCTCTGAGAATATCCAATATTGCAAGACTGTGGATAAAATTGTGATAGTTGGGAATAGTGCATATAGTGTGGTGTCATGCCTCAGGCTATGCCTACAATGGGAGGGTTTTGTGACGAAAGTGCTGTAAACATGCAAAAGTCACTAAAAGTGAAAACCAGTCAAACCAGTTTTTCTGCCTCCTATTGTTGACATTTCATGGCCACATTGCTAGCTCCCTGTCGAGAGACAGAGCAAAGCAAAGTGGGTAAGCATCCCACAGTGCAGTATTATGGGAAGGCAGAGCTGATCCCTGCATTTCTTGATATTCTCTGGTAGCTCTGTGAGCTCTCCTTGCTAAGGAATGTCAAAGCAGCACAGCTGTCTCTCCAGTGTTTCCCCTGCAGCAGCAGTCTGCCTGCCACTGTGTTCCTAGCAGGGCAGAACAGGAGCATTCCAATTTGCTATTTGTTTGTTCCCCAAATGGAGCAGCTCACTCAGCTGTCAGATACTTCCCAGAGCTTTGAAAGGGAAGGGGCACATTCCCACAGGGCAGCAGAAATCACAAAACACTGCGCGCAGCCATCAAAAGTCCACTTTTGTCAACAAAACCCTGTAGTCTAGACACACCCAGCCTCAGTGAAGACGCTCCTCTACCAATGGATTATTCACAGCCTGAGCGATATACCTATGCTGTTATCTGTCTATAGTGTAGATTGAACCTCTCTAGTCCAGCACTCTTGGGACCTGACTGGTGTCGAACCAGAGAATTTGCTGAACCACAGGAGGTCAATATTGTCTAAAAATTCTACTGCCTACTGGACTCTTAGAAGACATTTAGCAATAATTTAGAGCTAAATAACAGCACAGAATACTGAGAGCCAGGACTGGTGGCTGTAAATAAACTTTATGGGACGGCCATGATAACTGGACATCCAGCTAACTAAAATCATGATGGACCCCGGATGTTGCCAGATCAGAGAGTGCCAGACTAGAAAGGTTCAACTTGTATAAATAAGTAAGAATTAGATCCAAAGGGTTTAAAGATTGGAATGACACTATAGGATTCACTCAGAGTTCTGCTATCAATACAGACACCTCCACAAGTGAAGTTATGGAATTCAAAGCTTTAATTTTAAACTTTAAATGCTTACTTAAAAAATGAAAATAAAGGGCCAGGTTCTTCACTGCACTTCAGTCCCTTTGTGCTGTTTTGATGGTGTAAAGGAGTTGTAAACCCAATGGATTCAGCCAGCTGAGGATTCCCCCACAACATAGGAATCCCTCAGTTACACAGAGCCAAGGTATCAGCTGCTTTGACACAGCCATCAGCATTGGAGAGACACATACTGTCCTTTTGTGCACTCTCTCCTCAGTTACACTTAAAGTTCATTGGGTGCAGCAGAGAGTGCTATTTAAAGTTTTAAAATGTTCAAAGAGAAGCATGGGACATGCACTCCTCAGCAAGTCAATCCCTCATGCAGATGAATTCCCACTTGGCTTCAAGTGCATATGTGAGTTTTGCAATACAAGGCCACATAAGACTAGGGTTGCCAGCCCTTCAGGATTGGCCTGGAGTCTCCGGGAATCAGCATTGATTTCCTGGGGACTGTTATCAGCAATCTGTGAGATTTTAATAGGATATTTTAAGAAAATGATATATATTGGGGAAAAAAAAAATCTGAATAGCTTCAGTCAGAGGTAGCAACACTATGTAAGACCTGTGTGCCCTTTGCACTTTTAAAGAGGCACCACTTGCAAAAAGAGAATTGGAATAGTCTTCTCATTTAATCTCAATTTCCTCTTCTGCAAAGTAGGAATAATATTAGACTTCTGTGCCACACAGGAATCATGTGAGACGTAGAGCATGAGTGTGTTTGTAACAAATTTTGTGACACTTTAGTACACAATACAAATGTTCTGTATTATTATTGTAAAATACACACGTACCTATGGAAAGAGGTTTGGATGCATTCAGAGTTTCTATGATCTTAGAGCATAGTCATTATATTGAGATTAAATATGTGCAATAGCTTTGCAGTGCAAATTAAAGAGGAATTTCAGTTTAGAATCCTAACCACTCCCAAGTTTTTTTGTTTGTTTTGAAAGCATGAAGAAAATTGGTCCATTTAGATTTGAGTTATGAATGCATTAAAATTCTTTTCCCCGTATGTACCGCTCATTTGGCTGTGTCTACACTACAAAGAAAAGTCAGAAAAAGATGCGCAAATTGCAAACCACAATTTGTGTATCTTTTTCCACTTTACTTCCGAAAGAGGCTTTTCTGACATTTGGCCCGTATCCCTTCTTCCTCATAAAATGAGGTTTACAGGGATGCCGAAAAAAATGCGTTTGCTTTTCCGAAATTTTTTCCTTGGACGCGGCAGAGCTTTTCCGGGATTCCAAAGGTATCCCAGAAAAGCTCTGTAGTCTAGACGTACCCATTCACTTTTGCACATGGATAACTCAGCCTCAGCCTGATTGATAGATCTTTTCGAAATACAAGCATTAAGATATTTTGAAGAAAATTAGTTGAGTTGTTTTAAAATTATGTGTCCAAATTATCTGGCATATCATGCTTTGCCTTTGGCAAAGGACTTGAGGGAGTGTAGGGCAATGGTGGTTTCCTGATGCTATTGAGGCAAATGGCATCCTCTTGAGTGATGCAAAATCTTGTCTCTCGTCTTATGGCATAAACATAAGAGAGCAGTTAATCTTAATTCTGCATTTCCTGGGTTTGGAATGTTTGGTACTTCAATTTTGTGATTACATTAGTGGCATCTTTTTCATATGATAGAGTGTGTGGGTGTGTCCAGTTATGTGTTAGTACCTATGTGCACATTTGTTATGACATAAAAATGATAGTTTCTATAATACGAGATTATTATAGTACAGGTATCTGTATATATATCATATATTCATGCCCTGTTTTTTCACTACTGACAGTTCTTGAGAAATTACACTTTTTTATCCAACAATTTTTCCTTTGCTTTTTGGTTTATTTCAAGCCTCTGTGGAGTGGCCTTTGGAAATTGTATACCTTTGAGGAGAAAATAACTGTCATTCCATGGATTCTACTCTGCCTTGTTTCCTCAGTCTGAACATTTTTGGTACTATTTGATTATAAATGATGATTGCAAAAGAAACAGTGACCCCTTACATCTGTCATGCTTATTCCCAGTTATTCCCAGTGATCTGACCAGTAGCAGGAAGCAAACTTTTCAAGGACAGACCCCTGTTTGGAATAGCTTGTTGGAAGGCATGATAGAAAGCAACTGCACAAAATATTAACTCACCAGCCTTGGAAAACTTTCAAGTTCAAATGGTATTTGATTTTAGAAGAGGAAGGACGGTCTTATGAGTAAACACAGGCCATATAGAGCATTTTCTCTAGATCTGCCACAGGTAACCTAAGAACAGAATTCTTAAGGAAATTACTAGCTTATTGGCCATTGACGTCAGCATGGGTCTTTCTATTGAATACAATAAGCTTCAGCTCTAGCCCTTAACCTGTGTTTTAGTATTCCCATCAAAGAGATGAGGATATCTACCTACTTCACACTCATTACCCACTGAAAGTCAAGGCAAATTGCTTGCCTGAAATTCCTTTGGCAATCCCAGCACACTGTGTGCAGAATATCATGGGGCATGTCTATAAATACAAATCTATTTCAAGAGATCTTGTAAATAAAATGAAAAACAGTTATTATTTCCTTTTGCATGTCTATAAAGGACCTTGTGACCCAAGAACCCCTGGATGCCAACTGGCAGAAGGTCCAGTGCTACATATGAGTATAGGCAGGGGTGCAGGAACTGGGCAGTCTGGCCCTGCCTTCTCAATCTTTAACATGGGCATAGTTTGGGGAGGCAGGGGACTGCATTACCCCCCCACACCCACACACACTGCAAGTCTTGGGAAGGTGCGGAGTGGCGCCTGTGAGGATTTCACTCCCTGGAGGGGGAGCTGATGAGAACGGGCTCCCTGCTTCCTGCAGCAAAGTACAGCCCCTGCTAGCAGCGTCGCCTCTTCCTGGTGAGGAGGCAGAGCTGGGCCTTAGCCCTATGTCATCATGAGGCCTGTACTCCTTCTGTGGCCCCGTGTCTGCTCCTTTCCTTCCTCTAAGGTCCTCCTCTTCCCACCTCCTTTCAGAAGCCAGAACTGGGCCATGATAAAAACTGTCCAGGGAGCCCATGGCACTTTGGGGAGCCCTGGATTCTCCACCTGCACTGGGCAGTGTATATCAGAGGTCAGGGACATGGGCTAGGGGCTTCTCTCTGGCACCTTGGCCCCCCTTCCAGGACAGGTGAAGGGTCCAGGACTCCCCAGAGTGGCCTGGACTCTCTGGGAGGCTCTTTGAAAGTCTGTGTTGCAGTGTTCATCATAATCAATGCAGAACATACGTATGGATGTAATATAACAAAATATGTACATAACCTGGGCATTGTGCTCTGAAGATCTGTGACTAAGACAAGTGGTCTCAGGACAAAATTTTTGGTGGCTGCTCTCCCACTTTTCCCTAAAACACTTAATTATCTTTAGGACATAATTTATTAGAATCATAATACCTTATTTATTGGCAGCTAGTAAGTGTGAAAGGTGATAGTAACAAACATACAAGTGTCACTTTTCACAGCAGACTTACTCAGACCCTGCAAGGGACAAATGAAGCCCTGGATAGAGGGTCCGGGGAGGGAAGGGGGGCCGGGGAGAAAGGAGTGCAGGGGCTGAAGCCCAAAGCCTGCTGCTGTGTAGCCAGAGCTCAGGCCTGGATCCCAAAGCCCCATGGCCAGAGCCTGTCACCCCACCACCCCTGGGCTGAAGCCCAAACCATGAGCTGCACCACCCCAGAAAGGGTGGGGAACTCAACAGCTGCCTGCCCCTACAACGTTGTTCCCCAGGTGACTCCAAGGGAGGCAGGGCCCAACCGCTGCTGGTGTCCCCACCAACCAATAGCATGGTGGTATATCCAAGAGCAAAAGTTAGGGGGTGCTACATTGCCTTCCCCCTTCCAATCACAGCCTAAAAGGCTGGGGCCACAAGAAAAAACCTTGGTGGCCACATCTGAGCAACACTGGACTAAGGACTGGACACCAGAAAGGTGAAATGCAGGTTCTCTTTCAGGCAAGAAATGTTTATCTACCTAGCTGTCTGTTTATATGTAAATTAAGTATTGTATGGGTCTCCATGTACTGTCTGAGATTAATGCTAATGAAAGATTGTGAAATCTTCGAAGAGAAAGGACATTTACAGGGGAGAAGTGAATCAGTAAGGTTTGCCAGCCCTGTTTACAAGTAAAAGCAATGAATTTTGGGGAGTATACCTATGGGGTACACCCTCATTCCTTCAATCTGTGAAGATAAGACACCAGGGGGGCTTGGTTTAATGAGAAGGGAATTTCAGCCAAACTGGTTGACAATGTTGGGAAAAGATCTTGGGGCAAGCTATCTTCTGAGAGAGAGGGAATGCCTGATTGGTTAAGTTTAGGGTCTAGAAACCATGCTTTTTATATATAACGATTTGTTACCAGTATTCTCACTCTTTATCATTTGATCCTCTCTTCTTTGATAATACATTTATTCTGGGTTTCACTATATACAACTAAGTGCTGTGTGTTAAGTAAAGTAGGGATCCTGACTGGAATCTTATAAAGTGAACTGAAGAGTTCTAGGTGTGTTCAGTGGAATAGGGGCTGTGCTAGACTTTCCACCAGTGGGGAGGTCTGTGGTACCAGGGGAATTCTCTGCTGGCTATTTCCAGCTGGAAACCATCCACTTTATGTTGTCTGAGGCTATGCCTACACTACACTGTTCTTCTGGAAAAAGCTACGCAAATTTTGAACCACAATTTGCGTAGCTTTTTCCGCTTCTTTTTTCGGAAGAGTCTTTTCCGACATTTGGCCTGTCTACACTGGGCCAAATGTCAGGAAAACCCCCTTTTTCGGAACATCCCTTCTTCCTCATAAAACAAGGTTTACAGGGATGCCAAAAAAGCGCCTCTGCTCTTCCAAAAAAAATTTCGGAAGAGCAGATGTGTTCCCTGGACGCAGCAGAGTTTTTCCGGGATACCTTTGGTATCCCGGAAAAACTCTGTAGTGTAGACATAGCCTGAGTGGTACAAAGTGAACAGATACCAGAAAACTGGGTTACTTTCTTTTTAAATGTAATAGCTAAGTAAACAGCAAGTGTATCTGCTGACCTTCAACCTGTCCTTTATTAGCTGCTGAGGGTCTGGTAGGGCTTCAAAGGGGGTCTCAAAGAGGTAGCTGAAGGAGAAGAAGTGGATGGAAGGAAAGGGAGGACTGGGGGGAAGAGGGGACCTGGCTTGTGTGCTAATCTAAAACTGCAGTCTTCAAGCTAGAGAGCATGGCTAGGCCCCTGTAGCCAGACATGAACCCCATCTTGTTTTTCCCCCATCTTGTTTCCCCCCCCCCCACAGAGAGCAAGAGAAAGGCAGTCAGCCTTCGATGCCCTGGGAACGCAGGTGTGCTGCCTGTCCCTGACTCTACCATAAACAGAAACCAGACAGTAAATGGGCTAGCTGACGACCCGGGGCCTCCCGCGCCCTGATGGCTAGTACCAGTAATTGACACGCCTGCACTGTCCCAGAGAGGAATCTTCGCCCATCACATACTAGAAGTGCCCATTGTCTGCATTTTCCCAGGTGTGAATTATGCTTTGCACCCTTCGTGGGAAACGGCGTTCAAAGCCATTTTTCCTAATTGGCCACTTGAGACCAGGAAGAAGCCTACGTGACCCAAGGGGTATAAAGAGGGGTTTAGTAGCCTACCCCATTTGAGCTCCAATCATCTACACCTGCTGTCAGGTATTGATTGTCTCCCGAGGTCTGTGGAATGCCCAACCTCGCCCTACTTCTTCCCGAGGGATTGAGAGAAAGACGCTGGCCACGCCAAGTCTGGAACGCAGGGGTGAGAATATATACCCGCTAGGTGTCTATTTTGCATGCATTTAATAAGAGCTCAGAGAACCAAAAGGGTTTCATGGTACCTGTAAGTGACTTCTTAGTGTAATTTCTGTCCTGTCCTTTGTAGTGGCTGTGTTATCTGTAACACAGCAGTAGCATTTAACAGCTAAGTTTACCCTGTAACAATAAAATAGTAACTGTTTAAGCTGTGACCTGACTCCTTCAGTTGCTGTAACAGAACCAAGCACAATTTAAAAGAACTCCAGCCGGTCATAAGGGACAGGTATAGGGAGAGCTTGGGCGTTTTGGATCGTGTCACTCCCAGGTGACAGATCCATTGGGGCATCTCTCAGTCTTCCCTAGACTGCCCGCTGCGAAGGGATCCTGTATCTTAGCAGCTGAAATCTGAGATGTATAAGCTTTCCCCTGTAAACTTATTGGGGCGCCCGTCAACCTCTTCCAGGTTGCCCGCTGCTAAAGGACCCCGGTCCTGGCAGTTGAAGTCTCGGGTGTATAAGCTTTCCCTGTAAACTTATTGGGGTGCCCGTCAACGTCCTCCAGGTTGCCTGCTGCTAAGGGACCCCGGTCCTGGCAGTTGAAGTCTCGGGTGTATAATACACACACACACACACACCACTCACTGCCCTGACCATTGGCTGACAGCCCCACTGGCTCAAAATTATGCAATAGTCAGTTTGTAGACTGAGCTAGTCAGGGGAGCCCTTCTTTTTTGGTGTATCAGCACAGCCAATCCCTGCTGCTCTGAACCAGACAGAATGGCTTTGGTGCCACACATCTGGACAGCACCGTTCCATTCCACTCACTCAGGTAAGCAGTAAACAAAATCCATTCATGCAGCTGGACCCCTGTGCCTATGTAGAACCCCATGGCCAAACTCTAAGGGCATGTCTACACTAGGAAATTATTTCAAAATAACTACATTTGATTTAACTCACGGTTTTACAAAATTGAAATACTGTGTCTCCATGATGGGGAAGCTTCAAAATTAGTCTGAGGCAGGCTCCATCACTATGGACACATTACCTCGACTTAGAGCCCCAGGAAGCAGCGGGGAGTAATTAGTTTGAATTACTCTGGGGAGTAGTTATTTTGAAATAGCGGCACTGAGGTGTCCACACTAATGCTGTTTCAAAATAATTATTTCAAAATTACATTATTCCCCGAGGAAAGGAGGAGTACAGATTTTGAAATAAGCAGCCTGTTATTTTGAAATAACGGGCTTGGCAGTGTGGATGCTCCACTTATAAATTTGACCGAAGAGGGGCTATTTTGAAATAATGCCTTGGTGTAGACCAGGGCCCAGGGACTAAGTTATTTAATATGTGAAGTGCCATCCCCTATAAGGGCAAAATTTGACCTAAACTGGCAAAATGAACTATGGGGCTGTGTCTACACTGGGCCACTTATTCCGGAAAATCAGCCGCTTTTCCGGAATAAGCTGCGAGCTGTCTACACTGGCCGCTTGCTTTTCCGGAAAAGCAATGACGATCTACTGTATGAAATCAGCCGCTTTTCCGGAAAAGCTATGCCGCTCCGCAGGCAAAGTCCTTTTTCGGAAAAGCTTTTCGAAAAGGGCCAGTGTAGACAGCTTTTCCGGAAAAGCAGAAGAAAGCGGAAAAAGCGGTTTGGTCGCCACGAGACCCCGTAGGAGCCCTGGACTTCCTGGTAGGGAGGCTGCTGGGCGCACGTGGCAGGAGCGCTTCGCAGACCCTGCAGCCTGAGCTCTGCCACGTGCTGCTGTGCTGCCCAGCCACCCATTGGACCGCGCCATGGCAGCTCCGGCTGGTGAGCCCCCTGCACCCCCAGCACAGGAGGCCCCCAGGGGCCGCAAACGCCGGGCCCCATCCTGGACCCCCAGGGAGCTGGAGACCCTCCTGGACTTGTGGCAGGAGGAGGAGGGTCTCCACGACCTGCACTCAGCGCCGCAATGTCGAGCTGTACACACGGCTGGCCGACAACCTGGCACAACAGGGACACCCCACCCGGAATGCCGAGCAGGTCCGCTCCAAAGTGAAGGAGCTGCGGCTGGGGTACGTCCGGGCCAGCGAGGGCAGGGGGGCAGGACCAGACGCCTGCCCCTACTATGACCGGCTGAACGCCTTCCTGGGCCAGCCAGCCCGCAAGCCCGGACGTCCCTGTGGACACCTGCCAGCGCCCCCATCAGGCGACCCACCGAGCAGGGGAGGGAGAGGACAGCAGCAGCGCGTCCGGCGCGGAGGAGGCCACCACCCAGCAGGCCCCCTCCAGCAGCTCCTCCGAGGCCGAGGCCGAGGCCGGGAGAACCCACTGGTGAGTCTTTGCAGTTTGCACTCCCAAAGGGCGGGGCGGGGCGGGGTGGGGAGCCAGGTGCCCAGAGGAGGAGGGGAGAGCATTTCACTCAGGCCACGTGGAGCTGCGCTGCGTCGCGCATGAGGCAGCAAGCAGCACGTGCAACCTCGTGCAGCCTGGCGACCGAGCGGCACATGGCGCGGCAGGCAGCTGCAGGGCACGCCTGGGACCGTGCTGCTCACACACATGCGGCGGGACCAGGGGGAAGGGTGGATGCCGGCTGGAACCGGCCAGGGCCCCAGGGACTCAGCCCAGAGCCCCTCACCTCCGCCAAGGGTGCAGCATGGAGAACAGCACACTGTCCCATGCCTGGCTGTGAGGCACAGCCAGCTGCTCCTGGGAAAACCGCAGCGTCACAGTCCCTCGCCTGCTCCCGGTGCCTTGGCTGGTTCCCGAGGGAAGTCCCCACTGTGGCCGCACATGTCCCTGGGCTACCGGCCTTGCGGGAGGGATAGTGGGAGGACAAGGGCCCCTGAGTTTTGCTGCAAGGATGGGACACCCCCACCCACTCACGCTTCTGGTTACGTCCAGGAGATATCCCACGCGAGGATCTGAGAGCCCAGACCGCCTCTGCCAGATGTGCTCCCAGGCACTGCGTGGGGATGCATCTCGCTCCTGTCAAACACCAGCGATTAGCCCAAAGCTTTTCACAGTCTCCACCGGCAGGGAGTTCCACAGGTGAGCAGCACAAGCACCCTCCCGCCCTCCACGGGGCCAGGACACAGACCGGTGCTTACAATACTGGAGAGGACCCTACTCCAGCAGGGGTCCTCCTTGCCAACATACAACACGGGGCAGGAGGAAACCGAGTGGGCCCAAGCCACACAACTGTGGGGTCACCTGGGCTCAGGGGTGGAGGGCATGAGATGTGGGGACAGTGGGCGGCCTGCCTGACCCATCCTTTCTTCTCTTCCTGCAGCGGGACCCAGCACCAGACCCGACACTGCGGCAGCAGCGGCACCCCAGCTGGCCAACCCGGAGGCACAGGCGGCGGCAGAGACCAGCTTCTGCGCGCCACGTGCGCGCCCGTGGAGCAATCCAGGCCTCCATCGCCGGCGGGTGCAGGGGACCTGCAGTGGCGGCAGGAGGCTGGGCTGCCTTCCTACATGAGTGCCGAGGATGCGCACAAACATGGGCGTGCTCACAGCACATTTGGTCCATGCCATCCATTATGGCATGGCCGGACCCCATGCCCCCGCCATTCCTCCCGGAGCACAGCCCATGCCCCCTCCTATCCCAGCTCCTATCCCAGCTCCTGCTCCTGCTCCTGCCCCTGCCCCTGCCCCTGCCCCTGCTCCTGCCCCTGCCCCTGCCCCTGCTCCTGCTCCTGCCCCTGCCCCTGCCCCTGCCCCTGCCCCTGCTCCTGCCCCTGCCCCTGCCCCTGCCCCTGCCCCTGCTCCTGCTCCTGCCCCTGCCCCTGCCCCTGCCCCTGCCCCTGCCCCTGCTCCTGCTCCTGCCCCTGCCCCTGCCCCTGCCCCTGCTCCTGCTCCTGCCCCTGCCCCTGCCCCTGCCCCTGCTCCTGCCCCTGCTCCTGGTCGTGGTCGTGCCCGTGGTCGTGCCCACCTCCCGTGCAGCCTGCCCCTCTGCGGTCTGCCCAGCGTGTGCAGGCCCCCGGAGGAGCAGTCGAGGGCCATCCATCAGTAACTGCCCCCGTCCCAGTTGAAGGTCCCCCGTCCCAGTCCCAGTTGAAGGTCCCCCGTCCCAGTTGAAGGTCCCCGTCCCAGTCCCAGTTGAAGGTCCCCCCGTCCCAGTTGAAGGTCCCTCCCCCTTGTAAATAAACAGTTTTCTATTTTTCTGTTCATTCCTGTGTTGGTTATCGTGTTACTCTAGTAACTGTAGGAAATGATGTGAGATGCCAATTAGCCACTTAAATTTAACAGGGTTACAAACTGCAGACAACAAAATCTGTACTCTATCACTGGGGGCCCTTTTTAAGTGCTCATTGGTTTGTGGCGCATAAATAAATACTGAGACTTTTCAGTAAAATGTAAACCACAAACTATATTTACATAGCTCACAAACAAGCAAGAACAGTTAAAAGATGCACACTACAGATAATTAAACATAGTCTAGGCGCAGGGAGGACAATTGGGTAGTGTTGCTGGCCACCTCAATCCTTTGGTCCTTCCGGGCCTCAGGAGAGGAACAGCCAGGAGATCCTCGACGGAAGATGATGGCGGCTGGCCACCTCAATCCTTTGGTCCTTCCGGGCCTCAGGAGAGGAACAGCCAGGAGATCCCTCGACGGAAGATGATGGCGGCTGGCCACCTCAATCCTTTGGTCCTTCCGGGCCTCAGGAGAGGAACAGCCAGGAGATCCTCGACGGAAGGCGACTGGAATCAGGTACGCTGACTTGAGCCTTCCGCAGCGACCCCGAATCCTCGTGGCTGTTCTTCGGGACAGGCGATGGTGGCCTAAACCTAGCCTAAACTAAAAGAAAAACCCTGACTAAGCCCGGCGCACCCGGCGAACAGTCACAATGACGGCCGATGTGCTTTGACCCGGCGCTTTACAATTGGGGAGGTAAGGGGGAGGGTGGGGAGGGTAGGGGACGGGCGGGAGTAGTCTGGGAGACCCAGGCGACCCTGCTACGGGGCTTGGGCAAACATGTCCACCAGGGCCTCTCTGATCGCACCGCATCCTGGCGCGCCTGGCGGACGGCAGCTGTGTCGGGCTGTTCCAAGGTCTGTGCCTCGGCTGCCATCCATGCAGGAGGAAGGCCTCCCGCTGCGCTCCACAATGTTGTGGAGCACGCACGCTCGTGCATTCTGCTCACCCATGTCGAGACGGGTGAGCAAACAACGGAATCGGGCTTTAAGCGTCAAAGGCCAGCTCCACTGGGTTTGGGCCCGGTTGAGCGGTCGTTGAACCGGGCCCGGTTCTGGTCCTGCCCGTGTAGGGCCGCATTAGCCAGGGCATCAGGGGTAGGCGGCGTCATGCGCACGCGCAGATGGGCATAGGCACATCCCGACAGTCAAGTCTCGCCGGGAAGTAGGTGCCGCCTTCAACCTGCGAAACAGTCCAGAGTTGCGGAGGATGCGGGCGTCGTGTGCCCGGCGGACCAGCCCCGTAAATGTCAGGAAGCGGCGGTGGTCACGAGGCCTGCAGAACAATGGAGCAGTACCCTTGCGGTTCATAAAATGGGCGCTCGATGCTCGGGGCCGGATGGGGATGTGGGTGGCGTCCAGGGCTCCCCGCGGTTGGGGAACCGAGGGCAGCGAAGCCGGCCATGGTATCATCCACGTCGCGCAGGCGGATGATTCGCGGGAGCAGGATGTTGTTGATGGCGTGGACGACCTGCAGAAGGGTGCAGAGAAACACAAGGGAACACATCACGTACGGCAGGGGTGAGTGTGCGCTCCCTTGGGGCCCCCCCTTGATTCCCTCTGTCCTCACACACACCCACACACACACACACACCAGGGCCCCCTCGGCCCCCACCAGCGGGCCTGTGCAAGGAGGGACGGCCCAAACCCCTGGCCGACCCAGCCTGGAATCTTGGCTATCCCTGGGCCTGGAGTGCAGCACCCTCCCCATCCCACTCCCCTGGGACTTACCTCCACGACGATCACTCCGGCGGTTGATCGTCCCACCAGAACTGCTGTGCCACGGCGGTAGCTGTCCGGTGTGGCCAGCTTCCAGAGCGCGATGGCGACCCTCTTCTTGATGGGGATGGGTGCCCGCGGCCGGGTGGTGGCTCTCTGCAGCGCGAGGGTGAGCCAGGTGCACAGCTGCAGGAAGGTCCGCTTTCTCATGCGGAAATTCCTGATCCATTGGTGGGTCGTCCCAGACCCGAGGACCAGCCGCTCCACCAGTCGGTGCTGCTCTCGAAACTCCAGACGGGCTCTCTACGGTGGGGTGCTGATGCCCACGGTTGCCAGGGCCTCCTGGTGAGAGTCCAATGCGATCTCTGCCTCCTGGTTCATGTACACCATGGCACCGGCCTGCAGCACGAGCAGCAGGCACTCGTACAGCTCCAACAGGGGCCCGAGCAGGCAAATGGCCACCCACGGCTCCATGGCAGACAGAGCAGGGCAGAAAAAACTAAACTCAGGGAAAAGCAGTTGGGGGCCAAAGGGTGGTGTCCCCAAAACCCAGAGGGCAACCACTGAACCTGCTAAGGGTGCCAGTCCCTGGCAGAGGTCCCAAGGCAGGGGAGCAGGAGACCAACGGCTGTCCGGCGAGACCCCTTTAAGCACGTGTCTGAATGGCGCTCCGCCCGGAAAGGTCTGGTGGCCTTTGCCCTCTTCAAAATGGCTCCGGGCTTCTGCTTTTCCGGAAAAGCGCCGCCAATGTAGACGCGCTTTTCCGGAAAAGCGCATCGTTATAACGGTAACTCCGGGACCAATGTAGACGCTCCTTTTCCGGAAATACTTATAACGGAAAACTGTTCCGTTTTAAGCATTTCCGGAAAATCATGCCAGTGTAGACGTAGCCTGGTAGTTTAAATGAAACATAATTGTAAATATTTCTACCGAGTAGTTCTAGAAGCAAAGCTTACAAATGAAGTCATGTCTGCACTTGCCACTCCATTTTATGATTTGTTTGAAGTGTGTATACTTAAACAAAGTTGCTTACTTCTCAGAAACTCTTTCCCCTTTCTATAAGTAGACCCATGAAGCAGAAATGGTGACTACATACAACATGATCTCCACACCCTTAAAGTTTTACAGCAATGCCAGTACTTTGGTCTTGTTCAATTATTTGCTTATGCAGTAGGTGTGGAGCTCTAGTTTTGATAATCATTTATTACCTTTTTTATGGCTGCACAGATAGACTACAATTAGACCTTTAAAGGCAACCAGGAATAATTATATTTTAAAATTGCCTATCTTCAGAGTTATGAGCCCAGTCTTGTGAGATGCCCAGCGTTCTCAATTCTCATTGACTCTAAACAAGAATTGAGGTCATACAGCACATGACAGGGTCAGAACTTACATGCTTCACAACCCAAAGAACAAAGGAGACAGGAGTTTTCAACTTAGTATTTATTTCTTTTTGGGTCTGCCAAAGAATCTGGTTAATGGCTCCTCTCAAAAGAAGCTTTCCAGAATTAATTATGGGAGTTCATCGCAGCCATGGTGGAACAAGATGTTATCAGTCACCCTAGGGGGTACATGGAGTTAGCCTATTCAGAGGAAGAATGATCCAGTGGTTAAGGTTCTTTTGTAGTGCTCAGGAGACCTGAGCTCATTTCCTGGCTCTACCATAGTTTTCCTGTATGATCTTGGGAAAATCACTCAGGGTGGAATGCTCAAAAGGAGTTAGGCTTCTAGGGGAAGATAGGTGCTTCATGCCTTTTGGGCATTCCAGCCCAAGTCTGTATTTGCCTCACCTGTAAAATGGGGACAATAGAACTTCATAATCTCAAAAGGATATTGAAATTCTTTAAGCTCCTTTAAGATTCTAAGGGAATAAAACAGTGGCCATATAAGTACCCAAGCCTGCTGATGGGGGGAGGGGGAGCGGCAAAGGGGATAATTGCCCAGGGGCCTAGCAATTTAAAAGGGCCCTGGCCACTGCTGTAATAGGTCTGCCAAAACGTGTCTCTTGATTCAAAGATACTTTGTATATGCCCCCTGCAGAATGTGGGGCAGGGTTACTTGGCCCCGGAACCTGCATGAGGCATATCAAAGGATCTTTCAATCAGAAGAAGCTTCTGCAGCTTCCCCAGAGCAGGCAGATAGGTCTGGGTAAGGGAGGGGAGGCACAGCACAGATGCCCTGGGGGTCATCCAAGCAGGGGTGGGTCATGACTCGGCTGCTTCAGGGCTCCTCTGGTGGGGGAGGAGGTGCTTAGGGTTTTTCTAGGTTCAAGGGGGCGGGGACTAGAGGCTCTGTTCAAGGGTGGGCCAGGGGTCTCGTTTATTTCTTCCCTGGGGTCCAGAATTGATGTCGGTGGGCCTGTAAATACCATAGATAGATTGACTGTAGGGGCAGATTAATGCCATTTTTTACTATATTAGATAAGATGTTTTTGTAAATTTGAAAACAATAATTATTTCAAAGGGAGTGAAATGATAATATTAAAATCGCTATGCAAATCCAAGCTATGCAGTACTGAAAAAAATGGTGAATGTTTAACTAGGTTTTGGTAGAATATGTGTGTCAGGCATAGTAACTAGAGAAGGAACCACCTGCCCTGATTCCCTCTTTAACCTTCTTTCTGACCCTTTTTGGTGAACTCTGTTTCCAGATTCCTCAGGTGGATTCGAAAATCCTTGCCTAGAATCTGTCTAAAATTCAAATATCTAAGTGAATCCCTTTCCTGCAACATTCTTCAGACAGATGTCTGTGACTTGTCAGAGGATTGCTCTGATTGGTGTTTATTTAGTGTATTCATTCCAATTACAAACCATATCCAGTCTTAGCTATGTTTCCTGATTGGTTATCTTCCTCTTGTTTATGTTTTTTCTCATCTTTTAGAATTGTTGTTTCTTAAATCTAATTTTTTTTAATTCACGCCTAGGGTTGTATGCAAACATAATGTGTGTGAAATTATACTTGTGACTGTGTATGCAATTTCACACTTGCACATGCAGGGTGGGTGAATACAAATGGCGAGGGGCATTCATAAATGATAATTTGCATTGGCTATGGCTTGATTTTTGTGTATAAGTACAGTAAGTCCGAGTGCAGGATATATATTTTGTGAGTGTACATCTCTGTTTTGAAAAAAATGGCTCTTTTTGTCCAGTGCCAGCTCAGAATGAAGAAGAATCATTTTAAATGAGGATGAGCACTCATGAGAGTTGAGGAAAAATACTCTGGCACCCTGGTCCACAAGCAGCATGGATCTTACTGACTGTGTAAGTATTGTGTGTGAGGAGGTTTAGAAGTCTGGCTTTTCTAAGTGGGGTGGGTTCTCAAGTTTCTCCCTTACCAGTTTTACATTCCAGTGAAGCAGAGCCTGCACAACAAGGGTGTCATTTACCATTGCCAGTTGGTTTACTTTTTGTCTTTACGGGGTATTTAGCAAGCAAGGATTTGTTATGTTTCCTGCTTTAGTGAGAATAACAAAGCTAAAATAGTAAGGCTTCATTTATGGCAATAGTCTCTAAGGGTAGGAGTGAGGAGTTTGTTGTTTTGACTCTAGAGTGGGTGAGTGATATCTACACAATTGATTTTCCTGGCTTCTCTCTCTCATTATAATTTGATTATTTCATATTCACTAATCCAGACAGTTTCTTGCTAGCTACTTTATTATGGGTTGGTTCTGTAGCCTTAACCATCTTCTCTAGTGATGGCTGTGAACCAAAACTACATTCCAGACTTTGCAAAAGTTTGGATCCAAACTTGACCTCTGTACACTTAGCTGAACCAAAACTTGATTATTGAATGTCCCGGGCATTTAAGAAACTTTTGGATCTAAATAGTATAAGTCGACTCCACATAGACTCATAGACTTTAAGGTCAGAAGGGACCATTATGATCATCTAGTCTGACCCCCTGCACAATGCAGGCCACAGAGACATCTAAGTTTCCCATATTTTTGTAGAGATGAACCTGGATCTTGGTTTGGCTGGAGTTTGTAGCACAAATTTATGTCTATATGAATCAAATGTGAACACCAACTCAGAAAAATGGAAATGTTTGGATTCAGATCCAAAGCCTAAACTTCTTCGGTCCACCCCCTCTGGGGCACCTGGTGCTGGCCACTGTCGGCAGACAGGATACTGGGCTAGATGGACCTTTGGTCTGACCCGGTACGGCCGTTCTTATGTTCTTATGTTTATGTTCTTATGTAAGTTTGGGAGAATTTGTATCTGGGATTTTGGTTTGAAATCTATAAAAATCCAAAATTTGGGTCTATAGTTTTGTTTCTGGCCCTTTAAGTTACATTTTGTCTCCAGGATTTATAACCCTTTCCTAGCACCTATTATTATTATTATTATTATTATTATCCTCACTTACCTTTGAGTCCTCCTATCAGATATCTACACTAGTATCAGATCTAGGTTCAAATTTCGGTAGGCTTGCTTTTTATACATTGATACTAGGTGTGTCATCCTGTCGTAAAAGTCATTGGACTTGTCACATTCACTATTAATTGAGCTACATGTTCAGTGTTACATGTGTGGCTCCTGAGAGGCAGGCATCATTTTTCTATACAGATCACTTGAATAGCCATCAGCAGATATCCTTATACGTATTAACAACACTCCTCTGTTCAGTTAGCTATGGATTAAGAGTCCGGTCCAATGCCCACCAAATTCAGTTGAAAAACTCCCATTGATTTCTATGGGACCTGGATCAGATCCTAACTAGAGATAAGTATTTCTCACTAAATGGACTATCCACTTATTGTGAAGAACAAATTATTTACATTTTCTATTCAAATTCAAATTTCAGGAGCAATCAAATTGGTGAGATAACATTGTTAGCAAAATAGGGAAAAAGTTGTATGGCCTGAAGCTTCCTTGGTCACAGGTGCCTCCAACGCATTGCCAGAACATGAGATCTAAGGGTATGTCTACACTACAAAGTTAATTCGAAATAACAGCAGTTATTTCGAATTAACTTTAATAGTGTCTACACAGCCAAAACACTATTTCGAAATAAATTCGAAATAGTGGAGCTCTTATTTCGAATTTGGTAAACCTCATTCTACGAGGAATAACACCAAATTCGAAATAGCTAATTTGAAATAAGCACTGTGTAGACACTTATTTCAAATTAGGGGGCCTCCAGCGCTTCCCAGGGAGCCCTGGTGGCCACTCTGGGCACAACCAGGAAAACTTGTCTGCTCCCCCCAGCCCTGGAGCCCTTAAAGGGGCAGACTCTGGCCACAGTGCCTGTGCCAGTTGCAAGCCTGCCAGCACACAGCCAGCAGACCATGCACCTGGCACAGCATGAGCCAGCCACCTGCTGCCACCCAGCCCTCCACCGCTCCCCAGGACCAGGCTGGCAACTCCTAGTAGCCTGCAAGGGGCCGCAAAAGGCGGGTGCCTTCCTGGTCTAGTGCGGAGATCGTGGACCTCATTGAGGTTTGGGGGGAGGCCTCCAATGCCCACGATCTCCGCACTAGGTGCAGGAATGAGGCCGTCTACAGCTGCATGGCTGCCAGCCTGGCCACCAGAGGCCACATGCGCACCCAGGAGCAGGTGCGCAGCAAAATTAAAGAACTGCGGCAGGCCTATGCCAGGGCCTCCCAACCAGGGGCTGACCCGGACGCCTGCCCACAGAACGAGGCCCTGGACTGCATCCTGGGGGGTCAGATGGTCCGTGCCCGTCAGCAGCCTCATCCGAGGCCAGGGAGGCCTCCACATGTGAGTGACATCACGGTCCCCTTATGCAGGGCGAAGGGGCGGGGGGGAGCCCAGGGACCATGCACCTCAGCCTTGACGACCACGGAGCAGGCGGCAACCTGTGCATCTGCCGTGCCATCCAGGACATGTGGCCCCAGCTGGGTGCCATGCAGGGGCCCTGGCCTGTTCCCCACACGCGTCTACACGTGAAGGCACATGACAGGCTCCTGACCCCGGGGAGAGACACTGCACACTGCCCTCCCTCCAGACACCCCCTCTACACAGAGGCAGGGCACATCTCCCCCTCCCCCCACACTGCACACTAGAGGCAGCGCAGGGGCTGGGGTGCAGTCCTGGGCCAGCTCACACTCCCAGGGATAGCAGGATGTGATGGTGCGGAGACCTGCTGTCCTCGCCTTGCAGAGGGGGCTGGGTTTCACCCACTGTGTCACCAGGGAGAATTGACCACTTCTCTTGTTTCACCGCAGCTGCAGCACCTGCGAGTGCAGGACGCACCACCCCGCCTGGAACATCCACCCGCACCCGGGCCAGCACGTGCACCTGCAACCAGGAGTTCCAGAGGCAGCAGCTGCGGTTACAGGGATGGCAGGTCCACAGCCAGGAGCAGTGGGTGCAAGAGGACCTGCAGCTGTGGCGGGAGAGCTTGTGGGAGCTGCGGGAGCAGGGCCGTGCCCTCCACGAGCACCTGCAGGCCCTGGCAGACCGATTGCTGCCTCCTGCTGCTCCAGCCCCTGCAGCCGCCCCAGCTATCACTCCTCCTCCCACCCCTGCTCCCCCTCCCGCTTCTTCCGCCCCCCGTCCCTCCTGCCCCACCCTCCATACCCACTCCCCCCCAGGAATGCCGAGGCCCCCGCACCCGCAATGCTGCGAGATGGGAGGGCTGGCAAGACCCCTAACCCTGAGCTCCCCCTCCTCCTTCCTCCCCTTGCCTCCCCCTTCCAGCTCCCTCCTCCCAGGTTTCTCCCCTCCCCTCTCCCGCCCTCATTCCCTCCCTCCCCCACCCCAGTTATGTTAAATAAAGAGAGTTTTTTGTGGCAACACGGGTGTTTTTATTGTATATCAGGAAGGGAGGATAGGGAGGGGAAAGGGGAAGGAGGTGGGGGTGGAATGTAAGGCAGAAGGGCCCAGTGGGGCACGCCAGGGGCACTTCAGTCCTCGTCCGCCTGGAAGCTCTCCCTCAGGGCTTCCTGGATGCGGACAGGCCCCCGAAGGGCCTCCTGGCTGGCAGCCGTGTGGGGCTGTGCGTACTGGCCAGCCAGGCGGTCAGCCTCTGCCATTCAGGCTGTCAGGAAAGCCTCCCCCTTCCTCTCACATAAATTGTGGAGCACACAGCACGCTGCCACCACGTGCGGAATATTGTGCTGGGAGAGGTCGAGGCGGGTGAGGAGGCATCTAAATCATGCTGTCAGTCGGCCAAAGGCCCCCTCGACCACAATGCGGGCCCTGCTGAGCCTGGCATTGAAGGCCTGCCGGGAGGGGTTGAGGTGTCCCGTGTAGGGCTTCATCAGCCAGGCCTGTAGGGGGTAGGCCCCATCCCCCAGCAGGCAGACGGGCATGTCCACATCCCCGACCCTGATGTGGCAGTCGGGAAAGAAAGTCCTGGCGTGCAGCCTCTGGCACACGGAGGAGTTGCAGTACACCCGCACATCATGTGCCTTGCCAGACCAGCCCACACTGATGACCGTGAACTGGCCCCGGTGGTCAGACACGGCCTGCAGGATCACGGAGAAGTACCCCTTCCTGTTGATGTAGAGGGAGGCCTGGTGGTCCGGGGCATGGATGGGGTTGTGTGTCCCGTCAATCGCCCCCCCACAGTTGGGGAAGCCCAGGGCGCCGAACCCCTGGTTGACCGCGTCCAGGTCGGTGAGGTGGACGACTCTGCGGAGCAGCACCCTGTTGATGGCCTTGACCACCTGCAGAGAGACACACAAAACCGAGGATCACTGGGGTGCCCGGGTGGCTGGGAGTGTTCGTTCCCCGCCACTGCCCGGCGCTCCACTCCCCGCTGCAATCCTGGCCACCGAGGGCAGTCTGTAGCGCGGCTGGGACAGATCGAACCCTCCCGGGGAGGGCACTTACACCACCTCCCCCCCGTTTTCCCTGGGCAGCCCATGTCCTCCTTGCAGCCCCCCCTCCTGGCCCAGAGGCCAGTGAGTGCTGTATCTGCATGAGCTCCGCTCTGATGGTGGATCTCCCCATGCTGAACTGGTTCCCCATGGATCGGTAGCTATCCGGTGTGGAGAGCTTCCAGAGGGCTATGGCCACCCGCTTGTGGAGGGGAATGGCGGGCCTCATGCGTGTGTCCCGTTGCTGCAGAGCAGGGGCGAGCCACTCTCAGAGCTCGAGGAAGGTGTCCTTCTTCATCCTGAAGTTCTGGGTCCACTGTTGGTCTCCCCAGCGCTCCAGGACGATGCGGTCCCACCAATTGCTGCTGGTGTCCAGACGCCAGATGCGGCGGGGCACGCTGGCGTCCCGGCACCACTCCTCCAGGGGGGGCAGAGGGAGGGCCAGGGGGCTGGCCTGCAGCAGAAGGTGCCAGGCAACCTCCAGCAATTGCTGCCAGGCTTGCAGCAAGACGTTCAACATGAGCACCAGAGTGTCCAGGGGCGGCTCTGGCTCTATGGTGCTGAGTGCTGTGGTGTCCCAAATGAGAGCGACCAAAGCAGGTGGAGAGGAAAACTCTTTGGTGTCCCTCAGCGAGGTAGGCAAGCAAGCGGGAAAGCTGAGAACCGGCTGTCTGGGGTGGTCCCTTTAAGCACGAGCCTCAGATAGCCTCAGACAGCAGCCACACAAAGCAACTACTGACCTGATGCCCTGCTGGAACTGGTTTCAGCTGCCCTTAAATGTGATCCAGCATCCAATCAGTGTGGATGCGCTATTTCGAAATAGCAAAATGCTATTTCGAATTAGTTTTTGTGTCTAGATGCGTTATTTCGAATTAGCTTATTTCGAATTAACTAATTTGAAATAAGTTAATTCGAAATAGCGCTGTAGTGTAGACATACCCTAAGAGTTGGTGCAGGCCCTCCCAAGGCAGACTATCAACCTGGGATTCTGTAGCAGCAATATCATCAGGGAAGAGATAGGGGCTTGTTGGGTTGCAGAGAGTTTTGGGTGTAGCAGTGCAGAGCTGCTGAAGGTTAAAGAAAGGGAGAAGGATTTAGATGGATGAGAGGAGGGAGGATGACTAATAGAATTCATAAAAGGTAAGGGGAATCAGTGGGACATCTAAATATTTTGGTATGTTTGACTAAGCCTGAGCTCCTGAGCCATGTGCATTTTGTAAACCAAACACTAATCCTCTTGAGCTTTAGGGCTTTATCAAGTGAAGTGTTTTGAGGTACACCACTCAGTCAGTGAAGAGCAGTAAATTCCCAGCAAGCACAGTAGCTACTTTCCAACTCGAAATTACAGAGCTCTTTAAACACTTTTATTTGCCAAGGTTAAAACCAGTCTACACTGAGGAATTAACCCCTATGCTTTTTAAGGAGTTACATTGAATTTAGGCACACAGTTCTTGTTTGATATCTATCTACAGAATCATGAGGCTGTCAAGAAGAACCAATGTATTATGACTCAGTTGAGCATAAAAACCAAGAGAATACCCTCTCCAGTCACTAAAACTGTACTGTGAAAGGGTCTTCCGATTTACAAACTGGCCAATCTGGGTTCAGCCAAACTAAAGAAACAAATGCTCCCTAGATCAGACTGTGCATGCTCAATTTCACCCTCTAGTGAATTAGGAAAGGCAGGTTATGAACAGCTCTAGAGTATTATTTATAATGCAAGTACTAACTCAACCATAGCACTTCTCAATTGAGAGGCTATATTACATAAATAGTCATAGGGGACAAAAATAATTATCCACTGATGGTCATGTTTGCACAATCAAGCGTTATGATTAATAAAACGACAGATCTTTTTCAGGTTGCTTGTCCACTAAGCCCTCTCTCATCACATTTAAGAAGTACAGTAATGTCTGAATAATAGAGATAAGACATCTTGCAGAAAGAACGTCAAGTAATAAAATGCTGGAAGAAATCACTTTCTTAAGGAAATATACTGATGCTACAGAATCAGAGTTGAGAGGAGAGACAGTAGAAGCAGAAATACAGAGAGACAGTGGAAGAAGAAACAATTTTATTTTATTTGTACTTACCATGTGCATAATAGGATTATAGAATGAAATGGGCTTGTATTTAATTATGGGGAAATATCTATAAAGCAGTCCACTTAGGTGTTGATTCAGCCAGGTATTTAAGCATGTTAGTCCTTGGGTCTTTTTGAAAAAAATGCAGCTTAATTCTCCAAGATTGGATACTAGAGTGTGGATTCTCTCTTTTTATTCCAAAAATCTTCAGGAAAATCAAGACCCACATCCTCTCCATGAATATTATACAAACCTTTGGGCCAAATTTCTGGCTGCCTGGTACAAGTGTGCAGGCAGGGGAAGAAGGAGCTTCTACACAATTGCCCCAAAGACAGACACTATACAGAACTAGTTAGTTTAAGTGGTAGGCTGTTTTGTGTTGCCAACACACAATTTTATCATGAATCTCACAATATTTTATGTTTTGTCTTAAATCTTCATATTTAAAAATCTCATGATTTTTATTTTATTTTGAGTGGAGGAGAATGAATTCTTGTGTTTTGAGCACTTAGGGTATGTCTACGCTACATGGCTCCATCGACGGAGCCATGTAGATGAGCTTTGTAGACATAGGAAAATGAGCGGCGATTTAAATAATCGCGCTTCATTTATCGAAAATAGCTGCGCGCTGTGCCGATCAGCTGTTTGTCGGCACAGCACGGTAGTCTGGACGCTCCACGGTCGACATCAAAAGCCTTTGTCGACCGCCCCAGTAAACCTCATCCCACAAGGCATAACGGGGCGGTCGACAAAGGCTTTTGATGTCGACCGCAGAGCGTCCAGACTACTGCGCTGTGCCGACAAACAGCTGATCGGCACAGCACGGCAGCCATTTCGATGTAAATGAAGTGGTGATTATTTAAATCACTTCATTTTCCTATGTCTACAAAACTCATCTACATGGCTCCGTTGACGGAGCCATGTAGTGTAGACATACCCTTAGGGTTGGCAATATGGGGACATGCTAGCAGCAATGCCTTTGAGAGCTCAAGGGTGCGGCTAGCAGTGGTAGGTTGCAGGGAAAATTCACACTGCTGCTTTCTGCTGCATGTATAGGAAGCAATATTCAGTGCATGCTTCCAGCATTACCCCCAGACATTCTGTTTGGGTCTGCCTTGTACAGGAATAATATTTTTCTAATGAACTGGGGAAAATAAACCTAGTATAGGAGTCAAAACAAGCACAGATCTGGTGCTGCCCCACTGACATCACTGTGAACCACTGAAGTTCATTACAATATTGATAGAGTGTTGGTCCTTTGAAGTGACCTATCCTAGCGTGTACCAAGGGGCAGCATTGGAAGTGCAAAATTAATTTCTTAGACATAGCTTTGCTTCAGTAAGCATCTCTCTCTCACACACATGCACCAAACAGAAGCTTATAAACAAACCAAGATGCCACTCCCATATGGTGAGAAGGAAAAGAGTGAGAGATACTTGGGAGATGCTCAGCTACTGCAGTGATGAGGGCAAGAGAAGTACTTACATAGATATGCTTTGCTCCATAGAATCAGGCATGTTATGCAGTCATCAAATGGTTAAATTAGTAAGCAAGGGGAAGTTTAACACCATGTGGGGATTGTACAGGAAAATACAAGGGCTAAACTGAAAATGGAGAAGAAACTGCTTACAGTATAGTCTGGCAAAAATAAAGCAGTAACATTTTTAGATTATTTTTATAAAATGCCAGACAAACATGTAACAAATAGGAAGAATTCAGTGTTTTACCATAAGGAAAGAATAATCTTGGTTTAGCAAAATTAAAGAATTATTGATGAAGGAAAAACCTTACCTTTCAAAACAACAACACTGCATGGAACTGTATTTTGAAATGTGGATATGATAATTGGTTGAAAAAGTTAAAGCTGCTTTCGATCAGGAAAGAATCTTTCATAGAATTGAAATGTTTTGTGGAAATATACTAATTTTGAGAAAATTTTTGACAGAAAAGTTTCAAAAAGATTCTAAATCAATACAGGGTATTTCATTTAAACTTTCTCATACCATGTTGTTCTGACTTATTCATTTCCACTTTCTTGTTCCACTTCATTTTGTTTTCACTTTTGTATCACAGTATAATATCAATTTCATCATGTTTATTTATATATTCAATATTTTATATTAGAGTGTAAAATTTCTACATTATAAAATATTTTGTCTTGATAAGACCTTTTTGATGTTTCCAAATCAAAATATTTTGGAATATTTTGTTCTTTCACATATTTCAGGATTGACTTTTCATGCCAATTATGGACAAAAACAAATCCAAAAATTGCATGGGATGGAAATTCCATTCTCTGATCATCTCTAGTGGATACTTTTTATTATATAGGTGGAAAAACTCACCAATCTGCACATTCATGCTCACTTTTTATTTACTGATTGAATATATAGCAATTATGATCTTATCAGTAAATGCTCTTTAGTTTTATATTAATAGTTCCTCTTCCTTGTTGCCTGAAATGAAAATCCCAATAATAAATTAGTTACAATGTGATTCTTTGTAGAAGTCTCTCATTCTTTCAAGACTACTGTGCTCCTTTCAGGAATCTAATTTTTTTCTGTACCTCCAGGTTGCATCTCAAATAAAAACTACTTGCTTACAAAATCAGACATAAGAATACAAAAGTGTCACTGCACACTAGTTCTGAAAATATGATTGCTTTCTCATTTACCATATTATAAAAACAATAGGAATATAAATAATGGACTTACATTTCAGTGTATAAACTTAAAAACCAACAAATAGTCCTGCAGCACCTTAAAGACTTACAAAAAATGTGGATGATATAATGAGCTTTTGCAGGCACAACCCACTTCTTTAGATGAATGGAGTTAAGGGATCCAGGTTGCAAAATAAATAGCAGAGAAAGAGAGGGGATGGGAAGGGAAGGAGAAGGGGGGAAAAAGGGGTAAATTGTCAAGTAGAATGTCCATGCTAAATGAAGCTGATAGAGGGGGTTCTAAGTACTCGTAAGTACCCGGTCGGTGGTTGGCTTTTTATGTCATTAGGATGTGGAATATAGTGGGTAATTCAGTTAAGGTCTTTGTTTAAACCTCTATTGCAGGTATCAAACTTGTAAATGAAATTAAGTTCTGCAGTTTCCCTTTCAGTGCATAGTATATAGAGCAGTATAAGCAAGTCATTGTATGAAATTTTAGTTTGTACTGATTTCACTGGTGTGTTTTATGTAGCGTGTTGTAAAACTAAACTATCTAGGTGAGCTGATGTACCCATGGAAGACTTCCATGTATCCTTAGGGGTATGCACATAGCCTTGTTGAGAACCATTGCTTTGTAGGATAAGAAACCATAAAACCAGTTGATGTGGCTGCTGTTACAGAGATGTGATACATACCCACACCCATTTTGGGTTCTTCCTATGTAATGCTGAAGATGCATTATTTAGCAAGGACCACTGTGGCTTTGGGAAGGACTGGAGTTTGATGGTTTGATTGGGCAGGGGACAGAAAAGAGTCTTAAACAGTCAGCTGTTGGATTTCCTTCTTTCCTTTGTCATAGGACTACACTTCCTTGACTGAATCTCCTCTTTCTTTCTTCACCCTAAGGGTTGGGCTCTTTATACTGGTTTGGAGCCTTCTTTGGCAAAGGGAGGAGATGGGTGGAGGATTTTAGTTGGAATTTTATATCTGGATCAGTAGATCTGTGCTCATCAAATTATGTGAATATTTTACCACAGGAAATCATCATGTTAAAATCAACTGCAAACAAGAAAAAAAAAAAGCCAGTTTAGAAGAACAAATAACTCATGTAATGCTCTAGTGCAAACTGATATGTTTTGCCTCAGGATTAGTACTTATACTTTGCTCTAATTAAATCAATCACAAAAAATACAGTTGCTAATAGGCTGCTACATGGCTTACTTTTGCTTTAAGAGGATGTCATAGAAAATCTTCAAGTTGTTTAGTTTGTGAATTACAAGGAAAATGGCATTAGAAAACGTAGTGAACGTTCTGTGATGCCTGGCAAGGTGGGCTATTAACAGAGGTAATTGATGAAGAGCCCTGAAGAAGAGGAAGAGAGAGACTCTGATGACAGAAAAACAGGTAAAAGTTTAGGGGATGCAGTGTTACTGACGCAAGTGCTGTCTTCAGAATGCTGACTCAGCTTATTAGGAATTAATGGTGTAAAAGGAATGGCACTCTTAAGCGTTCACAGTCTCTTATCAGGCCTATCAATGTAAATGATGCCTTGTCAGCAATATGACTGTGCCAAAAAAGCCTTGCAAATGCAGTTTAAGGTCATTTCAGCCTTTTAGCATCACAAGGCAACTCATGCAGCTTGTGAACACAGAAGCAAGCATGATGCTTCCTAAAGAACATTAGAGATCCATTGGCACACTTTGGGTATGTCTACAGCGCAAAGAACAACCTGTGGCTGGCCTATGCCAGGGCTCAGGTTGCGGGGCTGTTTTGTTGCTGTGTAGGCTTCTGGGTTCAAGCCAGCAGTGAAAGTAACTTAGAATTTCTTACAGGTACTGTCCTATTGCAACTCAACTCCTTGCCAGCTCTTTAAGTAGCTCCTTGCCGGCTTTTCATAGAATCATAGAATCATAGAACTGGAAGAGACCTCAGGAGGTCAGCAAGTCCAGCCCCCTGCCCAAGGCAGGACCAATCCCAACTAAATCAAACCAGCCAGGGCTTTCTCAAGCCGAGACTTAAAAACCTCTAGGGATGGAGATTCCACCACCTCCCTAGGTAACCCATTCCAGTGCTTCACCACTCTCCTAGTGAAATGGTTTTTCCTAATAGCCAACCTAGACCTCCCCCACTGTAATTTGGGATCATTGCTCCTTGTTCTGCATCTGTCACCACTGAGAACAGCCTCTCTCCTTCCTCTTTGGAATCTCCCTTCAGAAAGTTGAAGGCTGCTATCAAATCCCCCCTCACTCCTCTCTTCTGCAGACTAAACAAACCCAACTCCCTCAGCCTCTCCTCTTAGGTCATGTGCTCCAGTCCCCTAATCATTTTGGTTGTCCTCTGCTGGACCCTCTCCAATGCGTCCACATCCTTCTTGTAGTGGGGGTCCCAGAACTGGACACAATACTCCAGATGTGGCCTCACCAGAGCTGAATAAAGGGGTATAATCACTTCTCTAGATCTGCTGGCAATGCTCCTCCTAATGCACCCTAATATGCCATTAGCCTTCTTGGCTACAAGGGCACACTGTTGACTCATATCCAGCTTCTCATCCACTGTAATCCCCAGGTCCTTTTCTGCAGAACTGCTACTTAGCCAGTTGGTCCCCAGCCTGTAGCAGTGCTTGGGATTCTTCCATCCCAAGTGCAGGACTCTACACTTGTCCTTGTTGAACCTCATCAGATTTCTTTTGCTGCAACTCAGCTAGAGCTGCATACTACGGTGCACCCACTTACTTTCACCTCTGGCTCAAGCTGAAGCCTGGGCTCTGGGACCCTCCCACCTTGCAGCTGTCTAGTTACTGTGTGTAGACATACCCCTTTTAAGAGTGAGGGTTTGGCCCTCCACCAGACATACAGCTGATGCCCTCTATCAGTTCCACAGGCAATGGAACCAGAAGCACTGATTTACACTACCTGAGGACCTGGCATTTGTATTGACTTCAGTGGAGGTATGCCGAATAACAGATTTGAACCCATAGTTCTTTAAGTGCTTGCCTATCCTCGGAAATACAAGTTGCTGTATAAATGTAATCACTGTAGAAATAAGCATCTAATATTAAACACAATTCTTAATTTGCATATGAAATATTTTCCTCACCATATGACCCTTCAGACAGCAATTTCTTTGTTCACCAGAGCAAATTTCTTTAAGACTTTTCTCCTGCCTGTAGAACAATAGAATGTTTCTTAGCTGCCATAATATAAATTAGTACAGAAAAGTGGGAGCAAGAGGAAGGAAAGATGGGCACTAGGATAACCTCCTTACATTTTTCCATCCAAAGTGAGTAATCTAAAATAGCTTCCTGCTTCTTTTCCACACAACATTTTCTCAGGAACACAGGGGAAGAAAAGAGAAGAATTAGAGTCTTCTAAACAGAGCTTGTATCAAACATGGGTGCCTGAAGTTAGGCATCTAAATGCTCATTTAGCGATTTAAAAAGCAACTCACAATTACATATTTAAAAATGGTCATTTAGATGTGCAAATAGATCTTTAGGTTCAAGTTTGAATATGGGCCTAGAAATAGTAAGAGGCATGCAGAACATAAGTGGTTTTGAACATAAATTTTTTTTTGTTATATTCAGTCCTTCAAAAAATGTTGAATTAGCACTCCCCACAAATAGGGTATGTCTTAACTACATGGCTCCGTCGACAGAGCCATGTAGATTAGTTTACGCGAAAAAGGGAAATGAAACTGCGATTTAAATAACACGTTGCATCTGTAGTAAGGGCCTCGTGTTTTTTGAAAATAATAGTTTTATACAGAGAGATGTAGAAAGGATAGTTTACAGAGTTAAGTACAGCCACTTTCATACAAGCACAAATTGGAAATACAACAATGGAGTAGCACCAACAAAAAGTCCTTAGGACAAATTGTGCCCTCAGTTAAATCCATTAAACACCATGGGTTTGCATAGGTATAACTGAAGGTAGAATTTGTCCCATCAGCATTAATGATTATTTATACCCCTCCAATGCATTATCCACAATCTACATCCTATCCTGGAAAATAACCCCTCACTCTCAGAGGCCTTGGAAGAAAGGCCAATTCTCGCATACAGACAACCCCCTAACCTGAAACATTCTTTCTGATAACCACGCAATACAGATACATCATAAGCATCCAGGAACCCAGCCCTGCAATCAGCCCCAGTGCCAACTCTGCCTACATATCTACATAAACGATTTCATCACGGGACCCAACGACATCAGCCATCAAACAGGGGCTCATTTAACTGCACATCCACTAATGTCATCTATGCCATCAAATACCAACAATGCCCCCACTGCAATATATATTGGAGAAAATGGACAGTCCCTATAGGAAAGAATTAATGGACACAAATCAGATATCCGAAAAGACAACATACACAAACCTGTTAGAGAACACTTTAATCTTCTTGGACACTCATTAATGGATCTTCAAGTCGCTATTTTGTTTCAGACCAATTCCACAGTCCTAATACACAGAGAAGGGTTGGAACTTAACTTCATTCACAAGTTTAATTCTCATACAAATGGTTCGAGTCGCAATATTGGATGGCTCGCACATTATCAACCAACCAAACAATGAAGGTGCTAATGGTTCTTGATGTCTGTGTAGAATCTGGTGTTGGCCATCTTCCTTTCCAAGTGCAGACTAATGGTCCTTATCAGCCTTTTGTAACTATTTAGTCTTTAAGGTGCCACTAGACTATTTGTTGTCCTTTAAGTTTTTCCTGTTACAGACTAACTTGGCTACCCCTCTGAAGTTTATCTACTCACTGTTCTTTTTTCCTCCTCCCCTCCATTTTTTCCCTTCTCCCCCTGCCTCCCCTTTGCCTTATTTATTCTTGGATCTGAACTTCCAACACTTTGGTCAGCTGAAGAAGTGGGTTGTGCCCATGAAAGCTCATGACACCATCTACATGTTTTGTTAGTCTTTAAAGTGCTGCTAGACTATTTGTTGTTTGTTAAGTTTTTCCTGTTACAGACTAACTCGGCTACCCCTCTGAAGCTTTTGATTATTTATATGTTGTGGTAGCATGCAAAGGCTCCAGTTAGGCTCAGGACCTTATGGAGCTCAGTGCTATGTAAACACACACTCACACACAAAAAACCCAAATCAAACCAAACACACAAAAAAAAACAAAAAACAAAAAATACCACAGTCTCTGCTCTGAAGAAGCTTTAGGTCTTTCTTTTCACCTCCTATTCCCCATCAGTAAAATGAAAACCATAATGCTTTTCTGAAATGAGGACACTGCTGAGTTAATTTGACTCATTCAGTAGAAAAATATAAAACTCCTCTCTAGTCTGTCCAGATCAGGATTGGGGATTTTTTGTTTGTTTGTTTCTCTATATTATATTAGCTTGCGTATTTAGACTGAGCTCCTCAGAACACAAACTATCTTACGTGTTTGCACTCTACAGTATACAAATTCAAATGTACTGAACAAAGTACATGCTGGAGCTTAGTAAATTACAAATGCCGATAACTGTCCCCACTGGATCTGACTTGCGTCTGCTGCTTTTCCTTTTATACACTGTATAAAATGCTTTGCATAAAACAGCAAATGGGCCAAAAAAAATTGTGCCATCACTCTGGCCATTAACTCAAAATTCTGTACATACACCTCAATATACACAGAGCTGCCTTTAAAACATCATTACACATGAAATTAGATGCCTATGACATTTTAAAGAAAGATAAACATAAGACTGGCCATACTCGGTCAGACCAAAGGTCTGTCTAGCCCAGTATCCTGTCATCCAACAATAGTCACGGCCAGGTGTTCTTACATTCTTAGGTTCTGATATCCCAGAGAGTATAGCCAGATATATCACAGCTAATTAGCAAGTGATTCATTCCCATTTGGCCATTCCCAGCTTCTGGCAAACAGAGACTAGGGATACCTTCCCTGTCGATCCTGGCTAATAGCCATTGATGGACCTATCCTCCTTGAACTTATTTTGTTTTATTGGAAACCTGCTATAATCTTGGACTTCACAACATCCTCTGGCAGAGTTCCACAGGTGGACTATGCTTTTGTGTGAAGAAGTACTTCCTTCATTTCTTTTAAACTTGCTGCCTATTAATTTCATTTGGTGATCCCTAGTTCTTGTATTATAGGAAGGAGTAAATAACTTTTTTATTCACTTTCCCCACACCAGTCATGATTTTATTGACCTCTGTCATATTCCCCCCTTTTCCCTTTTCTTTTCCAAGCTGAAAAATCTCAGTTTTATTAATCTGTCCTCATGTGGCAGCCATTCCATACCCCTAATCATTTTTGTTGCTCTTTTCTGAACCTTTCCAATCCCAATATATCTTTTTGGGCTTGAGGCAACCGACCACAACTGCATACACTACTCAGGAGTGGGTGTATCATGGATTTATATAGAGACAATATGATATTTTCATTCTTATTATCTATCCCTTTCTTAATGATTCCTAATATTCTGTTACCTATTTTGACTGCTGCTGCACATTGTGAAGATATGGCAATATGTCAGGGTGCCAGTTTTTCTTCAGCAAAAAGGATTCCTCCAGATGCATGTTCCATGCTTGCAGACACATAGAACAAGCAAGACAACATGCAGTTGCACCACCACAATAATGTTACTTGAGAATTTATCTGGGTATGGTGGACAGGGTAGTGTTTCTGAAGGGACTTAGTTGACCCTTATACACTAGGGTTGCCAGTTTTCAATTAGAATGCCCAGTTGACAAGGGATCCTGGTGGTTGTAGTTGGCACTGCCAACCAGGCCTTTAAAAGTCCAGTTGCTGATGCAGTGGGAGACTGAGACTCTATAAGGCAGGCTTCCTTCCTACCCTTCCTCTGTGCAGTTCCTGGAAGTGGCCACTAGGTACCTGCAGTTCCTAGGCATGTGAGTGGCCAGAGACCTTTACATGCATTGCCTCAACCATGAGTGCAGGCACCACTGCTCCCATTGGCTGGGAACCATTGTAGCCAGACATGAACCCCATCTTGTTTCCCCCCCCCAAAGAGCAAGAGAAAGGCAGTCAGCCTTTGATGCCCTGGGAACGCAGGTGTGCTGCCTGTCCCTGACTCTACCATAAACAGAAACCAGACAGTAAATGGGCTAGCTGACGACCCGGGGCCTCCCGCCGCCCTGATGGCTAGTACCAGTAATTGACACGCCTGCACTGTCCCAGGAGAGGAATCTTCGCCCATCACATACTAGAAGTGCCCATTGTCTGCATTTTCCCAGGTGTGAATTATGCTTTGCACCCTTTGTGGGAAACGGCGTTCAAAGCCATTTTTCCTAATTGGCCACTTGAGACCAGGAAGAAGCCTACGTGACCCAAGGGGTATAAAGAGGGGTTTAGTAGCCCACCCCATTTGAGCTCCAATCATCTATACCTGCTGGCAGGTATTGATTGTCTCCCGAGGTCTGTGGGACGCCCAACCTCGCCCTACTTCTTCCCGAGAGGATTGAGAGAAAGACGCTGGCCACGCCAAGTCTGGAATGCAGGGGTGAGAATATATACCTGCTATGTGTCTATTTTGCATGCATTTAATAAGAGCTCAGAGAACCAAAAGGGTTTCATGGTACCTGTAAGTGACTTTTGTTTTAAGTGTAATTTCTGTCCTGTCCTTTTGTAGTGGCTGTGTTATCTGTAACACAGCAGTAGCATTTAACAGCTAAGTTTACCCTGTAACAATAAAATAGTAACTGTTTAAGCTTTAACCTGACTCCTTCAGTTGCTGTAACAGAACCAAGCACAATTTAAAAGAACTCCAGCCGGTCATAAGGGACAGATCCGTTGGGGCGCCCGTCAACCTCTTCCAGGTTGCCCGCTGCTAAGGACCCCGGTCCTGGCAGTTGAAGTCTCAGGTGTATAATACACACACACACACCACTCACTGCCCTGACCATCGGCTGACAGAATTGGCGTAGTCGGCAGGATTGTGTTATAGGTTTAAATACAGCAACATGAAGCTAGTCATGGTAAATACTGATTTCAGTAAAGTAGAAAAGAATTTTGCCCAGGAAGGTTGGGGCAACCCAAAATGGGATAGAGAAATGTTAGAAAAGGATTGGGGAAATCCTGAGGAGTTGTGGGTGCAGTTCTGTAAGTATAGAACTGCCTGCAAGCTAAAGAATAGGACAAAGCCTGAGTCTGTGGAAAGGAGCCACTTTCCGTTTAGCAAGGAAAACAGGATCAGGCCCAGACAAGCAGGCAGGCAACAGATAGATTGAAGGCCTTGTGGTAGAACTGAGAAAAAGGCAGTAAGTACATGTACTGGAAATCTAAATCCTTAAAACAATACTTACAAGAGTAATATCTGAAACAAGGCCAGTTTTTTATTTTTAGAGATAAGAAAGTGTTTTAAGAAAAGAAAACCCACAGGGAATTTAACTCTACAGAGAATGGAGAGAATTGAGCAGCTGTGCAAATGCTAAAATGGTGTAGATAGAAAATTGTGGTTTCTTTGCAGCCATTCTGAAGGAAAATGGGCCCTTTTTCCAAAGGAATGTCTGTAAATAATCCAGGCAAATTTGACTCAAATCCGTACATTTGATTATAGATACTGCTAAAAGAACTATAAAGGAGGGGGTTCTATTGGAACTTAACTACCCCAATGAATAAAAAGGGAATGTAATTGTTGTACAGCTATGTAGAAATAGTGTAAGAAAGGTTCAGAGAGAATGTATGTGTATCTGTGTGTAAATATACATCTATATAGTGTAAATAAATGAGGTTCTCAAGGTCCAGTAATCTTGTTTGTAGGTTTAAAACAAATTGGTTTGGTTTATTTTCAGTAAGACCATTTCAGTCCAAGTTGTTTAATGAAGGTACAGGAAAACTGTAAGCATAAAGAAAGAGTTACACCCTATGCAAAGTTTAATGTGGCTAAGTAGTGTTGTAAACAAAGACTGCACATTTTCCTGTGACATGCCATGTATACTGTAGAAGGTAAAACTGCAAACAAATTAAAATGCTGTGGAGGCTCCAGGAGCCACAACAGGTTGTAATTTCCTTTGTGATGCAAATGCCCTAGCTGGCAGCACAAAGAAGCTTTGCAGGTAATAGCTAAGTTTGATCAGCAAACTACCTGAGATCAGAAAGTTCAAATTGTAGCCTCCAAAAAGAAAAAAAAAGGAGGTATTGGTATTGCTATTTTAGTCCCAATAGGAGGTTGGGTATACTAGAAAATGTTTAAATGTAAGCAGTCTTTTAAGAAGGCCTAGAGAGAAGACTGAGAAATTGGCATTTGTAAAAGATGTTACCCTTTGAACAAAATCTTGCAAAGGTTCGCACAGCCCTTGGTCTGATCAAGTGTTAGCTGCTGTCCATACAATTTCAGACCTAGAAGACAAATTGGCTAACTACTTGTGGATATGTAAACCCTTGGCTCCAATGGAGAGGGAAACAGCTGCAGCTTGTCTTCTATGGAAAACCTGTAATGAGGTGTTCTTCAAATTGACTGAATATAAGAATGCAAATATGAAACTGCAAAAATGTAAAAGCCTCTGCTTCAGAAATGGAGAGGTAGACATGCATGTCCTCAGTACCCAGACGAGCTAGATTCCCTTAAGGATGGGTGCTGAGAGTTAAAGCAACTCTCAGATTTATTTTTTTTCTTCCCTCAGGAATATGCTTGAGAAAAGGACCAGGAGGTATGAGGTTTAGTGAACAAGCTCACCCTCCTTACCAAATTCATAGTAGACAAACCTGTGTCATTGGGAAAAGTCATTTAGCAGGAATTAGGATGGACCATAAGAAGGAAAAAGCACGTGAAAAGGGAAGGCAAAGTTTGGAGCCCTATGGGCATAGTTGAAGGAATAAGGAAAGTAGAGCAGACATTGGAAAGTTACTAGGAATGAGAAACATTTTCTTTGAAAGGACAAAGCAAGTGATTTGAGGGAATGTGAAGATAAAAGGTGGACTCCGTGGGAATGTGGAAGGAATTAAGTGATGGTTGTAATATGTGAAGGGAAATCTTGTTTTAAAATGACACCTTGTTTCTTTGCAGCCTCTTCCTTAAGCACTGTGCAAACCATCTAGGCAAAGAAACAATCAAATGTAAACATTTTGTCTATGGACACCTTTGTTAAATCTGCAAAGGAAAATTAGGGATTCTACTGAAACTTAATTGGTCAACTGCATAAAAGAATGAGCTCTATATATTGTAACTCTATTTTGTGGGTTTCAAATGAACTAGTTTTATTTTGTTTTGGATAATGTCCTCTTGCTTAAAATTGCAAACAGACAAGGCACAAATTGGTTAGTGCTTCTGTTGGGCATTCAACTCTTAAGGTTAAATTTAACTTTCTAGAAACCAAATGATTAGTTTAGAAATTCAAGCTTTGAAACTTAACTGTCTCTTTTCAAGGCTGAGTTGATAACACTTTTGGCTTGCTTTTAAATTCAACATTATATGTGAATACAGGCTGCCTGGCTATTTCAAAGGAAAGTGGACAGGGAAGGCTGCTGCTGTCTCAGCAGACACATCCTCTGCACCCCTGACCACAAACATAGAAGGAACAGCTCAGCTTGCAGAGCTGGCAGCAATCAAACTAGCTTGTGAGGCAGGTGCCAGTACCATTTACACTAACTCCTATGCTATATGGGCTGGAGCCACCCAGTGGATAACTAACTGGAAGAATAATAACTGGAAAATAGGGGGAAAGCCTGTTTGGAGATTGGAATACTGGAAATGGATATACCAGCATGCAACCCAACATGCCTTAAGCATAAGTCATGTGTCAGCTCACCAAAGGAACAACACCTGACTGCACAGCTAAATAACCTAGCAGATGCAGCAGTACAAATTTTGCTGCCCAGGTGGATTGGGAACGCCTGTACATTTGGCTACATGAAACCTTGGGACACACAGGAAGCGATGAGCTGGTGCAGGCACATGCCAGGGGTGGCCTATCACCCACAAACAAGCCAGAAATCTGGTACAAGCTTGCACCCTATGTGCTGAACTCAAGAAACATATAACAGAAGGGCAACGGTTTGCCAGGCTAAGAGATGAAAAAATACTATGGGCAACCTGGCAAGTAGATTATATTGGTCCACCACCCACCAGTAAGCAAGGGTGGAAGTATGTTTTAACTGGAGTAGAAATTTTTTCAGGAATTGGTTTTGCTTACCCAACCCGATGGACAACAGGGTTGTCTACGATCATGGGACTAAACCGCTTAATAGCCCTTGTCCCAACACCCCAGTTTGGGGACACAAACCCACGTACTGCACTCCTACAAGGGAAAAGGAGTCTGACCACTGCAGACGCTGGGCTAACACCAATAACCATTACTGAGGCTTGGATTGTATCCAAGACCGGCAAACCTTATGTTTTATTACAGGAAACTGAGGCAATAGCCCTGAACAGTGCTCCAGTGGGATGGATCCCTCCCAATGCTGGTGTGGATCCGGGAAACCACCATGAACTTTTTGTATATATATACCGCTTGCTGTTGTAGCGCTTGCAACCACTGTTGTTAGTTACAGACTATTGAAATGAGACATGGTACTCCAACTCGCCATGGTCTTCTTCCTCATCCCAACTGCTACTGCTGTACCAGAACACCTTACTTGACTCCTCTACTGGACTGGGAATCGAGTTTGTCCTCTCAGCCCAAATGACTGGTGAAACAAGAGTGACATCTTCCGATGGGGACTGGTATGGTTCGACAGCGACTACTGCAGTCCTCTAAATAACTCTGGGGAGTATGTGCGATAATTAACCAATCTTGCTGCTTACAAATTGAACAAGATGCATTTGCTATAAAGGGCGCTGTTAAGGTAATACACGCTGTAACTGAGAACGAAAGCCTCATGGCTAGATTGGCTAGCCCAACACCTAGGACTTTCGTTAACTCCATTCCTTCACTCTATTGTAAATACTATATTAACCATTTTACTTGTTGTAATTGCTTGCTGCATGCTTCTATGTATTGTTAGGCGTTTTGTGTACACTGCTACCTCCTCTGCACAAATCTGGTATATGGCGTGATCCTAATCAATCCCTTTGATCCAAAATTATCTGATCAGACCCTGCCGAGAGGGCGATTTTAGCTTCCTCCAAGGAGGGCAAAGGTGCTGGCATCACCGCCATCTTGCGTTCTGTGACATAGTGAGGCGTGTCAAGGGGTGGAATGTAGCCAGACATGAACCCCATCTTGTTTCCCCAAAGAGCAAGAGAAAGGCAGTCAGCCTTTGATGCCCTGGGAACGCAGGTGTGCTGCCTGTCCCTGACTCTACCATAAACAGAAACCAGACAGTAAATGGGCTAGGCTGACGACCGGGGCCTCTCGCCGCCCTGATGGCTAGTACCAGTAATTGACACGCCTGCACTGTCCCAGGAGAGGAATCTTCGCCCATCACATACTAGAAGTGCCCATTGTCTGCATTTTCCCAGGTGTGAATTATGCTTTGCACCCTTCGTGGGAAACGGCGTTCAAAGCCATTTTTCCTAATTGGCCACTTGAGACCAGGAAGAAGCCTACGTGACCCAAGGGGTATAAAGAGGGGTTTAGTAGCCCACCCCATTTGAGCTCCAATCATCTATACCTGCTGGCAGGTATTGATTGTCTCCCGAGGTCTGTGGGACGCCCAACCTCGCCCTACTTCTTCCCGAGGGATTGAGAGAAAGACGCTGGCCACGCCAAGTCTGGAATGCAGGGGTGAGAATATATACCTGCTATGTGTCTATTTTGCATGCATTTAATAAGAGCTCAGAGAACCAAAAGGGTTTCATGGTACCTGTAAGTGACTTTTGTTTTAAGTGTAATTTCTGTCCTGTCCTTTTGTAGTGACTGTGTTATCTGTAACACAGCAGTAGCATTTAACAGCTAAGTTTACCCTGTAACAAAATAGTAACTGTTTAAGCTTTAACCTGACTCCTTCAGTTGCTGTAACAGAACCAAGCACAATTTAAAAGAACTCCAGCCGGTCATAAGGGACAGATCCGTTGGGGCGCCCGTCAACCTCTTCCAGGTTGCCCGCTGCTAAGGACCCCGGTCCTGGCAGTTGCAGTCTCGGGTGTATAATACACACACACACACCACTCACTGCCCTGACCATCGGCTGACAACCATGACCAATGGGAGTTGTAGTGGAGGAATCTTTAGGTGCGGGAAGGGAAGGGGTACACAGCACATGGAGCTCTCTGGTCTCTTGTATGTAGGGGCTGAAGGGAATAGGAGACTGCTTCTTGGGTGCCATTGTAAGTACTGCTGAAACCCCATACCTGCACCCTAACCCACTGCCCAAGCCCAGAGTCTTCTCCTGATAGTCTAGACTCCCTGCCAGAGTCCACGCTCCACACCCCACACCCCAGCCTTGGAGCCCCCTTCTGCACCCCAAACCCCTCATCCCTGGCCCCACCCCAGCACCCAGACATCAAGTTGGAACTTACCCCCTCCCAGATGCTGAACCCCTTTGCCACAATCCAGAGCCACAGCCTGCATCGCAAGCCTTTTGTCCTTGGCCCCATCCCAGAGCCAGCACCCTCAACTGGAGCTCTCACCTCTTCTGCACCCCACTTCCCTGCTTCAGCCTGGAACCCCCTTCCACACCTCTCATCTCTGGTCCCACATCTCTGGCTTCACCTTTGAGCCCTCACTCCCCTCCTATACCCCAACTCTATGCCTCAGCCCAGTGAAAGCAAATGAGAGCAGGGAGAATTAGGGAGGGAGGGGGGTGGAGCAAGCTGGAGGTGAGGCCTCAGAAAAGGGGCATTGCAGGGGTAGGGACTTAGGGAAGAGGCAGGGCAGGGCGGGACAGGAATAGGGTTGCCAGATACTTTCACAGACAATCCCAAACATGGCAGAAAAAAAAAATTGGTTGAGCCCCCACCAAAAAAAGTCACTGCACCTTTAAATCCCACTCTCTCCCATCCCCATCATCTGCGGCAGGGACCTTCCATCCAAGAAAAACAGAAAATACCAGACATGTTCTGTTTTTTCTTTACCGGATGGGGCCACAAATACCGGACTGTCCGGGTGAAAACCAGACACCTGGCAACCCTAGACAGGACTTTGTGTGATTAGGAAGCTAGGAACCCTATTATACCTCATCCCTCACTGACACAGGCTGTTGGGGGAAGAAGAGCCAAAATGTTAAGGCTTTCCATTTCAGTCACCTGCAAGTTCCTTCTTCAATCTGCATCTCCCTGTTTGGAAAAGGGGAGAGGAAGCCTTAGGTTTCTGTGGGCTTAGAAGCAAGGGCGCCATTTCGGGAGCATAGCGGGGGCAGCAGCTGTGTGCTCCGGGACGCGTCTAGCTTTTCATCCTGTTCTACGGACGCTAAGGGAGTGCGGGGAAAGTGCTTGCAATCCGTGCATTCCTCTCGCACCTAGCTGGTGGAGGAAGCTCACCAGCCAGGTGTGAGAGGAATGCATGGAATGCAAGCACTTTCCCCTCACTCCCTTAGTGTCCGAGGAACAGGATGAAAAGCTAGACGCATCCCGGCGTGCACAGCTGCTGCCCCCGCTATGCTCCCGAAATGGCGCCCTTGCCTCCAAGGGCAGACAGGAGATCTGGAAGACCACAACTTACCCCTGGAACTCTGTGCTGTAGCTCTGCCTGTCAGGAACACAACTGCCTCTCTGCTCAGTTGCCTAGCAGAGCCCAATAAACCATCTTTAAGTGACTGTGCTCCCTGGTTAGTCACAAGAGCCAACAGATCACCATTAAAGCCCAGTATCAAGTGCAGTACCACAGCTGCTCAGTGCATTCTATGCTAGTAGCTGTATCAGACCTGCTTTCTGCACTGGCCTTGCTCCAACCCTGGGCTGCTCCACATCAGCACTAGTCCCTTCCTACCTCTGAACTCCTCCTGGCTCCAGCAAATGGCTTTTCTCATGACCATGACTCTAGCTCTGCCCTTTGGCTGTGTTCTGACTCCTGGCTCTAATTATTTGCTTGTCTCCTTATCATGGCTCTGGTTCTGCCCTTTGATTGTGCTTTGATCAATGGGGGAAGGCTCCTGCTGTGATCAATAGGTTGCAACCCCTACAGCTCTGTGTGATATTCTTTTAGACTGCTCTAGCTACATCTCCTTTTTCACTCTCCTTTATGGCAGTGAAATGCTTTTGTTATTATGCTCTGAGTCTGGTTCAATTTGCCATCAAAGCGAGCTTTTGTTGTCTCCGTTCCATGGACTGCCATAGATCTTATTTGATGTGTTGCTAGTTTCACCCCTGGACTGGGAGGGGAGGGACATAGGGGAGGCAGGTTGTCTTGGGTGGGTGTGTGAGGCTCTGGAGGCTGCCCCTTACCTCCAGCAGCTGCCCTGCAGGCTGTTGGGGAAGGGGGATGTCCCCTCCTCTGGCAGGTCTCCCCCATATCCAGCAGGTTCTCTCCGGAGAGGGGAATAGGCTCCAGGTTTGAGACAAGAGGTCTCCTTTCCGGGGGGTCTGGAGGCAGGCAATCTGGCAGATCCCAAGCCCTGCTGGCCACTGTCTCTGTGCTGCAGCTCTGTGCCCCAGTGGTCACACCCAGTATCGTGTCCCTCTGGGCCCCTCCCTTTTGCATTGCTCCACTCTGACTCCTCCCTTTCCACGTTATGGAAAACAATCCCATTCCTGGCACTTCCCATTTTCCAGACACAACCAAACCCTGACCTTGATTTAAATTCAGGTAAGAGGAAGCTGCATATCAAATTTGGTGGCCTTTTAGGAGGAGTTCTTGGACAAACAGATGCACAGACAGACAGATGCACTCTAATAGATACAGATAGATAAGGGAATATGTAACTATGGTCAGAAAATGTTTTTTCCTGTGGGAGATCTCAATGAACAAAACACCTCATTGTGATTGTGGGAAAATGTTGACTTTTCCTCAACAACATAAAAAGTTTTGGGCTGAAAGTAAAAAATATTACATTTAATTTATTTGGAAAAAGTCAATGTATTTCACAAAGCAGACATTTTCCAGGAAATGTTTATAGTCAAACCCCCAGTTTTCCACTTAAAATCAGGTTTGACAGAATTTTATTTTGCAGTTATAGATGTTTGTTTGGATTTGTGTGCCGAAGATACACAATGATGTTTTTAATGATCTCAGGCAGTGGTGAGCAATTGGGTTCTATGTCTGATCTGCAAGGCATTTTGTATACAGTTGCTCATGTGCAGGGTTACTGGATTTAACTGGTTTCTGTCCACATAGGTTTTTTTCCTACTGGAATTACTAAAGTGACATGCACATAAAGCAAGGGCACATGAAGTGAGGCGTGTGCTGATTGCACACATCATTGACTCTGAGAACCATGTGTTCCCTCTGCATTCAATCAAAACTCTGCTACAGTTCACTTGGCACACTCTACAGATTTTAGGTACGCACGCGTAGATAGCAAAATTCCTTTTCCGGGGAGACCGTCTTGGTTATAACAGTCTTGCAGCTCACTGAGATGGAGGGTCACTCATGTGCCCTCACTAGCCTAGGCTACCCATCGCTGATCTGAAGGCCTGGGCTGGAAGCACATACCATTTAATGAAGAAAGGTGACAAACATTTGAGTGGAAAGAATGAACATTTTAATATTTTCACTTTACCATCCCTTCAGAGAATATTTTGTTTTCCTTAGACTGACAACTTTATCTTTGCTTTGGAAAGAAGAAAAATTACATTAAGAAGTCTACCCAAAAATATTTGGAAAGATGCCTAGAAGATGTCTTTTATGTATTTTTATGCAATACCCCCCACAGCCCTTTAGTAGTTAAAGCATGTTTGGGTTCTCACCACTTGTTTAGTTCCCAGAGGAAATTGAAAACACTGAAAAAACCCAATAACTCCCATAATCTTTTATGTATAAGAAAATACAAGAATGCTGCTTTAATTGTCTTTTTACAGTAAATAAGAACATCATTCAGGGTAGTATATGGGAATTGGAAGGAAGGCAAATCTTCATACTACATCCCAGGCTTTAGAGAGAAAAAACTGTGGATCCATGTCACTGGCAATGTTTTCTCAGTCTATGAAAACTGATTACCATTTATAATCCACAATGGTATTATTATTCGAAGTACCCACATACATATTTTAGCATCTGTGTATTGCAGAAGGGAGCAACCATTCTGTCCATCACATATGACTACTGTATAAAGCCATGTTATAACAGACTATAATTACTGCAAGCAATCTCCCTAAAGTGTACAGCCAGAACGTTGCACTTATATGAGGCTATGTCTACACTACAGGGTTTTTGCGCAAAAATGGCAGTTTTTGCACAAAAGCCAGCGGAGCATCCACATCTCAAGTGCGTTTTTGTGCAAGAAAATTTACAGTAGAATGGCAGAACAGAGGGCTTTTTGTGGTGTAGGTATACCTCTTTCTATGAGGAATAACTCCTTTTTGCACAAGAGTTCTTGCGAAAAAGGTGTGTGTGGATGCTCAACAGGGGTTTCTTGTGCAAAAAGAGCCTATCAGAAGAAGCACAGGTGAATGGCCATCAGAGCTTTCTTGCGCAAGCGTGTCCATGCAGTGTGGATGCGCTTTTGCGCAAGAAGTTTTTGCGGAAGATCTCTTCCACAAAAAGCTTCTTGCGCAAAAAGCCTGCAGTATAGACGTAGCCTGAGAGTTCTTTGGACACATTATATAGGATTAGCCAGTTTGGTGGCATGGTAAATTAGGTATTTTCTATTGCTACTGATTTGTCATTAATTACTTAACACAGTGTGTGATAGACAGTAATCAGCGTTGTCCCATCCATAGGACAGTTTGGGGCAGCCTCCTTAGGCCCTGCACTTTGTGGGAGGCCACATGGAGGCCGTCTCAACCGTCCTAGGAATGGGGCCTAGGGTGGCCCAGGTGATTAGTTGTGGCCCTGGCATGGGATGGCAGCTGGGTTCGGGCCCACCCCACACTCATCACAGTGGCAGGAGCTGGAGTAACGTGGCAGCCTGCTCTGCTCTGCCCTGACCCACCACCACCTTTTCCCATCCCGCTGCGCTGAGTGTTGAGTGCGGGGATGGGGAGGACCCCTGCTGCTGCCCCATGCCATGCCCCCATAGTAATCTCCCGGCTCATGTTGCTCAGGGGAGGGGATTTCAGCAAGGGGACGGGACAGGTGTTGGAAGGGGTGACGGCAGAGCAGGGGTAGGGTTTGGAGGAAGGGGTGGAATAGGAGCGAGCGAGCGGGCGGGCGGGGAGGGCAGGATAGAGCCTGCAGCAGGGGGTTGCCCCAGACACCACATCCCCCTAGGGATGGCCCTGGCTGTGATGTTTATACACTTCTCATAGTAAAGGGAGAACCTTCTCAGTAACAATTTTGAGTCTAGTGCCTGTAATTCTAGCCAGCCTTTTCACAAACGGCATAAGATTGGAGAAGGCATATCACCCCCTCCCCCCATAGCTTGGCTGTGTAAGACCTGGCCCCACTCTAGTTTTGTCTGAACAATGTATCAGTAGTTACATAATGGTAGGATAGTGTGTCTATAATAGTAAGGTGGAATATGTAAAAAGAAGAAAGGTTTTCTTTGGCTTTGTGTTAAATGGAACTCCATCATAGAATCATAGAACCATAGGGCTGGAAGAGACCTCAGAAGGTCATCAAGTCCAGCCCCCTGCTCTAGGCAGGACCAATCCCAACTAAATCAACCCAGCCAGGGCTTTGTCAAGCCATGACTTAAACACCTCTAGGAGATGGAGACTCCACTACTTCCCTAGGTAACCCATTCCAGTGCTTCACCACTCTCCTAGTGAAATAGTTTTTCCTAATATCCAACCTGGACCTCTCCCACCACAACTTGAGACCATTGCTCCTTGTTCTGCCATCTGTCACTATTGAGAACAGCCTTTCTCCATCCTCTTTGGAACCTCCCTTCAGGAAGCTGAAGGCTGCTATCAAATCTCCCCTCACTCTTCTCTTCTGCAGACTAAACAGACCCAACTCCCTCAGCTTCTCCTCATAGGTCATGTGCTCCAGCCCCCTAATCATTTTGGTTGTCCTCTGCTGGACCCTCTCCAATGCGTCCACATCCTTTTTGTAGTGGGGGGGGGAGGAGGGCAGAAATGGACACAATACTCCAGATGTGGCCTCACCAGAGCCAAATAAAGGGGAATAATCACATCTCTGGATCTGCTGGCAATGCTCCTCCTAATGCACCCTAATATGCCGTTAGCCTTCTTGGCTACAAGGGCACACTGTTGACTCATATCCAGCTTCTCATCCACTGTAATCCCCAGGTCCTTTTCTGCAGAACTACTACTTAGCTGGTTGGTCCCCAGCCTGTAACAATGCTTGGGGTTCTTCCGTCCCAAGTGCAGGACTCTGCACTTGTCCTTGTTGAACCGTATCAGATTTCTTGTGGCCTAATCCTCCAATTTGTCTAAGTCATTCTGGACGCTATCTCTGCCCTCAAGCGTATCTACCTCTCCCCCTAGGTCAGTGTCATCTGCAAACTTGCTGAGGGGTGCAATCCATCCCCTCATCCAGGTCATTAATAAAGATATTGAACAAAACCGGTCCTAGAACTGAACCTTGGGGCACTCTGCTAGAAACCGACCGCCATCCTGACACTGAGCCATTGATCACTACCCGCTGGGCCCATCCTCCACCAAAATGGTACTTAGCAGCTATTTCCTCCACACTATTGCCAAAAAAAACCCAAAAAAATCACTTAGGCCTTTGATTCTCTCCTGCTAGGCAATCTTGAGTTTTGTGTAACAGAGAGATATATGTCATCTCTTCTATGTAATTTAACTTCCATCAGTATTCATCCATATAGCACACAAAGGACACAGAGCTGGTGCAAAACTGGGAATGAGATAAGCAGTTAATGCAGAGAGCTGTGGCCCTGGCAGAAGTAAACCCAAGCTGATTGTTCACAAATATAACTTTATAACTTTATAACTTTAGCACAGCTGTAGAAGAAATGTGAGTGCAAGTTAGACAACCTCTAAGTAAAGGATTGTGCCCCCTATGCACAGAACAGATAACTCAGACTAGTCCTGATCTAGGTGATGAGGAGTAGTTTGATGAGAAGAGGTGAAAACCTCAGACTTGTTAGCCTCTGCACAGGTCTGCTGAAGCAGATTGGGTATCACCATTCTGAGGGTTATTTCCTGAAACAATCCGTCTAAAAGCAGCAGTACTTAAAGGCATGGCAAATGATAGAAACAATCTCCTGTGGACTGGCCCACTGTGTCATGTAATGTTGCACGTGTATTGCTCCACTTGGAGGAGAAGGCCCTTTGGGGAGGGGAGGGGGGATGATAAAAACATGGAAAGGCCTGAAGGCTTGAAGTGTCACCTCAGTAGACTGGGTTGAGTCAGGTACACCTTGTTTTTCTCATGCCTATTACCTGTGTTTTCTTAGCGTGTCTCTTTATTCTGTTGGCATGAACAATGCTTACTCATCGCATCACTCATACTTCCGAGATGCTCTGGCTTTTAAAAACCAATCATAGATGTTTTACATAGCAGGCGGCTCTCCAAAATATGAATATTCATAAAAATCATAGAAGTATAAGGCTGGAAGAGCCTTGAGAGGTCACCTAGTCTATCCCCTTGTGCTGAGGGAAGCAGGACCAAGAATGCCTAGACCATCTGTAACAAGTGTTTGTCTAACCTGTTCTTAAATAATTTCCAATGAAGGGGCATCTATAAACTCCCTTGGTAACCTATGTGAGTAATTAACTACCTTATAGCTAGAAAGTTTGTCCTAATATCTAACCTAAATCTTGCTTGCTGCAGAGGAAACTGATTTCTTCTTCTGCTATCTTCAGTGGACATAAAGAACAACAGATTACATCCTCTTTATAACAGCTCTTAACATATTTGATATTATATTAATAAGGTCCATCAGATAATTGAATGATATTATGTATTAATGGTGATACAAAATCACTGATGAACTATGGGGAAATTATACTAGAATAACTATCTAAGCTACTGAAAGATTATCCAAGCTAATACACAAACATAAATCCTTAAATAATAATATAGAGAAAATATTAAAATATATAAATATCTAATTGAATATACAATAAAATAAGGAATATTGCCAAATGATTTTCTTTAGCTGCAAGGGTAGCAAATGGCTTGAACAGGAGATTTCAAACTTTCAAAATATATATTTTGTTATGGTTTTATGTTGGCTGTTGTGAATATGATGATTGTAGGATTACCGGAGTGAGTCTAATTAATTGTTATATATTTAAGATTTGTAAAAGGAGTGCTTGGGGGAAAGAATAGGTATTTTTTAATGGATGGACACATTTAAATACATAACATTATTGATTTAAAAATGTTAAACCTACTTATAGGTGATTTGAATCTGAAAGCAGGGAGAGAAATGAGAATGCAAGTTGACTATGAGTTTTGTCACAAACAACATAACTGACAGATTCTCCTGCAGTTGAAATATAAGTAAACAAGCAAGCAAATCATGAACAAAAGCAAGAAACCTCAACAACCTCAAAACCCCAACCCAACCAACCAACCCCTCCCAGTTCCCACCCACCTGAAAACCCAGCGTAACATCAACACTGCTGCTAACTTAACATTGTCTAAACAAAGTGGAAGACAGATCCGTGGGTCCTGAAATTTCTTGTACAATTCAAAGCAGAACTGTGAGGAACATCACATTTTTCGCATTGCAAAGGAAAATGTCATGTTTAATTCCCTCGGAGAACAGCACTGCTTATGAGAGATCTGTGTGTTTATCAAGGGTGCAACCAACATTTCCCCACAGCTCTTCCTCCACTGCCCTGCACCCAGCCCCACACTCTCTCCTCTGCATTCTCTCCCTGCACCCAATCACCCTCACCTCTTTACACTGTCCTTGAATCTGCCTAAAGCTCTACCACTGCTGTTCCCCCATAGTCCTGCGCACTCTAACACTGCCTCTGCATCCAGCTCCATGCTCCCCACTCGTCACCCAGCTCTACATGCTGCTCTCCTGCTATTCCACATTTACCCCTCTCCCCTGGTCTCCCCTACATTGCCCCAGTCCAGTCCAGGCCCATGATGTCTCCATCCCACACCCACCCTCGCATCTCACTGCCCCACATCTAGTGCCACAGAGGCAGCCAAGCTGAAGAGCACCAATGTTGTTCTGGGAGCCCCAGACTCCATCCTCTGTCTGTGTCTCTGCTGCTGGAAGTACCAAAAGCCCAGATCCTTCTGAGGAGATGAGGTCTCTAACGGTACGTCTACACAGCAGCGTTATTTCAGAATAACAGACGTTGTTGACATAGTGCACGTCTACACTACAAGCCTTTATTTTGAAATAATATCGAGCTGGGGGACTTCTTACTCTGACTTCCGTAACCCTCATTTTACAGGGAATAAGGGAAGTTGAAGGGAGAGTGTTCTTCCTTTGACTTCCTGCTGTGGCGACAGCACCAAAAGCCTAGTTAAGCTATTTTGACTTCAGCTACACCTCCAGCTGTGGGTAGGTTGCCGATTCTCTCTCTGGACTGGGAGAGTGAGAAACCTGTGATCCCAGTGTGGGGCAGTGAGGGGTGTAAAAAGGTTGACAGGGGATGCAGCTCAGCACCCGCACCCTAAAAATAGTTCCAGTGCTACTGTTTGTAGATCTTGGTTTATATAAAGATTGACTGACAAATTGCTAAGGAATCCAGTTCCATACTGAGAACCAAAATCACCCCTTCAGAATAGTCATGAAGTAGATAGTGATGACCTGATTTGTTGTTATTTGATTTATTAGCCTGGTAAGTTTAACATCCTCTATTAAACTCACTCATTTAAACTTCACAGACACTGGCAAAAGACCCACCTTGCTTACTGTAATTCTTCTACGGGATTTTGATCTCTAACATTTATATACATTTTCAAGTCTGTACTTTATCTAAGTGACCCTCAGACCCTTCTTGCAGGTGGGAGAGAGGAGCTTTAAACTTGAAGAGTCAGGATGACATGGCACAGATAAGAAAGTGTGATTGTAGCACTATCTCCTGGGAGGACATGATATACTCAACAAATTCATGTGCCTTGCAGAACTTTCTTATCTGTCTTGTATCATGCTTAAACAGAAAGCCTGTGTTTAATTTAATTGTGTCTCTTCTGTTGATTGTACCCTCAGTTACAGATACCCCAAATTCTATGATATCTCAATATTCGATTCTTACATTTCTATTCCTTTTATAGTTGCAATATATCTTACAGTTTCACCAACACATCACAGAATGAGAACTTTAGGGTAAATACAGTATGAAAGACACATGTAGCTTAAGTTATTTTAATTAAACATTTACCCATGCCATCTGCCTTATTAAGTTTTGAGTTGCTTAGCTAAAATATAGACTCAAAAATTGCAGCAATATCTTTGGGGAAGAATTCAAACTGGTGAATGCAGCATTTCCTCTCAGGAGAAATTGCTCCAGTTGCCTCCTTAGTTGTGCCATTTCTTCCTGCTTTAAGTTAAAGCGTCTCACTGTTGGGTTGGACCTCTGGTCCGGCACCCTCGGGACCTGACTGGTCCCGAACGAGAGAATTTGCTGGACCAGGGGAGGTCCCTTGCTACAGGTCCCCCAGCCTGCCTCCCCTTCCTGCTGCTGGTTATAGCCACCCTCCTTGCTGGGATGTTGCAGCCCTGGCAGCCTGGATTGCCACAATCCCAGCCCCCATTCTGGGGCTGCCACATCCCTAGCATGCTCCGGCCCCGATCTTCGCACTGCAGGGCTCCAAGCCTCCAGCCCTCTTGCCACTGGGGCTCCCAGCCAGGACTCTCTAGTTCAGGAACATCCATGGTCCTGCTGGACCACAGATGTTGCCAGACGAGGCAGTCCCAGTGTTTGGAGGTCCTGCCTGTACCTTCAAAGCCCTGTATAGTTGTGCCCTCTTTTCTCTTCCAAGTTGCTGCTGCTGATTCTGCCTAATCCTCCTCTTCCTTTTCCAAGCCTCTGATCACTGTGGAGGCTGCCAACTATCATGATTTAATTGTTAGCCACCAGATATTTGGTATGTTTCATAAATACCCAGCTCCTGGCCTGGAGATTGGAGTAGGTCACTTTCATTTTTGAAAAGTAAGTTTTCATCTCTCGTGGAGGAAAGCTTGAACGTGAACCTAAAGAGTCTCAAGCCAGGAGGCAAATTAAAAAAAACAAAAACATGCCGAAACCAGACTTTCCCAAATCTCAGAGTTTAGAAGCCAAGCTCATAATTTTTGGGGGCCTATCTGCAGGTTAGGTTTGGCAACACAGCCTCTTTTGTTCTCCCATTCTTTGTATTACGCTGCCCTGGACGCTTATTTAGAAACAGCTCCCATCTCTGCTCCGCCAAAAATACTCCCTCTGTACCAAACCACTCCTTTCTATCTCTGGGGACTAGACAGTCCCTTCTCCCACACTTTTTAATGAACTAATCCTCACAAAACCCCTATGAGTATTAACCCCCATTTTACAGATGGGGAGCTGGAACCCAGAGACTAAATGACTTGCCTACAGTCATACAGCATATCTGTGATGAATCAGAGAATTGAACTCAACTCCCAAGCTTGTATTCTAACTACTAGACAATACTTCCTTTAATCTTTCCTTTAAAGTCCATTTGCATCCATGATTCTTTCCTATGCTGATATATCCAACATACCACATCAGAAGTGTTATCTGGTGTTTTGATGTTTGTCTTTGTAAGCTCTTTGAGGCTTGTGTCTGGTCTTCTTGTAAATCATGATGTACATTTACTACCTTGTAAGTCTGATTCTGATTTCTGTAGAAGCAAGGAAACTCAGCATCTCCCAGGCCAGGTCTAGATGAGGGGGCAAAGTCAACCTAAGATATGCTACTCCAGCTATGGGAACAGTGTAGCTGGATTCAGTATACCTTAGGTTGAGTTTCTCCGGCATCCCCTCTGCAGGAGGTCTACTTGAGAAACTCTCTCATTGACTTCCCTTACTGCCCACAACCTGGTGGAGAACCAGAGTGGGTGTGGGTGTGCCATCAGCAGTTGATTTAGCAGGTCCTTATTAGACCTGCTAAATTGAACTCCAGGAGGTTAATCTCCCAGTAACTGGAGACAAGCCCCCAGAGTGTGCTGAATTTCTTGTAGGACAGAACTATATAAATAATAATGATGTGTAACCAATTACCCAGCAAAAGTAGGCCACTTACAAAGTCCATCTTGTAAATTTCTGATCATTTTCCAGTCATCCCTCAGCAGTCATCCCTCAGAAATAAAGCTAATTTTTCTTGCATCTGAATATTGACATTTTTTCATGTCAGTGTTTTACAAAAGACACTGGCTATCTTTTTGAGCCTCTTGACTCCCTCATATAGCAGAAAAAACTATACAAAGTAAGAAATGAGATGTTTAAGGTTGGGCCTACTGCAAGCATCTCATAGTCTATTAGGGAAACCAAGAGTAACATTCGCAGTGCCAAAACCAAAAAAATTATCAAGTGAGCCATTTGCAAGACATGCATGTGATGAGTATTTGCCATCTCTGTGTTTATCAGAAATTATTAAACACTGTTTGTAAAAGACATCCAGGGCAAAGGACACTAATATCAGAGATATGTAACTGTTCACAATATATATAGAGAAGTAACCAGTACTGTCCTCCAAAAGCAGCTCTGTTAGTATCAAACTTCACAGCTGAAAGCAAAACCAAACAACAACAAAAACACCAGTGACTTTGAGAATGGCTCCATGTTCGTGGAAAGATGAAGATTCTGAAGAGGATCACCTTAGATAGGTTTTCATATGTCAGGCAAAGGCAAGTGGTGAGTTCTGATATTTGCTGACGATAATCACAGTATCTTCTGACATTTGGGGGTGATAACTTGGATTCAGAGCTAATGGCGGATAGGTGACAAGGACCAAAAGACAGAACAACATTTGTGACAGGAAAGCCCAGGGTTTGGCTGGATGGAAAATCATATACAAATCTTACAAAGGTTAGCAAGACATAGTTAGAAGGAAATTTCTCACAAATTCAAAACTCATAATATAATTTTAACTATCCTCAAATGATTTGATTACTCAACTTGACTATGGGGCTTGCTTTTAAAGCCAAGTAGCCTTTTAACAACAAAATAAAATTTAAAAATCCCCAGCTCCAAAATAATGCAGCAGCAGCTAAGGAAGAATTTCTCTTCTATGGCTGCTATATGAAATACCAAAACTAAAAATATCTTCTTGCTTGCAGATTTGCCAACTTATGATATTTTAGTAGAACAATTCCACTGGCTTCATCTACAAACCCACCACATTGGCACAGATGATACAAATATTTTCTCAAGTAGCTATGAGACCGAAAATTGCAAATGCGAGGTTGGTGTTTTTCTGTCATTTGCATTTTACCTTATTACGGAAATATTCCCACTGAAATTAGTGGGATTACATACATAATAAGGCACTATTCAATGTAAATGAGGGTTCAGAATTTAGATTCATACATATATAATATGTATGAATAAAATATATTCAAAAATAGGCACAGTAAATGAATGTCGGTATTCTGTTGGCTCATAAAAATGGAGCAGGCAGGCACATAGTGAGAAACATACTAGTTTTGTGGTAATTTGGTCATCCAGCTAAGTAAATAAGGCAGGGCTAATCAACACGTGGCCCACGAGCCGCATGTGGCCCGCAGCCCATTGTTTGCAGCCCGTGGTCCGGTTTGGGTTTACGCAGGGCTCAACATACGGCCTATGGGTGAGATCCTTTGAACATGGCCTCTATGGGAACACGCTCCACAACGATGAGTCAATATATTGGTTTTCTGTAGATATGCATTTTAGTAGTTAAATTCCTAGAATGTCATTGTTCATTACAAGTGCTGTCATATGGGTGGAAATTGGGCGAATATTACATTTTATTAATATCAGTAGAACTGACTTAAATGGGGCCTGCTTGTTGTGTAATCTTGCCTTAATCTTTATATTCATGCCGGACAGTGTGAAAAAACTATTTGCACATATTTGTATATATATTTGCATGTATATGCAGCCACACTTAAGTTGCGGCCCTCAGCATGTTCTGTGAGTATATCATTGTGGCCCCCGAGTCTTCCAAAGTTGAGTAGACCTGAAATAAGGTTTCACAGCTGTGACAAGTAGAACTCTTTGATATTCTCTTGAATACCAAATAGTAGTTTTCAAAATTGATGAATAACACAGCCAATTAATTAATTACCTCATGAGATTTTGTGATAGAGATGAGATTTGGCACTCACATTCTGTTGTGTTTCTGTCAGTTAACAGAACTGATTGAGCTCCAAAACTTCATCTTTGATCTGTGCATGCAGCTCCAGCAGCACTGAAGAGTCTCTGAGGTAGGAAAATGTTTGGTGTTGCAATTCAGAATGTTTGGCAGGAGGGACAGGCCCACAGACCAAACCCAAACACCTACATAGCTTGTGGAAGCTCGAGATGTATCTCAATTTTTCAGTTAGACCTATCTCTAAGGATATATAAAATAGTCTCTAATAGGGTTGCCAGGTGTCCAGTATTCAACCAGACAGTCCGGTTATTGGGCCCTCTGTCCGGTAAAAAAAATTCAGAAAATACTGGACATGTGCAGTGTCCGGTATTTTTTGGTTTTCCGGCTGGGCGACCGATGGAAGCCTGGCGGGGGTGGGGGAGTGGCTGGGAGGCGGGGCACGATTGGTGCTGGGAACCTCTGGTTGTGTCTGATGTAGGAGTGACGCCTTGGGGAGGAGGAGAAACTCTCTCTGTGCTCCTGAGCGCTGTTCAAGCCCGTTGTGGAGCCATAGCTGGACTCGCTCGTGCTTCGCCGGGGCCGTGCACGGGATGGGCAGCGCCCTGGGATCTGCATGTGCCCGGGTCAGTCCCGCTCCCCGCCGGCCGATTCTCGGCCCCCCGCTTTTCCCCCCCTGGCCAGCCCCGCTCACCCTGACTGCCTCCCAGCCAGCCCTGCTTCCTGCCGGCCGGTTCTCCTCCTCCCGATCTCCCCCGGCTAGCCCCACTCCCCTGACAGCCTGCCCTGATTTCCCCCAGCCAGTCCTGCTGCCCCCAACCCCCTCCCCCGACCAGCTCTGATTCCCGCTGGCCGCCCCCCCGGCCTGGCCAGCCCCTCTCCCCTCCTGGCTGGTCCCTTCCTCCCCCCATCAAGTGTGTCCGGTATTTTTTCTGAAGCTACCTGGTAACCCTAGTCTCTAAACCCTAAACTAAACTGGAGCAAATTGCTTTTGTATGTCAAGCAAAGTGCTGCCAGTACTTTGTCCAAATGCCTCCCTATTGTTTTATGACTGATCATAAGGGAAGGATCTGTAAAACATTTGGGGTTTTGGGATTTGCTTTGGGGTGTGTGATTCATGAGAGACATTTTAACTAGAGCTATGAGTTTTAAAATATTCACTCTGCTGTATCTGCCAGTTGAAAGGCATTTATCTGGCCTAAGTAGTTACCCATAACCCTGGTAGAGCTCCTCCTACCTGAAAATTCACTAGGATATTGTATTTGGGCCTTGAGCACCAGACCAATTGTGCTCTTGAACTTCCCTTATCCTGAGTAGAGAGCAGCACCGTGTCTCCTCTTGGCTTCCCTGCCACATTTCCTGGACATGAGTGCTGAGTTACTCCACAGAAATGGTGGTTGAAAGGCAGCTGTCCTAGGACCCTGCACCAGTGTCAACTCACTAGCAGCGTAAGCACACTCTTCCACAGATCATCACTAACCTTGTGGCTACTCTAGGTTTACAGTTACTGTTTCACAGCCATGTGACTGCGAAAGCAGACACACAGGCTTTTTAAGGGTCAATGCAAATCAGTCTTTTTTTAGCAAGCACAGTGAATATATAGATCTAGACACACTTATATACATTTTCAAATCACTCTTCAACATTCTTTGGGATCAAGGAAGAGATCTTTAAGGAAACCTTTAAGGAAACCAAGGATCCTTCCAATTCCTCCACCCATGGCTTCTTCTCTGGAACATGAAGTTGAATAAAGTGTCATCTCTTTTTCCCCCTCTCATCTAAAATAGCTGGTGAGAGATTCTTGCTTTTATAAGTCCTCTACCAGGTGATCTGCAGCTTAGTTACCACTCCGCTCACATTCAAAGCAAATCAGAGAGATAAGAGGGGGTTTTAAGTTTTGCCCAATTTGATACACCAAAACTCAAGACAGTATTATTTAAAAATAAACCTAGCAAGAAATGGGACAAATCTTTCACTGGAACAAAACAGGAAGGGATTAATACTCTCTCCTACAGATGGGGAAAAAAACCTGGCCTTATTCCATAACAACTACCAGCAAAATCAAGTTTGAAAGGATCTTTAGTTGAAGGGTTATGAAAACACAAACGAAGGGCTTTGGAGATGGGCTGGCCTGATGGAAGGACATTGGATCTGAGGTTGAGAATATCCATGGGGTGATCTGGGCAGGCCTGAACTAGGATGTGAGAACACTAGGAATAACCAAAAACAAGGAGAAGATGTGGGCTGGACTTTACTTTGTCTTAGGGTTCACTTGCTTGTTAATAACAGAATAGGGATGTGAATTGGTCTTATACAGGGCTCACAAAGTTGTATATCTTAAAAAAAGCAAATAAAATGGGATGAGATAGCAACTATGGTAGGTATTTTTTTTATTATTGTAAAGTATAATGCTAGTTGCAATAAAAAGTTGTGAAAAATCTTTAAGTCATCCAGAAACAGGGAGATGGTACCACTTTCTGCTCCCAGTTACTCTGATCTGCTCTTTTGGGGTGGGGCACTGTGTTCTGTATAGTCAAATAATAATTGTTCCATGGTGCCATTTTAAATCCATGATATAGCTTTAATGAGTATGCCAATCCATACTTCAGATGTTACATGAAAATTCCTATTGGTGGGTGACAAATAAAACAAGTATTAAAAAACTCTTTGTCTCTGAGATGTTTGAATTTATACAAGTATTAATACTTTCAGGGATACACTGGTTGACCAGGAATATATGTATATGCAGATTATACTCCTGAAATTGTATCTGTTATTTGTTTTTGAGATTATTGACTTGACCTCATCCAGACAATCTGCCATTCTGTATTTGTTTGCCCAAATCTCTTCTGGATTGTTATAGAACCTGTTTATCACAATGCAGTCCATTTATTGCCAAGGGAATCATTATTCTAGTCTGCCCCTCCCCCCATTACTTGTGATGTCTTCTAGAGGCTCAGTTTCCCATCTTGCTTTGGATTCTGTTATGCATTTCCATCTCTATACATGGATTTCCACAGATGCAAAATAAATTAAACCAAAATAACTTTCTGTTACCTGTAGGTCTTGTTGGTCAAAATGATGGTTTTCTTAGACTATTTCAAGAAAAAGTAGATAGAATGTTTTGATTCTTTTTTAAATTGAACACATGCAAAAACTAGATCACTGAAAAGTCTCAGTTATCATTTGTGGTAGTTTCCTTCAGCAGTAGAATTTTCTTCTTTATTTATTATTGTCTGAGTGAGTGCTTCACAGGTACATGTAGAGAAATGTCTTTCCTGTCCCAGGAGTATACAGATGGATATTAGATGTGGAAACAAATAAGGGTTGTAAATAAATGTGGTGAAATAGAACAAGGGTTATAATCATATGATTGTGTGCTTCAGGTATGTAAACATCTGGATCATTCAACTAGTCTTTTTGCTAATGATTTGAGGCCTTGAAAACAATGTTAAGGAGGAATGTCAGGCATAAGTGCACACGGAAGTGGGAGTGGGAAAGGAGTGGCTATGTTGGTATTGCAGGTGAGGAGGAGTGTCATACAGGTGGGACCTCCATAGTCTGGCACCTTCAGGTCCTGACTGGTCCTGAATCAGGGAATTTGCTGGACCAGGGAAGTTTCCCTGCCACAGTCTCTCAGCCCTCGACTCTCAGTGTTGCCAGTTCCGGGGGCCTCCTCACTATTAGCCCCAGCTGCCCTGCTGCTGCTGTCCTGGATGGAGGCTACTGTTGTGGGCTGCACTAGGTTCCAGCTCCAGTACCGTGCTGCCAGGGGCTGCTGCCAGCTCCGGCCCTTGTTCTGCTGCTGTGGGCTGGTGTGGGCTGGCTCTGGACCTGGTCCCGCTGCCACGGGCTCCCAGGGACTGTGGAGTGCTCGGGATCTGGCTCCGCAGCAGCCTGCAGGGTTGCCACCAGACACAACCCCTATCCCATCCTGCTGCTTCAGCCCAGCCCTGCTTTTGGAACCCTCCTGTCACTAGGCTACCCTGCTCTATGATCCTGGAACATCCATGGTCATGCGGGACCATGGATGTTGCCAGACCAGAGATTGCCGGTTTTGGGAGGTGCAACCTGTAGTATGCCATATGTCCTTACTAAGGTCTTGCCACTGCAGACTGTTCTAGGAAGACAGGCCTTTACACTCAACTGAAGTATTAGAGTGAAATCCTAACTCTTGAAGTCAATTGGAGCTTAACTATTGTTTCACTTAACTATTGTTTCATCCTTATTTTCTATGCAGATTCAGCGCATTAGGGTGCATCTACACAGCACGGCTTAACTTGAAATAAGCTACGCAAATTGAGGGTAGCTACATCAATTGTGTAGTTTATTTTGAAATAGCTTATTTAGAAATTGGGAGCAACTACACAGCACTTATTTGGAAATAGAGCACTCTTCCTCCGACTTCCCTTACTCCTGGTACAATGAGGGTTATAGGCGTCAGAGTAAGAAGTCCTCCAGCTTGCAGTATTTCAACATTATTTTGAATGCTACTTATTTTGAAATAATGTCGCTGTGTAGACATACCCCTAGTGCTTAGGTACTGATAGTACAGACAATAAATGCCAACTGCAAAAGAAATTTGAGGGAAGCCCAAGTGTATGTACTGAATGCTCCACTAAGGCCTTGATTCTGTGAGATACTGAATTTCCTCAGTCCCTGGGGCAACACACCACAAAGTGGTGTGGTGTAAACACACAACCAGCAACAGCATCGGAACGTTTTGCCATTCTTGCAAAAACAAAAAAAACAACCCAACAACAAAAAAATCATGCACACAAAGAAAAATGACTGATAAAATGTGCACTTGTCCCCCCAACCCAATAAACCCATAACACATACCGTGTAATTGTCTTCCATATTCCAACATAAGAAGTCACACACATATTGCCCAACATGAAAAGCTTGCAATTCTGTGAGTAAAATAGAAGAACACAATCATCAAGTTGCCAGATTGCTGATTAACTAGGCTTAGCACTCTACTGTCTCTGTCCTCCGATGCTGATATTTTAAAGCCCATGTATTTATTTTTTCAGCACATAACCTATGGTTTGGCCAAACCAATCCAATTATTCTAACACGTTTGACTAATACTGAGCTAACTGAACAAGAATATGGCTCTTCTAAAAATTGACAAAATTCTGAATTTAGCTCTGCTGCCTTTTGTGATTTTACTTCCTCAATTTTCCACCCTTTTGATGCAATTATCTCATGATATTTAGGACTACATGCTACCAGCCTCAATAGCCTGTTCATGGCTTAATTAATTAAATTTGTATATCAGGACTAAATAATGGAAAGGCTCCATTGCTTCTCAGATTATTTTGTGATTTTTGTCCTAGTGTACTGTTGGTTCCTTGCTATTAATTAATTCAAGTCAGATCTCCAACAAGATTCACTGTAGTGTCCCCCTGAAATTTCTTGAAATGTTTTTGTGAATTTAATCTCTCTCTCTCTTTCTCTGGAGTCTTGAGTGTATAAAATATTCTCTGTTGACAGCAGTGTCTAATCACCTATGGATTAATCCTAAAAGGAGCTCATCACTAAGGCAATAGCACTGCTCACATGTGTTAAGTCTAGCACGTGCTTACCTGTTTTTCTTGATTGAGGTTTATGACCTCCCATTTATCGTAATGATCATCGCAAGTGCTCAGCACTTCTCAAGCAGTGGCCTGCCTTTACACCCATCCAGTGTGTTGGAATGTGACAGTCAACCCAGTTTATATTTTTTAAATATAACTTTTTTTTTGAAAATGTAACTTAATCCAAAGTTTCAGTGTCAAGAAACTCAGAAAGAACAGTAAATAAAATAAGAGCTAAAGTAAATCTGATGTGAAAATGTAACATGTTTTGTTACAGGGGGATTGAGCTGTTCCTAGCTTTTGTTATTTGGGTCTAAAAGTAAAGGTTCTATTTCTGTTTATTAGGCATCTTCTTGATATTTGTGTTTCATATAAATCTATAACTGTGCCCTGGGGTCTTTATATAAATGATACTTTGGAAATGTAAATCTGACTAATACCACACCCACCATTGGCTTCCAGCCCAGAATCAGAGTTTGACAGGGAGGGATGATTTAATCCCAGGTTGGATTGCTTGCTGGAGGGAAAATAGAAGGCAGGGCGTACTTTACCTTCTGGTAAATCATGTTCTATAGCCAACAATTTGAGCTAACATAGGGCCTGGTACTGTATTCACAGATATGGAGAAACTCCTGCATTAACACCATTGAGAGATAAGTGAGCCTTTAAATACATTTAATCAGTTAGGGTATGTCTACACTAGCTCGTTAGTTCGAGCTAGGTAGGCAAATGAGGGCAACCGGAGTTGCAAATGAAGCCCAGGATTTAAATATCCCGGGCTTCATTTGCAGCGCGCCATTTTAAATCTTAGTCGAACTCCGTGCCGCCACGCGCATGGAGCAGGTAGTTCAAATTAGGATCTCTAAATCGAACTACCTACTCTGTGCCGGTAGCCGCGGGCACGGAGTTCGACTAAGGGGATTTAAAATGGCGGCGCTGGGAACATGCAAATGAAGCCCGGGATATTTAAATCCTGGGTTTCATTTGCAACTCCGGTTGCCCTCATTTGCCTACCTAGCTCGAACTAACGAGCTAGTGTAGACATGCCCTTAAATAGTTGTCTTGTATACTATTTCTACTGAGAGAGACAATGCTTAGAGATTAATGCACTTGGATTTGATACTGCCCTGGCTGTATTTCCTACATCAGCCATGTTCTTTAAAAATGTGACTTTAAGGTAATGACAGGTGCCAGATAAGAGGCTGAAATGCTCTGTTTATCCACAAAATTACACATAATTTCCCCCTGATGCTGAACAAATGTACCTCAGCGCTGACCTGGATTAACCACTTGCAGGGAGAGAGAGGAGTTCATATGCAGGCCCATATGCAGGGGTTTGTGAAGACCCCCTCACCCATAGTCCCCAAGTGGGCTCCAGCCGGCTGGGGGAAGGCAAGAGAGGTGCATTGCCCGAGCCTCCCTCCCCCATTCTCCAGCCAGCTGGAGGAAGGCTGGGACTGATTCCCCCTCCTCCTGCCTCAAGGAGCGAGACCAGGGGTGGGGCTGGGCCTTGCTCCCGGGGAGGGTGGGGGGAAATCAGTCCCAGATTTCCCCTGGCTGGCTGGAGCATGGGAGAGGGAGGCTCTGGCAGCGTGCCTCTCCTGCCTTCCCCGGCCAGCCCCCCCCCACTTACTTAGGAGTTTGGGGTGAGGGGTGGGGAGGGGGGAGTGCGTTTGCACCCTTGTGGTCCACATTTACAAAAAAAAGCATCCCCCCACAGAAATTCCTGCATACGGGCTTGATATTAAATGATCATTTAAACCCTTGGCCTCCTGGTTGACACAGCCTTCAAAGTTGCCAGTGAATGCTGAGTGTGTCCAAGTGGTATTTGTGAAATAAAGACTTTTTTCACTGGGAACTGCCCTGAGATAACAAAACTCATTTCATGCAGGGGACCACATCTAGGGCTTGATTCTGATCTCATGTTAGTCAGTAATAACTGCCATTAAAGTCAGCAGAATTGTGTCTGTAAAATGTTAGTACATGAAATCAGAATCAGGGCCCTAATTTCTAAGTCTCCATCCTTGGCCAAAAATGTGGAACAGGAATGATCACACTGAACCAAGGCAGGAGCTCATCTACTTCACCATCCTTCTTGCTCCAACATTAGCCAGCTCCAAATGGCTCAAAGAAAGATGCAAGATCTTCATAATGGATGATCATGTGATATCCAGGATAATCTGCCCATAAAGCAATTTTCTTCCTAACCTCCACAGGCTTCTTTATGCCAGGAAAATGGCAATTTATATCCTTCCAAACTTTTAAAAAACTTCTGTCTAATGAACAGTGGATGTTCTCATTATTTTATATATGGCCACTCCATGTCCAAGCATGTTAAGCTCTTGGACTCATTGATCATTGCCCTGTAATTCGTAACTGCACTGGGGATGCCAAATTGTATTTTGAGTCTTCTTCCTTTCTGCATAGTTATTGTGGCATCAGCTGTGATATCTCTAGGAATTTATACAGCTCTGCGAACTCCACCAGGAGTAGTGTGATTTCTAGTTCCTTAATTATTTCTCTGTTGACTAAATGCACATATCCTTTGTCATCTGACATAAATTTCTCTTCCAGGTTTCTTTGTGACACACCAGTAATGGTATGTGGGTTACAGTGGTTCAGGGGACTGTCAGGGATGCAGGGCTTGTGGAACTATGCCAGGCATGCAGCAGCTGGCAGAAGCATTCTGGCTGTGGAGTGCTAAGGCAAGTAGAATGTCTTTGGGAATACTGGGAAGAATGTGCTTGGATGCAACTTTTAGCTCTTTTCAGAGGTGCTGCAGGTGTACCCTCCAGTGGCAGTGTGAAGCTGCCAGCTGGTATGCAGTAGGGGTAAGGCCCTGGCTCTACCTGTATCCCCCAGGTACTTCCTGTGGGGTGAGGTGTGCCTCTGGCAAAGCTAATACACACCCCTCTCCTTGGTGTAGTCAGGGAATGCAAGCATCAGCATTCTGGCTATCCCACATGCAAACAGTTAAGGGAGTGGCAGGAGTGGAATCTCTGCCCATCTGCCTCTGCATGGAGTAACCAGAAGCCAGCTCTGTTTTATGAGTCTCTGTGTGCGTCGGTGTGTACATATATTCATATACATTAGCTATATAAATGCATTATGTAACTAGAGTTAGATGACTGATCAATCTATTTATTGTTGGACTTGCAAAAACATGCACAATCCTCAGAATCAAGACAGCAAGCCTGGATTCTTTAAATGGAACAGCTCCCCTGTTTGTTACTTGAAAAGTGCACGGAGGCAACTGCCTTGTTGCTGTTACAATGATTTTTTCTCTATCCTTAAGAACATCATAATTTGCCAGTTACCACTTGTTAAAGAATCTGTAAATAACTCTCAGGGTATGTCTAGACTACATGATTCTGTCACCAGAGCCATGTAGATTAGTTTACTAGACATACCCAAATGAAGCCGCAATTTAATAATTACCGCTTCATTTAAATTAAAATGGCTGCCGCGCCGTGCTGATCAGCCTTTTGTTGGCTCAGCGCTGTAGTCTGGACGCTCATGTTGACATCAAAGGCATTTGTCGACCTCCCGCAAACCTCATCCCACGAGGCATACCGGGGAGGTCGACAAATGCCTTTGATATTGACCGTGGAGCGTCCAGACTACAGCGCTGAGCCGACAAACAGCTGATTGGCACAGCGGGGCAGCCATTTTAATTTAAATGAAGCGGCGATTATTTAAATCACGGCTTCATTTGGGTATGTCTAGTAAACTAATCTACATGGCTCTGGTGACAGAGCCATGTAGTCTAGACATACCCTCAGATTGTAAGGCCAGAAGGGACCACTGTGATCATCTGTCTGACCTCCAGCATAACATAAGCTCTAAGATTTCCCTTCATTAATTCCTGTTTGAATTACTGAGATTACACCTGGATAATATTATTGATTTGCCAATTTAAAAGACACGACTTACCATTGCAGTGTAGACCTGGCCTTAGACAGAGATCGATCCAGAAGGCAATCAGTCTATAAGGAGGGATATGCCTTGATGGTGATAGTGAATTTACGCTGGTAGTAGTGAGAGGAAAATCAGGCCCTTTGTAGCTGATAACCTGGGAAAGACACAGGTCGGCTCAGGGAGAATGGTCTTTTGATTAAGGCACTCAGAAAGAGATGTGTTCCTGTCGAGCTCCCAATGGTGGCTCCAGTGCGTCATTAACAACCATCATATGCCAACAATGCCCCACTGCTATATACATCGGCCAAACTGGACAGTCCCTACGCAAAAGAATCAATGGACACAAATCAGATATTAGGAATGGCAACATACAAAAACCTGTAGGGGAACACTTCAATCTCCTGGACACACAATTGCAGATCTAAAGGTAGCCATCCTGCAGAAAAAAACTTCAGGACCAGACTTCAAAGAGAAACTGCTGAGCTACAGTTCATCTTCAAGTTTGACACAATCAACTCAGGATTAAACAAAGACTGTGAATGGCTAGCTAACTACAAAAGCAGCTTCTCCTCTCTTGGAATTCACACCTCCAGATCAGCTACTAGAAGTGGGCCTCATCCTCCTGATTGGATCCACCTCGTCATCTCCAGCCTGATTCTGGCCTGCATATTTATACCTGCCTCTGGAAATTTCCACTACTTGCATCTGATGAAGTGGGTCTTTGCCCACAAAAGCTTATGCTCCAACACTTCAGTTAGTCTATAAGGTGCCACAGGACTCCTCGCCGCTTTTGCAGATTCAGACTAACACGGCTACCCCTCTGATACTTAACATCAGAGCAGACTATTAAAAACCACAGCGCAAATCCCAAATCATGAGCAATGTTCCCTCTAATCTTTTCACATCCATGTGTGGGGTTTTTTTAATCCATGTATGTAATAATTTGTTATGTTCACTGAGGCATGTGTGAATATGCACCACCAGTAGAAAGAAAAAAACCTCTAGCTGTGGGCGCTCTGCTGAACAGCTGGGTGGCATTTGAATCTCTCTTGAGTGGTTGCACAAGCACACAGCTTACAGGGAACACTAGTCTTGAGTCCTAAACTTAGATTTTACTAACCAAATGCAAAACAGCAAATTTCTCAGGCACTAGGGTTGCCAGATGGTTTCAACAAAAATACCAGACACAGTTGACATTACATCACAATCTATATTACATCTTAGTTAGAAAATACCGGACATTTATATTTGCTCATTTATATTTTCTCAATTTGTTTCCTGAACAGAAAGCTCAAATACTGGACTGTCTGGTTCAAAACCGGACACCTGGCAACCCTGTCAGGCACTTTAACAGCTTTAACATGGGTCACACACTCAGGCCCAGCCTTAGGGCAAGGCAAGCAATGCAGTTGCCTTGGGTCCCATGCCTTCAGGGCCCTGTGCTGTCTGGTGCCTGACTGGCTGCTCACTCGCTGTCCTGGCTGGGAAACCTGTGCAGTGCAACCAGCTACATCATGCTGCCTTGGGAGGCTCCTTACACCAAGAATCATAACACTATTCATGTTATGCCTGATCACAAAAGATCAGTCACTTACTCCAGGCCAATTGTACTTTATGTTTTACACCAAAGACACTTGTAACCAATCCCATAGTGAACTAGGAAAAGGAAATTAGAGAGTTTGCAAGGTTAAAACAAGAAAACAGACACATGACTGATTTACAGTCTCTATTTTCCAAAGGTAATAGAATCAGCAAGCTCTACCTGACCTTTAGGGCTAACCCAGGCTAAGCAGCTGGGGATTTTTTGCTTATGGCTAGAAACACTCTCCCTACCCCCACATTAATCCAACATCATAGGGCTGCTTAGTTCCTTTTGTTTGGGGGTTTTAATCCCTCTCCTGCCATGTGCTCTGATCTGCAAACTCAGCATATGGGAGAAGTCCGCTTGCATGAGTCATCTTCAGGAGCAGAGCAATAAGAGTCTTTAGTCCTTTTATTATATACAGCTACAGAGGCCTATAATACAACTGCTCAAATATTACTTTACACCATGGAGCACATCTATTACAAGTAAGTTTAATGCATGCAGCAACCCACAACCATCCAAACGCGACACACTTTCTTATAATGCTAAGATTTACTCTATCAATATTTACCCACAAGTGAACCAGACAGATTCCAGCTATGCATTTGTCAGTGTCCCATGGTGACATGGAGATCTTGGCATGAACTGACACCTGGCCTGTCAGCATCACAGTTCTATCCCCAGCTCTGTCAAGGCTTCCTGTGTGACTTTTGGACAATTCATTGAGGTCTGGGCCCTGTGCCATTTATGTCAATGGAAGTTTTGCAATTGAATTCAATGCTTGTGGGATTAGGGCCCTTAATTCTTTCCTATTTGTAATTTGGAATGATAATTCCTTCTTTGTCTATCTGGTCTACTTAAAGTGTAAGCTTTACAGCACAGGGCAGGAGCTGTATTTTACTGAATACAGAGCCTAGTACAATAGGGTCCTGATCTCACGGATTGGGGGCTTCTAAGCAGTCCCATATTACAAATAATAAATTATAAGAACTACATTAGTATCTCTATTAGTGCCTGCCAGAACAGGAGATACCTACTTTTCAGCACTACAGGTTGGACATCCTTGGTCTGGCAGGGTTGGGACCCGACTGGTCCTGAATGACAGAATTTGCCAGACCACGGGTGGTGTCCCCTGCTGCAGGCCCTGAGCCAGCCAGCCCCTTGCCTCTGGCCCCCTAACCCCTGCTCTGCTGCCACTGGTCCTGGCCCCTGGCTGCCTTTGGCAACTGGGGCTCTTCAGCCCTGGCCTGTGTTGTCACATGCAGTCAGATTTCCCCAGCCCTGCGCTGCTGCAGGCATCTGGGCTTCTCCAGCCCCTGAACCCGCACTGCTGCTGGCTGTCAGGGTTCTCTGGCTCCATGCTGCTGTGGGCTGCCAGAGGCGGATGGACTTCTCTAGCCTCGGACCCCACACTGCCATGGGAACTGGGGCTTCTACAGCTGCCAGATCCATGATACCGTGGGCACCTGGGGTTCCCTAGCCTCTGTCTCTGCACTGCCATGGGCTACCAGGGTTCTCCAGTCCCTGGGCCTACCACTGCTGTGGGGCTCTTCCAACCTTGATATCCTGGGTTCTGGCTGGGCTGCTGGCCCTCCTGCCCTTGGGCTTCAGGGCTTTCTGGTCCAGGAGCATCCGTGGTCCTGCTGAACCACAGACGTTGCCGGACCAGAGAGTACTGGTTTTCAGAAGTGCACCCTGTACAATAAGACAGGCTTATAAGAGGACACCAGCAGAGGGAGGGGAGTCCATTTATATATATATATATATATATATGCAAATTTGGTATGCAGTTTCCTCTTCTCCTAACTTAAAGCAGGGTCAGGGTTTGGTTGTGTCAGGATAATTGGAAGTCCTGGGAAAAGGACTGTTTTCTATAACATGCAAAGGGAGGAGCTGCTGTTTGGAGGGATATGATATGAAAGTGGCCACTGGGGTCAATGAGCCTGCTGGGGAGAGCTATCCTGCAGAGTGTCCACTGGGGTGGCGGTACCACCAAGGGCATGACCAATAGGGCTGGGACTCTTCCATCTTGCCTGCCAGCACACTGAGTAAATAGCCCCCCGCCCCAAACCCTTTCCTTTCCTTCCAACCTTTGGTCACAGCACTGTATGCGGGGGGGGAGGGGGAAGGCGAGAAAAAAGATCCCTGGTTGTTGGGAGGTTAGGGGGATAAAAAAGGCTCCTGGCCGCCAGAGTGGCTGGCAGGGGGTGGGGGCAGGCTGGGGGGAGAAAAACACCCCGGTGGCTGGGAGAGGATGCTGTGGGGAAAAAAATATCCCTGGTAGCTGAGAGCATGGTGCCAGGGGAGAGAAAATGCCCCTGGCATATATGAGAGGGGTGGGGAAAGAAAAAACACTCTTGGTGGTCAGGGGCAGGCGCGTGAGAGAGTAGACCTGTGTCAGATGGGACCCACTCCGCCCTGAGCTCTTCCTCGCTCCTCAACACTCTCACATGCCCCTCCCCCATCCTCCTGCACTCCCCCCGCCCTCACATCTTCAAAGCCCTGCCCTGAATCCTGTACCCCCCACACCACCAGCACCCCTGCTCTGAAGAACCTGGGCAATGCCGGTTAAGTCTGCTAGTTGGTATATATATAAAATAAGGAAAGACATGAGAATGAATACTAGCATTGGGGGGGATCATATCAGAAGTGAGTTTCCAGGAGGGATTTGAAAGAGTAGCAACTAGTGGCTGAGTAGGTGTAGCCTGAACATTCGAGATGTTTGTGGGATAAGTGAGCAAGAGAGGCATCAATGAACTCACTTTCAAAGGTGCCCTGGCGTGATGTGTGAGATCCTGTTTTAAAGCAATGTCATGAAAACAGTTGTGACAGCAGAGGAGATGATATTTTTTAATCTGGAAGGTTGTGAGGCAGTTCGGGACTGGCAGTTGGGTAAGAGTGTGGTGAAAGGAAGTTCTGAAGCCTGATATCCAACACAGAGAAATCAGTGTGCTTCTGCTTCGAAACATTACTCTATAAAAGCTGCTTGCTTGCTGTGTCCCAATGACTCCAGATCAATTCAGTTTCTAGCATAGTGCAGGAGAATTTGAACTTTTTGGCAGTAGGAACTCAGTTCTTGCAGTAGTCTTCAAGGGCATAGTAATTACACTTCAGTCTGATTATGTGTCACACTTTTACAGGATCAATGAAAAATATCTCTGCTGAAGCATAATCACCTTGCCCTTTAAGGTTAGTTCAGGTGAGGTTTAATAGTGTCTCTTGCCAAAAGTACAAATTCCCCTGCACTATAAAAGGGTTTATCTTCCCTTTCAAACCAAGTTAATGTGATAGGGAGTCACTAAGTGACAATAAAAACAGCCCTCCATGGTGGCATTTTCAGTCACCTTTCAGAGGAGAATTAACTACCCTGTCCTTTAAAACAAAGGCAATCATTTTTTATAATATGTTGGCACTCCCAGTGCTACTGTTTAAAGTAACAAAATCAGCTTTGTATTCAGTCATTTTGCTGTTAAACTTATTATAGCTAATACACAGAAAGCAACCAGTAACTAAATTCCCTTGCTCAGGGAATTTTAAACAGGATATTAATGAAGTTTTGTTCAGGGAGAGAAGATACGGTGAGAGTACAGGGATGCAGAAAAAGAGAGAGAAAAGACGAAGTTTTAAATCAGGTATTAGTAACAATATTTCCCAAAGACAATTCTTCAGATAAATGGTCTGTGCTGCTAGAGGATCTTTATTTTGTATTATAATGTATTTATATGTAATTATTTTAATTATACTTTAGAGACAGTGCATACAGATTCTAACCTCTTTTAGAAGACTGAAAATCCACTTAACCCTAAATCTCTTTTAGCGCCTTAACGCTAGTTGACTTTTAGGCTATGTCTACCCTGCCCCCTCTCTTGAGGAAAAACATATGCAAATGAGGCTAAGCATGGAATATTGCCATGCCTCATTTGCATAATTAATGAGGCTCCATTTTTGCACAAGAGGCTTTTGCACAAAAAGGAGCCGTCTACACAGCTCCTTTTTACGCAAACCCCCCCTCCTGCGCAAGAGCCGTTCTTCCGGGAAAAAATGCGGAAGAACGGCTCTTGCGCAAAAGCCTTTTGTGCAAAAATGGAGCCTCATTAATTATGCAAATGAGGTGTGGTGACATTCCACGTTTAGCTTCATTTGCATATGTTTTTCCGCAAGAGAGGGGCAGTGTAGACATAGCTCTAGAAGCAATGCAAAAGCAAACAAGAGCCTGAAAAACTAACCAAACAAAAAAAAACCTGAGATGAGCAGAACCCAAAGTTTGGGAATCTCTTTAGATAAACATTGTAAAATCCAGATGAATATGAGCCTGATATCACACACTACAATGTCGGTCTAGACACCTATGTCTCCCATCAGCAAACTCTGCCTCTTCTTTAGCTGTTGTCTGGGGAGATGCTTGGTGGTTTGCCATCATCTCCAGTATTGTTTAAAGTGAATGGTACAATTTCTTTACTCCCAGGTACCCAATGTGCCAGATGGATGTCAGCTCCTCTCTCTGCATCATTTCTCTCTTCTTCGCTTTTAAGTACCACATGTGATATTCATTTTTTCCTTTTTCCTGCACTTTTTTCTCATCTCCTGGGCATTTATACCCTTCTCAGGACAGCTGAGAATCTGCTCCATGATGTTCTAACTTTAAGTTAATCACCTACATTCATCTTTAATATCCAAATAAGTGGCCTAATTTTCAAGTTGATTTGACTTCCTGTGTCAGCACATTCTCAGCCAGCCCAGAAAAAAAAAAAAGGACAGGAGGCAGTAGACATGGTTTAATTATTCATTTACAATATCTGGGAGTACCCAACAATAAATTGTACAGTGCATGTCATCATCACGCTTTCCAACCTGGGCCTTGTCATCCCATTGCTGTGATCCCATCACCTTCCTGTCACAGGAGGATTAAGGAGCTAGAAAAGGAAGGAGGTTGGTTCCCTGCTGTAGGAGGCTGAAACCACCTCAGTTCCTGTAAGGCATGATTTCCTTTATTTTCTTCCAATCCTTTTTATCTGATAACTGTATCTTTTCCATAACAAGTACCCGCACTGGACATTTGCCACAAGGAGACACCAGCAGTTTAGCTTGACTGCCTCTCAGTTTTCCCTCTAACTTTTTCCACCCATGTGTGGAATAAATGTAGTTATATGCACTGAGGCATGTGTGGATGTGCACCCCCAGTAGAAACATATGCTGCTGGTGAATGTGGGCACTCTACTGATCAGATGGGTGGCATTTGAATCTCTCATGGGCAGCTGCCCAAGTGCTCAGCTTAGAGGGAACACTGCTCCCTCCCCCCACATCCTCTACCAGGTTCCCATATATATACTGATTCCGTCCTTAATACTGGACAAAATATATGTGCATGGTTGCCAAGAATCAGAGGCAGGGGGAGGCTAAGCCTCCCCAAACAATCTAGTGTGGTCCACCCTCTCTGCTCCAGTCCCCCTCTTGCTTCTGGCTCTCCCATGGCTTGCTGTCCTATTACAGATGTGATGTGATGAAGGTGGATAACAGCCATTAAAAAAGAAATGTCCAGAGAGAAGAAGAGGATTACAGCAGTAAGATTGTGAGGTTGCTCTTTTTAGGGATTGTATATGGTTCTGTGAAAAGTATTTTTGAATCATTTGTTACAAATGACTTGCTTCTTAGGCTATGACTAAACTGCAGGCTTCTTTCAGAAGAAGCTTTTCCGGAAGAGATCTTGTTTTTCCGACAAAACCTGAGTTACATCCACACTGCAGTCGTGTTCTTCTGAAAGTAAATCGAAAGACCAGAGGGATTTTTCTGGCATTGTAATCCCCCTTCTCTGAGGAAGAAGCCTTTTTTCGAAAGAGCTGTTTTGGAAAAAGGCGTGTGTGGACGGGGAAGAGGGAGTTCTTTTGAAAGAAGAGGAAAGAGGAAAAAGCACAGGTGCCCTGGTGGCTATTCTGTCCATAGTAATCACAGCTGAAATGCAAGATAGCATCCATTCAGTGTGGACGCTATCTTTTGAAAAAGCAGATCACTTTTTCGATGCACTTTTGTGTGCGGATGCTCTCTTTTGGAAGAAGTGTTTTCAGAAGATCTCTTCCAAAAAAAGGTTCTTCCAAAGGAAGCCTGCAGTCTAGACGTAGCCTGAGAGAGCATCAGGTTCCATTCCAAATCCCACTGAAGTGAATGGGAGACTTTCCGCTGAATTCAATCACAGATAAATCAGAGTCCTATTTTTAAAAACCAGCCATTTTTTAAGTATAAGTGTGTTGTTTTCTAATCTTGAATCACAAGTTTGGGAACTGAATGCTGATTCCAGGGAAAGGGTTAATCAAAAAATTGTCAGTCAGCCTGACTTTAAAACAGAGTGCTGGAGGGCATATCTTACTTGTCATGTTGCATTGTGAATTTAGCATTTGGGTGTGGAAGGGCCTGCCTTCCCTTCTTTGTAATCCATACAGGTGTGCACAAGACTTCAAAGCTAGCTGTAGCAGAGTTTATGTCTGGGAGAAAAATGTGCTGGGAGATGAAAACTGAATCTCTCTTGTGCAACCACCTTCAAATCAGTTTGTAAAGAAAGATTCCAACTTATTGTGTTAGTCTTTTCCATGTGAAACACTAAACACTCATGCAGGTTTTGGTTTTTATGTTACAATGTGATTTTAGGATTTTTTATGTGATTTTTAATTTTTTGAAAATGTGATTCATAGTTTTGAGAGCAATTGGAATTATTTGTGCAAATAACTTATCAAATTAATTCAGGCTTTTTATCCTGCTTGCAAACAATTTGTTAACAGATCCTGATTTCTACAAAATAATTAATTATGTATCAATATATTTTAGAAATGTTTGTCCATCTGTCTGTCCATGCATGAGTCTGTTTGTTCAAGAACTCCTCCTAAATGGTAAGAGCTTAGGACCAGCAAATATGGTATGCAGCATCCTCTAATCCTAACTTTAAGCAAGGTCAGGGTTTGGCTGTGCCAGGAAAATGGGATGTATTTTGGGCTATCCTGCAGAGTGACCATTGGGGGGCAGCCTCACCAGTAAGGCAGTGTCCAGATGGTGCCAGGGCTTGCCATCTCGCCAACCCTCCTGCCCCAAACCCTTCCCCCTGGCCACCAGCTCTGCTGCTGCAAGCCCCCCCTCCCTGGAACACCCACCGGAGCTGGGCAGCACAGCCCTCCCCTCCCCCGGAGACATTGGGGAGCCAGGAACTGTAGCCTGTCCCTGTCCCACAAGGCAACACCGGGGGTGAGGAGAACCATGGCCTGGATCCCTTCCCCTCAAGTAGAGGCTGCGAGTGGAAACCACAGCCCAGCCCCTCCCCCCTCAGAAGGAGACATGGTGGTGGGGAGCAGGAACCACAGCCTGGCTCTGCCCCCTCCTGAGGAGCTGTCAGGGGGGCCAAGCAGCCCAGCACCACCCCCAGGAGCTGCTAGAGAACAGCATCATCCTTACCCCATGTCTACCCCCAGTAAGCTCCCACCTACCTCCCAGCTTCCTGGCCTGAGTCTCCCCTCTGATTCCTGGACACCCCCTGCACTCCCTTCCTGTACCCTGAGACCTGCACCTCCCACCCACTGCCCTGAGCCTGTCACACTTCCCAGCCCCCTACTCTGAATGCTGCACCCCTCAAACCCTACCCAGAACCCCACAAGGAGCCAGGCAATACCAGGTGAATCCTCTACTGAACATTCATAAGCTATCCTATGGGAACAAATTTCAGCTTATAGACAGTGCTCACATTTTTTCATTTTGGCCATTCATTGTTAGCTGCATGGCTACAGACCATAACTATGCCAGTATAATCCCATAGTGTACACCTGATTCTCAACCTTTCCAGACTACTGTACTCCTCTCAGGAGTCTGATTTGTGGTGTTTACTCCAAGTTTCACATCACTTACAAACTACTCACTTACAAACTCAGACAGAAAAATTCAAAAGTATCACACAGGCCCACTGCCAGAGTGGGACAAAGGGGGCAGTTGCCCTGGGGCCTGGCAATTCAAACGAGCGTGGGGTTTCTTGGTAGCGGCGGCAAGGTGCACTCCGGGTGGTGCTAAGGGCTGAGGGGGGCGGTGTGGAATGCTCTAGGTGGTGCTAAAAGCTGAGGGAAGGGAGTGTGATAAGGCATGCTTCAGGCAATGGGGCCCCATCCCCATCCCTTCTGCCCAAGGCCTTGCCCCTTCCAGGAGTGTGGAGCTCCCCCTCCCCCCCCACTTTATCCAGGGGCCCAGCAAGTCTGTTGGCCCCCTGGTGTCACAGCACACTATTACTGACCAAATGCTTACTTTCTCATTTCTGCCATATCGTTATAAAATAAATCAATTGGAATATAAATATTGTACTTACATTTCCATGTATACTATATTAAGCAGTATAGACAAGTAATAGTTTGTATAAAACTTAGTTTGTATTAACTTTGCTCATGCTTTTTATGCCATCTGATGGAAAATTAGACAAATATCTAAACGAGTTGACATACCCTTTGGAAGACATCTACTGTCTACATTGGCACCCTTTTCCGGAAAAGGGATGCTAATGAGACAAGTCGGAATTGCAAATTTGCGGGGGATTTAAATATCCCCCGCGGCATTTGCATGAACATGGCTGCCGCTTTTTTCCAGCTCGGGGTTTTGCCGGAGAAAAGCACCAGTCTAGACGCGATCTTGCGGAAAATAAACCCTTTTCCGGAAGATCCCTTATTCCTACTTTCAAGTAGGGAATAAGGGATTTTCCGGAAAAGGGTTTATTTTCCGCAAGATCGCGTCTAGACTTTGCAATTCCGACTTGTCTCATTAGCATCCCTTTTCCGGAAAAGGGTGCCAATGTAGACGTAGCCCTGGTGTAAGAGATAAGTTTCAAGGTCTACTGAGAACTTCTTCAGGTCTGGGAAAGGTTCTCTGAATGTTGCAATTAAGGCATGTCTACACTTACAAATGTACTGTGGCATGGATACAGCCATTGCTCCAAGAGCGCTTTTGTAGCCATGTTGTGCTGAATGGAAATGCTCTTCTGTCAACATAACAACAGCAGTTCTGGGCAGTGCTGTGCGTATGAGCAAGTAGCATATCCAAGAGTGTAGTGACAATCTGGTTTCACCTCATAATAGTTATTGGTGCTTTTAATGGACTTGATGAAGGAAATCACATATTGTGTGATGGGCATGTGTAGGAACCATGGATCAGATTTCTACAGATGCCATAAAGACAGTGAGACAGATCTTTAAGAAAGATCGAGTATAAGGAATAGAACCTCTACAACTGAAATGAGAACGTTGGAGGATGTGGACGTTATCACACTGCTGATCAGAGACAACAAAAGACTTCTATTAAAATGGGCAAAATCCCAAGAGTGGATTTGGCACTTATTTGCCTTGGTCTCTTTGGGGACCTCAGTTTGTTGCAAAACACTGTCGTAAACTGTGCAGACGCACTAGGCGGAGAAGATCAAAATATCACGGCCACAAAAGGGTGTGGTTGGCTAGTCCAGGGGTGTGCCCAGACTTGACTTGTGTATATTCTTATCACCATATGCACACCACAGTCTAGATTTTTTGATTTAAGAAAGGAAATGCTGCAGAGGTATCATAAACACCCTGGCATTCAAAAAAAGAACAGGAGAGTTCAAGGTCAAGGATGTCATCAAGGTGACAGATAAAGGTGACATTAGGTGTTCTGGGATGCTGCTGCATTTAAAATGGCTAAACACATTTAAAATGGCTAAAAGGAACTATTTTAACATGATAATTAACTTGTAGAATTCTCTGCCACAAAATATCATTAATGCCAAGGTAGTAGGATTAAAAAAAGATTTAAACAATTTTATGGAGAATGAGAATGTTCAGAGTTACATTAGGCAGGATAAAACATTATTAAGGTCCCAAAATGGAGCCATCTTTTTAACTGGCAGATGGAGACAAGGGACTCCTTTCGGGAAGCTCACTGCCATGGAGTTTGAAAACATGGACTTCCCATGAAGTGAATTTTGAAATGCTAAAATTGCCACTAGGTGACTCTTAATGAGCTAACCAGAACTAAGAAGACTGAAAGTGTAACAGATACTCTAAGATGTCTGGATACAAGCCAGCATCGGTTGAACTCCTCAGGCTAACGTATACTGAGAGCCTTTTCCACTTGACAGAACAAGTTGCCCTGGGAGAAGGCTTCCTACTGTTAAGCAAGACTTGCCAGACCGCCTCTGAACATCATTCCTCCTCCTCATCTAACCATGCAACATCTATGCTGTGCTGAAAGCAAACCTGAATGTGATACTAAATCAGGAGGTTGGAGTTTTCTTTTTTTCTTTTTTCTCTTTTGACTGGCCATACTGGGTCAGACCAAAGGTCAGTCGATCTAAGTATTCTGTCTACTGAGAGTGGCCAATGCCAGGTGCTTCAAAGGGAATGGTCAGAATAGGCAATCATCAAGTGATCCACCCCCTGTCGCCCATTCCCAGCTTCAGGCAAACAGAGGCTAGGGACACCATCCCTGCCCATCTTGATTGCAGATCCAGGTAACAGACCTGGTGCCTCTGTGACACAGCCAAAAGGTGTCAGTAGCACAAGAAAGGATGAGCTACTAGAAGCCATAACACTGGAGAACTTCTGAACCAGTGAAGATTCCTGAATGGAGACGTAAGGTAAGTCTGAACTGACCTGGTACCATACTCAGTAGAGGTCCCATGGCTGGCAATGGAATTCTTGGCATGGGCCCTTGCTGCTCCCGGTGTGGTATCAGGGAATGGCTAGGTGGATCTGCTTCATCCTGCCTAGTGGGGGGAGTATGATGCTGCTTAGCACTCCTCCTAGAAGAGGAGAATCTCCCCACGCCCTGGAATGGTCCCCACTTGTTTATGGGATCTCTCCACTCACAGACACCCCCACACCCCCACACACAAGGAGTATAAATGATTCATTTTCCTCTTAGGGGAAACACCAGAGCCTGAACATGGAGCTGCATTATTTGCCAGACTCAAAGGCAACTGATAATCAGATGAGGGCCTCAGTGCTGTAGCAGGCCTCATGGCTGTTCCAGAAGGTGCTACTTCAACCACAGTTCTCTCACCACTTTAGCTCACTTGTTGAACTACTCAGAGATGGTGTAGCTCTCTTTACTGTGTCCCTCACTGTGACACAACAACTGCCACGTGTGGTGGGGACACTATTGGGGATGGCCACCAGAGGTGATGGAGAATGCTTGAACTCAGGCAAGGGCATCATACAGGGCAGCCAACTAGTAACACTGACTAACACTTGAACTAAATCTAAGGTTCTACTACTACTGTATCCAAGAAAAATGTTCTTAGAAACCTGAGGATGAAAATATGGGGGCAAGAACTGCAGGGCGGGAGGGGAGGGGACAGTAAGGTGCCATCCTTGTACCTTTAGGAGCCATTGTGGGTACGTCTAGACTGCAGAGTTTTTCCGGAAAACTCTGCCACATCCAAGGAATGCGTCTGCTCTTCCAATTTCTTTTTCAGAAAAGCAGACATGATTTTTCTGCATCCCTGTAAACCTTGTTTTACGAGGAAGAAGGGATGTTCTGAAAACGGCGGGTTTTCCTGACATTTGGCCCAGTGTATATGGGCCAAATGTCAGAAAAGCCTCTTCTGAAAAAAGAATCAGAAAAAGATACATAAATTGCGGTTCACAATTGTCTAGACTGTGTAGTCTAGACATAGCCTGTCACGGGGTATGAGTGCCACCCCTCTGGGCAATGTTTAGCAAATTTCTCTGGCCCCAGTGTACAATGTACACACCCCCACACATTGAATACAGGGCTGCATCTACGCACAGAAGGGCTTTCATTTTTGTTGAACCTTTCCACAGACATTTTTGAAAAATTGTAAACTGAAAGATTTAATTGGACAACTCAAAAAAACCAAAGGATTTTGGACAAATTCCTATTTTTTTTTGAAATTTTAATTTTTTGCCAAAAAGTCTATTTTTTGGCCAAAATCTTGAAAGAAAGAAAGAAAAGAGGAAAAAAAAGTTCAGTCAAAAAATAGTTTCGATGGAAAAGTTTCAACCAGTACTAGGGTCCATACAGCTACCATAGGCTACGTCTAAACTACAATCCTCTTGCAGAAGAGCAAATGCAAATGGAACGCTCATTTGCATTTGCTCTTCCGCAAGAGGCTCGTAGTTTAGATGGACTATAAGTAAGATCCAATCTAGGTGGTTCTAGCTCTGGGCCTACTGGGTTGATTATTCCTTTTTTCTATTGGTCTTCCATTATTTATAAGATTCCAAGCAAATGCTGAAAATGTAATAGCCACATTTTTTGAAACACTTTCACAGGGTGTGTCTTTTCTTAAGATTACTTTGTTACAAAAGCTTCAATGAAGGCCCAGTTTTGGTGTTGCAGTTTAATTGTAAGCTATTTTTTTTCTTTGTTTAGACACACTGATATTTGTTCCTCTTTTGGAGGCTGCTTGACAGACATTTCCTCACTTTTATTTTCTTTCTTAAATGACTCCAGAATCTGCTTCTCAGAGGGAGGCGCCTGTAGGCTGGCTTTGCTCTGATTTTTAAATAAATATTGATTTCTGTATGATGTGCAGGGCTTGATGTGATAAAGCCATGTTTGCCAGACACATAAGTGTTGTTTATTCTGTGTGGTGTATAAATAGTACATAGCATGTAGTTCTATTTTACTAAGGTATTAAACTAAAAAGCACAAGTTTAAAGCTACACAATATTTTGACAACTATTTTACTTTCTAAATCTGAACATTCATGCAGATCATGCTAAACAGGATGGGAATTCTTTTAATGGTTAAATTGTCCTACACTGAAAGGGACAGATATACAACATGAGCTGCAGATCCTTCTTAGCTACTCACTAAAATCTATGTACTACAGTTTGGTGCATCCTAATGTCACTCCAAAAAGTATAAATAAACAAGCACTGCATTCATTTATAACTAGATTGAGCCTGTAGGCCTGTGGGGGTCCAACCAGTTCAGAAGAGGTAGTCGCTATGCTATAGTGAACTAGTCACACTCAACTGACCAAATAGTAGTGGTTGGTATGTTGGATACCACGGCTCAAGACCCAGATCTGAGCATGGAGAGGCATTTATACCACCCTAGGAGGAGCTACAGGAAAGAGTTGTTTCTCACAGTCACAATTTCCTCCTTGTTCTTGTTTTACTCTGCTGTGAACCCAAAAAGGTACAGCTTACTTCTCCCTTTGCACATAGCTCTTTTACAGCTAAGGGTCTGCGCCCTCTTCACTTACTCATGTGAGTTGGGAGGAAGGGATTATTGTGGATTTGATACTAGGGTTACTGTATTTGAACATTCAAAAAAGAGGACACTCCTGAGAGGGAATGTATCTGTATCAGTATCTACCAACTCATGTTATATTCATGTGTTATATATATTATATACGAGTAACAGTGAGTATACAATGTGAGTATATATTGTGTACTACTTACTCCAGCCCCCGGTAACCTGCCCTGAGCCCTGGTAACCCACCCTGACTCTGGAGCGGAATGCAGGATTATATGGCTACAGAGGCATTTTAGGGCTTTGTGGAGTCTATGTCAATGGGGGCGCATGCAGGGCTCAGGAGAAATGTGGGGTTTGAACTATGCGGAATTTTGCACGGCTCCAGTGAGAATGTGTGGTTCAAGTCCATGGGGCTGTTGACGGGACTCAGGGTAGGAGGACAGGGCTCCAGTGTCTAGGGGTGTTTAAAGAGGCTCTGTGATATTTGGGTCCATGAGGGTATTTACAGGGTTCTGGGGCTGCAGGGATCAAGTCCCTGGGGGTGTCAGCAGGTCTACGGGGGGAGGGACAGCGGTGGATCTTTGAGGTGCTGCTGGGAGCTCAGAGCTCTCCTCCATGCGGGTGTTTGCAGGCTCTGGGGCCAGGGGAGTGGGGCTCAGCCCGTACCTCTGGTGAGTCCAGAAGTGATGAGTCGCATGCGGCCTCCAGGCCACCAGAGAAGTGCCGCTCCCTGCCCAGCTCCTGCCAGCTGTGCACGGCCATTCTCACTGGGCCCGTTGGATGCCGGGGCTGCTCAGCTGTTTGGTCACAGCAACCCCTTCCGCTATCCTGCCGGTTGCTAGGGAAGCTCTGCTGTGTCTATGGGCCGCGGAAAGACCAAACTTCCTTCAGGGAGGCTGCAGGCGGGGCTAGGGAGCATGCGCGGATGGGGATGGACTCAGTGGAGTAGGGAAGCATCCAGTCTGCCCCTGAATGACCAGGGCAAAATTCCAGGCATTCTTAGATATATTTAAAACCGGAAGGATGGAAATTTAAAGACTGAAAAGGAAGACATGTCCAGGAAAAAACGGATGTATGGTAACCCTATTTGACACCATGTTGTGAACAACCCTAACAGGGCTGTGTATGTGTTGGAGGGATCCTCATTCTTCAATGTGTGACCACATTGAGGCTAGTCAACCTCTAACCCTTAATTAATAACCACTGCATTCATGTATTCAATCCCTATAGGCCCAATTCTCTACTGCCTTACAGTTTTCATAGTTGTTAACAGTGTAAAGTGGGTGTGAAATGCTATCACTCTGATCTCTTAGCATTTTACACACACTTTGCACAACTGCACAAGAATCAATCAGGCCCTTAGGTGTTGTTTCTGTCCTTAATTACACAGGTAATTTAGGCTTTAATTTTAGAAGTATAGGCAAAGACTGTATCTGGTCCCTGATTTTGCATGAGACTTCCAAGTACTACCTCAGTACAAATAAACAATACTAGTAATAGGATCTCTCTTCAAAAGAAAAAGAAAGTCTTCTCTGATGCATATTTTCCCACATCCTCCATCCTCTTCTTTAACACTGTATAGAATATTACTTTCAAACTCCCCCTGGCTCCAGCACATTACATTTAAATGGGAATGAGGACATCCTACCAATAATGCCATCTTTTAGTGCAGGGGAACCTAAGGCCCGGGTGCTGTATGCGGCTCCCGACTTGCCTGGACCCGGCCCCGAAGGCTCAAGGCTACTCAAGACTGAGGTGGTGCTCCACTCCCTCTTACCCGTGCAGCTCCCCCTCCTGTGGGGCTGGAGCATACAAAATCTACTAGCCTGGGCTCCACTAAGCTTTGGTGTATGAGGGGAATGTGGGGAGCATCTTTCTCCTTCTCAGTCAGGAGCCATATCAGTGAGGATTTTTTTTTCTTCTCATTTGTGTGCGATCTCTGACAGATTTTTCTGTGGGTCAGCAGCCCCCAAACCAAAAAAGGTTCCCCACCCCTGTTTTAGTGAATGGTCAAAGTATTTTCATAAGTTTCCCTGCTATGCCTCTCTGAGCTTCCTACCTGTACAAATCTGAAGTGCTGCAGAGGCGATGAAGAGGCAAGCGTCAGCCTCCAAACTGATTGCAATATGCAACTTCAAAGCCTTTGACCTTTCACTCCCCTTTCTGCCATGATGTGAAAGTTTCAGTTTTGCTAAGCAACAAGCAATCTGATTTCTGAAAACTCTTTCATGGCCAGGGCAGGCATAACAATATTCTTAAACATGTTCTTGGATCCCAGTATGATACATTAATTAGTATTATATTTACTTTAAAAGCTCCTCTTCATATTCCTCTGGGTGTAGGGTTGCCAGATGGATTAACCAAAAATACCAACCCCCCCGCCCAAAAAAAACACCGGGGAAAAAATTCTGTTGAGAAAAAAAAAGGGGGAGACCAAAGTTGTTGAGAAAAAAAAAGGACACCGACAGCAGTTATTAAGCAAAAATAAATAAATAAATGAATAAATAAATAAATAAATCCGCATGGCCCCCTTTAAGAAGAGGCTTTTTTGCCAGTGGCCATCTTGTTTTTCTGCTCCAGCTATAAGACAAGCCCCTGCAGAACCAGGTAAGTGTGGGAGGTGGGGGGGGCATCCGGGTGGCCCGGTGCGGAGACGGGGGGAGGGCGACGGGGCTGGGCACGGTTGCCGAGTGTGTCGTAGGGTTGCCAGGTGTCCAGTATTTTCACCTCCTGGCAGGTAAAAAGAATCAGAAAATACCGGACATTTTAGGTGTCCAGTATTTTCTGAAATTTTTTTACTGGACAGGAGGCGAAAATACCGGACAGTCCGGGTCAATGCCGGACACCTCGCAACCCTATGTGGTGAGACCCTGGCAGCTAAGAGATGGAGAAGAATGTTCCCATAAGCCCCAGAGAGAGAAAGGAAGAGAAGCCTTCCCTCTGTGCTTTAACCCTTGGTGGAGGAGGAAATGAGTCATGCAAGCAGGGGAGGAGGGATGAGAGGGAACAGGTGTAGGCGATTCAGAGAAGATGGGCTGAATATTTGAGGGCCCCTTGGGAGCTCTGGCTGTAATGCATATAATCAGTACACAATTTTATAACATACAAACTATTATGTGTTGGGTGACAGTGAGCATGCATTGGTGACAGTGAGCATGCATTAATTAATGCTGATAATTATTGTTTAACTCTACAGCCTGTATCTATTGACCTTTTTTATATAACTTAAATATGTTAAAAAGCTTCAGAAGGGTAGCTGGGTTAGTCTGTAATTGGAAAAACTTAAAAAACAACTAATAGTCTTACAGCACCTTAAAGACTAACAATGTACATGGTATCATGAGCTTTCGTGGCCACAACCCACTTCTTCAGATGAATGAAGTTATTAAAGGTCCAGTTTCTAAAAGTTGTAAATATGTTATTTGGTTTAAAAATAACTTAGACAAAAATCAGAGATTCCACCCATTTAATACTGTGGAATTTTCAGTAGTTCTCAAAACCTCTGAAATACCTAGCCATCCAAGTGTCTAATCAACTTTCAAATCTAGTATAGTGTTGTCATGCCCCCCGCATGCTTTATGAAAATTGGCTTATGAATATTCACAATTCAAAGATGCTGTAAACAAAATACCTCATGTAACATATCAATTTTAATGTTACAATCTGCTGAATCTGCATATCCTATTTTTGTGCATATACTGTACCATTCTTGTATGTGAAGTTAGAAATGTGAAGTGTGGATCTGTTTATAATTCTAAATGTGCTAATGAGGGCCATCAGTGATGCTCCAGAAATTGAATGGCTTTGTGATCAAGCCAATGACCCATGAATGGTTTTATTGTTCCTGAAAGCCCAAACTGTGGTTGGTCCTAGAACCACATGTGGCCAGGCCACCTGATGCTGAAACCCATTGTGGATCTGGTACTTTTTCCACTCAAAATGAGAAAAGTGTGAACTGAGCCCAAAGAATTTTCACCTTGGGCAAAAAGGAGATAAGGCGGGGAGGGACAAAGAATCGGGGCAGTTGCCAGATGCCAGGAGACCCTCCCTCTTACCACCTAAGATGCCTGCTGGAAACATATAAGAATGAATAGAGGGAAGGACCAGGCCCACGCTAGGAGGATGCATAGCTTGTGGAAGAGATGTTTAGAACAACTGTTTAGGGTAAGCATTTGCATGTAGCAAGTTTTGTAGTGGATTAGGACAAACTTTTACACAGGGTAAGACAAATTTAATTGTGGATTTGGTCCCTTAGGGGGGTTGGTTTCCTGGATGCTGATCCCTTAAAGCTGAGCACTCCCAGAGCTAAACTGATTCAGTGTCTGTCTTGGGGGCAGTAACTCCAACTCTGTGCCTTGTCTGGAGAAGACCAGAGCTTCTGGGCCAACAGAACAGGGTAATGGGGAGTCCCACAGGGCAGGCAGTTGGGCATCAGTGGTATGATCAGCACACTGGGGGACAACTCCAATGGGACTTCTATGATCTAACCCGTCACAAGTGTACTCTGAATTTGTTGCTGGACACAACAGAGAAATAAGTGAATTACTTGAAAAATGCTAAGTATTCATCCTTTACTTATTGCCAGATGTGTGTTGTCATATAGAGAGTGTTCTGCTTCAGTTATTATACAGGTTTAGTTCCCTTACAGTCTGAATACTAAACAAAAATCAGTGTCTTTCTCTAGGGAAGGTACGAAGACCATGCTATGCTTCTAAGAATGGAGTCTTACTCCTATCCTAAAGTATGCTATGAAACTTAGTGCTATGGCAAGCCCTTTGTGTGTATCAGGGCTTGATCCTTATTTGATTTCTTCCATTACTACACATTTGTAGGTTTACATATTATTGCCACTGTCCTGTCCTTCATGATACCTATGCCACCTACAACAGAGTAGATTTATGTAAGATTCTAATAATTCCTTCTGCTATGTTCAGAAGTGGTTCTCTGAGGCAACTCTGGCAAGACATATGCAAAAGTAAGTTTAGGCAGGCTAAGAAAGACATTGAAGAGTAACTAGCCAAAGACACAAAAACTAAAAACATTTATTTAAAATGCATCAGCATCAGGAAGCCTGTCAAACAAGTGAGGCCACAGGACAATCAATGTGATAATGGGATAAAAGGGCTATTCAAGGAAAGCAAGGTTGTTGCAGAGAAACAAAATAAATTCTTTTAATCAATCTTCACTGCAGAGGATAGGGCAGTGGGGGGAATCCCCTCACCTGAGTTGTTCTCTTTAGGTGACAAAGCTGAGGAACTGTCCCATATTGAGATGCCAATAGAGGAAGTTTTGGAAAAAAGACTGATAAATTAAACAATAATACATTTAAGACCAGATGATATTCACCCAAGAGTTTTGAAAAAAAACCTAACCTAAACAATAAAATTGAAGAACTAATGTCAGAAGAAGGTAGAAAAAATGTTAGGCTGTACTAGGTTATTCCAGAAGCACTGAAAGATAAAAATGGTAAAAGGTCATTAGAAAGGAGCAAGATGAATGAAGTATGTACACAATTCTACAATGATCTGTACTCCTCGCATGTTAACATCAAGCATATACCATCAAGGCAGCAGGCTATGGAAGTTCTTGGGGGAAGGAATCGAACATGCAGTTTGTAACATAGAGAGAAGCAAGAGCTTGGGAGTGGATGATATTTGCCTCAAATATCTCAAAGCAGGGGAAGACAAGCACACTTCAAAGTGTTGGCATAACAGTTCACCATCTACATCAATAGCTAGTATGCTCCAGAGGCATGGAAGAAATTGAAAACAATAGTATTGATGAACAAAGGGGATCCAAAAGAATTGAGCAACTACCATCCAATCACACTCCTTTCACAAGTGTGTAAGGTCTTCACCCACATCATACTCAATCAGATTAAGAAGGCTCTTGAAAACATGAAAATAGAGTTTGATACCCACAAAGCTCAGGGTATTTGACAATTGATCACATCCACTCAATTTATCAGCTCATTGAAAAATGCAAGGAATACAAAGTACCATTGTGTCTTCCATTTGTCAACCACAAAAAAGCATTCAGCTCAGTGGAAATGAATGCTGTACTCAATGAAATCAGAAATCGACCTGAGATACATTGACCTGCTGGAAGAAATTAATCACAATTGTTTGACAGAGATAACATTATTCAATGCCCTGTACACTATTATTATACATAGATGAGTCAGACAAAGTGACAATTTTACTGAAGCTGTTTGCAGCAGTACTGGAGTTGCTGTTCAAGAAACTGAATTGGGGAGAAGGAATTAGAATTGATGGAGAACAGTTAATTCATCTTCTCTTCACTGATGACTGTGCAAAGGACACAGTAGAAATGGAGAACAAATTACAATAACTGCAAACACATTTGCAGGATATTGGGTTGAAAGTGAACATGTCTAAGACAAAATTGATGTGGAATGAGCATTATCCAGCAGGAATTATCACTGTAAATGAGAAAGTAATCAAGGAGCTCAAATATATTTATTTGGTTCAGCAGCTGAACAGAGATAATGCATTCGAAGAGGAATGCCGTAGGAAGAGAAAGGTGGATGGGCAAATTTCGACAAAATAAAGGCATCTCTAATGGATAATGAACTGCCCAGGAAGAAAAAGAAAGAACTGTTTAATTCTAGCGTTCTGCCAGCAATGCTATATAGAGTGGAAAGCTGGTCAACAACGAAAGTGGAAGAAGAAGAAAATTGCTGTCATGCAGAGAGCAATGGAAAGGTGAATGTGTACGCTATTGCTCAGTGATCACATTCGGGATGAAGGAATCAGAAAGCATAGAGAGGTGACTGATGTGGTGTAGGCAATGTACGATGCAAAGCAGAGATGGGAAGGTTATGTAGTCTGCAGGCAATGCAATAGGTGGACAACCAGCATCAGTAACCACGTCTCCAGCAACCACAAACAACTGCTGGGCAGACTGAAAATGCACTGGGCTTATCCCATGACAACACACTTTGGCCAGAAATGGAAAGAATATACTCGCAGCAAAATGGAATGTTGTGGTGTCAGCTAGTGTTTGTGGAGGAACAAACCAGACAAAGGTGACAATGGTGACAAACTGTGTATGTAACCTGTCACTTAAATTAGTCTCTGTATTAAATGACTGCAGGATAGCAACTGTAATGCTGATTTTTTTTTATTTCCAGAGGTAATCCTGGGAATTACAGGTTGGCACAGCCTTCCCAAAAATTGCCCACACACTTGACTGCCAAAGGCTGGGACTGCCACTGGAGAAGGCTGGTGCTGTGGCCCAGCAGCCCAGCTTCTGGAGAGGGATGGGATTGGAGTGGCATCAGGGCACTCCCATCTGCTCTCCATGTGGCCAGGAAGGATCAGGTTGGGGGTGGGCAGTGGTTGATTCCAGGACCAGGGCTTTGGGCGGAAGGGATGGGGCTGGGGATTGCCTTTCCCAGCTGGGCTTTCACCCACCACCCATGCTAACTTGAATAGCAGGCATATTGGTTGAAACTATAGTAAAGAACAGAATGATCAGATAGACGACGAACACAGTATGTTGGGGCAGAGTCAATCCGGTTTTTGTAAAGGGAAATAATGCCTCATCAATCTATTAGAATTCACTGAGCGTGTCAACAAAAGGCCTGGACAAAGGTGATCTATTTGATACAGTATACATGCATTTTCAGAAAGCCTTTAACAAGATCCCTCACCTTATGGCTCTAAAGCAAACTAAGCACAAAACTAAGGGTCACTCAGTGAAATTAGTAGGCAGTTTGGTTTAGAACAAACACTTCACACAATGCTTGGTCAACCTGTGAAATTCGTTGGGGATGAATCACTCAAAATTGCCCTGTTCTGTTTATTCCCTTTGAAGCACCTGGCACTGTCAGAAGACAGGATACTGGACTAGATGGATCTTTGGTCTGATCCAGTATGGTCATTCTTGTTTTTATGTATGTTCCGGTCTTCTTGTAAAGGGAAAATCTATAATGTTGAAAGAAAGGATGAACAGAGACATTCTCATACTTTCCCCATTTTGTGACAATAAAACTCTTAGAACCTTTTCAGATAGTGTTACACAATTTGACTTGCAAAATCCATGATTTTGGTAAAACCTACGGTTATGGAATCTGTTTTCTAATATTTGCAGCCCAAATAACATCCAATAAAAATCTTCAAAGTGAAAGGGATCCCTGGATCCTAACAACAAATTCTTACCTAGTACCTACTCTGCATGTCATTTAATCCCCTCTATTGCAACATTTACAGACATTAAACAGTAGTTAGAACTCAACCAACCAAAAATGCTTTCCTGAAGAAACTCTCCACTCTGAAAATAAACTCATATGCAATACCAATAACAAACAAACATGCTGTCTAGTGGAAACTGCATAAAGCTCATGCAATATAAAGCAGCCGCAGGTGACTAATGGTAGTACTCGGTAAGTGCACTGCCAGCCTGTGCCCCCACCAAATTTTAATTGCTAAATTGGGTACTCCTACCCCCTTACCTGTTCCTATGGGTGGTTCTCTATGCACCCCCTACCCCCACAGGCACCAGTCAACCATGAAAGCAGCTATTCTAAACAAAATGAAGAATGAATATGACACTAAGAAAATATACTAAATATAGAGGTGGACAAACATTTTGTTGGTCAATGCTTCACCAATCAAGGAAAAAAATCTACTCTTCCTGTTGTTAGGGTAGGGCCCATTGTTCTTTGAAAAGCCACAGGTTTTATGCCTTCAACTGTAGATAACACCGTTCTCCATGCAAAGACTTTAAGAGCACAGTCTATCTGTCCACTTCCCATGAGAATAAAAGCGCTTCCCAGGGCAGCAATCTCATACCCTTGCAGACAGTCCACAATGCAGCACAAATGAATCGTATGTCTCTAGATAAACTCTGAAATAATCAAAATGTAATTTTTTTTCAACCAAATATTAATAGTAACTTGCTTTTTAATATGGATTCCAAGCTTATTATATTTTGTAACCCTTCTGCCAGTAGCAGTCTGCAGCCTGAAGGGCCAGGTTCAGTATATAGGGAGGTTCTCTCAACAATGTAACTAAACTGGCTCAAGCCCCCACCCAGTAAACTGGGAAAATTCCAACCTACCAGACTCGGCACCTTTAGAGGCAATTCTTCCTCTCTCACAAGCACTGAGTCAAAGATAGAAACAGTCTGTTTAATAACAGTAAATTTAGTATCAACCACAGAAACACACATAGAGACAACCTGTAAGCAAGGTACCATTCCCGGAGTCCGCAGGACAGTCTTTTGCTTAAAGATCTTTAGTCCAACCCCCGACTCATATAGTGTGGTGTCCTTCCCCCACTTCAAACACCCCATTCACGGCTCTGTCCAGACAGTGCAGACCCAGAGTTCATAGGCCATCATCATGACATCTGCCCTCACTGAGCATGTGGCAATGCCACCTACGTGCTGCTCCTGCTGGCTGTCTGCTGCTGTTCCCACCGGCTGCCTGCCACCCGCTGGCCACTCCTGCTGACTGCCTGCCATTTAAAAAGTGATCTTGAGTATAAAAAGGTTGGAGACCACTGATGTAGCACATAAAGCAGCAAATAAGGTGACAACTACTTCAGTTGTATTACAGAAATAACAGACAATGAAAAATGAACCAGATACAAGAAACTTTACTACAGTGTCATAGGTAGCTGTTGTAGGAACCAAGAGGAAACCTTTAAGTACAATGTTAGATATGTGGAGACAACAGCAATATTTTAACTAGAGTATCAAGTCCAGTCATCCAGAATTTAAAAAAAAAAATAAAATAAAACTGCAAAAGAAAATGACTTTGCCCTTTTGCTGTCTGGAATCCGGATGTCTTGCATAGTGGGGGAAGGGAAGGAAGGGAGTTGCAGTTTTACATTGTCCTTTCATTGCTCAAATTACTGACACACCCTAATATCCTTTTGCAGAGACAGATCCCCTTCAGCTGCCTGGTTTTGATATAGTAATAACTGAACATTTTCTCAAAAGGCACCTAGGCATTTTCCCCTATTATTTTATAGATGTGATTTCCTGTTCACTACTCTTTAAAAAACCCAACAGACTTGTAGTGTGGCTGATCCTAATCTTCATCTCAGTATTCTTTCTGATTTAACATCAAGGAAGTTTTTTTTCTTAATTTGATTCATTTGGTTTCTCTCAACTTCCTAAATTCACATTTCATGTATGCAAAGATCTCATTCTTGACTTTGTTGTTGCAAGTTCATGAGAGCTATTCAAATTATTGCTACACTTTTGGTTGTCCATTTTAGATCTTGACATTTCCTTGCACATTCTTAAATAATTTTATTGTCTATTCCTCTTCACAGCCCTCCTCACTCAGTTAGCTATTTGACAGTCATAATTCTACCTTTCTTCCAGTTACTGATACTTACACCAAGATACACACATGCCTTTTTGTGAGCTCAGGACCTTTGGGACATGAAGATTAGAGGTCACAGGCTTGGAAATCCCTACAGGGATTTTCAGCTTTATAGGCATTTCCATGAAAGAGCAGACCACAAACCTGATTAAGAATTTTCTAAAACTAGATAGCTCTAATTACTACTACACAGACTTAATGTCAGAATCAAGCTGTGAGTAACCTCCAAGTTCATAAATTTGTTCTAAATATATAGCCAAAAGTTAATCCCTTTTTCATATTTCATGATTTAACATATAGGAACATTAATGGAAATGCGCTAATACATGCTTACTACTGCCTGTTAGCTGTGGGCTACATTCTGTTTTCAGTGACTCTAGATTTACAGTGGTGTAATTGAGAGCAGAATTTGGCTGTATATCTTTGGTTGTAGAAATGTTTATGAATTGTATCAACTAACTGCTCCTTACAATCAGGCTAAGTCTACACTAGTCGTTGATCATTCACGTCTATTATTAAACTGCTTTTGCGCATCTATACAAAGCTCATAGTGAGAGTGGAACACATCCATTGTTGGTGCTCCTGCATTGGAACAGAGAGCAGTGCACCATGGGCAGCTACCCCATTGAAAAACTCACCAGCATTTGCTGCTGGGTATTCTGGATGGGTTCACTACCCCATGATTCAGTTTACTTCATCCCTTCGTTTCATGGGCTTCCTACTACGTTTCTTGCCACTTTTCAACAGCTCCTGTAAACTGTGCACCTGCCATCTCTGTCTCAAAAATGCACTGCTCTGCATTATTGTGAGGAGTGTTATGAAAACAACATGTGCATTTTCAAATGAGGCTCTTACAGTTGGGTATATGTCCAGCTGTCATTGTGATACATGTTCCTCAGAGTGGAATGCCTGGCATGGGGGGGGGGGGGGGCGGGGGAAGAAGGAGGAACATGCAAAGGGGCGGGGGGAATGTAGAGAGAGCCTGGAAAGTGGTTCTGCATGGAATGAAGGATGACACAAGCATGGATGTAGTCCATCTGCAGTTCATACTGGGATCTCAGCATGTCTGTTTGGTCCTGCAGCAGCTGTATCATCTGCTTCTGGCCTCTTTCCTCTCCTGGCTACAGTCTCTCACTGGTAGCCTCTCTCCACGCTCTCACCTTACAATCCAAACCATCAGAGGATTGCAGCACCTCCTGGAACATGTTTTCCTTATAACTAATGTTTCATCTGTTTATGTCAGAGGTGGGCAATAATTTTTGATGGGGGACCACGCCAAGATTTTGGTAAGTGTTCAAGGGTCACACTTTTCCATGGAAGGAAAGCAGGGTCTGGGATGGAGTCTGGGTGCAGCAGGGAGCTTGTGGTAGGGTACTGGCATGCAGGAGAGGGTGTGGGGTCTGAGAGGGAGTTTAGGTGAAGGAGGCGATTGTGACCTGGACCAGGGAATTGGCATGCCAGGTCTGGGAGGGGGCTGTGGGTTCAAGAGAAGATTCTGGCCTGGGGGAGGGATGTAGGAGCAGGGTCTAGGAGGAAGTTGTGGACTGGGGGGGGATTCAGAGGGTTTGTGTGGTGACCTAAGACAGGGGATTGGGGTGCAGTCCAGCAGGGGGTATGGGTGCAGGAGAAGATTCTGGCCTGAGGGGAGAGGTGTAGGAGGAAGTGCAGGGTCTGGAAGGGTGTTGGTGCAGGAGGAGGTGGGGTGCCAGAAGCAAGCTCTGGCTAGGAGGCGCTTACTTAAGCAGCTCCCAGCCAGCAGCTCTCTCAAGCAGGCTTTCCTGCCTGACAACAGCCCCTGGTGGGCTGTTCCATGTGGCAGTTTGCACAAAATCTCTCATTTGCATATTTCCTGCTGCAAAAACGTGTAGTGTAGACAAAGCCTTAATGTTTACTTCCAGTGGGGGCAAAATTCAGTTCTCCCTTTTGTGGCTATGAAGAATCCCCTCCCAGTTCCCTGTAAGTCAGGGTAGGGCAGAGGATCATATTTCAGTCTGTTTTTGCTTCTGAATTGTGATAAGCTGATGGATGCTTGGTCTAGCCCCAGACAATCATTTAAGTGATTTCTGTGCACTTCGTTTTTCTTCCTTCCAGGTGCTTGTGGTTACCTCATTAACTGGCTATTTTAGAGATATTCAGGGGAAATCTGATGCCTGTCTGTGGTGTAGTCAACATTCCCATCAATCAGGCCAGGCCCAGTACTTAGAGAGACCCAATAGATAGCACATTCTTTGTTTAGTCAGCCTGGGAGCTAGAGAGCCAGGAAAATCACAAGTTTTTTCTTTATCCAGTGGCCTTAATAATGAATTTCCTTACTATTCATTACTCATAAAATGTCCGGTGCCAGGATACTTACAGCGGCCATCCTTTCTCCACTTTTCATATCTGATGTGTTTTCAGGGCACTGTCTTCCAACACCAAGAACAATGTGGCAAATAAATGAAAGGTGACCTTTATGCACATAGAAAGAGTTTTCATGAATTGCAGGAAGTAATAGTCTATATGGGAAAAGCACCTCCTGCTCTTTTTTATGTATAGCACTTCCCAAGAAGAATTCTGTGACCATAGTACAGACACTTAAGTACCAACCAAAAGTACCAACCAAAAGCAGATGATCCAGCCTTGCACAGTCCTCTGCTTTTGTCCTTTACACAAAAGGCTGCAGTCTATTAAATTCTTCCACTCAGTTTGAAATGAAGACTATATGAAATAGACCTCATTGTGTATTTGTACAGATAGAGAAAGTTTTGGGGAGTTATTGGAATGTTTAGTGGAGTAATCTACTATTTTAATATATAGAATTATAGCAAGTGCCTATTTAAATAGGGGTTGAAGCAAGGCATGATTAATAGGATAGTATCAAGAATAATTTTCCACATCCACAGTATTCCCAATTTATTACACTATTTATTAGCGATCTGCACTAGAGGTTCCATGGCTTTTTTACAGTTGCCATAAAATGCTCTATCCCTCACAATCACCCACTTCCACATTTCAAAATCCCTAATCTCTAAAGTACAAGCCTAATTTCCTTTATTCACCAACTCTCATACTTCCTACAATCCAAACTCTTGGCCCTTTCAAAGTCTTTCAATGTCTATCAGGCATTTTCATTAGTTCATTCACAGTTGTGCTATTTTCCCCTATCCCCCCAATATTGTCTGACTTTTAGTCTTTTAGTCTGACTAAACTACACCCAGTCTCACTAGCCAAACCACATCCCTTGTGTAACACAGGAAGGTTCTGGGGGCACTGCTGAATGTCAATTCAGAGCGAATTACTTAGAGACAGAGCTATTTACAGCCCAGGATTGGGGGTCCTCCACATAAAACCTAGCAAGCCAGTCACAAAGAGTACTTCTATTCACCGCACTGGCTAGCAAGAAGTCATACAAGCAGTCTCCTTAGACATTCCAGTTCTCCTGTGCCACCACTAATACCACACCTTATACAGACGAGAGGTTATGAAAACCAATCGCACTAAGTCAAAAAAGATTCTTCTGATCCCAAAGGACCAGCTACATTCCCAGATCAATGTATAACTCAGATCTTACCCCCAAAAGCACGTTGTTAACTCATCCTTTAGAATCTAAAATCTAAAGCTTTATTCTTAAAAGGGAGAAAGTGTGAGCATTATAATTGTTAAAGAAATCAAATATATACCAGTTGCAAAATTCTTGTTGCAGGCTTGTAGCAGAGATGAAATAATCTGCTGTCTTAAATCAAGTCTTTGGAATACATCCCCTGTTAGGCTGCTCATAGGCCCTGCCAATCTGGTCAGACTCTGTACCCCACCCTAGGAGGAACGTCTCCCCCTTTCTTTCACAAAAATTGTGAAGGACATAGCACGCGGCCACCACCTGGGGCAGTGGTTCTCAACTCGTTTCAGTCCACGGACCACCAGACCAATCAGAAACTTTTCGTGGGCCACCTCCTTTTTGCGACTTGATAAAAAAGAGCAGACAATGAACATTTTGGTTTGAAATTTATTTCTTACTAACAGATTTTTGGATTCTCTTCTCACTGACAAGCTTTTCAATGTTTGGAGTGGTACTTGATAATGCACAACGAATATCGCTTTCCACTGCAAGCCAATTCCTCTGTTTGGACTTAACGTGCAACAAACACGAAAATCCAGTCTCACACATATAAGTTGATGCAAATGGCAAAAAGAAATCTGACTGCGTGTGCTGACAGATTTGGGTAACTCCTGGTCATCCTGGCCCAAAATTTCTCTATGGTAGACTGCTGGTACATGTCTTGAGCCGCAAAATCATTTTTCAGATCCAAGAATTCCTCCTGCAGGTGACGCTATGGATGACGCGCCGCGTGCTTGTGAACACAGCATAAAACAGCCTTACGGCGGTGCCTGCTCATGCTGTGTGACTTTGGACAATGTTCCTGTGGACCACTGAAAAAGGTTACCATGGACCACCAGTGGTCCATGGACCACCAGTTGAGAACCACAGCCCTGGGGGATGTTCCACTCCCCAACATCCAGCTGGGTGAGGAGGCAACAGAACCACACCTTCAGATGCCCAAAGGCACCCTCCACCACCATGCGGGCCCTGCTGAGCCTGGCATTGAAGCATTCCTTGGTGTGGTCAAGGTGTCCAGCGTAGGCCTTCATTAGCCAGGGCAACAGAGGATAGGCTGGCATTCCACTTCTGGAAGACACTGGAGTTTTGGAAGACGCGGGCATTGTGAGCGTTCCCCAACCACCTGACGCAGATGTCCATGAACCGGCGATGGTGGTCCATGACGGCCTGCAGGACTATCAAAAGTACCCCTTCCAGTTGATGTATACAGATGCCTGGTGGTCAAGGGCCCAGATGGGGATGTGGGTGCCGTCAATAGCTTCCCCACACACAGTTGGGGAAGCCCATGCCAGCAAAGCCAGAGACAATGGGGTCCACATCGCCGAGGTTGATGGCTCTGTGCGGCAGGACAGTGTTGATGGCCCCCACCACCTGTAGAAGAAGACAAACAAACAGAGAATAACAGGGTTGCCAGAGCCACACAAGGAGCAACCCCCTACTTACTCCATTCCCCAGCAGGGCTTTGTGAAGATGGGACTGAAAATCTCCTAGGGACGGGGCTTCCACCAGCACCACCACCAACCCCCCTTTCCCTACGGAACCCCTTTCCAATACTTCACCACCCTCCTGGGACAATAGCTGAGAGCACCATACCTGCATGACTAGGGCCCCGATGGTCGATCTCCCCATGCCGAACTTGTTCCTGACAGATCGGTAGCTGTCCGGCGTGGTGAGCTTCCAGATGGCAATAGTGACTTGCTTCTCGAGGGGGATGGTGGGTCGCATATGGGTGTCCCATCGTCTGAGGACAGGGGCGAGCCAAGCACACAGCTCCAGAAAGGTGTCCTTACTAATGTGGAAGTTCTGGAGCCACTGCTGGTCATCCTACCACTCCATAATGATTTGGTCCCACCAGTTGGAACTGGTGTCCAGATGCCAGAAGCGGCGGTGCACAGTGGGGTCCAGCTGCATGAGCTGTGCCCACAGAGAGATGATGAGGTTCTCCACGATGAGCTGGGGATTGTGTTCCTGCAGGGCCCAGAGGACAGCCTGCAGAAACTGCTGCAGGAGCTGCAGCACGACAGATAAGAGCCGTCAGAGGCAGCTCTGGCTCCATGGCTAGAGAGTTGAGGTGTCCCCAAGGGCAACCACAGCAGGCAAGGGAATTGGTTTGATGTCTCTCAATGAGGTAGGCAAAAGAGGAGCCTGAGACACGGCTGTATGGGGTGGCGGGGGGGGACGGGACTTAAAGTTCAAACTTCAGATAGCCTCAGGCAGCAGCTCCAAGCAGTAACTGCTGTCCTGATGCCCTGCCTGAAGTGTGGCCTTAAATGTGATTCAGTGAGTGTGGATGCTCTGTTTCGAAGTAGCTTAGCACTATATTGATGGCCATTTGCTGTGTAGACGCTCTATTTCAAAATAAGCTATTTTGGAGTTTTTCTTCCAAAATAGCTTATTCCAAAAGAAGCTTGCAGTGTAGACATGCCCATACAGGAAAGATGGAATAATATGATTCCCCAAATAACTGTGGAGCAAACTCATCATAGTTATTCATGAAAATACCACAAAATGAATTTGTTTACATGACCAATTATAGTTGTGGCAACTGTAGATCATCCCCTAGATACTAGGAATACAGCAATTAATACCTCTCAGAAGACATCACACCATCTTGCTGCTGTATGGGTCTTGTTTGATTTTTAGTCTGCTCCTGAGTTACAGAGTGTTTCTCTCCCTCTCTTTCTCATTTTCTCTGGCCAAGTGATTTTTCTACTGCAGATAAATGCTTAAATGCTTATAGAATAAAAAACAAATACAAGGGTTAGACCACAAACAGAAAGCAGGCTAACTTCACAAGACTATTTATTACTCACAGCGAATAAGTTGACCAGCTCTGTCCATAACAACACACATGAGGAAAAAGGAAAGATTAGGGTATTCTTAAATCAGTTTTGACTATTAGGTTAGGCAATTATTTTGTGCTTTTCAATGGAGCATGAACTGGGCCTTAGATACTTACCAACTTTTGTGAATCATGGCCATAACGAATAATCAAAGCATTGTTGACTATATGTGCTACGATAATCAATTGTGTGGGATCTGTGTTCCAACCCCGAGTAAGACTTAGTTGTAAACAGTACCCACTGCATAATGATCCACTTTCAGCCTTGTACTAAATGATGTTAGAATCATAGAATCGTAGGGCTGGAAGAGACCTCAGGAGGTCATGTTTACTCTCTCTGGTTTCATCAGCTCTCTAGCTCTCTTCCTCCACCTTATTATATCAAATTTTCAAAAGGTCTTTCAACCCAGTTTCTAATCTTACATGCACAGCATTGAACTCCCAAGCTTTTTTATATGTGCACTTTTTTGTGACCAAGTTACTGCAGGCAAAAAACCTCCAATTTCTGTGTGCAAACCGAACAGTCAGTGGAATAAACATAGAGTAATGCAGGGGTGAATCAAGCTTTATGGAGTGACAATAACATAAAAACATAGAGCAAATCAGATGCAGGCACTTGGGTTATGAAAAATTCAGTGCAAACCTGTCTTCAGTTTTTGAACTGGCTAAGGGTCTTTAGCTTGTGTTAAGCCAGTGGTCAGAGATGATCCATAATGACAGTCTAACCTTAAAATCTTATGAAGTCTCTTTTTAAAAAAATGCTCCATACTCCCTTGCTGTCTTGTATTTCTAAGCAATTCTATTTTGGAAAAAGGTTATAGCACAGGATGGAAAACTGAAAACACATTGTTAGTGTGAATTTTTAAATAAATTTTGCCAGTATCTCCATTATTTTATGAATGGAATATGGCAGGTTATGATTTCTTCTCCTATTTTGCAAATTTGTCAAAAAGCCATAAAATATTTCAATTCAGTTGAGAGACTGGTCTCTGGAGAATGAGAGGAATTGGCTGGAGGCCCAGCAGAAAGAGCCTTTCTGTATGTTTGTTCAGATAGCATGCACACCTAACTCATTAGAATACTGTACATTTCAATTTGTCATCCCTCCTTTCAGCATGAAAAATAAGCTCTTCAAAGACTCCTCACTGGGGATATCAGGGTATCTGAGGGCAGCTGTTTTTGTCTTAACTACATGTTTACATAGATAGTTTTAGATTTGGCAAAAAGATAATCTCTATGACTTTATTAAAACCTTGAAACAATCTTTGTTGTTATGATACTGATGAAGTGTAGGGTTATTGCTGTTTCTTTTTTTCCTTCATCCAATCAAGAAGTCATACATAATAATGTGCAGGAATAATTAGCTCTGAGAACAACTAAGGCTCCAGAAGGTGCCTGAACTGTAATAAAATTCTGATTTCTGTATTTATTCTTTAGTAAAATTTGTTGTCGTGTCGAAAGCAAGATGGCTGTTTCCCAAAAGTAATATAACACTTCTGGCTTAGTATAATTCTTCCAGAGTAATTTGTTAAGAGGCATGTTTATCTGAAAACCTGGAGCCTGAATCTGATCTCACCTGCACCAGTTTTATACTGGCTTATGTCCATTGACTTTACTGCAGTTGCATCTGATTTATGCCAATATAAGTGAGGACAGGCTCACTCCCTTGGGAAAGTACAGAGAGCTGTTCAAGCCTTTCAAAATGAAATCTAGTTTCATTATGAATCTGAAACTCGGCCCAGATTTAATAAACAGTTTCCTATATTGCTTGATTCCTGTAGTTTCAACACCCAAACTTGGTGTCTTTTATGAGCTTCACTTTGACTTGTTGGGTTAATTTGAAAACTTAATTAAAGATATGGAATTGCAGTATCTTGTAAGCTGAAAACAAAAAGTTCATCAAACTCCCTTTGAATTGGAGCAGCTGAGATTCACACAGATATAACAATAAAACTATTTTTCTCCTGGGGAAAAAATGGAGAGGGAGAGAGAGAGAGAGAGAGAGAGAGGGAGGGAGGGAGGGAGAGAGAGAGAGAGAGAGAGAGAGAGAGAGAGAGAGAGAGAGAGAGAGAGAGACTAAAATCCACAAACTAGACTGCAGGCTTCTTTCGGAAGAAGCTTTTCTGGAAGAGATCCTCCGAAAAAACTTCTTCCTAAAGAGAGCATCCACACTGCGAAAGCGCATCGAAAAAGCGATCTGCTTTTTTGACAGATAGTGGCCACACTGAATGGACGCTATCTCGCATGTAAGCTGTGATAACTATGGACGGAATGGCCACCAGGGCATCTGTGCTTTTTCCTCTTTCGTCTTCTTGCAAAAGAACTCCCTCTTTCCATCCACACACGCCTTTTTCCAAAATAGCTCTTTCAGAAAAAGGCTTCTTCCTCGTAGAAAGAGGTTTACCAATGTTGGAAAAAACCCTCAGTTCTTTCATTTTTTTTTCAAAAGAACGTGATTGCAGTGTGGATGTAATTGAAGTTTTTTTGGAAAAAACACAGTTTTTCTGAAAAAAACCTCTGTACAGCCTCTCCTCGAGTTACGAAAGAGTTACGGACCAAACACTTGGCCGTAACTCAAAATGTTCATAACTCGGACCCCATTGAGTTACATTGCGACCGCGCTGTTCATAAGCGCGGGTCACGTTTGTAACTCGGGGACCGCCTTTACAACCGCTCAATGGGACTTTTGGTCGTAAATGCAAATGGTCGTAAATCGACCATTCGCAACTTGGGGACCGGCTGTAGTGTAGACATACCCCCAATTGAATTGTGGCAGCAATGTGAGCAGTGTGATAAGGTCTTTGTGTTGTTACAGTTAACACTTTTATGAACTAAAAAGCTTAATCAGAGATCAGCTCAGTAAAGTCTAAGTTTTGTCCATGACTTTTTGATTTGCTAGATTCTTTTAACTGCTGATCTAAAGATAACCCTAATCCATAAAGCTGAGTTCTAAGTGCAATTCCCACTTACTTCATTGTTTCAGAAGATTCTCCTTTCCATCATTTTAATTCTCTCCAGACGTTGCACTGGTGAGCTGACATTCACCTCTCTGCTTTGAAGCAGAATAGTTCCTCCCTGTGTAATTCCTATTTATCTCTTCTGGTGATGAGATAAATGGTGCACATAGAAAGTTTTCTGAAAGCTGTAAAATACACAGAAAATGTTGCTCAAAATCAGATGTTGGGACAGATGTCTGCAGATAATCATTCTATAGATGAATATGAAGTATTTTTTTTAATCCACTACTAATCATACATCCTGTACAGAACTATTTCATATGTTGGCTCAGAAGAAGGAAGCAATGAAAAAGATGTTTAAAAGCAAAAGCAAAAATGAAACCAACCATCCCTATTGCTTCTAAGGATGTAAGCGAGTAGTCAAGTTGACTACCCGACTACTCGCATTCCCCTCACTTGCTGCCTCTGTATCAGAGGTGCCATGTGCCATCTGCCTCTTTCCCCCCACCCCCACACAGCTTCCCCTATCAGAGGCAGCATCGTGGGGGCAGGGGAGGCTGCCATGAAGCAGCCTCTACCCATTGCAGGCCCAGGCTCACTGCGAGCAGAGACTACTCCACATCCCATGGAGCAGCCCCTGTCCGTGGGCTACCCCCACTGCAGCTCTGTGCATCTGGCTCCTACTACATCTAAACTGCAGAGCCACAGCGGGGGTAGCTCCAGGACCTGGCATGAGCTGGGACAGATTGCCTTCCCTTATTGACTGCTCATGTAGTTGACACAAATTATATCAACTACACAATTAGCCAATTATCCGACTCTTAACATCCTTAATTGTTTCTGGTGGACCACTGAAAATCCACAGGATAGGATGACATACTAGGACTAATCTTAGTGTAAAAAGCTGGATACTGTATTTCGCTAAAATCAATTTATTTTAAGTGTACATAGTAAACTATTCAGAACAAAGTGCAGATCCTACATTTTAGGAACAAAACTCACAAGGCAAAGTAACATGAATGTCAAGTGTAGTCATCCCTGTTTTTTTTCTCCACAGCCCAACAGAAGTTTCAAAACTATTTTTTTCAGCTCCCAACTGATAAAAAAGAGGTGCTGAATATTATTTTAAAAGTAGTTTTTCTTCCAAAATTTTGTTTGAGTTACATACAATACAACTTCAACAAAAACAACGGATTGGGAAGAAAACATTTTTAACGGCCTCTTAGTTAATTAGAGTTCACTTTAACTTCCTTGATATATGTGACATTATAATCCTACGAGCACTACAGTCAGCCATAAAATATTCTGGGTAGATAACATTTCTATTCTGAGTGTGGAAAACAAATGGGAGAAGGTGGAGAACATTTAAAAAATGGAAAACCACCAAAACTTTCAGGCTTTCCATGTACATTATAAACGGGGAGAGGAGGTGCCAACCCAAAGGCTTTTCCCATACAGGTCACTTTTGAAGTAAAACATGTATGTTTTATGGGTCAAGGACCCTATGGGCATGTCTACACTAGCTCGTTAATTCGAGCTAGGTAGGCAAATCAGGCAACCGGAGTTGCAAATGAAGCCCGGGATTTAAATATCCCGGGCTTTATTTGCATGTTCCTGTCTGGCCGCCATTTTAAATTCCCCTTAGTTCGAACAAACTGCACGCGCGCAGTTTAAAGTTAAATCGAACTAAGTCCTAGTTCGGATTAACTATTACTCCTCATGGAATGAGGTGTAACAGTTAATCTGAACTAAGGACTTAGTTCGGATTAATTTAAACTGCCGCGTAGTCGCGGGCAGTTCATTCGAACTAAGGGGATTTAAAATGGCAGCCGACGAATATGCAAATAAAGCCCGGGATATTTAAATCCTGGGCTTCATTTGCAACTCCGGTTGCTTGATTTGCCTATCTAGCTCGAATTAACGAGCTAGTGTAGACATACCCTATGATTTCTTACGCCGGGTATGTCTATACTACAGCGTTATTTCAAAATATCTTATTTCGAAATAGTTAATTCGACATAAGTTATTTCAAAATACCGTGTCTACACACAAAATGCATTTCAAAATAGCATTTTACTATTTCAAAATAGCGCGTCCACACTGAGTGGACGCTGAATCGCATTTAAGGCTGGCCGGCACCAGGTCCGGCAGGGCATCAGGTCAGGAGTTACTTTGTGTGGTTGCTGCCTGAGGCTATCTGATGCCTGTGCTTAAAGGGACCCCCCCGGACAGCCGGTTCTCAGCTTTCCCTGCTTGCTTGCCTACCTCGATGAGGGACAGCAAAGCGTTTTTTTCTCTGTGTGCTCTGATTGCCCTTACTCGGGACACCACAGCACTCTGCAACATGGAGCCGGAGCCGCCCCTGAGCACTCTGGTGCTTCTCTTGGATGTGTTGCTGTGAGCCTGGCTGCACTTTCTGCAGGCTGCCATCCAGGAGGTCCATTGGGGGGCTGTCAGTATCCAGGAGGCCCTGTGGGAGAGCTTTCACCCTGAGGAGCACTAAGAGCCTCCCTGGTGTGCCCCACTGGGGGCTTGTGCCTCATTCCTCCCTCATGTTCTTCCACTTACCCCTCCCTAACCCCCCTTCCTGATGTCAAATAAAATACATGTATTTTCATGAACATAAACTCTCTTTATTTAACAAAACTGGGAGGGGGGAATGAAATTCTGGTGAGACTGGGGAAAGCAGGTGGGAGAGAGGAGGGAGAAACCTGGGAGGAGGGAGCTGGAAGGGGGAAGCAAGGGGAAGAAGGGGGAGGGAAAGCTCAGGGCTGGAGGTCTCACCGGACCAAGTTGATTGTCATGCAAACCTGCTCCCGAGTTTGCATGTGGCCTTTGGTGGCCAGGCTGGCAGTGATCCTGCCATAGATGGCCACGTTCCTCTGTCTAGTAAGGAGATCATGGACGTTGGGGGCATCCCCCCCAAACCTGAATAAGGTCCATGATCTCCACCCTGGACCAGGAAGGCGCCCACCTTCTCCAGGCCCTGGCAGGCTCCTGGGAGCTGGCAGACTGCTTCCCCATGGCAGAACCAAATACTGTCTAGACCATCCCTGATATACAGTTATCTAACCTTCTCTTAAATATCTCCAGAGACAGGGATTCCACAACCTCCCTGGGCAATTTATTCCAGTGTTTAACTACCCTGACAGTTAGGAACTTTTTCCTAATGTCCAACCTAAACCTCCCTTGCTGCAGTTTAAGCCCATTGCTTCTTGTTCTATCCTCAGAGGCCAAGATGAACAAGTTTTCTCCCTCCTCCTTATGACATCCTTTTAGATACCTGAAAACGGCTATCATGTCCCCCCTCAGTCTTCTCTTTTCTAAACTAAACAAACCCAATTCTTTCAGCCTTCCTTCATAGGTCATGTTCTCTAGACCTTTAATCATTCTTGTTGCTCTTCTCTGGACCCTCTCCAATTTCTCCACATCTTTCTTGAAATGCGATGCCCAGAACTGGACACAATATTCCAACTGAGGCCTAACCAGCGCAGAGTGGAGCGGAAGAATGACTTCTCGTGTCTTGCTCACAACACACCTGTTAATGCATCCCAGAATCATGTTTGCTTTTTTTGCAACAGCATCACACTGCTGACTCATATTCAGCTTGTGGTCCACTGTAACCCCTAGATCCCTTTCTGCCGTACTCCTTCCTAGACAGTTGCTTCCCATTCTGTATGTGTGAAACTGATTGTTCCTTCCTAAGTGGAGCACTTTGCATTTGTCTTTATTAAACATCATCCTGTTTACCTCAGACCATTTCTCCAATTTGTCCAGATCATTTTGAATTATGACCCTATCCTCCAGAGCAGTCCCAACCCCCTCCCAGCATGGTATCATCTGCAAACTTAATAAGCGTACTTTCTATGCCAATATCTAAATCGTTGATGAAGATATTGAAGAGAGCTGGTCCCAAAACAGACCCATGCGGAACCCCCGCTAGTTATACCTTTCCAGCAGGATTGTGAACCATTAATAACTACTCTCTGAATACTGTTATCCAGCCAGTTATGCACCCACCTTATAGTAGCCCCATCTAAGTTGTATTTGCCTGCTTTATTGATAAGAATATCATGCGAGACCGTATCAAAAGCCTTACTAAAGTCTAGGTATACCATATCCACCACTTCTCCCTTATCCACAAGACTCGTTATTCTATCAAAGAAAGCTATCAGATTGGTTTGACATGATTTATTCTTTACAAATCCATGCTGGCTGTTCCCTATAACCTTGCCACCTTCCAAGTGTTTACAGATTTATTTCAGTGTGAATAAAAGCAGAATTTAGTCTTTTGTTACAGTTTTATCTCTGTTCCTTCTTTAGATAGTGTATAAGAAACTTTTCTGTACCAGGCCAGACATCAACTAAAAAGGCAATCTTAATAGGGCTTACATATACTCCATCATTTAGACTTTTTATACTCCTTGCCCACAGACTTCGTCTTTGTAGTAGACTATACCATGGCACTTGGTCACCAACTGGGACCATCTATACATGTTCTCCCCTTTTTTCCGGTTACAGGAAATTCATTAAATGCTTTCTCTTTCATTATACAATCTCATCATTTGAATTCTTGTGGTCAAATCCTAAGTTAGTGCAAAGTGGCTTACCTCCATTGAAGGTAATGACGTTATACAGACATACCAGCTGAGACTCAAACCAATAAACCCTATCTGTAAGGTGGGGATAGTAGCACTGCCTTACCTCACAGATGTGTTGTGAGGATAAATACATGAAAGACTATAAGGGACTCAGCTGCTGCTGTGGTGGGGGTCACAAATACCATAGATAGACATATTATGTAATGCATAATTATTTTAGGCCTTAGTGGGATTCCAAAAAGGATTAGACAATTTTATGGATAATAAGAACATGCAGCTTCATTACACAGAGAAAATACAGAGAGGATATAAATCTCATGATTCAAGTACAATGGCGATTAGAAAGACTTCAAGTTACAGAGAATCCACCATTTACTCTAGTTCAAACTAGCAGGTGACCCATATCCCATGCTGCATAGGAAGGCAATCCCCTACCCCAGGGTCTCTGCCAGTCTGGCATGGGAGACATTCCTTCACAACAACAAAGATGATGATCAAGTAGAAACAGAACATGTTGGCAAGACACACCAGCCACACACTTGGGAAAGATCTCTAATTACTCTGCTTCCGCCCCATCTAGTGCCCTATCATTGGCCGCTGGAGATATTTGCTAACGTCAATCACGAATGGGCCATATGCTATTGTAGGTAACCTCATTACATCATTGCTTACATAAAATTATCAAGCTCAGTCTTGAAACAAATGAGGGGTTTTTTTTTGTCCCCACTACTCACTTCTCTAGTGAATAGAAACTATCATCTAATTTCAAACCTAAATGTGTTGATAGCCATTATATATCCATTTCTTCTTGTGTCAGGGTTGGCCTTTTACTTCAATAACTTCTCTCTCTGTCCAGTGTTTATTCTTCTGCTTGCTGCATAGAGAGAAATCATATCACCCCACAGCTTTTGTTTTGTCAAGCTAAATAAGCTAAGATAAGCTCCTTAAGTCTCCTCTCATAAGCTGGTTCTCCATTCCTTTGATCATCTGAGTGCTCCTTCTCTGTATCAGTTCCAGTTTGTTTCCATCTTTTTTAAACATGGGTGACCAGAACTGCACATGGTATTCCAGCTAAGGTTTGTGTGGAAAGAGGATACAATAATATATTATCTGCAAAGGCAGTACAGTGATGATAGTCTCTAGAGCTCCAGCTACAACGTCTCCTGTGCTCACACTAGAGCAGAGCACTTCTGCACCAATCCAAAAAGATTCTGTGGTTATATATCACAATCTACGGCTTGTCTGCAAAACTGGGCTAGAAATTTTGCATGGAGAGACTCTCTCAAAAGATTTCCAACACTTCCTCTTTATGGCTGGATTGCCAGTACAGTACTTTTTTCTGTAGATTAGCCCAGAAAGACCCTAAGAACTTCCTTTCGTTCACTGTTTCATCACTTCGATTTCAGCTGCCAACCAAAATGAAAAGTAATGGGGGTAAAATTTACTTAAACTTTTCTCAAATCCCATTCTGCTCCTCACCCCCAAAATGTTGGTTTCAACTTTGGGTCAAATATTGAACAAAGGCTTTATGTTCCCTCTAACATTTCCATCCATGTGTGAAATACATTTTGATATATGCACCTAGGTATGTTAGGATGTGCACCACCAGTAGAAACACATGCTGCCAACTGAGGGCACTCTGCTAATCAGCTGAACATCATTTGAATCTGTCCTTGGTGATCACCCAAGTATTCAGCTTACAGGGAACACTGGTTGGCTTATTTCTTCTGGACTGGTTCACACATATCTATATGAAAAGTTATTTGTTGTGTGCCATTCCTCTACCACTTCCTATATTTATTTGCTTTCTCTGCTATCAGTGCAATGGGGGCTTTGCCATAAATCTAGCACACTGACTAAACCCATGGCTTTGGTCAGCAGCTTGTAAAGGTTTATTTGTTTCTTTGCATTTAGAATTTGGAATACTTTTCTCATTTGTTCCCTGGTAAAGTCCCTTTCTAAGTCACCTGAAAACCCCCATGGATTTCCTGCAGCATTCAGTGATAATGTATGTTGCAATTACAGTTGTTATTTTAAGGTCAGTTAAGATCAGTCCTAAAAACTTCACTTAAACTGGGGTAACCAGGAACAATCAATAATTAATACCATTAGTATCTGAACAGTCCAAATTCCTGTAGATGCAGTAGCTATGTTCCCTTTGATACTTCTTTCGTCAGCTTTGTTTTTAATTTAGCTTGATTATAAAGAACTAAACTAAATGTTGGGTCTGATTTTGCAACCTTTTCTTACACTGAGCATTAGGGTTGCCAGATGGCTGAAAGAAAAATACCGAACGCCCCGGCCCCCCACAAAAAAAACCCACCAGGAAAAAAATGTGTTGAAGGAAAAAACAAAGGGAGGGGGGGACCAAAGCTGTTGAGCAAAAAAAACCAACCAACCAACCAACCAAACAAACAAACAAACAAAAAAAACCACCACACACACACACACACACACAACCTCCGAGAATCTGGATCACTGCTAGCAGTTACCAGGTAATCATTTAAAAAAAAACAAAAACAAAAACCCCGAACACGCTTCATTGGGGGAGGGGGCCAGGAAGGAGCGGTGCTGGCCGAGAAGGGGGCCTGGAAATAGCTAACGGAGGGGGCAACGGGTTGGCCGGGGAGATGGGGGCCAATGGGAAGCAGGGCTGGGAGGGGGGGCGGTGGAACGGGCTGGCCGTGGATATCAGGGGAGGGGGACCGGTCAGAAGGGGCAGGGCTGGCCGGGAATAAGGGGACGGGAAGCACAGCTGGGGATCGGGGACCACGAGGCTGGCCAGGAGGAAGGGGGAGCGGGAAGCAGAGCTGGCGTGGGGCAGGGAGTGCAGCGGTGCTGGCCGGGAGGAAGGGGGAGCGGGAAGCAGAGCTGGCGGGGCGGAGGGTGCAGTGGCGCTGGCCAGGAGGAAAGGAGCAGGAAGCATAGTGTTGGGGAGGTGCAGGGGAGGGAGGAAGGGGGTGGAAAGCAGAGCTGGCGGGGGTGCAGTGGCGCTGGCCGGGGAGATCTGGAAGAGTAACGGGCCGGCGGGAAGCAGAGCAGGGGCGGTGCAGGGGGGCTGGCCGGGGAAGATCAGGAGGGGAAGCGGGGGAGAACCGGCCGGCCGGGAAGCGGGGGGGTGAGCAAATTGGCCGGTAGGAAGTGGGACTGACCTGGGCACTTGCTGCCTGTCTCGCGCAGGCTCCTGGCAATGCACGAGCGAGGAGGAGGCTTCCCCTCCTCCTCACACTCAACCAATTGAGGGCTCCCGGCAGCAATCGCGGCCCCGCCTCCCAGCTGGGACTCCAAGCCGCTCCTCCGCCCACGCCAGGCTTCCATCCAGTGCAAAGCCGGAAAAATCAGAAAAATCATTGCACAGGTCCGGTATTTTCTGATTTTTTTTACTGGACAGAGCGCGCAAATACCGGACTGTCCGGTACAATGCTAGACACCCGGCAACCCTACCCAGCATTTACACATACAACTGGTCTCATCTAGTGGACAGGACCAATCACACAATAAGTTCAATTCAGTGTAAGCCAGTGTTGCAGAACTGGGCTTTTATTACTTTTAACAAGTATGTTGATTATTCAAAAAGTGCCTACTTAATAGTCAAGGAAAGGTTCATATTTGTGGTGTGTGTGCATGTATGTGTGCACACACCTGCATGCCAATAAGTGATTTTATGCACATGAAAGACAAAAGACAGAGGCCAGGAAACCAAAATGCTCTGGGATCTTCCTTCTTATGAACAGCACAGGTACAAACCCAGAAGCTGCAGAGCACGCTTCCCTACACCATGCTAGCAATTATCTGCATCCTGAATCAAAGGAACCCACCATCTGTAGAGGTGTGTGGTATTTCAGTTATCAAGTGAGTGTCCTGGACTTCTCCTGAACAGACAGCCATATGTGCATACATTATATGTGGTAGCTTTGTGGCATGGACACCTGCCAACTGAGGACTAAACTGAGAACTAAGTCCTCTCAGTACAGTACCTCAAGAAGGACTTTAACTGCAGCCTCCATGGGGAAAGATGAGTGCTTTATCCTCACCAGCACACAAGGCCTAATCTCTCACAGTTTTATGTTTTTAGCGTCTTTGTTTTTCTTGTTCTTTTGCCAACAGGTCAGACAGTGCAAACAGTCAAGAAGCAGCTGCCTGATGGTGCTCCTCCGAAGTTCACGTCATGCAGGCAAAACTGTAGGAGCAGAGAGGGAGGCAAGATTAGGTGAAACATTAGCCATGTCCTCTTGGCTATCCTCCAGAGTCTTTCAATTATTTCTTTATGTGCTTTTGGTGCTGTGCTTATTTGGTATTTAAAAGGGACGCGCTTAGAGGATTTCACAATGATCTGCCATTTCACAGTGCAAACCAGATGTGAACTTATCACCAATGGAAATTTATGTCTCCACAATCCCCCTTCTCAGGGTTCACAGCAAAAGTTACTCCAGGCAAATCAATTATAAGGATTCAGTAATACTCTAAAAATAATACATGGCATCACAGTTTGAAAGCTGCAGCTCCTTTTCGGTACTAAAAGATCCAAGCATCAGGCATCAATATCAATTTTTGTAGTAACTGCGCTATTGTGGCATATATTGAAAGCTAAAGGCCAAATTCTCCAAAGATTTATGTGACATGAAGCCCATTTACTTCAGTGTGTTTGGAAGGGTGTAAATCAGTGCTCCCACACACACTTTCAGGTAGCAGAAATGTGTTCATAACAGTTCTCTGAGAGCATAATTTAACCACCGAGGAAAACATTTAATTCAGCTAAATAGTTAGGTCCAGATTATGTACCATCATACCCAGCTACTGAAATCGTTAGAGTTGTATATGGAAAAGGTATTGGTGACTTGCTCAGTGTTCAAAAGATAGTGCTCCTTCCATTCATGGTGGCGGTAAGAAGTGGAAAAGTACTGAAATAAATCACAGTCCCAATGCGGACAACAGAGCAGGAAGCATAGTAAATACAGTACTGAATTTTTAATGCTTTAATAAGCATCATGGGGTAGTACTTTAACTTTGTGCTACAATTTATAAAATTGTTTTTGCAGGATATCAAAGCGCTTAAGTGGCTTCTTACTAGAGTGCCGTTCTTTAAAGAAATAGAAAACATTACAGCGGTCAGGACAGATACTTAATCTGGATGGACTCCTTGACAATTTTTTGTGTAAAATGAAGTAGTATTGCTTACACTTTATTAACATTGAAAAAAGTGGCTATGGAAGATTTTTAATACAAATTGTTAAGGATTCAGTGATATTCTAGCCTTAACTTTCAAGCGATTAGCAGTGTTTTTTCAGCTGATTTTGCTGTAGCATCTTTTGGCAGACAACAGGCCGAGTATTTTGAGAAGTCATGTCGGCTGCCAAGAGAGGTCACTGAGGCACCATCAGTGGAAACATTCCCAGAGAGATTAGATTTCTTCCTCCCCACCCCCAGAATGGACATGTGGGGATAAATGAGGAACATGGGCTCAGACCTGGGGTCTTCCACAACATGGAGTCTTCCACAATATTGCCACCCAAAAAAAGTTAAAAAAAAAAAACCCCTTGAATCAGACTTCTAAAACCCGTGTTGGCCCAACATCATGGGGTTTTTAAAAAATGTTTTCTTTTTTGGTCTGGTTTTTTTAACTCCCCCTGCCCACACCAGTGTGTCTGTGGTTGAGTGTATGAGAGAGAAAAATTCCCAAATATATGGAGTAAGGCAATGTTGGGCCTTGCTTGCCTGCCTGATGATGCACAGCTTCCAGTTTCTCCCCAAACCCCCCAAATCTAATTAATTAAGTCTGTGTCCCCTTACCCTCATGCCTGTCCATCCAGCAGTTAGTGATGTAACCCTCACAAGACTCATATCCATTCTGCCGCAGAAGTTCAGCCCTCCTCCTGCTCCTGAAGGGGGGGTATCTTTGCTCCCCTTTCTCAGGCCTGCGGGGCTGCAGCAGGGTCACCTCTGCCCCTTTCCTGTCTGGGTAGGGTAACAGCTCCAGGGATTTTCATCCCTCTACTGGCGTTGCAGGGATGGGGGGCAGGAACCGAAGCAGAGAGTGATCCAATTCGTTTTTCACAAGGGGGTGGGAGAAGGAGGGTGCAGAGCCCCTCAACTTGCTGTTCCCTCCTCTCACCTATCTTCCTGTGAGAATGGTGTCACCTGTTCTCTCTTCCCTACCCTAAAAGGCTCCTGGGATCCAAGTAGAGAGCTCCACCTGCTTCCTGCAGCAGCTTTGGGTGGCTGCTCAGCCCCAGGAGGTGGGCAAGTAGAGGAGGCAGCCAAACAGAAACTTTTTCCTGGAAGGGCTGAAATTCCCTAAGGGACGGGTGCTTCGGTGTTCTCACCAGAGGAGCTCCAGCTGACTCCTGTCTGTGAAGAAGTTGCAGGTGTGCAACAAAGCAGTGCTTATGTCTGGAGCTCTCCAATAGTTGCTAATTACTATTATGCTGTGTTCCGCATACTAGTGTGTTTAAATCACAAAGGCAAAGCAGTAGCAATTGGCTTTTTATAAGGGTTTCAAACAGAAAAGATTGCAAATCACTTCCACAATAATTTGGCTTGAAGTTATGTTTCTGACAGCCAGATCCTACAGCAGGGTCACAGAGGATTTCAAACAGAGCAGAAAGAAAGCAGTAAAGCCACACAAGGGGAAACTAGGCTGTTCTCTTTGCCTGCTGTGAAGCAGTGCTGGGTGACGGCTCATGTTGCACCACGAAACAGGTAGTTTGGGGGGCAGACAATGTCCATGGTGGGGCTGTTCTGCAGACTTGTGGCTATACAGACTCACAGCAGACAGGGAGTTCGGCGGTCACACATCCTACTTCAGTGGTCATGCAGCGTCTCAGGAGGGCTGCATGCCACATATGGAGGGTCTATTCCCCCCAATTGCCATGATGACTCTCATGCAGATGAAAGAAGCAAATTGCATGGGCTCACAGAAAAGGGCAGCCATGTAACTAGGCACATGATCCAGAACATTCATTTTCCAATATTTATATATTTTTTCTAATTGGTCCACACTGTTTCAGTCCCATCACCATCTGGATTTTTGCAGTGACCTGTTTGCGAACACATATCACGAATAGGGAACCAATAAGAGTAATATTGGAAAGGAGCATATATGTCGAAGGATGCCTGCTTTTCTGTCATGTGGGCCTGATATAGGATCATGTGACAGGAAGCATATTGAAATGAATAGGAAGCTTTCCATTGATTCCACTAGGCTTTGACTAAACCCCATGCCAGGTCAGATTCATTAAAGCTGGTGCAGGCAGGTGTAAGGAGAGCTACCCTCTTAGAGGACAGGTGGTGTCCTCACCACTGCCATTTCCAGGTTTCCTACTGGGAGGGGGAGGCAGTGGTTGCCAAACAGGCAAGTGCATAGGAGTTTGTTCAGTGAGAGATTCTTCCAAGAGCTACTAATCATACTTGTTTTGCCATCCACTACTGGCCTCTTTTTGCATGCTGTTGGCACCTACCAGCCTCCTCCAGCATGGGCAGCAGGTAATGTTGGCAAGGGAAGACATTGCCTTCCCAACACTGCCTATGCTCCCTGGCCACCCAGGAGGTCTGGGGCCCCGGCGTGGGAGCCCCAGCCCTCTGGCTGGCCAGGAAGGATCAGGCTTTAGGCTTGGGGTTGGGCAGGGCTTGGCTCCACGGGAGGAGGGGGAAAGTTGCTGAAGGGGCGGGGTCTCAGGAAGAAGGGGCGAGGCTGTGGCTTCCTAGCTGGGCCGTCACCCACCGCCTGTACCCTTCATTCACTTTCCATCACTGTAGCTGCAACCGTTTCTATCAGAGAGGCACTACCGCTTGAGCTCCCAGCCAAAGTTTATGAGGAGGCAAACATTGCGAGCCAGGTTGTGATCTCATTTATCTGAGTGTACTTAATGGAGTTTCACTGATGAAAATGAGAACAGAACCTGTCCCAGTTACTTTGTCTCAGTATATATTGCATTATTTGTTAAGTGGTAACTATATACTTGGCTTTGTACAAGACACGGAAGGACACAGTGACATATATAATCAAAATTTGTCTCTGGCCAAATGCTACTATCTTGGATATTCACACACCCAAGCACTATTAACCCCTAGTTGTATTCCCAACTTGTGTGCAATCACATTTAAATGTGAACATTATGTTAATATTTAACAATTAACATCAGGAACTATAGCACCTGCTCATTTAAAAAAAAACCCACCCAAAATGTAAACTGCCTGCCCATGAATTTCTGTATTCCCATTGTCAGTCTGAAACAGATTCAGTAGATACTGCTGGTGCTGCTAACCTTTATCAGTTATTATCACCTGCAGTAGCAGCTGGCACAGAATTACTGGAAAATGTGCTTTGGCCAAGCTCTTTTCCAAATCTCTCCCTTTGCAATCGCCTCATTGGTCATGAGAGCTTGAATCAGTGTGTGAAGGAAAATGAAACCTAGGAGAAGAAGGCCTGAATGATTTAATTGTTGCTCTAACTCCAAATATACATGAGGCCGCTAACATTTCTCAAACACAACAGCTTTCTTTTCAGCACAAAGAGGATATATTTGAACAGTAATGTTCATGGACTTATACGTTGCTACTGGAAAATAGTCTGCTACAGAGAGATAATTGCTGAGGTATTCATCAAAGATAAACACTGCAGCTAAAACCAAGATGTTTTTTTCCAAGCTGCAACGCCTAATCCATCACAGCATATAATATCATTAGTATTATTTCTAATACACCAAAGGCCTAAACCTGCTTCCATAGAAGGCAGTGACAAACTTTCACTGACTTTGGTGGGAGCAGGACTGGGCCCCATATGGGGAAAAAAAGCCCTACAGTGAGAGTGTCAGTGCCACAGAGCAGTTCCCCGCTCATTGCTGATGGTTTGATATGAACAAACTAGTGCTCTGAGCTGATACTAGCTCTTCTATAGCTCAAATAAGTGGCAGAAATATTGATTTTGGATCTAACAGTTCACAACTAAAACCTCAGCAAGAATTGATTCCTTGCACAAGTTGCTTGAAGCAGAAATTTATATAAAAATGTGTTGCCTAACCAACATTATCCAAAAGCATTTGAATGCTATAAATGAACCAGTAGGGCTACAATTAGCCGCTCATATGTGAACTAACTTTTGAGGCATAAGGGTTAATTTTCCAGGGGTGGCACAATATCGGTGAAAAATGCATACACACATTCATGCATACTTTTGTATTTGACTGTGCAAATGCAGCATAGATGTGCACATGCATTGAAGGTGAATCCTGCTTGGTGCCAAGTGCCTGCAAGGCCCATCCATATCCATATAGTACCTTGTAGAAGGGCTTAGCACCTTGCAGGATCACAACTTTTTTGTTCACATGCCTCAGCCATTTGGGTACTATGGTGTTACAAGACAGTCAAATATGTAGTGAAATGCTCTGGTTCACCTACATTAAATGCACTCTGAATACAACCAATAAATTGACCTTGCCAGCTCTTTCTTGTAGCCTCTTGCTCACCTGAATAGTTCCACTGCTTTGGGTAAGGCTTTACACCAGACTAGGCCCTTAATGGTGCAGCATCAGAGCAGAAATACTAGTTAGTTTAAAAGTACATTTTGTACATGAACAAATAAATTGATTTCAGGTTGGCTAAAAAGTGTAAATATACATGTAACACATGTATTGCATGCTATGCTCTGTACAGCACACAGTATGTTGTACTGCAACAAACAAGAAGAAAACCTCTTTGTACTGCAGTCACTCAATTCTGTACCTAAGATTATTTTAAAAAAATGAGTGCTTAATGTTATGTCCTTAAAAAATCAATATTTAGGCACCTACGTAAGTATCCTGCTTTTTTTAAAAAAGGTGCTATGCACCCAGAAGCACTGGGTTAAATTGCTGAGACTCTTTGGCTGCCCAGCAGCTCTGAAAACTCAGACCATTTCTTTAGGTGCCTAACTATGTATGCAAAAGCCTAACCTAACCTAATGCTTATTCTGCATGTACATACACACACACATACCCACACATGCACAATCAGTAAACATGCATTAGCCTTCCATATACACTTTATACATTTGAGGACTGTGTGTTGTTTTAAAATATTGTCCATATCACTTTTTGAATATTCAGCTCTGTAGTGAAACCATGATCATATACTGCACAAAAAAGTGAGTCAGTGTCCAAAGAAAGCTGAATCTGGAACCATTCAGCTCCCTTTTCTTGTGCCCGGTTCCAATTAGTACTATGATGGCCAGTTTTAAGAATGTTACATAGCATTTCTCTAATCAGTAGCCTGATGACACAGCAAGGAATACAATCCAAGTTACCTAAGCCCAAGGCCACTATTCTAACTACTAGACCATAATCACATGCAGTACTGCTGTTCAAGTTAGCATGGTTGCCTCTATTACTCATATCATTGTCACCTGAGCATATGTATGATTCAGCAGGGGTACAAACTTTCACTCCTATACCCTTTGGGGACTCAGTTACACCAAGTCTTCCCTATCCTGGGTACCAGGAATCCTTGCTTGATTTCCAAACCCAAGTCACACCACTATGCAGAGAACTGATCCCATGCTAAATTGGTAGGCCTATTTCTGTAGATGTAATTATTATGCGTATACGGTAGCTGTCAGGTCACATGGATTTTTAATGGCTTTTAAAAAAGAATGAGAGGCATCAGTGTATTAACAGAATAGCACATGGTTCATGCTATTACAGTAAGCTCCAGGAGGTGTAATAATCTGCTTAACAGATCCCACCTTGTTTTCTATGGTTTTGGCACCCCCTGTGACAGTGGTAATTTTGATTTTATATCTTCATTAAGGAAATTCTGACATGTTATTAGTGATTTGAATTATGCTAGGGCTTATGTCACCAATCAAGATCAGGGCTTCAATATGCTTAGTGCTGTATAGTGTAGCCATATTTCCCTATGCTGAGTATGGGGCACCTGGTAAAATTACTCATATCCAAGTTAGTGCAGGAGGGAGAATGGGATCTGGGAGGGGAGTTTGGGTGAAGGAGGAATTTGTGACCTAGGGCAGGGGACTGGGATGCAGGCTTTTGGGATGTGACCTAGGGTAGAAGGGGATTGTGATCTGGGTCAGGAGATTGGGATGCCAGATCTGGGAAGGGGTGTGGGTGCAAGAGGGGCAAAGGGTTTGAGTATATGGAGGGGGGGCAGAGGGTTGGGAAAGGGAGGGGCTGAGGGGGGTGCCAGAAGCAGGCTTTGGCTGGGAGGCGCTTACCAGCAGAAACTTGAGGCAGACTGTCTGCTGCAGGCTGCTCGCTGCTCCACGTGGCTCCGCTCTGGGCATGCGAGGGAAAGGAAGGGGAGGGGGAGAACAAAGACGGAGGGAAAAGGCTTCCTATACTGCCCCTGCTCTGAGCAAAAATTCTCGGCTCCTGTTGGCCGGAAACTGAGAGATTGGCCAATGGGAGCTAGGAGATTTTGCTGGGGGGGCAGAAAAAACATGAGAAGTCTCCCCACTCCCTCCCCAGCCGTCCAGAGTGGAGAACAGCTGGCTTTTTAAAATGTGAACTGCTCTCTGCTGACAGATTCCAGTGAGGTGGCCGTGGGCCGGATCTGGTGGCTTGGTGGGCCAGATCTGGCCTGCTGGCAGCCTCTTGCCCACTACTGCCATGGGCTAATAGTCCTACCAGTGCCCAATTTAGCTGTATGGTCTATGTATAGGGATGCAGATTTGTCTCCTAGGGCTTGTCTACACTGCAGTCGATTTTCCAGGGTTTGAATTAGTAGTTCTAGTGAAGACCCATTAATTTGTACTGAGAGGGCTCCCCCATCGGTGCCAGTAGTCCTGCTCCTCCCAAGGAGTAAGGGAAGCTGAGGGGAGCATATGCTCCTGTCAACCTCCCACTGTATGGACAGTGCCAAAACATGATATAAGATACTTCAACTCCAGCTACGTAATTAACGTGGCTGGAATTGCATATCTTAAGTTGACTTTCCCCTTGAGTGTAGACCAGGCCTTAGAGACCTGTTCACTTTAATTCCTTTTTCAGCATGGATACTGAAGTTGTTTTTGGGCTGCTTAATTTCTCATCAATGTTTCTCTTCTACAAATACTTGTTCTCATTGTGTTTATTTGGCTGTGGGAGGAGTTTGCAGCTACACACTCCTCATGCATGTGGTTAGGCTTCAAAGCAAATCTAGCCCTGAATCGGTGGCTGCACTTAATTGGGTACTAATAGTTCAAAGAGCCTCATTTTAATTTGCAAAGCATGAAAAGGGCTCCCTAGTCACTTAATTACCTTTCATTTTCCTAACTTGGCATAGGAATAGCTGGTGCTCATCAATGCTTTTCTTGAAAGATCAAGTCACCAACCAGTGCTCTTAGAATAAAAACAAAGTTTTTCTATGTAATTTTGGTTGTTCATCCCCTAATATAGTTTCTTTACTTTTATTATTGTGGACAAATATTACACGCTTGCTTTAATATTTCCCTTTTCTGAACTTTTTTCCAATGCCAAAAAAAGTTCAGAGAAGGGCAACAAAAATGATTGGGAGTATGGAATGGCTGCCATATGAGGAAAGATTAATAAGACTGGGACTTTTCAGCTTGGAACAGAGACAACTAAGGTGGAATACAATAGAGATCTATCAAATCAGGACTGGTATGTAGAAAGTGAATAAGGAAAAGCTATCTGCTTATTTCCATAATGCAAGAACTAGGGGTCACCAAATGAAATTAATAGGTATCAGGTTTAAAACAAAAGGAAGCATTTCTTCATGCAACATGCAGCCAACTTATGGAACTCCTGGCCAGAGGATCTTGTGAAGACCATAACTTTAACATGGTTCAAAAAAGAACTAGATAAATTCATGGAGGATATGTCCATCAATGGCTATTAGTCAGGATGGGCAGGAATGGTGTTCCTAGCCTTTGTTTGTCAGAAGCTGGGAATGGGCAATGGGATGGATTAGTTGCTGATTGCCTGTCCTGTTCATTCCCTCTGGGGCATCCAGCATTGGCCACTGTCAGAAGACAGGACACTAGGCTAGATGAACCTTTGGTTTGACCCAGTCTGCCTGTTCTTATGGTTTTATGTTTTATATTTAACATTACTAGTATGAACTAAGGGGGTTCCCTAGAAAAAGCATATCATATATTATTATAGGAGCAGGAGTGCCTATGTTCAATATTTATGTAATCAAACTCCTCTCAGAATCATGCTGAATTCACATGATGTTCTTGGGCTCAGCAGGTTTCATGAGCCTGTTTTATGTTAGCACATATACTTGCAAAAAAAGACATACTGGTAGCTGGCTACCTATTGGCCAGATGGTAGGAGTGATTTAGCTTCTGTTGTTTCAAGGGATACTAGTTCAGTAGATTTGTAAAGAATTATTATTACTTGTATTATTTGGCACTATACAGTACAATCTTAGAAATGCTTCCCAGAATACAGCAATCCCCATCCTGTAAGCATAGCTTATATTGTTTGTTCCTAATGTGTACAGGATTTAGCTGTATTAACATGCACAGTTTGCTTGCACCCAGCTACCAAGTGATTTGGAAGCAATGACTTACCAACTTCATTATTTACCACTCCCTTAAATTTTGTGTCATCTGAAAACTTTACGAGTGATGATTTTTTTTTTTGCAGGTCACTGATAAAATGTTAAATACATGAGCCATGTTTGTAATAAACCAGGGAAGGTTCAGCCTCTCGTGGCATTGCTACTGCCACCAGACCCCTCGTTGTGGAATTTGGTGGGGGAAGTTTTTGCTTTATTATGCCCCATGCAGGTTCCAGGCAGCTGAGCAGGTGATATGTGCTATTCAGCCTTCTGGGTTCATCAGAAATCTGCCTGGACTCAAGAGAGATTACTGATGAACCCAGGAAACTGAGTAGCAAATATTGCCTCCTCAGCCATCCTGGAACCTACATGGGGCATAGAAAAAGCATGTTTGGAACTAAAGGCTTTTCCCCAGGGCAGCTTGGGGTCTGGGGAGGAGAGGCATGACTGCAGCTGGCCCAGGGCTTCTCCAGGCAGATGGGGAGGGAGAGACCTCGGGGCACCTCTAGGCTGGTGTGGGAACTCAGGGCTTTGACTGGCCCAGGGCTCCTCCAATCAAGGGGGGAGCTTAGGGCTCTCACTGTGGGGTTGCTCGGGGCTCTGGCCAAGAGGGGCATGCATGGAAGTGACAGAGCTAGGAGCTAGCCTCCCCGAATGGGGGCTCCACCTGCTTAAATAGTGTAATACCAAGAATCAATTCCTGAAGGAGCACAATGGAAACCCACCTGCTTAGTGATGAGTCTCCATTTACTGTTACATTTTGAGAATGAGCAATTAGCTATTTTTTTATCCATTTCTTGTGGTCATGTTAAAACAGAACAATATGAAATTAAATGAAAATGTTACATAGTGCCAAGTCAAATACCCCTTACAGAAATCTAAGTATATGTCAGTACTATTATAGTTATCAACCAAATTTGTATTCTCATCAAAAATGGAATCAGATTAGTCTGATGGGCTCAATCTTCCACAAATCCACCATGATTGGCATTGATTACATTACCCTCCTTTATTACTTCACTTCCATATCTAAAGCTCCATTATCTTGCCCAGAATTGATGTCTGGAAGTACCCCAGTGATCCAAAGACTTAATGAAAAACAACAAATCAAGGTCCTCAGCCAGCTTTTTAAAAACTCTTGGATGCTAATTATCTGGATCTGCTGATTTTAAAATGTCTAACTGTGGTAGCTCTGTTTAACACCCTCCTGCGATAGTGGAATAGAAAGACTTATCATATGATGACAGTATCTGTTTCTCACAAGGTATAAAACAGAAATATTTATTGAGTGACATGCTGGTAGATCAGTTGCCAGCTTCTTGCCAAGTCTAACTATCAGGTGAGTACTGAAATTCGTAGTTGGAAACCAGGCCAGCTCAACTGCAATAGGCGTTAGACATTGTAAAACACTTGTGTGTGGCTGCATGAATTAATTCTACTTGTAATGTTCATATCCCAGGCTATCAGACAATGGCTCTCAAATTTTTTGTATTGGTGACTCCGTTCACACAGCAAATCTCTGAGTAAGACTCCCCTTGGAAATGAAAAACATGTTTTATACTCAGCACTCTGTTAAATGCTAAATTTAAACCCTGTTTCTTAAAATGAATTTATCTTTTCTCTCCGCTTTTAAATTAAGACAAAACATATTTTATTGTAATCAGAAAAGTTTGTAAAGTATAATTTTATTTTAATAATTGACAGCAATTAATCACCCAAATCAGCCAAAAATCAGTAAGATGTATGATACTGTTTGACGCAAGAAATTTTATTCTTGGTATTACGTCTGAAAGGATGCATCTGATATCCTTCACGTCAAACATGTTTCAGGATTTCATCTTTATTGCAAGAAGGCTGGAAAATCCACTCACATGCATAGGTAATGGAAAACTAGAAAGACACTCAGGGCCATTTCAGACACCATTGGGTAGTCACATGCAACTGAGCACCAGAACTGGTTTGGAGACAGCTGTGTGAATTTTGCTTTAATTTTATTATCATTGATCATGTTCACAAATTGTTCCTGTGCATGAATATCCTCAATAGGTAACTACTCAGTGGTCACACTGAAAGGGTTTCTCATCAAATAGTGATGAGCCCTTTGTGAAGGGCTCTCAGATGTCCACTGATAGCTGACTTGAGAACACTATCAATGTTGACTTCTTCCTCCTCACTGAATGAGGAGTGGCAGAAACATGCTGTATCTGTCTGTTCAATTTACTGCACCATAGCTCCAACTTCACCTGTGATTTTATTGGTTAGACCTATTAATGTTGGGTTTTTCCCCACGAAGCGACAGATTGAGGTCGTTAAGGTTATCATAGGCATGCCAAGCAGAGAAGTTATTTCCTGTCACTGAACATTCTGTTCAGCTGTTGCAGGAAAAACTCCACCACCTCTTCACAAAGTATAAAAACATGCTTTAATGTGTGTCTCCTGGAAAGCCATTAGTCTTGAATGTGGAAAAGCAGAACTTTGTGTTCATCACCCATTTGGTTGCAGAGCTCTCAAAGGGAATGACAGTTCAGAGAGTACACTTTAATGTAGTTCACTGCTCGTATAACAACATCCACCGCAGCATTAAGATACGTGGGCAATGTCTTTGCAGCTAGGACTTGACGATGGATTCCATAGTTCATGACAATCACAACAGCAGGTGACACACACTTTACCTTCTGCTGAAAGGCAGAACATGCCCTTGTCGTGCTGGAGCACTGTCAGACAGATACCATAAAGATTTTCCCACTCGATGTCACTGCTTTCAAAAAAGGCATTTGCTTTATTGGAAATGGCCTGTGCTGTTTTGGTGGTGTCAAGTTATTCGTGGAAAAAAACCTCATCCTTAACATCCCCGGCATCAACATACCATATGAACACTATCAATTGTGTGCAGTTAGTAACATCAGTAGTTTCATCCAGTTGAAGGCTGAACATATTTAAAGCAGAATGTTTAATTTCATGAACAACTTGTTTTCTGATATCTTCAGACATCTCTCACACATGCTGTGTTTCACAGTGTCATTCAATGCAGAAAGCCTATTAAGCTATTTGGCGGTATCATTTCCAAGAATAAGTGACAAAATCTTTGCACACTGGCAGAATAAGCTCTTCACCTATCATGAGTTGCCTTTTGGTATGGATGATTAGTAGTGACACCACAGCTGAAGGTGTTTGCTGTCAGAAACTTCCATCTGCATCAAGCCTTGCTTTCTTTGCTGCTTCCTTTCTGCATTTGACACAAATCCATGTTTTGATTTTGTTGTGCAGAATGTCTAGTTTCCAGATTGGTGTTGCAGTTTGAATGGTTTTAGCAAGTCAACGAACAAAATGTCACTACCAATTGCACCTTGTGGTTTTGATGCTGGTAAAACTGTGTGTAATGTAAAACTAGAGATACTGTTGCTTTTTAGCCATTTTAGCAGTAGAGGTGGCCATTATTTGCAGGAGAAAGTATGTGTTCGTGTGTCTGACAGTGAAATAATAAAGTACTTCTTTAGTGGCTGAACAATCAAGTCCTCTAATATTGTTGCAGTTTCAGGGTTGCTCATAGGAAAAATAGTATCCTTTCTTTGGAGCAAAGCAGGGCTGAGGAATAGAGTAGAGTTGAGCTGGAGCAGCGTGGGGCTCACAGCCCCACCATACCCACACAACCACATTATGACCCAGTGAAGGGTTGCAATCCCCTAGTTTGAGAACCAATGCGTGAAAGTAATGTAAAAGGTTTGCTTTATAACTGCAGAAATGTCTGCTCTGAACTTGTGAACTCAGGCACAAGGAGTGATTTCTCCTGCCCATCAAGAAGGACTATAGAATCCCAACGGGCCATTGTGGAGCATCACACCACAGACTAGACTAATGGCCTTCTCATGCCCACAAAGGCACTGTATCTGAGGACGCACGTCCCCATCAGCCTCAATTCTGACGAGGAAAATAAAAATAGCTGAGATGAAGATTTTTCATCTCTTAGCTCTAGTGCTTGGAAAAGTTCAAAGAGCAAAATAACAAAAAGCAGAGCTTCCCAGGGTCAACCCAATTAGCCCTAATATACATTCAGTGGACAGATTACATCCGTCACCTTTTGGAACCATAAATTGTGCTTTTATATTGCCTGCTGTAACTTGTAAATAACTCATTTTATTTTACTAGCTAATAAATCCTTTGTTAGTTTAATTTAGGGTTGGCTACAGCACTGTCTTTGGTGTGAGATCTCAGGTATAAATTTACCTGGGATAGGTTACAGGTCTCTTTAGACTGGGAGTAATCTGAATATTTTGTGATTTTTATTTTAAGTGACCATTTATCCCTTGGTCCATCCTAAAGCAACTGTCTATGTCTTGGTGGTAAGACTGTTACAGTGATCCAGTAGTTCAGATTTGTTATTGGTTTGGTGAATCTAATGATAGAATATAGCACCAGTTTGGGGTCTCTGCCCTGTTTTTTGGCAGGTCTGCCATGAAGTTGACATATATACTCATAAACTACTCCAGACAGCATGACATTGAGCTCTTCTGCCTTTCTGCATTATTCTCAATAGTTCTATTATTTCCATCTAATATCAGACCTATGCCATTGTTAGGATTATTTTTGTTCTTAATATATTTAAAAAACCATCATGTTATCCTTAATGCAGTTGTCCACAGATTTCAGCTTGCATCTATTTTCTATCAACTTCCCCCTTTCTTTTACATCCACATTCCCTTCTTTACAAAACCAAGTTACATTTTAAAACAGAACAGCCTTCATCTATGAGTGTATGGTGTTTACGTCAACTAGTAATTTTGACACGGTAAAAATTCACATAATTCTGGCTAAATTCTTCCTCCCAGCTGATTTGGCTCATAATTGTTTTTTGCTTTATGAAACGGACTCTATTAAAAGCATCTAGTATAAATATATATTACTAGTCTGGACTTTGCTTGCGGATAAGTGGATCAACTAATGATCATTTAAGCTATCATTAATTTTCAGTTCTGTGCTCAATTCTTCTTTATCTGTTAGGAGAACTATTAGAGATTCTCTGATGTTGGCTGTAACACTTTTTAAATTAGGAAGTTATCATCTATAAAGGTTAGAAATTCCAAAGATGTTTCAGTCCTGATGCTATGGACCTCCAGCATGTGTCATGAAAATTGAAGTCCCCCATGATTGTGCCGCTTCCCCCTCCCCCATACATCATAGATCGATAGATACATAGGAGGTGGACATCCTGCTCCCTACTGTGATTTGGTGGTCTGTAGCAGACACCAATTAGTATCCCATCTTGTGGTTTATCTGTGGGTGATGAGTGAGCTGCCCATTGTGGGAGGGTAGCTCTCGGTCCCCTTCTGTGCGAGGTTATGGCTTACCTGCTCCCCCTCCCCCACCAGAGCCCAGTGCACCCCCGGGAGTCACCAGCCCACCAGCCTCAGGCTGCCTGAGAGTCCTCAGTGCGGAAGCGCCAGGTGGGAGGTCCCTGAGCCCTTAATCCCAAAGTGCCAGGCATGTGGCTCAGTCTCATCCCTGGAATGCCAGGTGGTGTGGCCTTAGTGCCCCCAATCCCAAAGAGCAAGAGGGAGCAGCGTGGCTCCCAGCAGTGGGAGGTGTGAGCACCAGCACCAGCCACCCCAAGTCCTAGCTGCAGGCCAGGCCACCCAAGCCATGAGAAAAGAGCAGGAACTGGAGGAAGGCAGGAGGCACCTGGGAGCAAAGCATGGGCAGGCCCATGCTAGGCTATTTAGGGAGGTTCATCCTCCCCTCCCTCAATGGTTAGGACATTGAACAGTAAGCATTCAAATCATTGTCTTCTGAGTTATAAGAGATTTAGAAACAAGTAATGCCATTGTTGACATAAGTAGCAAGCCCCTCCCCTTTTGCTACTCATTCCTTTCTACATGGGTTGTAACCACTGGCTTTAACATTTCAATAGTGTGAATCATCCCACAAGGGTTAAATAATTCCTCTTGTTTGTTAAGCAGCTCAGGATCAGTGGATCTTTGCCCATTGACTTCAGAAGCCTAGCCAGTCAGAACAATGTCTCATGTCTTGGCTCTGGGGATGCAGAACTTTGTTTTACTGTCCACGCTCCCTTGCAAAATGCTTGTTTGATTCTTCTGAGTATTGAATCTCCAACAAGGATTGCCTGCTGTCTTTCTTGGATCACTGGAGAACTCTTTGCAGGGAAGCATGACTTTCTTGGAGGTTGGGCAGAGTTGCCATCCACATGTGTGTCCCATATCTCTCTCTACTTTGGATTTCCTGGTTCTTGAGAAATCTTTTAGGGTATGTCTACACAGCAAAGTTATTTCAAAATAACAGCCATTATTTTGAAATAACTTTACTAGCATCTACACAAGCCAACCGCTATTTCAAAATTAATTTGAAATAGTGGAGGGCTTATTTCGAAATTGATAAACCTCATTTCACAAGGAATAATGCCAATTTCGAAATTGCTATTTCGAAATAAGCACTGTGTAGACACTTATTTCGAAATAGAGAGCCTCCAACCCTTCCCAGTGTGACCTGCTGGCCACTCTGGCCACAACCAAGAAAACTACTCTCCCTCCCCACCTCCCCGGAGCCCTTAAAGGGGTAGAGTCTGGCCACAGTGCCTGTGCTAGCTCCAAGCCTGCTGCCTCCCCAGCTACTGCTCCTCCTCCCACTCCTTCTCCCCCTCCTGCTTCTCCGTCCACACCCTTCACCTGCTCCCCACCCTCCATCCCCTCTCCATACCCTCGGGGACGTTGAGGCCCCTGCACTCGCGCTGCTGGGAGATAGTTGTCCTGGCGAGACCCCCACCCTGAGCCCTAAGCTTCCCCTCCCCCTTGTTCCCCTTGCTTCCCCCTTCCAGCTCCCTCCTCCCAGGTTTCTCCCTCCCCTCTCCCATCCTCTCTCCTCCCTTCTCCCGTCTCCTTTCCCCAGTCTCACCAGAGTTTCATCCTCCCCCCCAGTTTTGTTAAATAAAGAGAGTTTGTGTTCCTGATGTCAAATAAAATACACGTATTTTCATGAAGGGGCGTTAGAGAGGGGTAAGTGGAAGGAGGTGAGGGAGGAATGAGGCACAAGCCCCCAGTGGGGCATACCAGGGAGACTGTTAGTGCTCCTCAGGGTGGAAGCTCTCCCGCAGGGCCTCCTGGATACTGACAGCCCCCCAATGGACCTCCCAGATGGCAGCCTGCAGAAAGTGCAGCCAGGCTCACAGCAACACGTCCACGAGAAGCACCAGCCACCCAGGGGCGGCTCTGGCTCTATGCTGCAGAGTGCTGTGGTGTCCCGAGTGAGGGCAACCAGAGCATGCAGAGAAAACAATGCTTTGCTGTCCCTCATCGAGGTAGGCAAGCAAGCAGGGAAAGCTGAGAACCGGCTGTCCAGGGGGCATCCCTTTAAGCACAGGCCTCAGATAGCCTCAGGCAGCAGCCACACAAAGTAACTCCTGACCTGATGCCCTGCCGAAACTGGTTCCGGCCGGCCTTAAATATGATTCAGTGTCCACTCAGTGTGGATGCACTATTTTGAAATAGCCAAATGCTATTTCGAAATGCATTTTGTGTGTAGACACGTTATTTCGAAATAACTTATGTCGAATTAACTATTTTGAAATAAGTTATTTCGAAATAACGCTGTAGTGTAGACATACCCTTAGATAGTTTCCATGTTGAAGAGCTGCCATTGATTTAAAACTTCTACCTGTGTGAAATTCCTCCCAGTTGTCTTCTCTCTAGTGGCCACACCATGCTCATCTTCATCGGTCTTCAGTCGTGTGTGTTTGTAAAAAACATTTTGTTATTTAAAAAATCTCTTCCACATATTCATGACTGCAAACATGATCCGTTTAAAAATCTAGAAGTTAAAGATTCCTTTTTTTAAGGCTTTGTTAATATTTGGATGGGTGTGATCACAATACAAGAAATTGCTGAGAAATGTAAGGAGAGAGAATGAAAGTAAGAATAGATAAGTTACTGGAAGGAACAATATATCAGGAAAAGCTTTTCTATGTTTATATTAATCAACTTTTTAAAAAAAGGGTACAAGAAATCTAAGTGACATCTGAGGGTACATCTAGACTACATGGCTCTGTCGACGGAGCCATGTAAAGTAGTTTACTCGGCATAGTCAAAGAAGCGGGGATTTAAATAATCCCCGCTTCATTAAAATAAAAATGGTCGCCAGCTGTACGACGATCAGCTGATCGTCAGCTGATCGTCGGCACAGTGCGCGCCATTTTTATTTTAATGTAGCGATTATTTAAATCCCCGCTTTGACTATGCCGAGTAAATACATGTCGTCGACATGGTCCATTTGTAATAAACTTCATCCACATTGTCAAAGAAACATTTGAACTTGTTTGCATTGCAATAATGAAAAGGTCTATGAACAATAATTAGTTTTTCCACTAACCATTAATCAGCATTCTCTTCATCAATTTTCTCTGAGAAATGAACAAATCCCTGTGACCAGTACTTGACATGAGGCATTTTGGCACATTCCACTATGAAGATGCCGCTCAACCTCAGAATGGCAGCAAGCTACAAGACTGAAGAGAGCAGCTGTTAAGAAAGATAGTTTATTGAAACATTTGCTCTTCACTATGGATGATCCTCCAAACATTGGCAAGGGACCATGCTTACCTTCTGAGTTAGATGTATCAGTATCTCTTCAAGTGAAATACTGGTCAGATTGTGCCAGTATTCAACTAGGAATACTACTAAACAATATCCATCAGTGGTAATGACAGCAGTGTAGATGGCCTACTTTAAATATATCCTGTATTATCCAATTCATTTTATTTGTCTATTGCACAACTTATTTGCTGAAACTTGTTTCTCTCCCTCCCTCTTTCCCCTAGGCTATCAGACAAAGCTGTCTAAACTTATACTCATCCATCAACCAAGAGTTATTAAGAGAATAGCTGCAGAATATTTGAAAGTGAATGGAATAGAGTGCTAGCTGTATTTCAAAAACAGAGAGCCTGTGCTGCAAAGACTTTGCAAGATGGCAGTTTTTCTCATGCTGGCTGCTTCTCACCCTGCCTGGACCTGCCAGCAGAAATCTTCTTGAATTAAGGGAAGCCTATAAAACCTACAATGAATGTTTCCAAAAAACTATTTCAAAATAAGATACACAATTGACGTAGCTCAATTTGTGTAGCTTATTTCAACTTAAGCCCTGCAGTGTAGACACATCCCACGAAGCCAATGGCCTCAAGATATGTACACATAGCAGAGAAGGTGAACCCATGTGACAGTTTTCACAGAAGATAGAATCTGAACACTGAATAGCACTACCAAGGGTATGTCTATACTGCAACGTTTTTCCGGAAAAACAATACTTGCATCCACACTGCTATTGTGTTCTTTCAACAAAAATTTGAAAGAATGGAGGGGTTTTCTGACAGCGGTAAACACCTTTCTATGAGGAAGAAGCCTTTTTCAGAAAAAGCTTTTTTGGAAAAAGGCGTGTGTGGATGTGGAAGAGGGAATTCTGTTGAAAAAATAGGCCTCCAGGAAATAACACAGGTGCCCTGGAGACCACTCCAGCCAAACTAATCAGAACTCTATAGTTCCTGTCTCCTGCCAGCTCTTAAAGCTGCAGGCACCCGGGACTAGCCTTGTGGCAGGAAGTCGGCCCAGACAGTTGCACCTGACCACGTGGCTCTCCCTGCCACACAAATTTGGACCCATGGCCCAGCCACAACCCCCCCCAAAACTCCCCTGGCCCTCATAGGGAGCACCACCAGGGCTCTCAGGACCCAGCCAGGGGCAGCAAAAGGTGTGCGCCGTTGTGGTCCAAGGCGGAGATCCTGTCTCTCCTGGAGGTTTGGGGTGAGGAGGAGACCCTTCAGGATCTCTGCTCCCAGGATGGCCGAGGCTCTGGCTGTGAGAGGCCACCATCCCTGAACCTTGGAACAAGTCAGGAGCAAGGTCAAAGAGCTCTGCCAGGGCTACATCAGGGCAAGGAAGTGCAGCTCTCTCTCCAGGGCAGGATCCTACTTCTAACCCTCCTACCAGGAGCTCCACCAAAGCCTGGAGAGTGGTGCAGCCCCATCCCCAACCGTGATGGTGACTTGGGGCTAGAGACTCGAAGGTCCTTCCCTCCCAGCTGGCCTCTGCCCCGTACCCTGATAGGAAGGCCTCCTCCTTCCTCTCCACAATCTTGTGGAGAACACAACAGGCTGACACCACCTCGGGGATGTTGTGCTCCCCCACATCCAGGCAGGTCAGGAGGCACCTGAACCGTGCCTTCAGGAGCCTGAAGGTGCATTCCACCTGCATTCAGGCATAACTGAGGTGGGCATTGAATTGGTCCCTGCTGGGCTCCAGGTGGCTAGTGTAGGGCTTTATGAACCATGGCATGAGGAGGTAGGCTGCATCCCGCACTATGAATAGTGGCATCTGCACATCCCCAATCCGAAAGTCACGCTGGGGGAAGAATGTGAATCTGGCAGAGGCTGGAATTTCTGAAAATAGGGGCATCATGTGCCCTGCCCAACCACCTGACAAAAATGTCCATGAACTGTCCACAGTGGTCAACCAGGGCCTGCAGCATCATTGAGAAATAGCCTTTTTGGTTGATGTATTGGACAGCTCGATGATGTGGTGCACGAATGGGAATGTGGGTTCCATCGATGGCCCCTCCACAGTTGGAGAAGCCCAGGGCGGAAAATCCGACAACGAAAGGGTCCAGGTCTCTGAGGCGGATGACCCTGCGCAGCAGGACAGAGTTGATGGCCTTTACCACACAGAAGGAGACAAAGAAACACACAAAACAGAGAATCAGAGGGGAGTGCCTGAGCCCTTGGGAGATGCCTGCTCCACTCTTCTCCCCACCTCAAACATCCCAGGAGCCACCCCGTATGAGGCCACCCCCCCGCAGGGCTGTGTGAGAGCGGGATGGCAGAACCCCCTGGGGACGGGGCTTTCCCCCCACCCCCAGCCCAGCCCCACTCCCCACCCCGTTTCCCTTGGGTCCCCCTTTATAGAACTCCCCCCCCACCTCCAGGGACTGCAGCCCGAGAGTGCCTTACCTCCACGTGCTTCCAGATGGCGATGGTGACCCGCTTCTCCAGGAGGATGGCGGGTCACATCTGGGTGTCATGTTGACAGAGGGCAGGGGTGAACCAGGCACACAGCTCCATAAAGGTGGCCTTCCTCATGCTGAAGATTTGGACTGCTGGTCATCCCACCGCTCCATGACCAGCCAATCCCACCAGTCAGAACTGGTGTCCAGCCTCCAGAAGAGTCTCTCTGTTCTCCTAGTTACTCAGGCCCATTGCCTAGGTGCCATCTAGGACACATTTGGTGTGTATCTAAATATACCCACTACTTCTTACATCACGGCTCCATGAGGAACCTTTCCTCTGTCCACACAACTCTCATATTGACCATTGCAATCTTCTGTTCACTCTGGGTATGTCTAGACTACAGAGTTTTTCTGGGATACCAGAGATATTCCGGAAAAGCTCTGCCACATCCAAGGAACGCGTCTGCTTTTCGGAAAAAAATTTCAGAAAAGCAGACATGCTTTTTCGGCATCCCTGTAAACCTCATTCTATTATGAAGAAGGAATGTTCTGAAAGAGGGTTTTTCTTCCGACATTTGGCCTTGTGTTGATGGGCCAAATGTTGGAAAAGCCTCTTTTGGAAGAAAAGCGGGAAAAGATACGCAAATTGCAAACCGCAATTTCCGTATCTTTTTCCACTTTTCTTTGTAGTGTAGACATAGCCTCAGACTTCATCAAGCCTCACTTTCAGCCCTCAATCACTCTCCCCTTCTCCATCACATCAAGCACAAGATTCTTGTCTTCACTTTTAAGGCCTTTCAAAATTTAGCTTCTTCGTACATAGCTAAAGCAATATTTCTGCCTTTGCCATCATCTTCTCTTTCAGACAGTTCCATACTATTTCCTTTGCTATACCCATTGCTTTTCAAAAGTCTGCAAAACCACAACTTTATAATCTTCAGCTCCCTCCTTAAGATACATCTCTGTCAGGATTGTCAACAAAGTACTCCCAACTGACCTTGGCTAGACCGGTAGATAGGCTTATTTCAGTCATTTCTTTGCTTTATTGTTACCTCATCCTCTTTTCCATCCCCAAATCCCATTTGCTTCATTTCCCTTTTGTGGTGTGTTTTATATGGAGAGCTCTTTGGAAGATGGAGTGTCTTGTTACTGCATGTATGGATAGCACCTAGCACAATTGTGCCTTAAATTATTGAGTTAGACACAAGGTGCTATTTTAATGCAAATTTTAAAAAAGAGTAATAAATAATCATATGCAGCTACCAAAACAAATCTGAAGACCATACATTATTTTCAGTCTCTAATACTGACCAAAAGTCATAAACAAAGAGGATCAGGAAACAATATCCTTCTAACTATCTAACCTTTAGCATTTCTTATACTAAAGTGCCAAACCCCGCAATTCAAGCAGCATTCAAGATTTTCAAAATTATCTCATCTCACTGTTTCTCTATTATTTCAAGTTATTCCAGGTCCCCCTCCCCTACCTTTTGCTTTCCTCTTGGCTCCTCCTCGGTTACTCTTTCACTCACTTCTTACCCTACACATCCACTGGCTATCAGGCTTCTGTAAGTTGTGCCAGCTCAGCACACAGCTGGCCTAGGATCCTTGGAGCCAAAAGCTGCCTTTGAGCCTCTCTTCCTCAAATTTTTGGCTATAGCCAGGGAGCTGGGCTTATTGTTCTTTTCTCCAAAATAATAAAACATATACCAGTGTGCTCTATATTTTTAATTCCTCTGCCTCCCCTGCCTTGCCCCCCCCCCCCCCGCAGAGACAGTACGGGGGGGAACCAGCACCAGCTCCTGTCCCCCACCCCCTTGTTGCCTCTCTCTGATAGATGCAGAAGGGGCGGGGATCACTACTCGACTACCTGATAAACATATGCTCATCAGGTAGTCAACTAATCGCTTACATCCCTAGGTGGAGAGCAATAGAACATCTGCAGTTTCACCAAGGCACTTGGCTTGCTAGCACAAAATGATATGCAAGTAATTCCATCTAATGGCAGGAGGTGGTAGTCTTATTGTCTGGAGGTGTATGTGCAATATTGTCTCTGATTGGAAGGGCTGGGTGCAGAGAAATATTACTGTCTTTTTTTTTAAACTGTCTGATAGTCTTAAAAATGCAAATCCCAAGTTTATGATCGCATGCTGTTACTGTGTTTCAATTAGGAAGAGACCAGAAACCCAAATGCATACAATAATGCAATATATGAATAGTCAGAAAAATCTTTTACAATAGTGGAATGGATAGTTTATCAATAGGAGGCATTTTCAAAGCCACCTATGTAATCTCGATGCTGCTGGAACTCCTAAATATGTATGCTCTATTGACAAGCCCACCCATTAACTATTTTGAGTTTTAAATACCTTTTATCGAGGACATTAATACATTTTATAAACATTAATTAAGCCTTACATATTGTAACCAAGTCTCTCCTCAGACTCACACTGTCCTATGTCAGCTTTGCCCCATAGCTGTTTGAGAGAGTATTTAACTTTTGACCAACTATCCAAGCTGTTACCTCACTCCTGCTTCTGCTTCTTTTAGCCGGGGGTGTAATAATATTTGATTGGCTCTAACGGAAAGATTAGAAGTGTATCTCTCACCCTACACAGGCTTGACATGCCATCTGCATGTTCTTCCCATCACATGGGCATGCAGAGACAGACAAATATTCACAATGTCAACAGAATCATTGTAAAACCCACACCACTTTAAAAAACAATTCACCATACAACAAAACACTGAGGGTCGCTATATACCCTCTGAAAATGATCAGCTCTCTGAACCTTCTTCTATCCTTGTCTCACGCAGACATGTCCTCTATAGTTTCCGGTTACCCAAAGATACACACAATATTTTGTATCATGTTTTGGTGCTACCCTTTCTGTGACAAAAACTTGCAAATCACACTTATTTCCCCTGTCTCCTTTTTAGTCAACTTTGTTTGCTTCTTCTGGCCCTGAATCTGGGATTGGTTGTAGTACCTTTAAGGCAGCTTAGCTCCATCTCACTTGCTACACCCTAATGTATTTATACAGAGAGTTTTCTTTTATTTTCCCCCATTCTTTTAAGACTTACTAAATACAAGCGGTTAATGCTATCTTAATAGTTTATTATGGTCATTGTTTGTAAAGAAGGCTGTGTGATATATTAGTCAAAGAAAGTTTGTAGTGCAAACATGGAGTACAGTAATGAAATTATCTGCAGTTACAACTGGGTATACCTTAGGGTTTTCACTTCACAGCATTATAGCAGTGAAACTAAAAACGCAGAATTTGAGATTTAACTGAAGATTTCTGGCAGCTTGTTACATTTCATTAGAATTATTTTGAAAAATACTTAGTCAATCAGTTCCGTGACAGTAGCAAGACTCAAACAATGACACTCTTTGGACCTATTCTACATAGTAATTAAGGCTATAAAGAAAATGCTTTTATACTGTATGCTCCCAATATTAGCACTACCTCCTTCTTTGAGTAGAAGTCTATTCCTATTGCACAATGCTTGCATAGTCTTACCTGTGTCTAAACTGCAGTACTGAATCTTTACAAGAGGTCTGTGTCTTGATCTCCACTTGGGTACAGTCACTGGAGAAGGAGGAGGAAAAACCCTGTTTCTTCAGAAATTGGCTATCCTATGGGGGTCCCACTCAGGGAAGAATAAGGACCCATTTATTCGCACTTCTGGTCCTTTCTATTCCCACATTTTTCATTTAGTTGTACAACAAAGTGACGATGAATAACTGATTGTGAGTGGAACTGGGTGTGATTCCTGGTGGGTGTAATGGAACTGTCCTCTGCTATATAATCATCATATGGAGGGGCAGGTTGCTGCCAGTAATAAAAGTGATGACTTTCTTAGGCACACTGATGATGTGCTTTGAAATCTTATTTAAAAAAAAGTGACAATAGAAAATAAAGTCAGGGAAGGCTGTGGCCACTGTTGGAAGCAAGAAATCCGATTATGTGGATCAGTATTCTAACTCAGAAAGACGACTCAGATGTTCTTACTCTACCCCTTACTGTAATGCATTTTGGTGTATTTAATTCTGTGCAATGTTCAAGTGAGAGAACATGGATTAAATGTATATGCACCAGGATCAGCCTGACATGAAGTCCGATCAACAATCTGTAAAGTAACCACTTAAATGGATTAGTGTTCTAGTCCATTATGATCTGCCAGGTAAATGATGTATGAGTTGTATAATGTATCAAAATTCACGTATACCCAATAAGCCATGACAGTTCAGAAGAGCGATTATATATTTTCTTGCTTAGTTTTTTCTCATCTCACATTTAAATCATGCACTAATATATGGCTTGTTGAAGCAGAGGGGACTGAAAGTAGCCAACTAGTTCAGACCAGCTGGGGGGAGGGAGGGGGTGGGCTAGGGATCTGGGAGTGGAACCAGAGGCATATCTTTCCCATTCTCCCCTCAGAGCACTTAAGCCTCCCTTGCTGCCACCTGTCTGGCTGGATCATTGTGGCCCTGGGAAGAGGGTAAAGAAGCAGAGGACAGATACTTGATGTTACATTTTCATCCCCACCTATGCAAATCCCAGCCAGTGTTAAAATGGACAGTTTCAGTGAGCAGCAAGCTTTGCGTGGAATGGAAGGTGATGTGCAGGAGCAGCAAAAAGACAGAGCAGTCACAAAATCCTCAAAGAATGGTGCCATCAAGTAGAGAAGAGGGCCCTTGGAGCAGTGTGGAATGTCCAGAGACACACGTCGTTTCCCCATGGGTCTGTGGAGAATCTCAAGCCTAGAAATCATGTCCTCTAGCCTCTCTATGGGATGAAATGTAACAGCAAGGCCATAACTACTTGTGTGTCACGTTTCTGAAGGCCTGTAGGTTTGTTAGCTTCATCAAATTCTAATCTGGAAGATTTAACTCCTAAATCCTCCTTGCAATTTCTGTTGGATACAGTATTCTCCCTTATTTCCTGTCTGAACCAGTTATGCAGTATTGGTGTGTAATTAAAAAAATAGTCCAGCTATATTATAATGGGAGGACAGACATCCACATTTTTCAAAACCAGGTGCATGTGCACACTAACACATATATACACATATATGCACTTTTAACAATTTGTTCCAAAAGGCTCAGATATTGCAAACACGTCAGCACCAAAGTTTATTTAGTGAGTTGTTCTATTGATTTATTCCCATAATCTAATGTTTGCAGGACTGGGCCCCACAACTCATCAAGTGCGGCAGGATCCTTTGGAATGAGAGGGTCAATGTAAGTAAAAGTATATGCCACAAGTACTGTGCTCAAAGGTCATCTGTAATGTAAAACTGTGGCTTTCAATCTCCTTAATGTTCAGATTTGTAGTACGAATAAAACAGGTAGGGAAGGAAACAGACTTCTAGGATGGACGCTGGCACAACTGATTAAGAGAGCTTTAAACTAGGAATTTGAGGGAGACGGTTGGGAGATGTCCAGGTAATCTCTACGCTGGATTTTAGCATTGAGAGGGAGGAAAACGAAGTAAGAAAGGATATAGCCAGGGGTAGGAGAGTGGACATAAGGAGGAAGGGCAGAGTGGATACTAGTCTAATAGGTCATATTGAAGGTACAATGTCCATGCCAAATTGAGTAAAGAATGTGAGTGAGGTGAAACAGCAAAAATTAAGATGTTTGTACACCAATGCGAGGAGCCTAGGTAACAAAATGGAGGAACTAGAGCTACTGGTCCAGGAAGTGAAACCAGATATTATAGGAATAACAGAAACATGGTGGAATACTAGGCATGACTGGAGTACAGGTATTGAAGGGTATGTGCTGTTTAGGAAAGACAGAAATAAAAGTAAAGGTGGTGGAGTAGCATTGTATATCAATGATGAGGTAGATTGCAAAGAATTAAAAAGTGAAGGAATGGAGAAGACAGAGTCTGTCTGGGCAAAAATCACATTGGGGAAGAAAACTATTAGATCCTCCCCTGGGATAGTGCTTGGGGTGTGCTATAGACCACCGGGATCTAATTTGGATACAGATAGAGACCTCTTTAATGTTTTTAAAGAAGTAAATACTAATGGAAACTGTGTAATCATGGGAGACTTCAACTTTCCAGATATAGACTGGAGAACAAATACTGGTAATAATAATAGGGCTCAGATTTTCCTAGATGGGATAGCTAATGAATTCCTTCATCAAGTAGTTGTTGAACCAACAAGGGGGGAAGCCATTTTAGATTTGGTTTTGGTGAGTAGTGAGGACCTCATAGAAGAAATGGTTGTAGGGGACAACCTTGGCTCGGCGATCATGAGCTAATTCAGTTCAAACTAAATGGAAGGATAAACAAAAATAAATCTGAGACTAGGGTTTTGATTTCAAAGGGCTAATTTTAATAAATTAAGGAAATTAGTTAGGGAAGTGGATTGGACTAAAGAATTTATGGATCTAAAAGTGGAGGAGGCCTGGGATTATTTTAAGTTAAAGTTGCAGAAGCTATCAGAAGTCTGTATCCCAAGAAAGAGGAAAAAATGTATAGGTAGGTGTTTTAGACCAAGTTGGATGAGCAAGCATCTCAGGGAGGTGATTAAGAAAAAGAAGAAAGCATATAAGGAGTGGAAGATGAGAAGGAACAGCAAAGAAAGCTACCTTATTGAGGTTCGAGCATGTAGGGACAAAGTGAGAGGCTAAAAGTCATGTAGAGTTGGACCTTGCAAAGGGAATTAAAACCAATAGTAAAAGGTTTTATAGCCATATAAATAGGAAGAAAACAAAAAAAGAGGAAGTGGGACCGCTAATCACTGATGATGGAGTGGAAGTTAAGGATGATCTAGGCATGGCCCAATATCTAAACAAATACTTTGCTTCAGTCTTTAATGAGGCTAATGAAGAGCTTAGGGATAATGGCAACATAACAAATAGGAATAAGGATATGGAGGTAGATATTATCAAATCCGAGGTAGAAGCCAAACTCGAACATCTTAATGGGAGTAAATCAGGGGGCCCAGATAATCTTCATCCAAGAATATTAAAGGAACTGGCACATGAAATTGCAAGTCCATTAGCAAAAATTTTTAATGAATCTCTAAACTCAGGGGTTGTACCATTTGACTGGAGAATTGCTAATATAGTTCCTATTTTTAAGAAAGGGAAAAAAAGTGACCCGGGTAACTATAGGCCTGTTAGTTTGACATCTGTAGTATGCAAGGTCTTGGAAAAATTTTTGAAGGAGAAAGTAGTTAGGAACATTGAGGTTAATGGCAATTGGGACAAATTACAACATGGTTTTACAAAAGGTAGATCGTACCAACCTGATCTCCTTCTTTGAGAAAGTAACAGAGTTTTTAGATAAAGGAAATGCAGTGGATCTAATCTACCTCGATTTCAGTAAGGCATTTGATACAGTACCACATGGGGAATTATTGGTTAAAAGATGGGGGAATTATTGGAAAAGATGGGGATCAATATGAAAATTGAAGGTGGATAAGCAACTGGTTAAAGGGGAGACTACAGCGGGTCATACTGAAAGGTGAACTGTCAGGCTGGAGAGAGGTTACTAGCGGAGTTCCTCAGGGATCAGTTCTGGGACCATTGTTATTTAATCATTTTATTACTGACCTCGGCACTAAAAGTGGGAGTGTGCTAATAAAGTTTGCAGATGACACAAAGTTGGGAGGTATTGCCAATTCAGAAAAAGATCAGGATATCATACAGGAAGATCTGGATGATCTTGTAAATTGGAGTAATAGTAATAGGATGAAATTTAATAGTGAGAAGTGTAAGGTTATGCATTTAGGGATTAATAACAAGAATTTTAGTTATAAGCTGGGGACACATCAGTTGGAAGTAACGGAAGAGGAGAAGGACCTCGGAGTCCTGGTTGATCACAGGATGACTATGAGCCGCCATTGTGACATGGCTGTGAAAAAGGCTAATACGGTCTTGGGATGCATTAGGCGAGGTATTTCCAGTAGGGATAAGGAGGTGTTAGTGCCGTTATACAAGGCATTGGTGAGACCTCATTTGGAATACTGTGTGCAGTTCTGGTCTCCCATGTTTAAGAAGGATGAATTCAAACTGGAACAGGTACAAAGAAGGGCCACTAGGATGATCCGAGGAATGGAAAACCTGTCTTATGAAAGGAGACTCAAGGAACTTGGCTTGTTTACCTTAACCAAAAGAAGGCTGAGGGAGATATGATTGCTCTCTTTAAATATATTAGAGGATAAATGCCAGGAGGAGAGGAATTATTTAAGCTCAATACCAATGTGGACACAAGAACAAATGGATATAAGCTGGCTATTAGGAAGTTTAGACTCAAAATTAGGCGAAGGTTTCTAACCATCAGAGGAGTGAAGTTCTGGAACAGCCTTCCAAGGGAAGTAGTGGGGGCAAAAGACCTATCTGGCTTCAAGATAAAGCTAGATGGGTTTATGAAGGGGATGGTTTGATGAGATAACATGATCTTGGCAATTAATTGACCTTTCACTATCAGTGGTAAATAGGCCAATGGTGGGAAGATAGGAGATGCTATAGAGAACTTTTTTCTGGGTGTCTGGTTGGTGAGTCTTGCCCACATGCTCAGGGTTCAGCTGATCACCATATTTGGGGTCGGGAAGGAATTTTCCTCCAGGGTAGATTGGCAGAGGCCCTGGAGGTTTTTCGCCTTCCTCTGTAGCATGGGGCACGGGTCACTAGCAGGAGGATTCTCTGCATCTTGGGGTCTTTAAACCATCGTTTGAAGGACTTCAACATCTGAGACATAGGTGAGAGGATTATTCTAGGAGAGGGTGGGTGAGATTCTGTGGCCTGCATTGTGCAGGGGGTCAGACTAGATGATCATAATGGTCCCTTCTGACCTTAAAGTCTATGAGTCTATGAGGTAGTTGCCCCAGCCCTAGTCAAGCTCCTCCTGCTGGAGGCTCACCAGGTTATGGTGCTTAGACAGATACTTTGGGCCAGCATGCTTTTTTAAAGCTCCCCTTGATCTGAGTAGGTTCCAGCACAGTCTCTGATACCAGTCTTTCTGGCACATTTCCTGGGTATAGACTTTCCATCTGGAACCCATTAACCTAACTGGGAATCCATGGCCCACCAGTCCTCAAGTCCTCAGGACCAGTGCTGTCCCTCCCTCTCCCCCACTGCACCCTGACAGGGCAAGATTAAGGTCTTTGTAGGCCCTAGGCACTCTCATAATTGTAGGCACTCTCATAATTAGATTACATATAAATATGTAAGGGAGAAATGCCTTATCACTTATACACCTCATATCACCCACTTTAATGTTTACTCTTAATAGTGGTGCTCTGGGTGAGCAATTCATGGTACTTCATTCTAAAATAAGAAGGTGTGATCAAAGTCAAAGAAAGGCACGTTTACATGACAGCTGAGCAACGCCATGTCAGTGTTTTGAATGAAGTGAAGCATTTGCCACCCCCACTTATGTTAGTAAGCAGCAGTGTACTGTCTCTTTAAAGGAGCAGCAAATGTAACTTCTGCAAGTGTTCAACAGGAGGGCTGGACACTACAGGGCAGACAGTTTTGAAGACATTTGGAACTGGGAGGATTTTGGTGTCACCCTGCAAAAAGTAACTAGGCAGTGGAAGACAGGATATTACCTGCATGCTTGTCTGCTGGCAGTTGGTGTCAGGGCTGTGAACCACAGACAGTAGCATAGCATTTAAGAAACCCAGAGTTTCAGGGCAGGCAGTGACACTCCCCTTTTGGGACTAAGTTGAACCCCAAAACATTACAGTACATAACTCAAAGTATTGCACATACAGGTAGGGTTGCCAGGTGTCCAGTTTTGAACCAGACAGTCCAGTATTTTAGCTTTCTGTTCAGGAAACAAATTGAGAAAATATAAATGAGAATATAAATTCCGGTATTTTCTAAATAAGATGTAATGTAGATTGAGATGTAATGTCAAGTGTGTTTTTTAGGCCCTAAACTTTTTTGTAGGCCATAGGTACTGGGCCTGTTGTGCCTAATGAATAATCTGGCCCTGCTCCCACACACTACCCAAACAGCCCAGAAGTTTAAGAATACCCTTTTCCCTTTGTGAGTTCTCTGATTTACAGTTTACCCCTTCAGGATCATTTGACAGCTGAAGCAAATAGACAGACCCAGCAAATTATTTCTAAGCACTGTCACTCTTTAGACAGCACAAGATATATGCAAACATAAGAACTAATTGTACACCTTTTCCTGACTCAGATTCCTCTCTACTCATGAGTTGCTTTACATTTTGAGAGTCTTCACTCCTGCACTTCATTCCCTCAGCAGAGTTTCTCTCCAGTTCTGGTCAGAGAGTGAGAAAGACAAAGCCTACTCTGAACTAGATCTGGTCCTATTATAGGCTTTAATTCCTCCGTCAGCTGACCTCTTTGGCCAACCTCAAAACCCCTTCCCCTGATTGGTGGACTATTTCTTCTGGGTGGTAGCCAGCTGATTGACCTAGGGCTCATCTGGAGCAGTAGAAGATCATCAAGGTTAAACAACCCCCTGAAAGCCTGGGTTACCACCCCTTAGAATTTCTGCCCAAGATGGCAGCAAAAAGATAGCACAGAAGGCACAGATCAGCCTTACAATCAAAATGGATTATGCAGTTTGATATAGATATATACAGAGAGTTCATAACAACAAATAGAATTCCTAAGATGTACATGGATAGGCTTCCCAAATCATCACCATGCTATTTTCTTTAACTCACTGTATTTTTTCTAGATGCAAAATGATATGCACTGCCACAAAGCAAATTAAAGAGTAAGAGCTATAGTAGCTAAGTACAGATTTGTAGCCTTAACTTTAAGTTTTTCCTTTGTGGGGATGTTTAATGTTATTTAAATTGTGTCTGTAAATTAATGTGCATATGCTAGTCTGTGCATTGCTTTCAAATTCCTGTGAAAGCAGCAACAGATACATTGTCAATGTTTACAAAATATGCTGGTCCAGAACCTCAGCAGGTGTGAACTGATGTGGCTCTGAAGTCAATTGAGCTTTGCTGATTTACAACAACTGAGAATCTGATCTTTTGACTTTCATAAATTCTCAGTGGCTGGTTTAGTGTGGTAGATGCTATCCTGGACTGCAAGTACATCATTAAGGATTTCTATATATAAAGCCAAGAAGAAAGTAATGCAATATAAAATGGGCTACTCTCCCTACATTTTTTCCTGGATGTACATTATACAAAATGTAAAATATTGCAAGGTTCTTAGCAGAATTTTACTGAAACCAGTTATTATAGGGTGTGCACTAATGAGTATTAAGTATGTAAATAACTGAACTGGCTAAATAAGCAAAACTCTTAATTATTCAAACATAAGGATAACACTTAAACTGTGTTTCAGGCTGTTCCATTTGGCTGAAATGGCAGATCAATGTGTCATAAGAATTCTCGTTCAATAAAATAGTTTTATTTCATTCTTTAAAAGGTTTACAGTGCCTTGAGGGTAATTTATGGATTGGAGGATATTTTATTCAAAATAGCGGCAGTGTTTTGTGATCTTCTTGCTGTAATTTATCATGGTAATTTGTAATGCATATAGTTGTATTATCCAAAGAAATAGTTATACAAGATAACTTTGGGTGAACCTGATTTCTAGTTATTGAGCTTTCTGAACAAATAGCAGGGTGAAATTCTATCGCTTGTGTACTGGAGTCAGGCAGACTAGCCGATTATAAAAGTCATTCCTGGCACTAAATCCATGAGTCTCATAAAAAATTACATTTTCTGCATGCTTTGAGTACACAATCTTGTGAATATAGCTACTCATGGGAGTAAATTTATGCATATATGTAACTGTTTGCGGAATATGGCCCTCAGATAACATAGTTGCATGCCAGAGTGTTTGCTGGTATAAGTCAGCATTGATCCATTGGCACAGATTTACAGTAGCTACAGCTCTGGCCTGGAGTCTTACCTGCTTCATTCTGTTTGTCTAAGTTGTAAAGACAGAATATCTGGACTTCCAGAATAGAAAGTAGAGTAGGCTGCTGTTAGCTAATCAGTTACATTGGATAACTGTCTACAGTTTCCCAAAAGGGGGACAGGTATGTACTGTTGTATGAATTTAGATAGACTATGTGGTCCAAAGATACAGGCCAGTCACCATCCAATACTACGTGGTTGGCTGAGGGAGGGGCCTGCAACTGTGGGGCCTATATCCGTTTCTCTATCTGTACATATATCTAGGCTGAGTTACTCTGGCTCTCTCAATGGTTTCAGTGGGCGCTGTCCAGGGCTCTCTATTCACCGTCCCCTTCCCAGTCCCTTGTTTTAGCCCTTTGACCTTCACACCTTTTTCTTTTGTCCCCTGTAATAATTGGACTCCAGGGTTCAGTGGATTCTTCCCAGAGGCTGCGGGGGGTCCTTTAGATGTGGGTGGGCTTATGCCTACCCACCTTCCGATCACCAGTAGAACCATCCAACACTCAATAGTCAGATACAAGGTTTGGGTTTGGTATATAGAAACCTCCGCTTACTAAGTACAATGGCAAACACCCCATTAAAAATCCTTTTATTACAGAAACACACAGTTAAAGCATTTAGAAACTAGAGTTAAAATGAAATCCTTATTTAAAATAGCTGAAGAGTTATTAGAAAGGAAAAATCCTCTTGTTTGCCAGTCTCCTAGAGATGGGCTAGAATTCTTAAAATCCAATCCAGTGTTATCCCAGGTGGCAGTTTTGAGTCAGCTGGAACACCAGTAGAGGTGCCAGTGTCATCTGGCCCACTCTCTCTGTCCCTGTCTGGTCAGGATGATGAAAGTCTGGATTCCCAGGAGACTTTAGGTGTGGCAGCCATAATGGCGAAGCTGTTCTACTAACTAGCCAGTTTTTCTCTGCAAAGTCTCTGTAAAGGCCCACAAAAGGAACGGTGGGAAGAACAGCCCATTGCCTCATTTTGGCCACTAATTTGGCCTAATTTTGACACACCAGTTCTGATTCACTGATGTCTGGTTCCACACTTTTGTTGTTTACTAAACATGATCTTAATACACCCCTTGACTTTAGACTAGTCCAATCTGTCTCCCTTATGTACCATTTCCCCACTCAGAATTTGTTATTACAGGTTACTGTGACATCTTATGAACTTTCACACATTTTTTTTAAACAATTGAGTTCAGTCAGGGTAAATTTGTAGGCCCAATTATCACAACAGTACCCACCATATCTAACAATGGAGTGAAAGCTTCTGAAAATAGGTTTTGCCCATTCCATTGTGCAAATCCTAGCCTTTCTAGAGGTTGCAACTATTCTATATCATGCTTGCATAATATCACTTGTTCATATTGCCTTTCTTGTCAATTGTGATCAAAACATCAGTAAATAAATACCTTCTAAACTGTTAAACTGATTAGCAGATAATGAAAGGTTAGATTTTGCCCCTCATCAAGTTATATCTTGCATTCCATTAATATTCCCATTGACTTCTCTGATGGTGACAGTTCAGCATTGATTCTTAAGGCAGGCCCAGCAGCTCTGACAGTGATGACAGAATGGTTGTCCAGAAAAGTGCTGTGAAGGTTTCAACTAGTTATCTTGTGAGGCATGAACTGAAAACAGGCCATCTCTCAAAGCATTTCATGGAAGATTTTAACTCTTGTATCATGAACTGGTATGCATGGAGGATCTCAAATACTTATTCCCTAACCCTTGCCCTACCTGCTGCTGGGCTCTTAATATGAGATACTACTAGACAGTGGTGCTCAAGGGTCATGAGAGAACAGAGGCTCTTTCACCAGCCCTCTGGTTCTGCCCTCCTCTCTTTCCCTCTTCCCCCGACCCCCCACAATCTCCAACTGTATAGTTCTGATGTTAGAGAAGCAGTTAGAAATAATAAAGAAGCAACAACACATGCTTCATCCATCCCTCCCAGCCAGACTGAAAGATGGACAAACTTAATGGGAAACTAAGCAGGAGGCTGTTTGGGAGCAGGAGAACTCCTACATGTCCCACATGTTGATGGGCAGTTGACAGTTATCTGTGATTGGAAGGTGAGCCCCAGGGAGGTGGAGAAAATGAGAACTTTTGGCATTCAGAACCACTTAGCCTTCATCTGACATCATCTTGGCATTTACTCACCAGGAGAAAAACAGTATCACATTATTCCCTAGTTATAAAGAAGAAAATTGAGAGCCCTCTGGGAACCCAATCAGGCTGAAAAATCTATTTAATTATTAAGAATGACCAGAAAGTAATTTGACAGTGGATGGCAAACTTTGTCATTCTATATCTTAGTATATCTGGCATAATTATAAAGAAAAGTGGAGTTGCTAGGCATATACATTTGATTAGTTATGCCTACTGAAGAATCTGGGTTAAGCTACCCAGACATGGAGTTATCTCATTCTCTTCTGTTTGACTGGGGAATAAAAGAATATCTCCCCCCTGTACCCTGAGTACTGTAATTCTACCTGAGCTCTTTAACTATGAACTCCAAACAAGAGTTGCCCTGTTGTGTATCCAGCAAAAAGGCAGGATACAGCTAAACCAAGAGTTTAGAGAGTATTACTACTTTAGTTCTAGAATTTTGTGCACCCACTAAGAATATGGACTTTAGGTCTCAGATCTGATACATATTAATTGTGACTTTCTTTCATAGTTCAATAAAGAGTGAGCAAGTAATTAAACAAACAAACAAAAGTAACAAAGTGAAATAATAAATATTTCTATTAAATATCCCCAAAACGAAATGCTTGATACAAGAGACCAGAATCTAATTAAGTAGCTTGAACAATCACTGACACTGAAATAATTTTCTGAGTTCTCGGATAATGTGGTATCTGTGCACAGCTTTCCTTTCACTGCCTCATTCTATGATAGCCAGCTACCTGGCAATGTTTTGACCTGGAAAACAAGTGTGCTTCAGGGCATGCAAGGGTTAGTGCAGCACTTGGAGCATGGGAAGGAAAATCCTAGGGGATCAGAACTAGCACTGAAGAAATAATAATATACCATTTGACTAATATCCTTGTCAAATTCACAAAATATAGGAGATGGGGGGACTCTGGACTCATTAGAGCCACAGCCATGATTTACAGGCCCATGGAGATGCATACTTTTTTAAAAAATTCCCTTCTGTGAGGTAAATTCCCTTATGACATTGTTTCTGATTTAGTGGCTTTATTATTATTTGTTGCATGCTGGAGAATTAAGTCATAAGAGGGCAGTTTCCCATGGGTTACAAATTTTAGTGGGTATATTAATGGTACATGCTCTACATTCTCTAAATCAATTTATATTTTGGAAGGAGAATTTATCAGCAAACCAAGTCACTATATTTAACTTAGTAAGATTACACTCATCATAAAATTCCAAGCACAATGCTCTCAAAAATACAGTGCAAAATAGAACTTACAGTAAGCTGCCAACAGGTCAATAAAACTACTAAAACACCTTACAACCCTAAAAAAAATTGAAGCGCTCCCCAAGAAAAAACCTTAGCACATAAGCAAGGGTTTGCAGTATACCTTGAAGACTGACAATTTTCAAGCTTTGTTTGCCAACTGATATTTACTTTCCAGTTTGGCACACACCATCTCTCCTTATGTCCTAACCTAGCAGCTGAGACTAACAAAGGACATAAATTATATGGTAAAAGGCTTTGCAGGTTAAAAATAGCGTGAGCAGTGCCAGGATCAAACTTGAAGCTAGCAGACTCTCCAGACCACAGGTATAATATACTCCAGGTGAGAAGCACTAGGAAAGTTGGCAACTACATTCTGCTCCACCTGAAGTTTACAACTGATCTTCAAATGTGGCCACATGAATGGTGTATTGCAATAAATCCAATCTGGAGGTGATAAAGATGCATATAGTATAGTGTAATGCAAACAATATAGTTTAAATTTAGGTTGCAATCATGTGATTGGATCAGCACAGGCTAAACTTCAGTGGTGTTCTGTGTAGGTGCAGAGACCAGGCCTTAATTTTCAGAGAATTAGACTGTTAGTAGCCTTTTGAACCCTTTTGAAAATTAGATTTAGGCTCTTAAATCAGTTAGGCATTCATATGCTGAGTGCAGCAACACCTAATTACCTTTAAAAATCTGGGCCATGGCAACCAGGGGCAGGAAAAGTTGGTAAAGAGATTATTCCTAAAGAAAAGGTGGACCCACAGTGGCTACTTGCCTAACATCTTTGAAGTTTCAGCTGTAATGTTTTCTGACCAAAGTGAGGACAGTAATTTGTGCCTGGAGGGAGCTATACATTTCAACAAATGTACAATAAAGCAGAATAAAAACCAGAGCAAGCTAATAATTTCTACAGAGAACACTTTATTGTGACTAGAATCAGGGATTCCAGATCATCATGCATTTCATGTCAGAGACACAGTAAAACCCAGACTCTCTATTTGTGCTAAGGAGAGGGGTGTTATTTGGGTTATTCCTGACTTTTTATGTCTTGAAACTCCTTGCTTCTTTGCCAGTCATCCTACATTCAATCCAAGCGCTTCTCCTGTTCTTGGGCCAGCTGTGAAGTTACATCCAACTTAGTGAGACAAAACAGCCTTTCAGAGTGGCAGAAGTAGATTTTGCCTGAATCCAGTGTTCATTGGGGAATAAACATGCTTTCATGGAGCACTGCAGTGCCTCTGAAACAAGGCTCCTGCAGGAGTGATTGATCAAGGAATCAATCTTTCACTCCTCAGCCACTGGTACAGAGCCACCCCAGATCAAGAGCGAATCTCCTGTTCAGTAGAGCATTTAAGAATGTGCTTAACTTTAAGCCCGTGCTTAAGTTTTCAGTGGGACTTAAGCATATATTTAAATGCTTTACTGAATCAGAGCTTGAGGCCCAGATCCTCAAAGGTATTTAGGTACCTACTGCTAATTAATATGAATGAGAGTTAGGAACTTAAGGGCCTTTGAGGATCTGGGCCCAGCTTTTACATTGTTGTTGGGTGGTCGGCATAAAGTAAATTGATACATTATTTTAATCTGGTTCCCAGTGGACATGTATGTAGGTCACAAGAACAACCCTAGCCCTTGATATAATTTGACACCTTTACTGGCAAACAGTAAAGCAGCTGTTGGATTAAGCTAGTGTCTTATTTCTAAAGATGGTCTCTCAATGATACTCTTGGGCCAATCCAGATATGTAATACCTGGATGAAGGGAGTTCCTCATTCCTGGTGCTTTCAAATCAAACACCTTTCACAAACTCTACACTCACAGCCTATTAAGTTAATTAAATGAAAGAAACATTAGGCCACAGGTCATTGTTGGTCCTACATTGTTGCATAGCTCAAATTTTAAAAGTGCATAATCCCTCCTACATTTTGCGTGCACATATTCAATGGCATGGTCACTTGCATATTCAAATGATTGGCTGTATTAATGTACACCCATTTGTGTTCAATTGATGAAATTCACCCCTGTGCAGAGGGCCACATTTTATATCTGTTTATATAAATTCCATAGTTTCAGGGCATAAGCAATGGTGTGAAAACATTGTGCATGCAGATGCTGTATGAACACATAGTGAAGGTAGTCTGAACATTAACATTCACACCGAGAGAGATACCCTCTGTACAGAAGTGTAACTCAACAGCGATGCACAAATAAACTCCTACGTAAACCTGAAAAACACATGGCTTAGATGCCACAAGATAAGGCTTGTGCTGGGCTACTGCCCAGGGTTGCACATTACTCACTACACTACTATAAAACATGACAAACTGCATTTCAGAAGGACACAATATATGAATCCCATGAAAAATGCACCCTTAGGGTCACTTTATGCTTTTATACTAACACCACCCACAAAATCAATTCCACTTGGTCTGGAGCCCAGAGCCTGAGTGAATGGATTGGTATCAGAATCTGGGCTACAGCCTGTGTGGGAATTGTTATATTGCTGTTTTCAGCCCCATAATCAAGCCCCTCAAGCCTGAGTCAATGAACCTAGGTTCAGAGACTTGGTGCTAGGAGTGTTTCTTTAAAGTGTAGGCATCTCCAAAGGGTCTAAAGGATGAAATCAGCTGAAGGATGAAATCAGCCTTTTAATGAATTATATCTACCAGTATGACTCTGTACACCTGCAATGAAATTGCTGTAATGAAACTACCTTTTATTATTAATGAAATTGTCTACCAATGTAACATTACGCAAGCTAATGATTTTTATGAATGGGATTTTATAAATGAAACAGTGTTAACCACTATTTGGATAAATTTGTTAGTAGTTTGTAGAGAATTGCTTTTGAAGAATTTGTTATTGTAACTCCATCTTAAACTTTTAATACAGTTTGGACCTCCCTGGTCCAGCAACCTCAGGACCTGACTGGTCCCAGATGAGGGATTTTGCCTGACCAAGGGAGGTAATTTCTGGCCCCCCTGTTGCCAGCCCCTCCTCCCACCCTGATGGCCTCCTGGCTGGCTCCTCACCTCCTCCTGGCCCTGCTGCCTCTACTGGGAGCCATCACTGCCCTGGCTCCAGGTCTCACCGGGCAGCTGCGTGCATCGTACTGGGGCTCTGGGTCCTGCCGGGCAGCTGTGCACATGTCTTCCAACCTCGCTGGGTAGACCTGCTGCCATGCACTGACAGTGGGTTCGCTGCAGGCAGCCCACTGCCCTGCTGGCCCCATAGGGGTCCTTGCCACTGGCCCTCCACTGGTCCTGCAACATCCATGCCAGACCACAGATGCTGCCAGACCAGAGAATCCCAGTTAAGAGAGTTTCAACTTGTACAACGTCCTATCTTGCTGACCAGGTGCCAGCACCATCATGATGGCTGGAGGACAATGTGAGTGAGTCCTGCAAAAGCACCCACCCAAGAAAGAGAGAGACAAAAGTCCCATCAAGAAAAAGATCAAAGTTGCATCTGCCATTAACTGATGACTCATGGTCATACAGTACCCTGAGGCAGTGGGGAAAGACAGAATCTATGGACTAAAACATATGAAAACATGGGTGCAGAACCGTACAGTTGGGTCTTTTAGTTCTAGAATCATCCTCCAGTCTATGAGTATCAGTGTGCACCGATATGACCTGGTCCCCCTCCTCATGTCTACACTACCTGGCCAGTGGACTAGCATGAGCAACTGAGGCTGATAATTAGATTCTATCTGTATGTAGTCCCCTTACTAAAGGGGCCTCTGTTTTATTCTGAAAAGACCCTGTGTGCTACAATCCAGACTACAATTCCCATGAGCCCTTGGAAAAAAACAGGAAGGGAGGACTCTGGGGGGAGAGAGGACTGCTCTCTCCATGTGCTTGAAGAAAGAGGCTTAGCAGTCTGGGACTCTGCCTTGGAGTTTGGAACCAGAGGGGGAGCCAGGCTGCTGCCAAAGACATTGACCCAGTGGAGGGGCTGTTGGAGTGCAGCTACTGGATGCCTGTTGGAACTGGGAGTTAGCAGGCTGCCTCCTGTAGGCACAGCATAAGGCAGTAAGTTTGGGCCTTGTTGGAAAAGTGCTGCCTGGGACAGAGCTGCTGTTTAGCCTGGACCAAATCCTCACTACAGCTGCAACATCAGCGCGCCAACGCAAGCAAGTGCCTGGGACTGAGTCTAAGGGTGTGCACACTCTGGGGTGGAGTCACTGTTGTCTAGCTATATAAGCTTCAATTATTGATATGTTTGTTAATGCTATTCATTGCTAATCTGTTAATCCCTGTTTATTCAAATTAAGGAAAGATTGTTTATTTTAAAGTGTTCTATTAGATATAAATGATTTGTAGTTGTTCTGGAATTAGATCCAGATTTATAGTGGAATGAGTATATTCCTGGAGGCTCTCAAGGCACACCAGTGTGTGTTCAAGGCCAGCCAGGTGGAGGCACTGCCATTTTACATTCATTGCCAGCAAGGGACGGCAGTAAGGGGTGGATAGGGCTTTCCCCAACTAGACACCATCACCACTGGGGTGCTCAGAATCTCTTTTGGGTTAAAACACCAGGCGCCCAGGCACACCTGTGAGTGTGACCTGCTCCCCAGTAACCCGGGGAGGAAAAAGGGGGTTACATGTAGAACTGTATGTGTGAATGTTGCGTGTGTGGTGGATAATTTTAGCGAGGGACGGTAAATGAATTCTGCGTTCACAATAAATGCAGCATATTGCCTTATTCCCCTAAGCAGATTCTGTTAGTTCTATGTCTCAGTGTATAATAGAACATGGTTTTTATTCAGAAGCAGTTAGTCCTTGGAAAACTTAGACTTAGCATACATACAGTCCTTTAATTAATTAATGCTTAATGATCTAATCTACGACTACTCAACATGTGGTCGGTGGGTTGCATGTGGCTTGCGGTCCGCTTGTTTGCAGCCTGTGGTGCAGTTTGGGTTTACGGGGGCTCGACACATGGCCCGTGGGTGGGATCCTTTGAACATGGCCTCCACTGGGAACACGCTCCACAATGGTGAAGTGTCTCGCAGGCAGGGTGAGCATTGAAAGACGCAAGTGAATGGGCTGGCTGGAACAGACGGGTACAGGGTGTTGGCATTTCTAGCCCCCAGGGAGGAGGTGCCAGAGCGCCAGGGCATTGTGGGAAGTGCTTTGTATTCATGCCCATCAGTGTAAAAGAAGCTATTCGTATATATTTGCATGTATATGCAATCACACTTAAGTTGCGGCCCTTGGTATGTGCTGTGAGTATCATTGTGGCCCCCGCAGCTTCCAATCTTAAGTTCTGTTGATTCAAAAGAAAAGTTTTTGCTTCATTGATTATGCATAAGTGCAAAGCAGAACTAAATTTTAAAAGCAAATACCATGGAGCCTGAAACATAAAAGGGTGATGGCTCAGTGATAAGAAGGATATGTTGCTTCAGCTCACAGAACTTTTCCTTTAGTCCTACGTCTAACGGAAGCTTAGAACATACTGGCTGTGTGTTCAGGAGATCTGCAGATCTGGGTACCCACATCCATATTTCAGGGCCTTATTTTCAGAGATGTTGAGGCCAATGGGAACCAAAGGTACTTAAGTGCCTAGTGTTAAGCATCTGAAATCTGAACATTTTAGCATAAGTGACTTTCTCAAGGTCTCTCAGCCCTGGTTCACATTAGGGAGTTATTTTGAAACGACTCCCCTTCTTTCCAAATAACAAGTGGAGCGTCCACGCTACCAAGTCTGTTATTTTGAAATAAGGGGCTGGTTATTTTAAAATAATAACTCCTGCTTTCCACAAGGAATAACACTCATTTCAAAACAGTTATTTCGAAATAGCAGTAGCATGGACACTTCACTGCTGCTATTCCGAAATAACTACTCCCTGGAGTCATTAAAAGTAATTACTCCCCAGTGCTTCCTAGGGCTCTAAGTTGAGGTAGCGTCTCCACACTAAGAGTACGTCTACACTGTACGCTTATTTTGAAATAAGCTATTCCAGAATAGTTATTCTGAAATAGCTTATTTTGAAATAGCACATCTATACTGCAGTGAATCGTCAAAATTAGTCTGAGGCAGGCTTCCCTAATGTAGAAATGCTATCTCGATTTAGAGCCCCAGGAGGCACTGGGGAGGAATGGCCCTGGTGAGGGGCTGTCACGGGTTGCCCCGGTTAGTCTGTCGCCGGATGGGCCACTGGCTGTGATTGCCCTCCTGTTCCGACTCCGCTTACAGCAGGAGGGAGGGGAAGGGGGTCCGGGCCCACCCTCGCTCCGGACCCCGACCCAGGGACCTAAGGTGAGGTCAACGCCTCACGCAGCGGGGGTATCTAACCCCAAACCCCGCCTCGGGTTCCGCGGCCCCGCCTGGGCCACTTCTTCCTCTCCCGTGGACAGAGTCTCTACCCTCCCGGTTCCTTCTCCCGGGGTTCTTACCCGGTCAGGCCGTCCCTGGCCGCCTCCGTTCCTCTGCCCTTCCTCCTGCCTCCCCTCCCGGCCCTCCTTTGAATCCCCTGCCGCCGGCCGTCTGCCCCGCCTCCGCGCCACGCCTCGGCGTCCGAGGCCCCGCCGACGCGAGACGTCAATGACGTCATCCGCCGGCGCCCGGCTTGCCCTCCCGGCCTTCCACGCCTGCCGGCCATGCCGGCGTTGTTGCCGGCCGGCCGTGTCTCCGGCTTCCCATGAGCTCCGGGACCGGCTGGAGTGCGGGCGCGCCGTGCCGGGCGCTGCCCGTCACACACCTCCCCTCAGACTCTCCCTATACTTGCCGCCCTTCGCCCACTGCTCCGGTATTCGGGACAAACTGTCAGCCGCATTAGCGGTACCAGGCCGGTGTTTTATTTCGAACTTATATGGTTGAAGGCTCAGGTACCAGCGTAGTATCCTGGGGTTCGCTTCTTCATCGTATGGATCCATTGAGGGGCGCGTGGTCCGTCACCAGCGTGAACCTGTCCCCAGGAGAAAGTACCGAGAGCATCAATGGCCCATTTCACTGCTAGGGCTTCCTTTCAATAGTCGCGCACTTTTTCTCTGGGGAAGAGTTTCCTGCTCAAGTATAAGATAGGGTGTTCTTCCCCTTCCTCCTGGGCCAACACGGCCCCACCCCTGTCTCTGAGGCGCCTGTCTGCAAAATGAAAGGTTTTCTGAAATCAGGTTGTGACAGTACTGGGCGGTTACAAGCCGCTGCTTGAGCTGCTTAAAGGCTTCTTCACAAGGCTGTGTCCATCTTACTCTATGGGGTTGTTCTTTGCGCCAGTAAGGTCCGTGGAGAGGCGCAGCTAGTGATGCAAAATTTGCCACTTAACCTTCTATAGTATCCCGCCAACCCTAAGAACTGTCGTCATTTCGTTTCGCTGGGAAGGGTAATCCCACCGCCATACCTTGTCCACCAGTGGTTTAAGTTGTCCTCGCCTACCGTGGTACTTAGGTAAGACACTTCGGATTTTCCGAACTGGCATTTCTTGGGGTTCGCCAATCCGCTTCTCGGAGCGCCTGAGTACCGCCGCGATGTGCCGCAGGTGTTGGTCCTAAGTTCCGCTGAAGATGATGATGTCATCTATGTAAGCTGCGGCGTATTCTTGGTGCTCCTCAGCACTCGGTTCATCAGCCTTCTGAAAGGTCGCGCCGCTCCATGCAGGCCAAAAGGCATTTTAGTAAACTGGTATAGGCCGAACGGAGTCGCAAGGCTGTCTTGGCTTGGGCTTCGGGGCTAGCGGGATCTGCCAGTACCCTTTGGTTAGGTCTATAGTGGACAGGTATCCGCTCGCCCCACCCGCCTAATAATTCATCTATCCGGGGCATCGGATATGCGCCAAAGCCGGATATAGCGTTGACTTTCCGGAAGTCTATACAGAACCGGGTTGACCTGGCCGGTTTTTGGGACTAGCACGATCGGGCTCCTCCAATCGCTATGGGACTCTTCTATCACCCCCACTCCTGCATCGCTTCAACTCCTGTTTTACCGTGTCCCAGAGTTTACGGGGAGGGGGCGAAACTGTCCCGTATTACCTTCCCCGGTTCGGTTGTGATCTCATGGTACGTCACTGTTGTCTGCCCCGGGCGACTAGTCAACACGTGCTGAAATTGTTGTAACACCTGGTTTAGCTGACTTTTCTGCTCTTCGGATAATTCCTCCCCTATGCGGGCCCCCTCCGGCCCTATCTCGGGTTCCCCCCATGGCCCGAACTCTATGTCGGTGGCCCGTGGTTTGATTAGGAGGGCGTCCTGGGGTTTCCACCTTTTCAAGAGATTTACGTGGTATATCTGTGTTTCCTTCCGAGCCTTATTTATCAGGACTTCATAGTCCACGGGCCCCACTTTCCGGATCACCCTAAAGGGCCCTTGCCACCGAGCCATCAGTTTGGAATCCCCCTCGGGGAGCAGCAACAATACCTGGTCCCCGGGCGCGAAGGTACGGGCCTCGGCCCCCTGGTCATGTCGGGCTCGCTGCCCTTCTTGGGCCCGGAGGAGATTGTCTTTCGCCCACCCGGCCAGGGCCCCTAGGTTTCGTCGCAAGTTCTCCACGTAACGGGCGGTTCCCAAGGCTGGGGAGGTTTGTGCCTCCCATCCTTCCTTTACCAGGTCCAGGATCCCCCGGGGGCGTCTCCCATACATCAGTTCAAAGGGGGAATATCCTAGGGAAGCCTGCGGCACTTCCCGGACGGCGAACATCAGGGCCGGAGTAACTTGTCCCACCCTCGGGATCCTGGTCGCGAACCGCGTAGCATACCTTTCAGCGCTCGGTTAAACTGCTTCCACGAGCCCATCCGTCTGGGGTGATACACGGAGGTCCGGATCTTTCTTATTTGGAGCATTTTACACAATTCCGTCATCACCTTGAGGTCAGGTTCGGCCCTGGTCCGTTAGCAGCTCCTTCGGCAGCCCCACTCGCGAGAATATTTTTACTAGTTCTTCCGCGATTGCTTGGGCTGTGGTCTTCCTCAGCGGGACCGCCTCGGGGTACCTAGTTGCATAGTCTACAAGAACTAAAATGTGAGTGTGGCCTCTGCTGGACTTCTCAAGGGGTCCTACCAGATCAAGCGCCACCCTTTCGAACGGGGTTCCCACGACTGGCAGGGGGATGAGGGGTGCGGGTGGGACTCGGTGCGATGACGTCTTTTGACACTGGGCACAGGAGTCGCAGAAGTCTTTGATCTCGCGGTAAATGCCGGGCCAGAAAAACCTTTGCAAGATCCGCTGTTGGGTTTTCTCCGCCCCCAAATGGCCCGCCCAAGTGTGGTCGTGCGCCAACTCCAACACCTTCCACCGGTATGGCTGGGGCACCAACAATTGGCATAGCTCCCCATCCCCCCCGGCCCCCGGTACCACTCGGTATAGTCGGTCCGCGCGCACTTCAAACCGGGGCCCCTGTGGCTGGGCCCTAGCTCCCCCTGGCTGTGCCCCATTTCCGTCTTGTACCTGCACCCAGGCGTGTTGGAGCGTGGGGTCTTCCCGCTGCAGGGTGAGGAAGTCCCCTTCGTCCATCTCCAGGCGCAGGGTATCCCCCATGTTGGTCCGGTCCGGGTTCGTCGGGCCGCCTGACCCCCCTACCTGTTCCCCATGGGCCGCTAAACTGGGCTGCTTTAGTGTTTGCCTCCGTGGCCCCTCCTGGCCGCATTGATAGCAGGCGCCTCGGACTCCTTCCTCGGCTCTGGGGTTCGCTCCCGGCGCTCGGGCGGTTCCCCCGGTCTCCTCTGGCCGGCTCCACCTGGGGGCTAGTCTCCTCTCTGGGGCGGAGTCAGGCGGGACCCTCCTCCCGTAGCCTAGCCGTCCCGTCACCCGGTTGGCGGGGTCTCCCCGCCCCTTCTTACTTTCTTCGGAGCCGTCGCCGCTTCTACCGGCTTCCTCCTCGGCGGCGAGGAAGCGCCCAAAAGGCTCACTGCTTCCTCCAGTGACTCAGGCAAGTGGCGCGCACCCACTGCTGTCCTTCAGGGGTAGTATCCGAAGGTACTGCTCCAGGATGACGGCTTCCGCCACTTGGGTTCCTGACTTCCCCTCGGGTTCCAACCACCGCATCCCGGCTTCCTCACCTCTCTGAGCCACGGCGCGGGCGCTCCTGCGGATCGACGCGACTCGGAACCGCCGGCGGTGCATTTCGGGGGAGACTCCGATCTGGTCCAGGATAGCCTCCTTCACCTTGTAATAGCACAGAGCATCCCTAGCGGACATCCCCCGGTAGGCTATTTGCGCCGGTCCGGACAGGTAAGGGGCGAGGAGGGTAGCCCAGTGGTCCTGGGGCCAACGGGCAGCGGTGGCCACTCGCCGAAAGTCACTAGAAATGCTTCGGGTCGTCTTGGTCCCAGTTTTGTGAGGCGAATCCGGGAGCTGGGTTCCCACGATCGTTCCTTCCTCCCCGTGCCGGGTAGGCGCTCCTCCGACGACCGGTGCCGTCTCTCGGAGCTCCTGCACCATCTGTGCTTGTTGTTCCTGGAACTTCGCCAGTATCTGCTCCAGGACCTGTGTTTGCTGGTGCTGCTGTTTTCTGGTTCTCCACCAGCCATTCCAGCACTTTCGTGACCTCCATTTTCCCTTGGAGATCAAGTACACGCTTAATGAGGGGAATTCAAGTCTCTCCCTCTTTCTTACCAACCCCTTCTACCTACGGGGTTCGGGATGTGCCCACATTCTCCACCACGTGTCACGGGTTGCCCCGGTTAGTCTGTCGCCGGACGGGCCACTGGCTGTGATTGCCCTCCTGTTCCGACTCCGCTTACAGCAGGAGGGAGGGGAAGGGGGTCCGGGCCCACCCTCGCTCCGGACCCCGACCCAGGGCCCTAAGGTGAGGTCAACGTCCTCACGCAGCGGGGGGGGTATCTAACCCCAAACCCCCCGCTCTCGGGTTCCGCGGCCCCGCCCTGGGCCACTTCTTCCTCTCCCGTGGACAGAGTCTCTACCCTCCCGGTTCCTTCTCCCGGGGTTCCTTACCCGGTCAGGCCGCCCCTGGCCGCCTCCGTTCCTCTGCCCTTCCTCCTGCCTCCTCCCGCCTCCTTTGAATCCCTGCCGCCGGCCGTCTGCCCCGCCTCCGCGCCACGCCCCTCGGCGTCCGGAGGCCCCGCCGACGCGAGACGCCAATGACGCCATCCGCCGGCGCCCGGCTTGCTCCTCCCGGCCTTCCACGCCCGCGCCGGCCATGCCGGCGTTGCTGCCGGCCGGCCGTGTCTCCGGGCTTCCCCCATGAGCTCCGGGACCGGCTGGAGTGCGGGGCGCGGCCGTGCCGGGCGCTGCCCCGTCACAGGGGCTATTTCAAAATAGCAGCAGTGGAGCATCTACACACTCCTTATTTCAAAATAGCTATTTTGAAATAGGTGTTATTCCTTGTAGAATGAGGTTTACAGGTTTTGGAATAAGACATCCCATTATTTCAAAATTATTTTGAAATAATGGAATCGCTGTGTAGATGCTCACATTGTTATTTCGAAATAACAATACAGTGAAGATGCACCCTAAGGGACTAATTTCGAGGCTTCCCTGTAGTGTAGATATGCTATTTTGAAATAGTTATTTCGAGAGTTATTATTTCGATATAAGTTATTTTGAAATAATTTCCTATGGTAGATCTGCCTTCAGAAATGTGGTGGCAGAGACAGGATTAAAACCCAGGAATTCCCAGCCACCAAACCTAGCCTCAGGTGACACACCATGCTTCTGCTATAAGAATAGCATAGCATTAAATTGGATAATGGAGAAATATTGTTCCATTATAACAAATTCTCTCAAGCTATAAAGGCAGAAGCCTATCAAGCTAAATTACAGTGTACACAGATCTAAATTATCAGTTTCTTTTACTATTTCATGTAGTCTAGCCAATTATAAAATGTGTTATGCATGGCTCCTTCAAAATCCTTCCTCAGCCCCCATGCACATGGGGAAATAGAGACTCTGACATTGCAACTATGATTCATAATTTTGAAAAAGTACCGGAAAAGGAATTTACTCGCACTATGTGGCTCCAGACTCCAATGGCATTTTGTACCCTTATGACAACTATGGGCCCAATTCATCCCCATTGAAATAAATGCCATTGGTGACTTGAAGGCAGTTGACTAAGACTCAGTGAGAAGAAACTCAGAAGCCACATTCTGGTGTAAGCTTCTTAATAGCTAAGGGGTACTCACTTTATTACTTATGTGGCATAAATTTCTTATTCCTTGTGTTCCTTCATTCTACGCTACAGGCTGCCACTGTGTCACCCTCTCATCCTCCTCTATTTCAGAAACTTTTGCAAATCCCCCAGTCTCCCTCTCCTCAATGTTTCTGGGTGTCACCATTTCTCCATTTTCTCATGGCTGGATTCCCCATCCTCCCCACAAGCCAGCAGCTCTGTGTGCAGCCCAGTCCCCACTTTCCCCCATGTCTTCCTTTCTCCTCTTACCCTTCATAGCAGGTGTTCTGTGTTCCCCTCATTCCCTCTGCCAGAGGTTGTGTCCAGCCTCTCCCTAGATAAGATTTTCTAAATCTCCCCCTCACTAGGAGTTCAGTATGCTAAAGCTGGTCAGCAAAATTTTATTTGAAAATGCCTGTGAATGTTGCTTTTCAAAAGAATTAGAAATGATACAATTTCTGACCAGTTCCCTACTGGACCAAATAAAAGCAAAAAGAAAAAGGCACCTCCATTAATTTTGTGAATATTTCCATGAATGACTTTTCCCTTCCTCCTACTCCTATAGAAGATGCTTCAAAATGCAGCATTTTTCAAGCAGCTCTAATGCTTAAGCATATATGTGTCAAAATAAAGCTTTTCTGCCATTCTTAAATCCGAACTTTTGCCTGAGATTTCAGGTCTGGTTCTAACATGTTAGTATAATTGTTTATATTTCATTCTTTTTATGAATCAACCATTTTAAACCAATCCATATTAATGTTAAAACAGAGAGGCTGTTTCTGCTGAAATTACTAGTTGTTTTTCATGCTTGGGCCCAGAGTATGCACTATTTAGTTTTGTAAGTCTACCTGTCTTTCATTATCAGATCTGTATCAATGCTGAAACAAAGTACATCATACATTTCATAGAAACAAAGAGCTTTAGTTCTGATGAGACAGGCTTTTAGTAAAGTGGGGGGAAAAAACAATCCTTCCTCAAGTTGAGGATTAGCTGACTACACAGTAATAATCAGTTTTGTAGTATGTGTCAAACTTAATAACTGAAGATTGCCCAAATTAAAGTGCTCAAAAAGATTAGTGGATTAATGTATGATCATACAGTCTGATGGAATTTTTCAGGCTTCTTGGATGGCTTTTAGCACATTTTAAGTATTGTCAGTCCACGTGCGTACATTTCTAAATTTGGGCATAATGCTGACATTGAAGAAAGTTGTGTTGGAAGCTGAAATGGAATTATAATGTGACTCTGGAAACTGGCTGGCTGCCGGCCCAATTCCTAGGGAGCTGGCTGCCACACGGTGGGCTCTGCAGTATAATGTTATATTGCAGAGCCCCAGTGAACCTGGCTTCCCAGAAGCAGGTAGCTGGAGTGCACTTGGAGCCAGCTTATAAAGAAGCAGGGCCGGGAGATGGGAGACAGGGAGCCTGCTGTGTCTCAGACTCTGCAGTATAAAGTGTATAAAGCCTGCAACGTGTGTAATCAGGTAACTGCTAGGATTTTTAACAGTTACATAGTTACATTTTTAATTGATTTTTTACATCCCTAATTACAGTAAATTTTTAAAAAGAAATCTGAATAGTGTACAATTTGATATGGGGACATTAACATCACAGTACTTTCCACACATGCTCTGTGGTTAGTGTCTGTGACAGGGTGCTGACCAAGAACTGCTGAGCCAGTCGTCTGTCGCTCCAGCTCCAATTAAGGGAGGTAAATTGGAGCTGAGTAGAAAAACCTGAGCCCTATTGGTAGGGTGGAATAGCTACAAGCCTGATTAGAATGAGGCTATATGTAGGTTTGGGGGAGGCAGGGGAGAGAAGCCAGAGAGTGGAAGGAAAAAGTAGCTCTCCCCTCCTGGCTGCAAGAAAAAGAAGCTCCTAAGGCTGGAGTCCCTGGTGGTATGTGGTGGGTTTCTATTATATAAATAAACTTCACCAGTGACTGCTGAGCTAGAAGGTCTCAAGAGTGATTTTTGGAGCAGAGCAGACACACAACCAAGTGGGGGGAACTCTTGCTACACCCTATTACAATGCCATTTTAAGTTTCTTCCTAAATTTTAAGTTTCTAATCTTTACAAACAAAATCTCAAATACATTCCATAATTTTTATGGAATGGTTTTTCATTTTCTAGACAGGTTTACTGATTTGATGTTTGTTGATTAGAAAACCAAGTGTGTTTATGTCACAGAGTTCACTCAACAGCTGGTCAAAAATGGAGAGTTTTTTCCTTCTGAAAATATAATCTGTTGACATTATGGACAATTTTGACTAATGCCAAATAGACTAAAACAAAACAAAACAACCTGACCCAAAACTAAGGAGTTGGTTGAAAATTGAAAATGACAACTTGGAAATACTGTGCTGGTGGCTGCTGGAAGTCTCAATTTGAGTACCGCATGTTGCCATTCTTGTCTGTGGACCAGGAATCCTGATCAGACAACATCTCCAGGATGCATAGTAGTTTCCACTCTTAATGAGCCATCACAGTCTTCATTGGCTATAATGAAATAAGGATGATATAGACCAGCCAAGGAATCCAGACCATAAAAGAGACATGAGGCATGTGAACTACAGCTCCCATGAGACGCTGCGGCACTATGTCTGAATTGAAACTTTTCAGATCTCGTCCGAAAACCAAAAACTTTTCAAAACACCGCAAAACTGTAATGTTAATATCCTGCTGTGATGGGGCATATCTGCCCCGCACTGAACGGCAGAGAGTAGCCTGGGCCCAGCTGGCTGAAAAAGCCGCACTCATTCAGCCCTGCTGGTCATGCTCCCATCAGAGCCAGGGTATAAGAGCTCAGGGAATCCTGCAGTTGGGGCGGACAGTCAGGGGAGAAGGAGCTCAGGCCGCAGCTCCTGAAGTGTTCCTCCAGCAGCTGTTGCTGGAGCCGCAGCCATCCCAGGAGTAGTACCCACAGCTGCAGCCTCCCCAGAAGCAGCACCCGCATCCGCACCCGCAGCCACCCCAGGAGCAACACGCACAGCCACAGCTCAAACGCCCCAGGAGCAGCAGCCGCAGCCATCCGCGGAGCAGCGCCTGCAGCCACCGCTGCCCCAGGAGCAATGCCAGCAGCCGCAGACGCTCAGGGAGCAGCGTCCACAGCCACAGCAACAGCCTCCACCAAGGACCGTACCCAGTAGGCCAGCAGACTACGTAGACACCAGAGAGGGGTAGGAAGCAGCCCAGGGCAGAGGATTAGCTTCCGGGGCTCAGTGTGTATTGGCAGGAATCCCCACCGAGCAGGCAGTAGCTATTGTCTCTGCCTGCAGGGCCCTGGGCTGGGAGCCGGTGGAGTGGGAGGGCCCGGGTCCCCCTACCACTCTTTTCCTTCCCTGGCCAAACCGCTCCCTAGCTGGGAGAGGCTTACTGTAGTTTAGCGAATATAACCCGCACCCGTGTATAACACGCACCCGTGTATAACCCACGGTTTTTCTTTTTTGTGTAAAAGAACTCTTTGATTACCCAAGGATGTGTATAGCCCGTGGGCCCTGCATTCATCCACTCACCGCACTCACGCCCAGGCCCCGCGTAACTGCAGCAAGGCACAACCCACCCTCCTCCGGGCGGGGGAGCAGAGAGTGCAGAGCAGGCACGCTGGCCAGCCTGCAGGAGGGGAGCCGCACTCACCCCCAGGCTCCATGGAGCCTCAGCAAGGCACCACCCACCCTCCTCCGGGGGAATGGAGAGCCCCCAGGTCCCATGAGTAAAAATAAACGTGTATACCCCGCAGATATGTATACCTCGCGGGGGGAGGGGTGGGGTTTGTAAAAACGTGTATAACCCGTGGGTTATATATGCTAATTTATGGTACCTGCCACTAGGCCACAGGGCCGTAAGTCCCCTGGTAGAGGGGCAGACACTTTTGAATGTGGTCAGAAGGCAGTAATTACCCTAATAGAGGTGCCTGGATTGGTGACTAGGCCTCAGGGCTGTAAATCCCCTAGTAGAGGGGCAGACGCTTTTGAACGTGGCCAGAAGGCTGTAGATACCCTAATAGAGGGGCTTGGATTGGAGACTAGGCCTTAGGGCTGTAAATCCCCTGGTAGAGGGGCCAATATTTTGGATGTGGCCAGATGGCCATAATCCCCCCAAGAGAGGGGCTTGGCTTAGGGACTAGGACTCACGGTCGTAATTCCCTGATAGAGGGACCAGTACATTTGAAAGTAGGCTGAAGGACGTAAATACCCTACTAGAGGGGCAGATACACGAGGCCGTTAGCTGCAGAGACGTTCATATTGGCGAGGGGGTATGCGCCCCTCAACACCTGCAATAAGAGTTTTTGGTGAACAATTTTGGCATTGAAAACTTACTTTTTCAATCACAACTATTTTTAATAATTTTGACCAGCCCTATTTCAACAGTATATCAAACCAAACATGATTTATGACAGCAGTAGATTAAACACAGTAGAGTATAAGGTCATTTTTATAAAATAATGTTTTAGCCTATAGTCCAAACAGATGGAGATTACTCCAAGTCAACACTAATCTTTCATTACCCTTTGTGCTTTCTGTGGTATGCAGTGCTCAGAATGACAAGAAGTAGTTGTGATTCCTTTAGGTATTGTACTCAGTGGTACTGTACATAATAGGAAAGTACTTGATTTATCAGTAATGCCCTCAGATTCCTGTTCATACAATATTAGAAACATCACCAAATTGGGGCCCAACTCTCAGATCCACACTTTGAAACCCAAGGAAATGAAGGGAATTTTTTGACTGAATAAAATCTTATTTTAAAAATACTTAATCTGTAGCTGATAAGTCTCAAGGTGCAACTATAAATGAGAGATCATCATGGAGCAGGTATGCTTCTAGTGGGGTCCTGCAGGGTTTGGTTCTTTGCCCTATACTAATTTACTCCTTTTAAAAATCGATGATTTGGAAGCAAACAATCATCACTGAAAAAGTCTGCAGATAACACAAAAATTGGGGGAATGATAAATAAGGAAGAGGACAAATAGAGTGATCTGGATCACTTGATAAGCTAGGTGCTGTATATGTTTAATAAATCTCAATGTAAGTGTATACATCTCAGAACAAAGAATACTTATAGGATGGAGGACTCTATCCTGGGAAGCAGTGATAATGAAAAAGATTTAAGTATGTCTGTGGATAGTAAGCTCACTATGAGCATAGTAAGGTTTTAATCAGAGGTGATAAGAATGAAAACCACATTTAGTAGTCAAGAGATACCTGTAAAATATGCAGGTTTTATTCCAATTTTAAAAATTTAAATCTTATTCCATCATTACCATAACACCTAGGCACAGTCATGGACTAGGACCACATTTGCTCAGAGCTGTAACAACACAGAACAAAGACAGAGACAATCCCTGCCTAGGCTCTGGACAAATTTCTGCCTCAAGTATGTGTACATACTTTTTACTGGGAGGCAGTCTTGCCTAAAGGATAGAGCATTGGCCTGGGACTCAGCAGACTGGGTTCTATTCCTAACTTTGCCACAAGCCTGCTGGGTGACTTTGGACAAATCATTTCCTTTGTTGGTGCCTGTTTGACCATCTGTAAAATGGAGCTAATGATACTGACTTCCTTTGTGAACCATTTGCTATTATACAAAACTTTCCTTGGGAAGCATTTTGAGATCTGCTTACTAAAAGCATTGTATGAGACATAGGTATTATAATTGAGGTAACTGGGAAGCATGGACTATCAGAGGGCAGAATTTGGTTCCTATCAGAGAGATGAGGAGATTGGTGAGATCCAAGAAGAAAGTTTACAAAACGTTAGGCCTTGAATTAGTCTTGAAGCCATCAGCTCATTGACCTTTGACTTGTATATCTGAATGGAACAGTAGGTGAAGTTGATTTCTTGGGTACTATATGACACAATTAGCAATCTGCATAAGTGATAAAGGTCAGAAGGGACCATCATGATTATCTCATCTGACTCCCTGCACACTGCAGGCCACAGAACCTTACTTGCTCACTCCTGTAATAGATACCTAATCACTGACTGAGTTACTGAGGTCTCGAAGTCATTGTTCAACAGCTTTGGAGGACAGATCTTGTTGTTGGTTGTTGCCAGTACACAAAGGAGAAAATTTAGTTCTTCCCTATTCCCATTTACAGACAACGTCTTACATTTGTGATGATAGCTGTCTAACTAGATCAAAAATAGATGTACAGCAATATTTGTCTGAATGCGCTTGACTGCTCCCTTTTCTATTTGCTTTCCATTTAAGTCAGTATGTTTGTGGAAAGTGAATTTAAGATTATACACCTGAATAAGTGGTGAAAGTGAATTTTTATTTTGCTTTTAATGAACATTTACACCAGAAATTTCCCTGGAAGAATTCAATCAGAGAACAGAAAACAGCATCATGTGATGTGTTTTCCAATTCTCAACAAATGTCACAACTCAAATTTCAAATAGCTAGCCTTTTAATTAAAAAAATGTTCAAAATAATTGCTGCTGGATAATTCTAAATTAGGAATAAACTTGCCATGACTGTCTTTCATCCACAGTTTTTCTATAAACATGAAGCAAAACAACAAATGTGGATTTTTGTTTGTTTGTTTTTGTTTTTGCTAGAGCTGGTAGCAAAATGGACTGAAGTATTCACAAAATTTAAGTTTGATTTTTGCTTAGATAGCATCATGGAAGAAATTTTCCAACAAGCTGCATTTGTTGTGGATTATTTGCTCGGCTCTGCTCATGGCATAAAGTATTACTGAGTGTCACAAGTCAAACAGACATAACATACTTCAGGGTAGGCTATGAAGACGATCAACCTCACCCAGATATTTTCCTCTTATGCTAAGAATTGGGGAGCCTCCCCGAGGTAAAGGGAAAACTCAAGAATATAGTGTGGAATTCCCCTCTCACTTGGCTCCCTTATCTGTTCTTATGGAATCCTTGAGAAAACTGAAACTAACCAAACTTATTTGCTCTGTAGGCACATATTTATGGGTCTATTCAATTTTGTCACACTGTAGCCAAGGAAGTTGAAAAAACAAGCAGTGTGATGAGAACTAAGCAATATATTTTTAATTCCTAAATATCAGACATTTTTCCTGTACTAGTGAATGAAGCCACAGGTGATTGCTTTCTCATAGACTTTAAGGTCAGAAGGGACCATTTTGATCATCTAGTCTGACCCCCTGCACAATGCAGGCCACAGAATCTCACCCACCCTCTCCTAGAATAATCCTCTCACCTATGTCTCAGATATTGAAGTCCTTCAAATGATGGTTTAAAGACCCCAAGATGCAGAGAATCCTCCCGCTAGTGACCCGTGCCCCATGCTACAGAGGAAGGCGAAAAAACCTCCAGGGCCTCTGCCAATCTACCCTGGAGGAAAATTCCTTCCCGACCCCAAATATGGCGATCAGCTGAACCCTGAGCATGTGGGCAAGACTCACCAACCAGACACCCAGAAAAAAGTTCTCTATAGCATCTCCTATCTTCCCACCATTGGCCTATTTACCACTGATAGTGAAAGGTCAATTAATTGCCAAGATCATGTTACCTCATCAAACCATCCCCTTCATAAACTCATCTAGCTTTATCTTGAAGCCAGATAGGTCTTTTGCCCCCACTACTTCCCTTGGAAGGCTGTTCCAGAACTTCACTCCTCTGATGGTTAGAAACCTTCGCCTAATTTTGAGTCTAAACTTCCTAATAGCCAGCTTATATCCATTTGTTCTTGTGTCCACATTGGTATTGAGCTTAAATAATTCCTCTCCCTCCCTGGCATTTATCCTCTCATATATTTAAAGAGAGCAATCATATCTCCTCAGCCTTCTTTTGGTTAAGGTAAACAAGCCAAGTTCCTTGAGTCTCCTTTCATAAGACAGGTTTTCCATTCCTCGGATCATCCTAGTGGCCCTTCTTTGTACCTGTTCCAGTTTGAATTCATCCTTCTTAAACATGGGAGACCAGAACTGCACACAGTATTCCAAATGAGGTCTCACCAATGCCTTGTATAACGGCACTAACGCTCCTTATCTCTACTGGAAATACCTGATGATGCATCCCAAGACCGTATTAGCCTTTTCACGGCCATGTCACATTGGCGGCTCATAGTCATCCTGTGATCAACCAGGACTCCGAGGTCCTTCTCCTCTTCCGTTACTTCCAACTGATGTGTCCCCAGCTTATAACTAAAATTCTTGTTATTAATCCCTAAATGCATAACCTTACACTTCTCTCTGTTAAATTTCATCCTATTACTTTCATGCAATCTGGTTTTTTATGTTAGGGTCTGTAAAGAGAAACAAATGGTTGTGCTGTGTTTCTGCTGTCCAGGGCAAAAATCCTGAAAGCAAAACACCTCCAGCACTTCTTTGTTTACTATATGAACATTATATGAAGTGCTGCAAAATACACCTCTATCAATGGTGAACCTTGCACTGGTTACAACAACCCAAAGTTTCTGATGGGGTGGAGAAGCAAGCAGTACACAGAGGCCTGCCTGGATTTGACTGCAGTCACCTAAGGTATTAGATCCCCTTGGTGTTTCTTTTAGCTAACTGTATTTTAGTCTGGCTTGAAAACAAGTGGCAATTTGCTGAGTGTAGGCTCTTCTGTTTGCTAAACCAAAGCCACACGTGTAGTTATCAGAGAACACAAAAAGAAGTTCAGACTCATTTGATTGTTTATAGTTAGAGAAAATGCTTAAGTTTCAACAAAACAGCTAATTAAATTTAACTGAAATCTACTGAAAAGCAAAATAAATTGCTCTCTTCAGATGCAGGCGAGAAACCTCTCTTTGAGTTTAAGGGTAAAGAGCCCCTTTGAGCTTAATTTTCTGTGTTGAAATGGAACATGGAAGAAAGGCTTCATGTTTCTTTCTGAGGTCTCAGGCTAATACTTTGCACAGGGATGAATTTCAACCCGCTGAAATCCAAATGATGAATCAACCCACACTTTAATCTATAATGCTAAGAACCTGGGTGAGAATATTAATGACACTGAATTAATCAGCCACACGTTATAATGGCCTTAAAATATTAATTTCTTCAGTGGCTGTTAACAGATTTGTCTGTATAAATCAAAAACATGCTGTCAATGTGATCCAAAACAAGTTGACAAATTACTTTTGCTTAGAAATTGTAAAGAGAAAAAATCCTCGCTCCCTTTGCTATTCCTAAATCTTCTCACTTTTAACTTATGCACAAAGATTGCTAGCCCAAATGGATTTTTCTACTGAAGGAATATCCAGGAAATCCTCCAGTTTGTTAAAAAAAATGCTTTCTACAAATTATTTCATTGAGAACCATTCTCCTATGAACTGAACAGAGAGACAGATTTCAATTTTAAGATCCTCTTACAGAAAAAGATGTAAAAATAACAGACAAAAGATAGTTACTGCAAGCCTCTCCCCTCCCTCTGCCCTCATTCATACTCATAGAGTATGACTGCCAATCAGTTAAGAAGCAAGATCCTCTTTATTAAAACACACAGTTTGTACAGAGGCTAATCTCTAGAAACATCCAAAAGAACAAGCTGAAACAAATTGAGGTGTGCCTTAGAACTGCAATTCATTGGACTCCAGCTGCCTAAAAGTCACTTACCGTAAGTCAGTGCTCACCAACCGGTCAATCGTGAATGACTGGTCGATCCTGGGGAGTCTCCCAGTTGATCATGCTTGGCAGTCTCCCTGCCTGCTCTGGCCTCACGTCACCAGCTATTCCTGGGCGTCTCATTGCACTGCTCCTGCCTGTGAGCACCACCTCCTCTCACCCCACCCCCTTGCAGCTCTCAGTGGCCTGAAATGTAAATTATGGTCAATGGGAGCTGAGTGGGTGATCCTGGCCTCAGGGAGAAGCACTCGGAGCCAGGTACACTGTATATCCATTCAGGGAGTCACAGGGGCATGTTTCATAAAATCATATAACACTAGAACTGGAAGGAACCTCAAGTGGTCGGGTCCAGTCCCCTGCCCTCACGGCAGGACCAAGCACTGTCTAGATCATCCCTGACAGGTGTCTGTCTAACCTGCTCTTAAATATCTCCAGTGATGCAGATTCCACAACTCCCCTAGGCAATTTATTCCAGTGTTTAACGACCCTGAGAGGTAGGAAGTTCATCCTGATGTCCAACCTAAACCTCTCTTGCTGCAATTTAAGCCCATTACTTCTTGTCCTATCCTCTAGTCCTATCCTCAGAGGCCAAGGAGAACAATTTTTCTCCCTCCTCCTTGTAACACCCTTTTCAATACTTGAAAACTGTTATAATGTCCCCTCTCAGTCTTCTCTTTTTCTAAACTAAACAAGCCCAGTTCTTTCAATCTTCCCTCATAAGTCATGTTCTCTAGACCTTTAATCATTTTTGTTGCTCTTCTCTGGACCTTCTCCAATTTCTTCACATCTTTCTTGAAATGTGGTGCTCAGAACTGGAGACAATACTCCAATTGAGGCCTAATCAGCACAGAGTAGAGTGTAGGAATGACTTCTCATGTCTTGCTCACAACACTCCTGTTAATGCATGCCAGAATCATGTTTGCTTTTTTTGCAACAGTGTCACACTGTTGACTCATATGTAGCTTGTGGTCCACTATGACCTCCTTGATCCCTTTCTGCAGTACCCCTCCCTAGACAATTTCTTCCCATTCTGTATGTGTGAAACTGATTTTTTCTTCCTAAATGGAGTGTTTTGCATTTGTCCTTATTAAACTTAATCCTGTTTACCTCAGTACTTTTCTCTAGTTTGTCCTATCATTTTGAATTTTGACCCTATCCTCCCAAGCAGTTGCAACCCCTCCCAGCTTGGTATCATCTGCAAACTTAATAAGCATAATACTCTCTATGCCAATATCTAAATAGTTGATGAAGATATTGAACAGAACCTGTCCCAAAACAGACCCCTGTGGAACCCCACCTGTTATACTCTTCCAGCATAATTGTGAACCATTAATAACTGCTCTCTGAGAATTGTTATCCAGCCTGTTATGCACCCACCTTATAGTAGCCCCATCTAAGTTGTATTTGCCTAGTTTATTGATAAGAAGATCATGCAAGACCATTTAAAATGCCTTACTAAAGTCTAGATATCCATATCCACCACTTCTCCCTTATCCACAAAACTTGTTATACTATCAAAGAAAGCTATCAGATTGGTTTGACATGATTTGTTATTTACAAATCCATGCTGGCTGTTACCTATCACCTTATTTTCTTCCAGATGTTTGCAGATGAATTCCTTAATTACTTGCTCCATTATCTTCCCTGGTACAGAAGTTTAAACTAACTGGTCTGTAGTTTCCTGGGTTGTTCTTATTTCCCTTTTTATAGATGGGCACTATATTTGCCCTTTTCCAGTCTTCTGGAATCTCTCCTGACTTCCATGATTTTTCAAAGATGATAGCTAAAGGCTCAGATACCTCCTCTATCAGCTCCTTGAGTATTCTAGGATGCATTTCATCAGGCCCTGGTGACTTGCAGACATCTAACTTTTCTAAGTAATTTTTAACTTGTTATTTTTTTATTTTAACTTCTAAACCTACCCCAATCCCACTAGCACTTACTATGTTAGGCATCCCGTCACCATCCATCTTCTTGACGAAAACCAAAACAAAGAATTCATTAAGCATCTGCCATTTCCAAGTTTTCTGTTATTATTTCTCTCTCCTCACTGAGCAATGGGCCTACCCTGTCCTTGGTCTTCCTCTTGCTCCTAATATACTTTTAGAACATCTTCTTGTTACTCTTTATGCCTCTAGCTAGCTTTAACTCTTTTTTGCCTTTGCCTTTCTAATCTTGCCCATGCATACCTGTGTTGTTTGCTTATATTCATCCTTTGTAATTTAACCTAATTTCCACAGAAACATCCCCCCCCATACCTTGCCAGGCACCCAACAAGTCTGTTGGCCCTCCTGGGAAGGAGGCATGATAACAATCTTCCAAGACATGAAGAGCCGTTATAAAAAGGATAATCAGTTGTTCTCCATGTCCACTGAAGATGGGACAAAAAGTAATGGGTTTAATCTGCAGCAAGGGACATATAGGTTACTCATAAAGTCTTTCCTAGTAAGGATAGCTGAGCCATTAGAATAGGCTTCCAGGGAAGGATGTGGAATCCCCATCATTGGAGATGTCAGAAAAAGGCTAGACAATCGATAGTCTAGGGTTACTTGGTCCTTCCCCAGCACAGGAGGCTGGATTAGATGACCTCGCAAGGCCTCTTCCAGCTCTACATTTTATGGATAGCTCTCCTTTTCTACATACCACTTTTCATGAGAGGAGGGAAGATACAGATAAGACTGTCCCGAAAGGGGATGGACTAGTAATTTAATAATCCTTTTCTACTTCTAATTTGTGTGATTCAATCCTCCTAGCTCCAAAACTTTTCAGTGGAAGGTTCTCAGCCCTTTTCCCAGCAGAAGCCAATGGTGTTAGAGGTAGTGGGTCTGATGGTTGCATTATGGAATTTTGTCTGCTAACTAGAATAACCAGAGTGAACAGTGCACCTGACAAGTTCCCAGAACACATAAGACTTTGGCTTCTTTGGAATGCTTTATGCACTGAGTATAAAGAGATGTCCAATAGTAAAAGAATAGGCTAGGTTTCACAATTAACAAAGGAGAGATAGAAGAAGAATTAACTAAAAAATTTCCTGGCTGCAGTAAAGCTCAGATTCAGCACAGTTGCAAAAGGGTACAAAGATTTCACGCTTAATGTACCTAAGCTAGGTCCCTGATCTCTAAGTGGAAACCTTAGAAGCTGACCATTTCTCCCTCTCCAAAGCACAGGTAATAGCAGAACAAATTTCCCCATTTAATTTCACCAATAAACCTGCATCCTGACTAGAATGCACCATCTTTAAGGATGAAAATATAATTCTGATTTCCATTCCCATTCAAATCTTTGGCCTCTCTGATAATACTATGTGCCTATTAGTATTAAACTACTTATGTTACAGCCATATATTGAACCAGAGGAATAAACAAATACATAATCAAGTAATTTAAATTACATCTGGTTGATTAAACTATTCCAGGCTTAATGGACAAAGTACATTTCTTATCTCATGAAGATAAATTATTTAAAGCCATTCTCCAAGGAACCCTCAGCTACTCACTAGTTTCCTGAGATGTCGTATGGGAATGTGCTGAAATAATATAAAAAACACAAACAAAAAACCTCACCTCTACCTGCACACAACAGTGTTGTCACAATTCTTATCTAAGTGAGGAAAAAGACAATAGATTCCAAGGTCAGAAAAGACTATTATAATCATGACCTCCTCTATAACACAGGCCATAGAACTTCCCCAAATAATTCCTAAATCATAGCTTTTGGAAAAACTTTCAATCTTGATTTCAAGACATCTGGCGAGGAAAAATCCACCACAACCATTGGACTATTGTTCCAATGGTTGGTTACTCTCACTGTTAAAGTGTACTCCTCATTTCTTGTCTGAACCTTCTTTATTATTAACTAGCAGAAGTACCCAGTGTTGCCTGGGGAAAATATAGTAAAAGGTGTGATGAATGAACTACGTCAATTACATTAACATAGCATATTGTATTGGAAATACTTTTCTCTCATATATTACTTTAAGAAATTAACATAGCTAGTGACGTGCTTACAAAACGACAAATCCCATAGGGTCTCTTTTCTCAATCCCCACAAATCAGGAAGGCCCATTTTCTCTTAAAGACTCAATGCAAACCAATGCCTGCAGCCTCCTTGTCAGAAGCCCTGAGAAATGGAGGGGATGTCTCCTGGGCTACACAGCAGCAGCAAATCACTGCTCCCCAAGTAGCCACTCCCCGAGTGCCTTAAGTGCACGCTCCCTGTGACACGCTGAATGGTCTTCCTAGCAGCAGCTGGACCAGTTTCATTGATCAGACAAAGCGAAAGACCTTCAGACCAGGTGCAATGAGTGATATCTAGATGATCAGAACACGCAGCACCTGAACATACCTGTTCTAATGAGAATAGGCTATTCTGAGTGTACCGTGTCCTTCTCAGGCTCCACGGTGCTCAAAACCTTGTCCTCCTACCCACCTCCTCTTTGTACTGTGAGCTGAATCCTGCAAAGTGCATAATGCCCGTGGCACTTGCTGATAACGCACACAGCCCTGCCAGATGAACGCACACAGACCAAAGGAGGGCGAGTGGTGGGATGGCTCGTTTGGGTGTGGGGGGAGGGAAGCAACTTTAATTTCCAGAAGGGGTTCAGTCAGAGCCCGGCTGCGTGAAGATGTTGAGAGGCTGTGATAGCTGGAGGCTTCTCCCAGCCACAATTAGCTAGACCCCAGCCAGCATCAGCCACATTTGGGTCTGTCCTGGAGACCTACTGGTGCCCTAGTATAGGGGAGGTTGCTGATTCTCTGCCCCACTGCAGCCTCTCCCCCAGGGGCTTTCCCTTGATGGTGCTGCAAGTGCCCACATGCTTTATCCTCTAGGATCTCGTAGTTGCAGTTTATGTGACACGCTTAACAGAAGAGTGCAGCAAATGCCTATGATCAGGCGCTACTAAAAGCTAATTATTAGTGGGCCCAATTGGGGCTATAGGGGAACCAGGGGAACCAATTTCGAGATATAACCAATCCAGTTATTTAAGTTAGGAAATCAGTAGTATCCGTGCAAAATTTGGTGTTTCTAGCTCTTACCGTTTCGGAGATCTTTCAGGACAAACAAACAAACATACAAACAAACTTTCAGAAATATTCATAAGATAAGCTGAAACCAGGAAATATTCAATGATCTAAAATAAAAAAAATCCTACAAAAAAAGTGAAAACTAGTTCAAATTATAAACAACATAACTATGCAGGGACAAAATTAGAAAGGCCAAGGCACAAAATGAGATTAAACTAACTAGAGACATAAAGGGTAACAAGAAAAATATTCTATAAGTACATTAGAAGCAAGAGGAAGACTAAAGAGAGAATAGGACTGTTACTCAATGAAGGTGGAAAAGCAACAGGAAATGTGGAAATGGCACAAGTGCTAAATGACTTCTTTTTGGTGAAAAAAAAAATTTGTAGCAATTGGATGTCTAACTTAATGAATGCCAGTGAAAATGAGGTAGGATTAGAGGTTAAATCAGAGAAAGAACAAAGTTAACATATACGTAGACAAGTAAAATATCTTTAAGTTGGTAGCACCTGATGAAATATATCCTAGAATACCAAGGAATTGACTGAGGAGATACCAGCCTATTAGCTTTCTTTGACAAAATAACAAGTCTTGTGCATGGAGAAGCAGTAGTTGTGATATATCCTGATTTTAGTAGGGCTTTTGATACCATCTTGCATGAACTCATAAACAAACTAGGGAACTACAACTTAGATGGAGCTACTATACGGTGGGTGCATAACTGTTTGGAAAACCATTCCCAGAGAATAGTTATCAATGGTTCACATCAAGCTGGAAGGGCATATCAAGCGGGGTCCCGCAGGGATCAGTTCTGGGTCCGGTTATGTTCAATATCTTCATCTATTATTTAAATAATGGCATAGATAATACACTTATACAATTTGCAGACCAAATTAAGTTGGGAGGGGTTGCAAGTGCTTTGGAGGATAAATTCAAAATGATGTGGACAAATTAGAGAAATGGTCTGAGACAAATAGGATGAAATTCAATAAGGACAAATGCAAAGCACTCCACTTAGAACAGTGGTCGCCAGCCAGTAGATCTTGGAGCCTCTGACAGGTGATCCTGACTGGTTTGGCCAAGAGGCTATCAAGTGCTAATATTTCAGCTGCCCTTCCCCACACTGCTGCACATCTTCTGCCCTTTACCTTGAAGCTGCCCTTCCCTGGGAGCCTCCTGCTTGCGGTACAGAGCAGGGAAGGGAGAGGAGGGCTGCTTATGTCAGGGTGCCCCCTCTTCTCCTGTATTCTATCTCCACAGAGCAGAAAGGGGGCACAACACAGTGTGGGATGGAGGGAGTTTGCTGGTTGCTTTTGAGTGTGGTGCAGGGCCAGGGCAGGGGTGAGCCTGCCTTAGCCTCACTGTACCACCACCCAGGAGCCACCTGTGGTAAGCAGTGTCCAGCTGGAGCCAGCTCCGAATCCCTGCCCCAGTCATTTACCCCCTGCTGCACCCCAAGCCACTGCCCCAGGCTCAGTTCTGAGCCCCTCTCACACTCCAAATCCCTTAGTCCAAGACCAGAGCCTGCACCCCAACCTTTGGCCCCTGCCTGGTGAAAGGGAGGGAGAATAGGATGGGAGGAAGGAAGCGTGGGCAGGGTCTCAGAGAAGAGGCATGAAGGAGGCAGGGCAAGGGTATTGGGGTTTGAGGTAGATCGTGGATTGCACTTAAATTCAAAAAGTGATCCCATGCTTAAAAAGGTTGGAGACTACTGACTTAGGACAAAACAAATCAGTTGTACACAGACAAAATGGGAAATGATGCCCTAGGAAGGAGTACTGCAGAAAGAGATCTAGAGTTCATACTGGAACACAAGCTAAATGTGAATCAATAGAATAACATTATTTCAAATAAAAGTGAACATAATTCTGGAATAAATTGCCTGTGGAGGTTGTGGAATCTCCATCATTGGAGACTGTTAAGAACAGGTTAGAAAAACACCTGTCAGGGATAGTCTAAATAAAACTTAGTTTTGCCTTGAGCACACAGGACTGGATTAGAAGGCCTCTTGAGGTCCCTTCCAGTTCTTTACTGGATATATATTTCTCCTTACCAAGTGTATACAATTTCTATTCATTATTATCAAATTCCCCTTTCTTCTATGTTATTTTTTAAACTTCCTTCACTTTTTTAAAGATCAACATGGCCTTCTTACTTGACTGTGGCTTTTTTGGCATCTAGGAAAATATCTTTAAACACTTTCCAATTATTTACAATTTTCTGATTAAGTGTTTCTTCCCAGTTAATTTAGCTCATAATTGTTCCCATCTTTTGTAAACAAGACAAAGGTCATAATTTAAAACTAGGAGAAGACTGGGATTCTCTAGGAAGTGCTTCCTCTATGATACTTTTTCTAGTTTAGTTGCCACACTAGAATCCTGTAATTTCTCTAAAATCCACTGGCAGTCTAAGGAAACTACATAGAGCAGAACTAGTGAGTGATGATCTACAGATTTCCAAAGCAGCTAATGATATTATTTAGGTACTATTTATTGCAGTCTGATGATCACTTGACATTTATTGACTCAGAGATTTTATTAAAATAAATGTTTGTAATCAATAGCACTTGTTGCTGAAATACTCATTTTAGCTTCCCAAGAAGTCAAAAGACTCCACTCCACTGTTCCTTTTAAAAATACATTATTAGCCCTTTGTGTGAACTGTGTTTTATTACCTTCTTAAATTTGCTTATTTTGGACTTCCTCTAAGACAACCACTATAAATAAATGCATTAGCTATTAGTGTCGTATAAAGACTCCTCTTAAACCAAGTATCTGTGCAGAAATAATCCTGATTGATTTGTGGCAAGATGGCAATACTTCAAACATCAACTGAAGCAGAGTGCTTCATCTTAATGGAATTTCCTTTGCTATACCCTTAAATAAAACAGCGTAGATATGATATGCCTGATGGTAGAGCCAAGAGGGTGATAGGCAAGGTATTCTTACACATTGTTCAGAGCTTGATGTATGTGTAACTTGAGATAGCCTCCTTCAGTGATCAGAGGATTGACCAGGAAGATGGTCCTGATTTTGGATCCTGCAACCATCAATTGACTTTGTTCATGGTTTTTGGACTTTTACTAGAATTAGTTTTGGGAATCTTTCCATTTTCCACCCCCAAATCTGGCAAACATTTTTCTAGCCAAGATAGGCTGGTTACGCTTCCTTCATAAACTTCGTAGTATTGTCTTCCGCTGTCCAGGGTCTCTTCTCACATTTCTCACATATTGAGTATGTGCATCTTTTGAGCCTCTGCTTGTCCATTAGCACAATATCATGACAGGCAGGCTGGTGGATGCTGAGTTGAGGTGAGCCATGAGGGCATGCTGAGATTGAGTTGAGAAGGGTAGGGGTGACTTGCCCAAGGTTTACACAGATAACGTGTCATGTAGTAGGGAATTGAGTGGGGCTCTTGTAAGCACTATAGTACCCTTCCTGTCTGAAAGAAAACCTCTGAAAGAGCTGAACCCTCTTCTTTACCTGCCTGAGCTCCCTAAAGAACAGTCTTATCTAGTATTACTCTGACTGAGGCCAGACTTTCCAAGCCCCACCCCTTCTGAGGGCTGATGAGGCAGCCAAAACTAAGCCTATAGTACAGAGTAGGGGGGGCTCTTTCAGGTGCTTCAGATGTCTACTCCCATGTTGCCTTGATGTACAGCAGCTGCCAGAACACCACACATTTTGTCAGTCCAAGCAGACCACAGACATCACTTCCAGAGACAGGCCTTAAATACTTAGCAAACTGCCTCCAGTTGTCTTCCCAGTCTTCATGAGCTCCATTATTAATACATATTATTTACATTGAAAGCATTCACAAATGAACCCTTTAGCTCCTCTTTGGGGTAGGAGAATTGGAAGTTTAAGACCACAAAGTTAATTGATGTTAGAACCAGGATTAGAACTCAGATGTGCAGGCTAGATGACACCTGTTTGTTTAGAACAGTGTTTCTTAAACTGTGTTCCGCGGCTCGGAGGTGTGCCATGGAGAACAACAGCGTTAAAATGGCCGCCGCCCTTAAAGAGGCAGGCAACTTTTTTTTTTTTTGCTCAATAACTTCCTCTCCGACCCTTCCCCCCCCAACCTTTTTTTTTTTTTGCACAACAAAAAATCCTTGGTGTTCCTCATAAAAAAAAATTATTGTTTGGTGTTCCTTGGTCTTAAAACGGTTAAGAAACACTGGTTTAGAAGTATAATTAACCTTCCTTAGTGCCAGGGTCAAAAGCAGGGTCACCTTCAGGTTTCATTTTTTGAAGTGACTACCTGCACATATGAGTCTACGCCTGATAATAATGACCACAACCAGAGGCCATAGAGTGGCTGAAATCAGAAACATGAGCATATGCTTAATAGATCAATGGCCATTTCTCTTTCATTTCCCCCTTTCTTTTCTTCTCTTCCAAATTTCCAATGGATCATATCCCTAGCAGAATTATGTAAAATTCTCCTAAACACTGAAAGGCTCTCAGTATCAAAGAAGTGTTTTTCCTAACGCTCTTTACCTATTTTTTAGTCTTCCCACACTCTCTGTTTTATAATAATTTTTAATTTAGGAACAAAGATCCCAAGAAACTCTGACTAAATATTTCCCATCCTATGGCATTCAGTGTTATGCAGTTGCCTAGCCTACAGTAGCTAACTAAATTAATAAATAGAAGAAAATGTAACGTAAAACTGGGCATTCCCCATTTAGCCCAGGCCACAAGTGCTGTCAGACATGCACATATTCAGAGCTGAGTACTCTTCTCAGGGACACCACTGCAGTTCCATATACTCCACTGGGGTTGCACCTGAATAACAGATGAGAATTTGACCCGCACAATACCACATATGTCCATACTTGGTACACTAGTCACTCTATGTAAGCGATGGGCAACTTAGACTAGTGAGTGGACTACATAAGTGGCCCTACATCTCAGTAGGCCACAAGGTTGTCATAACTAAGATGGTCTCCCAGGATAGGGTAGTTTCGCTAACTGCACTTGAATACTAGAATTTGCGGGGCATGCCAGTTGTCCTGTAGCAGCGCTTTGGCTGGATATAGAGGGAGTGCACGCATCTCACAGTCAATGTTGTGTGCAATCAGTGTGCACCTCATTGCACATGCCCTTGCTTTACATGCGTGTCACTTAGGTAATACCCGTAGGAAAAGATCTATGGATGGAAACCAGCAGAATCTTGCCATCCCTATGCATGGGCAATGATAAACAAAATGTCTTGCAGACCTCACATAGAACCCTGATCAGCTACAGGATGCTCACCACTTATGCCAGCTCCTCCCTTTGCTCCAAGTTCCAGCTCAGGGACCCTATACACAGCAGCTACCTACTGCCCTCTTTAAATAGTTGCTGCGACATTTCCTGTGTTTCTTCCCACCTGGTCCCTTTACCTTAGGTTTAGAGTTTTCAGGTCAATTCTCTCCCAGCTTCTGTAAATACAACCAATTGAGTGCTTTTGGCCATGGAGGAGCACCCTTCCTCACTCGTCTGGTTCCAGCCAAAAACTGGCCTGTTAAAGCCATGTAGCTCCTTTTATTTTAGCCTGATTGACTGCTTCCCCTAGGCAGGCCAGGAGGATCCATATTCACTGCTTCTTCATGGGGCAGGGTTTAGTACAGGGGTGGGCAATAATTTTTGGTGAGGGGCCACTCCAAGATTTTGGTCAAGGGCCACATTTTTCTATGGATGAGTTGTGGGGTCTGGGACAGAGGTTGGATGCAGAAGGAAGCTTGGGGTAGGGGACTGGGGTGCAGTAGAGGGTATGGGGTCTGAGAGGGAGTTTCAGTGAAGAAAGGGATAGTGGGGCAGAGGATTGGGGTACAGGCTCTGGGAGGGGATATGGGTGCATGAGATGATTCTGGCCTGGAGGAGGAGTATGGGAAGGGGTGCAGGGTCTGGGAGGCAGTTGTGACCTGGAGGTAGAGGACGGGGTGTGCAGAAGGTTTTAGTGGTGGCCTGGGTCAGGGAGTTGGGGGGAAAGAGGGGCTGGGGTGTCAAATGCAGGCTGTGGTTAGGAGGCACTTACCTAGGCAGCTCCTGGCCAGTAGGCTTGCAGGACCCCAAGGCAGGCTCCCTGCCTGCCATAGTCTCAGGATGCTCAAAATGGCTGGCTGCTCCCTATGGCTCTCTGCTCTGGAAACCAGGGGGAAGGGGAGGCTTTGTGTGCTGTCTCCGCCCCCCAAGTAAAATCTCTCAGCTCCCATTGGTGGTTTCTGAGCTCCCATTGGGCAGATTCTGAGTTGAGTGATTTTGCTGGAGAGTCAGGGAAGCATGCAAAGCCTCCTCTTCCCCCAGAATCCAGAGCAGAGATCCACAGGGAGCAGCCAGCTGCTTAAAATGGCGTGGGGCTACTCTGAAGCATCTGGCTGCACTGTGTTTGAGGGTCCCAGTGGGACAGCCCATGGGCTGGATCTAGAGTCACATCTTGTCACAGGCTCTCTTAAATGTTTTGCACCTCAGAGACTCTGCCTAAGCACTCTTTTTTAAACTTCTTTTTCCACCCTTGCAAAAAAAAATTTCACCACATTCTGTACTATATTAATATCTGTATCTCCACTGCCACCAAATGTTGAATGTGGAGGCACTGTCTATGTATTTTCTAGTAGTAATCCTACCTTTCTCTAAGGCAGCTTTGCTGTAACTAGTTGCACAAATCAGATAACTGATGATAGCATATAGTTTGTAAATTATCTTTATAAATCAGATATATTATAGAAAAGAGTGACAGATTATTATCTACCACTCTTTGAGGATGAGTCAAGTATGTCTAGAATGGTGCTTCTTCATCAAACAATGGAAAATAATCCTAATGATAGTTAATATTTCGTGAAACTGAATAACTTGCAAAGTATGAGAACAGGAAGGACAGCATGTAAACACTCCATATTTCAAGTCTATCTTCTTTTAGTTACTTTAACCCCCTTAGTGAACAAACCCTGTGTCTATAGCAAGGAATGTCATCAAAGGCTTATTTCTAGTTGTAATTTGTCACATAACTGTGGTTGCATCACCAACGTAATTAATTTATAAATCAATTTAAGGCTAATTTGGTCTTTTAAGATCAACATCTGGTGGCTGAGATCAATATTGATGTTTGGTGGAAGCATTGGATTTTTAGCTTGTATGGTTTCTTCTTAACTATTACTTATTGTGTTAATACTTTTAATATGGACCTTTTGAAAACTGATGTTTAAGATACTGAAACTCGCACTTTGAAAACAGAGACACTGAAGGTTTAAGCGATTTGTATAATGGTCACTATAGTCAGGATTTAGCAAGAGTCTGGGTGTCAGGAAACTTATATTCCAGTGCTGCCTCTAACTTGCTTTGAATGTTAGATAAATTAAAGTGAACTTACGTGTCTTTAGAAGTGGAGAAACAATATTTGATTAATTCACAGGAGTGTTAGAAAACAAAGATAAATGTTTGTAAATTTCAGTATGAGTGGAATGTATTATTAAAGCAAATCAATGGTTGTGATAGGACAAAATTCAAGAACTCCTAGCATTGGGCTCACTTCTATTTCATATGATATTTGTCAAGCAGTAACTCTCACCATCATAATCTGTTGTTATCTTATAGTTCACAAATGTGACTTTGAGTAGAAATAGCTTTTTGAATTATTTGTTTTGCAAACGGAGCAAAAAATATTGCCCAAAATGTAATAAAAATTTTACAGAATTTTATAAAATATTTTCAAAATTTGCAAACATTTCTGAAACTCAACAGGAGGTATTTTGCCCAGATGTAATCTACTGGAGTTAGATTAAAAATTATTCTATTCCTGCAATGTGCTCCAAGTAATAGTCTCACTGTGATTAAAATATTAGTATTTTAGTTTGTACAACTACAGTTCATTATGACTACAGAATGCAGCATACAGCAACAACATTGACCAATTCTGCTCTCATTTATCTCTGTGTAAATTCAGAGTGACTATTAACTCCAGATTAAAACAAGGTCAACTGAGAACTAAGAACAGTATTTGGCACTATGCATTTATGAAGGTCATAATGAACAGTGACTTCACTGTTTAGCATAAAGATGTATCAACTATATGAAGTCTAGGCAAAAGTTGTTTCTAAAATGTGTATCACCTAAAGGCTTCAAATTCAGCAACAGAATCTCCCTCAATGAGATCAAAATGGATCAGCTAGGACCAGAGGTAACAGTAACAATCAATGGAGTGACAACAGTAAAATCTTTTCTCTGTGCACATCTAATTCGCGGGGGGGCAGGGAAGAGGGGGGGGAGGAGTACAATTCATTTGTTCTCATCAGCACTAAATCCCATGAATTACCAGTGTGTTCACGAAGTCTTGTTCGAATCAGGGACCATAAAAAGACTCAGAATGTTATTAATATTAGCACCACCAAGTCCCCATCACATCACAGTCACTGTGCAGCACTTCTAACTACAGGTTGAACATCCCTTGTTCAGCACCCTTGGGACTGGAGTCCCGAACAAGAGAATTTGCCAGACCAGGGAAGGTCAAGCATCTGGCTAGTCCAAGGGTTCCCCGGCCCTACATGTGGCAGCAGCAGCTGCTCCCAGGGCTCTCTACTCCTAGGTCACTGCCCTTGCAGGCTGCCGCTGACCAAAACAGCTCAGCTTGCAGCCACTTTCAACCTCTGCATCCGGGGCTTTCTGGTCTAGCAACATCTGTGGCCCTGCTGGACCATTCGTGAGATGTTCAGCCTATACCGTGTCATTCAGCTCTTTCTCCAGGAAAAGTCTCTCCAACAAGAGACTTGGCTTCCCAAGGTGGGCTCTCTTACCCACCCTCAACGTATCCTTTCTGTGCTTTTAACTAGCCTCCCCAGCAGATGAGATAATTCTCATTTAAACAGCCAAACATGTTTTTATATGTCCTAATAGGTTTCTTCTGTTTGAAAATATCTTGAATAGGGAACTCCTGGAGGCCCTCAACAGTCTTATTTGTATTTGGTTAAAGCGTAACAGTGATAAAGGATACTGACAATTTGAACAGGCCTGAAAAAACATAAAATCCATAACAATGATTTGAAGTCTGGAAAAATGCCCTATGGTAAGACACATAAGAATTCAGGCAATTAAGATTATCAAAGGCTAAAATGTGATGATCACTGGTATAGACTGTCACACCAGTGCACAATGCTGCACAACAATTTCACCATTACCACACACAGGAGCCAGGCTCCTTTAAACTCTATGAAGATCAGCATAGCCCTAGCCACACTGTCCTTGGGATCCTTTCAACAAGTCTGTGCCCTACCAGCAGCTTCACACCACTCCTGGTCGTCAAGGCACTACAACAGCTTCTAGGGGGCCATCATCACCCATTAGGGAGAACACATCCAGCTCCCCTCTGACCCAGCTGGCCAGAGGAGAAATATGCTAGACTTTTATCTGATTGCAGCCTTGCCACACGTGACATGGCTAGTAGCATGTATGTTCATATCAGAAAACCCCAGAAGGAGGCACATGTCTACATCTATGGGCACTGAATGAGTGTCATGAACGTGATGGTCATTGGCAATGCACAGCTCATCTTCATGGATGTTGTACCGAAGTACCCAGGATTGTGACACAATATGTATGGGTTGTTGCAATCTGGGCTGAGTGAACTATTTGTCAAGGGAGAGCTCTCCCATAGATGGCTGCTGGGTACATCTCAGACAACTTCTGCCTCTCTTATTCCCACCCACATTCAGCAACACCCCTCTCCTCACCCAAGGCCATGCCAGACACAGTGCTATGTATTACTGCCCCATGGTCACTGCCATTGATGCCATAAGGGACAGGGGTATTTGCCCACATATTCATGCACCTCACACAGGTGATGAGGATACCTTTGCTAAGCTCACCACCACCATCAACCACAGAGGACCCACGGGAGTGGTATAATAGTGCCCATACAGCCATCCAGAAGGTCACAGAGAGAGTCTTCGGCACCCTAAAGCTGCAGTGGAGAGGACTCTTTGCTTCCCATGGTATATACAGCATAGCTGCCATGCTGTGTGCAAGATGTTCATGGTCTGCTGCGTCTTGCATAACATCACAGTGTTACACAGAGTCCTGTTGCCCGAGGGGCTGTAGACAGATAATGGAGGGGAAGAGGCGGAGGAGGAGGAGCCTCATTGCATCTGTCTAGGGGAGGAAGTTGAGAGCCATGGGCAGTGGCTCTGTCGGAGGGTCAATCCTGGCATGAATGAGCTCAAGGAGGTGCTGGCATGCTTGGCACCAGCCTGAGCAAAGCTAACCAAGGTGGAGTGAGAGGCCATTTCAGCTATAAATATTCAGCTGGACAATCTAGTTGCAGTGGTGGATTAAGTAGCCTACATACTGCTAATGGCCAGAACTACTTGCAAGTGATCTCCCTGCGGGACAGCCCATACTGGTAGATCTGCAGCTCTGGGGGCTGGTGTTGGTTGCTGTTCCTTCACAGAAATGGGGGTGCCATCCTTCATGTGTAGAAGAAAGTGTCACCTGCCGACATGCTGCCACTAAAACATAAGAATGACCATACTGGGTCAGACCAAAGGTCCATCTAGCCCACTATCCTGTTTTCTGACAGTGGCCAATGCCAGATGACCCAGAAGGAGTGAACACAAACAGGTAATCATCAAGTGATCCCTCTCCTGTCATCCATTTCTAGCCCCTGACAAACAGAGACTAGGTACACCATTCCTACCCATCCTAGCTAATGAGTATTGATGGACCAAACCTCCATGAATGTATCTAGTTCCTTTTTGAACTCTGCTAGAGTACGTCTAGACTACATGCCTCCATCGACGGAGGCATGTAGATTAGAGAGATTGGCATAGGGAAATGAAGTCGCGATTTAAATAATCGCGGCTTCATTTAAATTTAAATGGCTGCCCCGCTCTGCCAATCAGCTGTTTGTCGGCAGATCGGGACAGTCTGGACGCGTCGCGGTCGACAAGGAAGCCTTTGTCGACCGGCGCAGGTAGGCCTCGTGAAATCAGGTTTACCTGCGCCGATCGACAAAGGCTTTTCTGTCGATCGCGCGCGTCCAGACTGTCCCAATCTGCCGACAAACAGCTGATCGGCAGAGAGGGGCAGCCATTTAAATTTAAATGAAGCCGCGATTATTTAAATTGCGGCTTCATTTCCCTATGCCGATCTGTCTAATCTACGTGCCTCCGTCAATGGAGGCATGTAGTCTAGACGTACCCTTAAAGTCCTGATCTTCACAACATCCTCTGGCAAGGCGTTCCACAGGTTGACTGTGTGTTATGTAAAGAAAAACTTCCTTTTGTTTGTTTTAAACCTGCTATCTATTAATTTCATTTGGTGACCCTTAGTTCTTACGTTATGGGAACAAGTAAATAACTTTTTATGTTCTTATGGTGTCCAGCTTCCCAATCTCCAGCACTGGTATGACTGACAGGGTGACCACTGCCAACTTCAGATGCTTGGGAAGAGGGGACACCCAGGTTTTCCCCACACTGGACCCCCCACTTCATCTAGCAATCACCTGCAAGCTAATCTTAGCCTGCTTCCAAATAAGTCTCCCTTTTTTCTTCAGCTACAGTTATTTCAGAATAAGCTATTCCGGAGGAGAGTTGAGGCAGGTCAGCAGGTCAGTAATGAGTGGCTTGCCCCTGCCCCGAGGCGATGGGACACATACATCAGACCCACCATCCCCCTCCAGAAGCGTGTCGCCATCGCCCTCAGGAAGCTCTCCATGCTGGACAGTTAGGCTATGTCTACACTAGCAGGTACTTGTGCAAGAACTCTTGCACAAGAACACGTCCACACTGCCATGTGCTTTTGCACAAGAGCATCCATGGCAGTGTGGATGCGCTCTTGCACAAGAAAGCGCTGATGACCCTTTTAGCCATAGGGCTCCTTGCCCAAGAAACCCCTGCTGCGTGTCCACACAGCTCTCTTGCGAAAGAAAGCTTACACTTGTTAGAAAAGAGCGTAGCTCTTGCGCAAGAAGCCCTCTCTTACCACGCTTTACTGTAAATCTTCTTGCGCAAGAGCGGGCGGGCAGCGTGGACGCTCTGGGGAAGAACGGCCGTTCTTGCGCAAGATCCTGCCAGTGTAGACATAGCCTTACTGATCTGTAGGGAACTAGTTCGGCGTGGGGAGATTGACCATCAGGGCCCTGGTCATGCAGGTATGGCATTCTATCCTTGGGCTATTGTCCCGGGGGATGCATGTGAAGGGACGGAATGGGTTTCCCTCAGGAAAGGGTGTGTGGGAATGTTGCAAGCCACCTCCCCGGCAGGTTTTGTTCAGTCCTGCCTCACAAAGACCTGCCAGAGGTTGGAGTGATTGGAGGGAGATTTTCCTGGTGAGTGGGGAGGAGGGAGACTAGGAGGGTGGACTGGGGGAACTCTCAGGGGCCCTGGCACCCCTGTGATTCTCTGTTTGTCTCCTTCTGCAGGTGATCAGGGTAATCAACACCATCCTGCTGCTCAGTCATCTGCCTTGGAGATGTGGATGCCCTCATCACCGGGTTTGATGACATGGGCTTCCCCAACTGGGGGCTATTGATGGGACCCACATCCCCATCCGTGCCCCAGACCACCGGGCATCGCTATACATCAACCAAAAGGGATATGTTTCAGTGATCCTGCAGGCCATGACGGACAACTGAGGACAGTTCACCGACATATATGTTGGGTAGTCGGGGAAGACGCATGACGCACATGTGTTTCAGAACTCCATAAGCTGCATGCCAGAACTTTCTTCCCCAACCACACCATCAGGGTCGGGGACATGGACATGCCTGTTTGCCTGGTGGGGGATGTGGCCTATCCCCTGCAGCCTTGGCTCAGGAAGCCCTACACCGGCCACCTCAACCCCTCCAGAGAACTATACAATGCCAGGCTAAGCAGGGCCCTGCATGGTCGTAGAGGGTACCTTCGGCCATTTGAAGGCACGCTTCAGATGCCTCTTCACCCGTCTGGATCTTGGGGAGCACAACATTCCACATGTGGTGGCTGCGTGTTGTGTTCTGATTACATGTGTGAGAGAAAGGGGGAAGCATTCCTGCCAGGGTGGGGGGTGGAGGCAGGGCCTATGAGAATCTGCGCATGGCTGCCATCCAGCAGGCCCATCAGGGGGCTGTGGGCATCTGTGAGGCCCTGAGGGAGAGCTTCTCCCTGGGGAACCAGTGACACTCTCCCCTGGGCCACCCCACTGGGGACTTCTGCTTCACCCCTCACTGCCTTCCCTCCACTAATCCCTCTCTTCCCCCTTCCTTTCCTGATGAAAAAATAAATGATGCATTTGTTTTTGAAAAACTCAAACCTCTGTATTTTTCATTTGGGGTCAAAGAAACTTGGATCCCACCACCACAGGTGCGGGGGCCTTAGTGGGGGGGGTTGAGGGAGAAGCAGGAGGGGGAGCAGGAGTGGAAGAGGAAGTGGGAGGAGGAGCTACAGCAGGCGTGGGAGCAGAGGCTGGAGCAGGAGCAGGCATCATTCTCTGGACAAGGGAGTGCACATCCGTGCACATGGAGCGGCCTATGCAAGCAGCTCCCGCCAGGTCTCATGACGCAGCTGGAGGTCCTCCTGGAGCCAGCAGTGGATGGTCTTCTCCAGGGCTCTGAGTGTTGCCAGGTGCTGCCTCTGGAATTTATCCATGGGACAGTGGTGCCTGCGGATGCCTCTAGTCCGGGAGGCTGTCCCAGGTGGTGTTGACTGCCCTTCTCTCGCAGCTGGTCCAGCTGTGGAGAATAATGGGAGATGGTCAGTCATCCCAGGGAACACTGTGCCTGAAGCCTCGCCCCCATCCTGCTCTTGGATGCGGATGTGCCCCTTATTGGCCAGGCTCTCGGCCATCCAGCCATAGACATTTGCATTCCTGCATCTGGTGCAGAGATCCTGAAGGTTGGTCTCATCACCCCAAACTTCAATAAGGTCCAGGATCTCCACACTAGACCAGGAAGGCGCATGTCTTTTTCGGCCCCTGGCAAGTCCCTGGGAGCTGTCTGACTGCTCCCTGGGAGCAGTGGAGCGCTGGGTGGGAGCAGCAGACTGGCTCATTTTGGGGACAAAAGCAAGGTGGGTGCAGCTGCAGGGTGGCTCAGGGCGGTCAGGCTACCTGGTAGCCACAAATCATTTCTGCAGAGGCTGAAGCTTTAAGGGCTCCAGAGGAGGGGGAGAGGATAGAGTTTTGCTGAGTGTGGACAGAGTGGCCAGCAATGCACCCTGGGAAGGGCTGGAGGCCCCCTATTTTGAAATAGCAGCTATTCCCTGTCTACACAGCCCCTATTCTTAAACATCTGTTTTGGAATAGGCGTTATTCTTTGTCGAATGAGGTTTACAGAAGCTGTCCATTATTTTGAAATTATTTCATAATAGCGGAATTGCTGTGTGGATGCTCTCATAGTTATTTTGGTATAACGGTCGTTATTGTGAAATAACTTTGCTGTGTAGACACACCCTTAATGTCCTCCAGTCCCTGTGACCTCCCCCAGGTCATTGACCTAACTCAGAAGTGGTGTGCCGAGCTGCTGCCAATGCCTGTCACTATCAGCAGAGCTCCGCTCCTGAGGCCAGACACTACTGAGCTCCTCGGTGTGGGCTGCCATAAAGTTGTTAATGGTTTCAGTTTCAGGTTTGGTGAAATTAGGCCTACACTCTTCATGACACCGCCCCTTATACCTCTGCCGTTGCTTTGGGATCTGGGACTTTCCAAACTGGTGCTGGGGTATAGGCCAGTTAGGACCCAGGCTTCAGCTTTTATTGGGTGGTGAAAAGTGGTGCTGTTCAGTAATTTCATGAGCCCACGTTAGTGTGTGCTGCTGAAACCTGATCCTTTTTTGACACAAAACCGCCGTGTAAAGCCCAGGTGCAGCCACGTGGGTGCTACTAAGCATCTCTCTCTCTCTGCCATAGGCAGCTAAATAACTGCTGAACTCCTACCTTGTTTGACTGCCTCTCTCTCTGCAGACTGGCAGCACGCCAACCTGACCTGGAGCTGGGCGCTGGGTTGCACAGCAACCAGTGGCTGGCACTGAGCCCAGCTGTAGAGTAACAGGAGAAACTCTGGCAGCATGGGGGAGGGGAAGGTTACCTCTGCCCAGGAGTTTTGAAGCAAAGGATTTCTCTATAGTGAGGGTCAGGATGTGGGGAGAGAACCCCGCACCTTGACACAGATCTGCCTCCCCTCATTCTTGCTTATCCTTTCTCTGGCTGGGTATGGCCTTGAGGGAGTGGTGGGCTGAGTCCAGTGGAAGCGGGTGGGGCAGCGGTCGGTGTTGAGTTCAGCTGTATGACTCCTGATCTTCCCCTGCTCACTGTCCAAAGCACTAGTCAGTATTCCCGTCTTTCCTGCCAGCCTGAGGCTGCCACATGGTCCCAATGTGTGTGTGTTTCAGGATAGGAATGAACTATGAACTAGGTGGGTTTGATTTTTCTCTCAGTGGCCAGCTGGCACTGTGACAGACATTGGGATCATCAGATCCTCCTCTAGGATGATGGTTAGGCCTAAAGCAGTGGTGAGTAACCTGCAGCCTGTGGGACTCCTGCAGCCCATCAGGGTTCTATGCATGGCCTGTGAGATATTTTGTAACATATAGGGTTGCCAGATTCTACTGATTTCCAACTCCATAGTTTTATTCCTACCAGTATTACTAAGGTGACACACTTGTAAAGCAAGGGCACGTGAAGTGAGGTGTGTGCTGATTGCACACAACATTGACTTTGAGAGCCATGCACTCCCTCTGCAGCCTACCAAAGTGCTATCTACAATCAGCACACCCCACAAATTCTAGGCATGCAAGTGCAGTTAGAAAAACAACTGTTTGCTGGAAGACTGTCTTGGTTATGACAATCTTGTGACTCATGGAGATGAAGGAGGGCCACTCATGCAACTCACTCATCAGCCTACGTTGCCTATTACAGGCCTAGACGGAGAGTAGCCTCATTTCAGCTGCCATGATAAGAAATAGCACCTTTCCCTATGTGGATCAGACCAGAGAAAACCATTCTCTTGCACAGCTCTAATGCACAGACCAATGGTTCCCCGGCTGCCCTAAGATGCGGGGCTTCTCTAGAACGTGACAGAGTGTGACTTCTGCTGGAACAGGGGTCAGCAACCTTTCAGAAGTGGTGTGCCAAGATTCAACGTATTCACTTCTATTTACAGCTCAGCGTGCTGGTGATACTTTTGAAAACCAATAATAGTCTGACTTACAGCAGCTTCATTAATTAATGAATAAAGATGCAGATCTTACTGTTTAGTGTGATCCTTGGCCTTGCTTTCCCTTGCTGAGTTCTCCGATCTTGGGCTCGTAGTTTGATACTTTAAGCAGCACACAAGCCTCTGAGTCAGGGTTCGGCAACCTACAGCACACCAGAGCAGTCGCCCAAGCAGCCACCTCCCAATGCAGCCGTGGGCCTGTCCCCGTCTCCAACTTGCCTGCCTGCGGCTCCAACCCCCGGCAGCAGCAACCCGCCCAGCCACGGCTTCAACCCGCCTCCCCTGGCTGCAACCTGCCCAGCTATGGCTTCAATCCCTCTGCTGGCAGCAACCCGCCTGGTAGTGGCTTCAACACCCCCTCCAGCAGCAACCCTCCCGCCCGCGGCTTCAATCTCCCTGGCAGCAACCCGCCCACCTGCTACGTGCTCTAGGCATAAAAGGCTAACAGCAGCCACCCCACAATGCGGCCTGAGCCCCAACGGCAGCCACCACAGCGGCCGCCCAAGCAGTCATCCCCCAACACGGCCCCGGACCCGTCCTGGCCCCCAACCCGCCCACCCATGGCTTCAATGCCCCCCGGCAGCAACCCACCTGCCTGCATCTTTAACACGCTGTGGCATCAACCTACCTTCCTGCCATGTGTTGTAGGCCCAAAAGGCCAGCGGCAGCTGACCCATAATGCGGCCTCAGCCCCAGCGGCAGCCAGCCCCCAGTGTGGCCCGGGCCTCCAGAGTGGCCGCCTGAGCGGATACCGCCAAGTGAGGCCCTGGGCCGTCCCAGCCAGCGGGAGCAGCCATGACACTCACCTTCCAGGAGCAGGAGAAAAGTGAGTGCTGCTGTGGAGGTGGGTGGGCTTACATAAGTATTTTTTGTGCATCGCTGCGTAGGTGCAGACGTTAAGGGAACACTGGCACAGGCTCCCGGCTGCATGGGGGAGGAGGGGCAGTGTTGAGCTCCCGCCTCATGTGCCAATGAAAATCGGCTCACGTGCCACTTGTGGCACGTATGCTGTAGGTTGCTGACCCCTGTGCTAGAATGTGCCTTGGCTGAGATCTGCCAGATTACTGAGCCGCTAGAAAAGGGATAAGGCATGTGTATATGGTGTTTCCTTTGTTCATCCCTTGGATGCTCTGCCTTCCTCTTTGTGTCTGGTACTACTTGTTTCTCCAGTGATTTGGAAGGATTTAACATTTACCATATGTATGTAGAGTCGGTTGCCTGTATATCCAAAGTCCAGGAACTGTTGAGGTGATTGACGGTCAAGTGAAATGGTGTTTTTTGAGAGGAGTGGCTGTTGTCTTAGTCCGTGCCCTTCTGATTTCACGTTTTGAGATAGCAGTTTTTAGGAGGCTCTATAGGTGTTCTTATGATTTCAACACGTAGAGCTCACTACAGCTGACTTCCAGGGGTCTGTTGGTCTGCTTGATCATTAGAAGTGGAGAGGCTGTCTTGTTCTTGTCAGTCAAAGTGGCCATGCGTGGGCTTTGCCAAGTCTCTAGACTGGTATGAACAGATCTTCACTCCTGACTTCCATTGACATCAATGGCAGTTAGGCACCTACATACTGTTGTCCATTTGGCCAACAGAACTTCACTTCGTTTTCTTCTAAGCACCGCTGTGTAAGATGGCTCTCTCTCCCCATGCATACCATGGGAGCCCAATCAACTAACTTAGGCTTTGAGCAGCTCACTGCTGTTCATGTGATTTTTTTAGCAGCCTAACAGGCAGTATGATGCTCAGTGACACATGCCTAAATCCTTTCAAGTATCCAGCCCCTGGCTCCATAGGAATACTGCTGACATGAGAGTAAGAAATGGATATTTCTGATGCCTTGAACTCTTGGCTAATCAGACCCTGAAGCAGACAGACTGAATGGAGACTCTCTCAAACCCTTGGAGAAACTTCACAGGAACAATCAACTGGACAGTAAAGATGTTTTGATGTCACATTGCATGTATTTAAATTTATCCATACTGATTCACTTTGATTTAAATCTTGGACCTTTTCAAGTCCATGGAAGCTTAGCCATGGACTTCAGTTGAAACAGGATTTAGCCTTTTAACATTTAGACTGGAAACACTGGACCTCTTCATTTTACACCAGTACAACACCACTGAGTTCATTTACCCCTCAAAAGAAAAAAGCCATGTTATGTTCTGGACAAATGTATTCTTATATTAAAAAAGACACAAAACAAGAGAATAATTGCATTGACCTCTAAGGGGTGTCTGAATTTACGTAAGTGGAACTGAGAGCAGAATTTGGCCAATAATTTTCAAGCAGAAAGGGACCAAACTGATGAGAATGGCATGACTTGGAAATACAATTATTCCGCATCCTTTGCCAGTCTGATGTTTAAACAAATGATAAATGGTTTGTTTAAAATGCATTAGTTCACTGGAAGGCATCTGACCTTAGGCCAGGAACTGAATGATAAAGTGTATGACTTTGGGCATTAGGATTGTGTAGCAATCTGCGTGGATACACCCTACTGAAACATATCCAGCTGATCTGGTTCATCAGGTCAAAATAATATTGCTTCTAAGTTCCAACCCCACCCGCTGTCCCTTCTGAAAGCTAAGCATGCAGTTCACTTTTAAAGTGGTAATGACTGCAGGATAATGTCAAGAAGAGCTCTGAGTAAGCTCAAAAGTTTGTCTCTCTCACCGACTGAAGTTGGTCCAATAAAAGATATTACCTTACTCATCACTTTTTCTCAATCTAAACTGGCAAGACTCCTTTGCAAACAGGGCTGTCCCAACGGGGACATGGGACCTGGGGCAAACCCCCCAGTGCCCTAAGTGTAGGGCCCAGGGCATCCGCCAGCAGCAGGCCCCACTCTTGCCTCAACTCCGCTCCATCCATTTCCCTAAGCCCCAACCCTATTCTGCCCTGCCTCTCTCCACCCCACCCCCGAGCAATGCGAGACGGAGGATTACAGGGACTGGCAGGGAGGCAAAAGCAGGGATCACCCCCCCCCATTCACCCCAGCAGGGGCCTCCAGAGTGGCCTGGCAGCCAGCTCTGCTCCACCCTGCTGCCTCTTAAAGCTTGCTGCACCACACTTTTCCACAGCGGCAGGAAGTGGCGCATCCTGGGGCTGGGGTACTCTGCTTCCCACTGTCACAGAGGAGTGAGGCGCAGCGGGCTGGGGGAGGCAGCAGGGCGGAGGCAGTGAGCCAGGCCACTTCAGCTCCTGCCACTGCAGTGAATGCAGGAGGGAGGGCTGAGCCTTGCTGCCACCCCATGACAGTTCCCACATGTGCTGAACTGAGAATCTAGTGTGAGGGGCCAAAAACAAACACAAAAATCTCTTTGTTTCTGTAAATTCATTCCTTTTAAGCCTTCTAAGGTTTTCAAAGGCACTTTCCTAACTCTCATCCCTTTAAAGTCGATACTGAACCTCCCATTGGCTTAAATGGGAGCAGAGTTGGGGCAGTCTTGTCTTGAGTGTTTTTGAAAATTCCACTCACTCTTCCTCCCAGTAATTTAACCAGTGAATCTACTCTTCCAGGTATATTCTGGGTGTTGTAAAAACAAATGAACGGTATGAGGTGCCTCACAGTACAAAGAAAAAAAAACAGAGACACAGACCTTGGAAGTTATTTAGGTGCCTAACACCCACTGTGGATGCCTTTGAGACTCTGGGACAGAATGACTTCCTGAAAAGTTGATATTCAAGCTTTCGAATGACAGACAAGAATCATAAACCCAGAAATGACATGATGATGTAGTCACGCTGGTGTTATAGCATGTGCATATCCTGGCTGTTCCACTGGTTGCAATGATTTCTTTCACCCCTGCTCGGTTAAACCCCCTTCCAACTGCCTCGTTGATTTCCTGTTCCAGGCCCTTCATAGTATATCTCCTCACCCACATTTCCTAATGTCTCCTCACTTCCCTCATGACATTAAACAGTCCTTTGCTGCAGGCACAAATCATACCTGGAGTCTATTACTAACCATGGCTGGGGGCAGGCTTGTCAACAGCGGGAGGGAGGGAGGGTTGCCAGGTGTCCGGTTTTGACCCGGACAGTCCGGTATTTGAGCTTTCTGTCCAGGAAACAAATTGAGAAAATACTGGACATATAAATGTCTGGCCAGCCCCACTCCCCCAACCCCCTCCCAGCCAGCCCTGCTTCCTACCGACTGATTTCCTCCCCCCCATCTCCTCCCGCCAGCCCCGCTCCCCCCGATCCCCTCTGGCCAGCCCTGCTTCCCTCCGGATGGTCCCCCCGATCTCCCAGCCAGCCTCGCTCCCCCCGACCCTCCCCCCCTGATCTGAGATCAAGTGTGTCCAGTATTTTTTTAAAACCATCTGGTAACCCTAGAGGGAGGAGGGCACAAAGGAGGCAACAGCCCCAGGGCCTGGTAATTCAAAAGGGCCCAGGGTTCCTAGCTGCCACATTAGCAGCAGCAGCATCGGCTGGGAGCTCTGGGCCCTTTAAATTGTCACCAGAACCCCATGCAGCACACCCCGGACAACAATGAGGGCTGGCTGGGGGAGGTGCTTCGGCTGGCACTGAGGGTTAGCTGGGAGATGCCAGCCCAGCCCTGCCCCTTCCATCCAAGACCCTGCCCCTTCTGGCATGCATAGAGCTGGTCCCCTGCCTTGCCCAGGGGCCTGGTGAGTCTGTCAGCCCCACCGGTTGGTGGGCTTCTGAGCTCAAGGACTAGTGATGGGGTCTCTCTTTGTGCTTCAAGGGCTTTTCCTCCTAGGGAAGGGAACTTTCACCCTGGAGGTTCTGATGAGCAAGGAAGGGAGGCAATTTCCTTTCCAGTGGTAGCTGAAAGGGAAATGCTAAATCTACTGCTCTCAAGATGCTCAGCCACTGAACTTCTGTCTGTAATAAAATGGATACTGAAAACTCAGCTCTGCTGCTGCATTAAGATTCTAATCTATTTGCACCAAGAGTCAGTGTAAATGTGCTGGAGGGCATGTTTTCTGTTGATAAATCTCCACTCGACATTCTGCTACATTTGCCCCCAAAAGAGCCCAAGCCAGCTCCCACTGAAGTCAAATAACTGAAATGGGATTTGGATCAGCCCAAAACAGAGATCTTGAATGCATTTCCTCTTAGTACCAGAGAAGGCTGAACTACAGGAGCAATTATATAACCAACAGCAAGTAGCTTGGAGCTTAAGAAGAACTACAAACAACTGTTTTCTCTTCACTAAAGAAACTATCAGTATATGCTCATAACCATCAGTGGGGTAAAGGCGCTGTCTGGCTCTTCCCTATCTTTCTCCCAGTGCAAAAAGGTCTTTCCTACTACATTCCCTCTCCTTTGTCATGGCATGCAGAACCCCCTCTGCTCCTTCTCCACTTCCCCTCTCTCTCACACACACATACATACTAAACTATGCCCTTCTTCCCTTACACAACCTTAGTGAAATAGAAGTGGTGACCATAATTCCTGTCTGAGCTGGGACTCTCTCCACAAGGCATGTGCATCCACAATCACATTTCTACAGTGCACAACTGAAAAAATGGGGCAGTTCATAGGAGATTGCTCCATGGGGCCAGTTTCTGTAAATATAGCTCGTGTTCCTATATAGTCCCATCTGTGCAACTGGCTGCCATTGTACTCACTGCAAAAGGACTTAGAAGGACTAATGCAGTATAAATCCAGCCAGATTAGATTCTCTCCAGAGGAATTAGGATGAACCGATGACAGAAAAAAACAAACAAACATCTTTGAATTTTTATACAAATAAGATACATTCCTGATGGGTCTCAGCTCAACTAGCCACTGATGACTGGCTGCCCTTAGAAACTATTACAGTTTCCATTTGTTAACATAAACTATCTGGAAGTACAGGATGAACCTCCCAAATCTGGGATTCTCTGATCCTGTAACATCCATGGTCCAGCAAAGCCACAGATGTTGCTGGACCAAAGAGCCCTGGCGCCAGGTGAGACAAGACAGGAGCTGAGGAGCCCCAGCTGGGCCAGGAGACATCTGGGGAATCCCCGCCCATGCTGGGGAACCCAGGGAGTCCCGGCATCAGCAGGGCCAGGCAGTGACGGGGGAGCCCCAGCCCCTGTCAGGGAACCCCTTGCGTCAGCGAGGCCATGTAGTGGCCAGGAAGATCCCAGTGTCAGCAGGGCCAGGTGGCCAGGGAGTCCTGGTCCCAGCCAGGGAATCTCCAGTTATAGCTGGGCTGTCAGCGACCGGATGGCCCTGGCCAGGAATGCTGGGAAAACTCCAGTGGCAGTGGGGCCGGGATGACTGGACAGCCTCCACCGGGGAACCCCCAGCTGAAGTGGGGCTGGTGTAGATGAGCATCCCCAGCCAGGGAACCCACGGAATCCCCAGTGGCAGTGGGGCGGGGTGGCCAGGCGGCCCTAGCCAGGAACTCTGGGGAACACCCTGTGACAGCGGGGTCAGCAGCAGCCAAGGGGTACCCCAAGATACTATGGGGCACCAGGTGAACAGCAAGATGGGGAGCTCTACACCAGTGTCAGGAGCTCTACACTAGCAACAGCGGGGCCAGCGATAGGGCAGGGAGCCCCAAGGACAGGAATCAAGGGGGCAGCCAGCAGGGGAGCACTGACCTCCCCTGGTCTGGCAAATTCCCTGGTCTGGGATAGCTCATGTCCCGAGGGTGCCAGGGAGGTCCAACCTGTAATTTTGTCTGCTGTGGTCTTCGGTGAAGTAGATTTCCTATCCATTAAGCACGTTCAACTCCTTATTATCTTCAGCTGGAGAGGAGGATGATCACCCCCTACTTGTCAGCTGGCCACTGAATAGCAGGAGGGGCCACTGAACTGGCAGGAGGGGATCCTCAGTAGTGCTAAAATGTTTGTACTGGATCATGTTAAATATTTTAGATTTTTTACAATGGAATAAATAGGGAAAACTCAGCTGTGCTATGTAACATGCTAATTTATTGGGTTTGGGTTCTGAAGTCCCATGTTTAGGCTCCCCTGCAATCCACAAGACTCCCCTTGAGCCCTGCAGGCACCTAAACTCAACCAGCATCTAAGTTTTCTGGGTAAAAGTTCCCCCAAATGGTTATCTTCTGCTTTAGCCCAACAGTGACCCATAAACTGAGGAAACAATGGCATTCACTTGTGGGTCCTGAGTTGGTAGGAGTGTTCAAAGGCTGCCTACCAGAGCAGGATCCACTTAGAATCTGGCCCTCACAGGAGAAGAAAGTGGTGGTGGTGCTGCCACCAGCCACCATATAGCTTTTACCCTAATAGTTAGAGCACTCAGTTGGGATGTGGAGATCCAGCTTCAACTCCCCACTCAGGAAGAGGAGAGAAAGGATTTGAACATAGGCCATCCTCATCTCAGGCATGTGCTGTAACCACCATGCTATGGGAGTATTCACTCTAGCAAAGCTTTTGATACGGTCCTCCCTATTCTTACCAGCAAGTTAATAAGACTTGGATGAATGGATTATAAGAGAGGTGGCTAGATCGTTGGGCTCAATGGATAGCAATCAGTGGCTCAGTGCAGGAGCGGCCCGTGAGCCTAGGCAGACTAGGCGGTCGCCTAGGGTGCCACCAGCCCAGGGCACCCGATAATGACGTCACGGCCATGCAGGTGGGGGCACCGATCGCGCCTTCTGCCTGGGGTGCCAACTGCCACAGCTGGCCTCAGGCCGCTCCTGGCTCAGTGTCTCGTTGGCAGCTGGTATCAAGCAGAGTGGCCCCAGGAGTCAGTTCTGGGGTCATTTTTGTTCAACATCTTCATTAATGATCTGGCTGATGGGATGGATTGCACCCTCAGCAGGTTCGCAGATGACACTAAGCTGGGGGGAGAGGTAGATACACTGAAAGATAAGAAGTGACCTAGAAAAATTGAAGGGGTTGGGCCAAAAGAAATCTGTTGAAGTTTAACAAGTGCAGACTGATACACTTATGACGGAAGAATCCCATGCACTGGGATTTTCTGCAGAAAAAGTCCCAGGGATTACAATACACAAGAAGCTGGATGTGAGTCAACAGTGTGCTCTTGTTGCCAAGGAGGTTAACAGCGTATTGGGCTGTATTAGTAGGAGAAGTGCCAACAGATCTAGGGAAGTGATTATTCCCCTCTATTCGGCACTAGTGAGGCCACAGCTGGAGTGTGGGACCCACCCACTACAGAAAGGATGTGGACAAATTGGAAAGAATCCAGCTGAGGGCAATGAAAATGATTAGGGGGCTAGGGCACATGATTTATGAGCAGAGCCTGAGAGAACTGGATTTATTTAGTCTGGAGAAGAGAAGAATGAGGGGAGATAACTCGCACTTTGTGGATTGCAGTATTGTTTCTGTGACTTTTTAGGCACTGTGACACTGAGTTCATCAATACCTAGATCATTTTGTGCATCCCTCAAGCCCAAATATCTCACCACTACATTTTGGAATTTGAAAACACACTGCAAGGCATTTTACATAGAAAAAACTGCATACAATGTATTGAAAAATGTACTTCAGCTAAATACAACCCTTGGATGCATTCTCCTATTGTGTAAACTAGATATTAGCAAGGTGACCAGGAGCCAGCAGCTTGGATATGACTGCAAACCAAGCACAAATATAATAAAAACCAAGCATTATCTCTTCACCAAAGAAACTTTTAGGAGCTGCTGATGCTCCAAATTATTAGTTGGGCAGAAACACTGCAGCTGTTTCTTATGCTACCCCCAGAAAAGAACTTTCTTCTCTCTGTTTTCTCACACACTGCTGAACCTTCTACTTTTCCTGCACTTGATCTGGGACCAGATGCCCAGCTCAGCCACTCCTTCCTTCCCTCTTCACATGACTCAGCCCCAGGTGCATCAAGCCACCTGCTCCTTCCTTGCCTTATACAACTTGGGTGGGACAGAAATTGTAACAGCAAGATTGATTTTAAATTATGGACTATAGTCTCCCTCACCAGAATACAGGTGTTTCTTATGGGGGAAGGTACAAGGAGCCTTATGCTACCCTATGCACTTCCTGTAAATGGGATACAGCAAATAGCACACTCTGTGCTTATTGGAGTACTAGGATTGTTCCTTCCTAGCACCTCACAGTACAAACAAGGAGAATGAACAATACCAGTTCTCCCACCTTCCACATGTCTAGCCAGCTGTGTGAGCTGATGGCAGGGGAGCAGTCTGAACCATCCAAAGGCATAATGCAGACTCCACACTTGTGCTTTGTGTAGAGGAGCTCCTGCAGAACTTGCATAACCTTTAGCCAACCTGTACTTCTCTGCCCCCCTCCTAGTGCTCCAATACAAGTCACGCAGTAAAGCACATGGAGACCTAGAATTCAATCACTGAAGAAGATTTTCATCCAGGATTGCATAGGGTCAATCTCCTCACAATCAAGTCCAAAAGAACAAAAGGAATTAACTTAATTCTTAAGTACCAACTTTATAAAATCTTATAATGCTAAAAATCATAATTTCTACTACAGAACAAGGTTACTTCATAATCTACATACAGTATCTTTTGTTACACATAAATACAAACAAAAGAAAAATTAAATAAAATCCCACAGAAACACAGCAAGAAATAAATCAGTTCTAAAAGCTGAGATTGAGTTAATCTGATTTAGCCTTTGGTTCATCAACTCTATACTGTCTGCTGGGTCAAAAGCACTGCAATAGTATCTTCCCTCCTCTTGCTTACAAGAATTTCCACTTGGAACCCAGGCATTCTTTCTCTTCCTCTTCTAGACTGTGGAATTACTCAGGAGGTCAGCTAACTGATTAGCCAACCAATCAGTATAAATGAAAAACCTTGTTGCAAAATGCTTCAGAGTTAGAAGCCTGCTTTCTGCTCCTATGGCTGAGTGTCTCCATATTCAATCCAGGTCACATCTTGCTCATGTAAAGCATCTACACTGACTACTTGTAGCTGGACTAATAGAGTCCATTGAAAGCAGGAAGTCTAGTGAGGATGGCCAAAATCACCACACCCAATTCCAGAAACTTCTGGGCATCACATGTTAACTGTACATCTGCCTAACAATGGTGATCTAGAGTAGACAGCTCATTCCTCTTCCTTCCTTTTCTCTAGATCTCTTTAAGAGATCCCTATTAGGCATGTGGGTTAGAACTGTACTGCTCTCAATGCAAGCCAGAGGCTGAATGTCAGAGTCTAGTTCTTTGCAGAACTAGTTATCCATCAAATAAATGCACAAATAGTACCACACAATTCACTGGTACTGGACAAGTCAGAAACTTCCTGCTTGTCATTAATGAAATTCTGACTTCCAGAGTCAGGAATCACTACCAAGATGTGTGGAGCATATGAGATCCATGTCCCAATGTACGGATATAATGCACAGAGTCACTGTTGGTGCCCTAACCACATTTTATTGTGTAGTAATTAGGAATGTGTAAACTGATTTAGATCAAAGTCAGACCGATGTTCAACCTAAAGTCAAACCAAGTACAAATATTAAAATCAGTTACATTTCAAAAAGAAAATGCTTTTACATAAGCCTGCATTTCCTGGGTTTGGCTGCGCCTAAGAGTACCAAAATAGCACAAAAAAGGTATCTATTGTAGCGTTTCCAGCCCAAACTAGGCATTAAAATATTAAGCTAACAAACTCAACTGCTTTGTATAAGAGCCCAAACCTTTGAATCACTTATCCAAACTCAGCTACTGAAGCTTCTGAGCTTCACTCATCCCTAGTTGTCATGGAGCTCTCTCATGAGTCTGCCTGGCTCAGGAAAGATAGTCTTCCCATTACAGGGATCTATGCGACAATAGCACTTGTAAACCGACTGACATGGCAAACTGGCAGGGGAACCTCATAGGGACAAAAAGGTTATTTGACCTCAGTATTTGACACTTAGGCAACCACTGCTGGAATGCTGTGTCCAGGTCAAGGGGCCAGAGTGCCATATAAAGATGGGGGAAGGAATTCCTTGGTGCAGAAACTGAGGACCCTGACACAGATGTTTTGCCAGGGGCAGACTGCAGTGTGCTGAGCTGTGGAGATTCTGGGCATTTCTACAGCCCATGTGATAGCTCTTGGAGGCTGTTGTAACTTACGAGTACCTCACTCTATACCAGTTCTACTAGGTGTAAAATTAAGCCCAAGGAGGCACACCCAGATTAGTTCTCATTGAGTTAGCATTCTAACAATAGGGTGTTGCTACTACGATGAGAGGAGCTAACTGCTAGGATTGCCAGGTGTCCAGTTTTGAACCGGACAGTCCAGTATTTGAGCTCTCTGTCCAGGAAACAAATTGAGAAAACACCAGACATATAAATGTCTGGTATTTTCTAATTAAGTACGTTTTATTGTTATCATGAGCAGGGCTCGACAAACCATGGAAAACCACTCACCAGCCCTGCACTGCGCATGCACGAGACCCGCACTGCGCATGTGCGAACCGCCGGTGAACAGGGCGACCAGCTGAAATCTACTCGCCATGGGCGAGTAGATAAGCGGATTTGTCGAGCCCTGATCATGAGTATCAGTACATAGTTGCATATTGCATGAGTGCGTCTACCAGCCAAGCAGTATGCAGCTACACAGTAGAGAGGAGGGGGGAGGAGGTGAGGGTGGGGACTCTCCCGTCTGCCCCCGCCGGGACCGTGTGCGGGACGGGCAGCACCCCGGGATCTGCATGCGTCCAGGTCAGCCCTGCTCCCCACCGGCCAGTTCCCCCCCAGCCAGCCCTGCTCCCCCCACCCCCTCCTGGCCAGACCTGCTTCCCGCTGGCCGGTTGTCCCCGCCCCGATCAGCCTCGCTCCCCCTGACCTCCTCTCAACCAGCGCCACTCCCCTCCCGGCTGCCCCCATTCTGAGATCATGTGTATCCAATATTTTTTTGAAAGCCATCTGGTAACCCTACTAACTGCTCTGAGTATATACCCATCTGAGACACACTATTTTGCTCAGAGTAAGCCCACGTATGTCTCCTCCAGCTGGGAATTACACCCCCACTTTGAAGTGCAGTCATATCCTTAGATAGGCCAGGTCCCTGTCAGGGAAGGGTTAATCAGAAGCCTGAGGCTTAGGGAGTCACTCCCTGCTATATCTTGTTAAGTTTGAGAAGGGAATTTAAAGGGGGAAGCCCAGCAAAGCAGACAAGCTGCACTGTGGTGTCTGGCTTATGTCAGGAGCCAAACAAGTGCCTGCCTGAGGATCTGGGTAGGGTGACAGTGTGGTAGTCTCTGGGCAATGCGTTTGAAGTTCAGGAATGGAGGTGGGGAGATGGTATTGGCACAGGCACAACTTACTGCAGCTGCTGCTTTCCTGCAAAGAATGGGGGCAATTAGTGAGACTGTGTGTGCTGATGATTTGGCGGTTTTATTTTCTGATGGACTCTGAGCAAAGGCTCCAGAAGGTGCTGGACTTCTAGAGAAGACACTGGGGGAGCTGGAGAGGAACTGCTACAGGACCACTTCTGGACACGAAAGAGCAGGTTAGAGTGGTATCTGTGTGACAGGTCCCCACTAATGTCTGCTTCAGATACACCAGGGAGCAGCCCAGGATTGGGAGGATGCAAAGGTAGCCCCACCCTCTCCCTATTCTGTGAGTTCTGTGCTGTCAACCGGTTGTGTGTTCTCAAGAAGGTGTGGTTGGCTGCAGAGCAGAATGATCAGGAAGAACTGGCTGTGCCAGTGGAAGGCAAAGATCTGCTGGTATCCGGCCATTCATAGCAGCTCTGCCTTTTCCTCCCACTCCCTGATGCCCTCAAGTGCTCATACCACAACTCTTATCTGTCCAGCACCACCAAGCCAGTCCCTCCTCCTTGCCGCCTGTCCACAGCTGGGTAAAGCTGCAGAAGGCCAGGCACTGTTTCTCACGCAGCACTACATTTTGCATTTTTAACTAACATGTTTCTGACAAGGGAAGAGGTCACACAGTCAGGAAACTCTCCACACCCTATGCTCTCTTCCTTTTACTACAACTCCGTCACCCCTCTCCCCAGCATTGCATAGCTTCTGTGGGGCTAGCAGCATCTGTGCTAAGAGGGGAATAATTCTATGTAGATACCATTTTCTTCTAAGCAGGTTCCCCCACTGGCTCTGCTTCCCTCCTCACTGCACAGCAAATGGACTATATATGTTCCTTTATGACTTCCCACAAGTACAAAGGACTGGAAGGAACCTCCTGGGTCATCAAGTCCCGTTCCCTGCTATCTCAGGCAACCACACCATGTAATCAAATCCCTTATCAGCCTCTTGCTATGAACATATCTTGTGTTACAAGTTACAAAAGTCTGCCATTCTGGGGCTGCAACACTCCTGTTTGCCCAGTAACTCAGCTCAATCTCAGAGCTAGGCTAATGCTGCTGTTAGGGTACCTTGCAAGTCTGTTTATTGTTAGCACAGCCAGGCAGAATCCCTGCAATAACTCTGCTCGTGTGAATTCAGTTTCATAGAGCAACATGTATTACTGGGTGAGGGTACAAAGGCAGCTTTCCTTGTGTTGCTGGTAAAAATAGCTTCCCTCCCTTCCCAGGGCAGGAAGTGCACACCCCCCTCAACTTCCTCTCAGACTTGCTTACTGAGACGGGGTCCTTTCTCACCAAGAGAAGTCACACCCTTACGGTTGGGTGTGGATGTACCACACACAGACCTAGGCAGAACAGAAACTGTTACAATGCTGAGCTTTGCATTGGAATCCTCCAAGCTGAATCTACGCTGCAGGGGCTTAGCCACAGGCGGTGGCCCACAAACTTTGCATCCAGCCCCACCCTATAGCCCTCCTGGGCTCTCCCCATGCCTAGGGTTGCCAGATGGTTTCAACAAAAATACCCGACACACTTGACATTACATCACAATCTACATTACATCTTATTTAGAAAATACCAGACATTTCTATTTTCTCAGTTTGTTTCCTGAACAGAAAGAGCAAATACTGGACTGTCCGGTTCAAAACCAGACACCTGGCATGCCCCAGCGCTTGTTCTGCTCCCTCCAGTCTGTCCGGCTCTCCGGCCAGGTTCTACCCCACTCCGCATGGCACTCCAGACCAGGTTCAGAGTGCCTAGAGTTACTCTTTTGCCTGGTGCTGCAACAGAGGAGTGGGGCCAGTTCGCCAGGGCTTAACCCCCCACCACGCATCATTGCCCATCCATCTGAAGTAAAGGCCAACCCAAGTGGGCCCTTCTGGCTACACCACTGCTACACTGGCCTGTATGGAGATCATAATTACTCACTAATGCCCTTGTATTCAGAGCATGGTTAGACAAGGCCCATGTTTAAGGCACCTTTACATAAACTTTTGCTGCCTTACCATTTGATTCCTTAAATGCTAAAGTTCTGTGTGTGTTTGACTGTTAAGCTCCCAAATTATTCTATTAGCTACAATAAAAAGGGGTGTGGTATGGGGGGGCCTGTTGGGAGGGCCACAACATTCTTTTGTTTGTAGTTCTTAATCCTGGAATACACTAAGGCAGTGGTTCCCAACCTTTTTGTGGCCAATAGCACATTCATGTTTTCAGAAGAGTGTGGCGGGCGCCAACAAAAAAAGGCGTCAAATGTGAAATTGAAGGCTATTTTCATATTAAATGTGAATTAGGTAAATTTGATAGAAACTTAATTTAGTTGGATAATTTTATTTTAATTATATTGTAATTCATTTTTAAACAAAATTCTGCATTAATAAAAAGGGGGGATGTCCAAATGTTGAGCAAAAAAAGCACCCTTTTCCCCCCCCCCCCCAAAAAAAATCATGGCACCTTTAAATTTCACACTCCCTTCCACATGGCAGGGGAAGAATGTCCCAAGTGGCTTTCCAGCTGAGAAACTGAAAATACCAGACATTTTATTGGGCGAGAGGGGGTCAGGCCAGGGGTTTGGATTGTGCCTCAGGGCAGGGGATTGGGGTGCAGGGTCTGGGAGGAGAGTTCTGTGGGTGAAGATATCAGAGTGGGAGTAGCTGGGGGGCCGGACACTTACCAGCGAGATGCGCTGCTCTCCTGTTTCTCCTACAGGAGCTGCCTGGCCATGTGCTTGGGGATTGGTGGGTTCCCGCAGCTGCCATTGTCCAGGTCCGGCCAATGGGCTTGTGCGGGGGGGCGGAAGCGGCCATGAGGGACGCTCCCCTGCCGGCTCGCAGCTCCTGCACCACAAAGGGCCCCGCCACAGCTATTTTGCGTGGGGGGCGGCTGTTGCTGCCTCGCAGCTGGACCCGACCAGCGTGGGGCTTGCTCCGGCTACTGAAGCGCCTGCGCGGGCTGCCTGCTGCGGTGGGGGCAGGGCTCAAGCCTCCAAAGCTCCGCGTCGGGCTCCCTCGCGGGCCCCAGGCTGCCGACCCTGCTCTAAGCAGGGGTGAATGTGAGTAGTTTTAAAACACGGGCGGCGCCCGCGGGCACCGTGTTGGGGACCACAGCACTAAGGACTAAGGAAAATAGGGTTGCTCGGGCAGAGCCAATCTTAGAGGCAGACGAGACGAGCCTGGGGCCGCCAATTGGCTAGGACCGGCCCTGTGCTTGGGTGTCTTAGTCCATAGCCATAGGCTGGGTGTGAATTACATCAGAGGGGCATCTCATCTTTTAGACTCTTTCCCCCAGTCAGATTTCAGGTAATTAAATCAGGGCCAGCTTGCTAACTTGGACTCTGAGGGTATGTTTAGACTACATGGCTCCGTTGACAGAGCCATGTAGATGAGTTTACTAGACATAGGAAAATGAAGCGGCGATTTAAATAATCGCCGCTTCATTTACATCAAAATGGCCGTCGCGCTGTGCTGATCAGCTGTTTGACAGCACAGCACAGTAGTCTGAACCCTCTGCGGTCGACAACGGAAGCCTTTTTCGACCGCTCCGGTAAACCTCATTCCACAAGGCATAACGGAGCGGTTGACAAAGTCTTCCGTTGTCAACCGCGGAGCATCCAGACTACCGCGCTGTGCCGCCAAACTGCTGATCGGCACAGCGCGCCGGCCATTTTGATGTAAATGAAGCGGCGATTATTTAAATCGCTGCTTTATTTTCCTATGTCTAGTAAACTCATCTACATGGCTCCGTCGACGGAGCCATGTAGTCTAGACATACCCTGAATGTCAGACTTAGGCACTGTAATCAGTAGCTCCCATAATGATGCCTGTAGTGCCTTATGTTACCAATAGTCTGCACTTACTGTAGGTGTTTCACTTTTGTTTGTTTGGACAAACACCTGTTTCAGGGTCTCTGTTTATGGAAACACATTTATTCAGACAGTGGAAATTGCCTTTTGCTGAAGCACCCACTGCACTCTCTTTCCATTGAAAGATGTCAATAAACTGAACCCGGGTCATTTTATTTCTTTATGACACTGTCTGAAGAATGTGTAAATATTTCTGCTATCTAAGGGTTAAGATTTCTAGTAAATGATTAACCATGCTCTTGCATTTTGCACTTTTTCATTTACCCTCCCCCTGCTTGTATTATCCATCACGTATTCAAATTAAATTCTGTATTTATCTGGCAGTAGATTGTTACAGTCCTCTGTTCAAATGTATGTGTGACCTGGCTGAAATGCTGTCAGTGGTATGGACCAGGCAATAATTTAATTTCAGCTCAGTTTTTCTGAGAACAAAGGATGCTACCTGGCATTTTCTATGTATCACTTCAGTGAGACTAACACAGAATTCCAATATTTAATTGTAAAAGGCTCTTATGAGAGTATATAAGGATCTAGATTGAATGCATGCATAAATCCAGTGTAAGTTTTTTTGGGGGGAGGGGAGGGTTTTGGAGGAAAACCAACATATCTAATTACATTCAATGCCTGTTGCTGAAAATGTCTCTTTCACACAAGAGTCTATGGTTGTTCCTTTGCTCATTGTTAGCAATTAGTAGTGTTCTTCATGTTAGCTAATATTTTATTTTTATGAAACACAGTGTGAACCAATGGCTACATCATTGGACTAGGACTGAGGACACGTGGCTGCTGTTCCTATCTTTGTGTCTAGCCTCCAGGGTGACCCTGAGCAAATCAATTAATCTCGCAGGAGCTTCCATTTCTCTGCCTGTCAAGTAAAGCTACTGATATCTACCATCTTTGTAAAGTACTTTGAGATTTACAGAGAAAAAGTGCTATGTAAAAGTTAAGTAAAGCTGGTTGGAAAATAGAATTTTCTTTGTACTTGAAATATCCTCTACTCAAAATATGTTTTTGTTTTGAATTAAAACAAAAAGCTGAAATTTCAGAATTACTTACAGGCAGGAAATTCCAAAACATCTTGATTTGGAAAAAGAAAAACTGCATTTTGGTATTGTTAAAACATAATATTAATTGATATTATATATTAACATTAGAATGCAACTTAAGAGTCTAAATGAAATGATACCATTGATTTTTCCTTTCAAAATTATGAAAAAAGTTAATCTTAGACACAACTGGACATTCTAACAGAAAAGTATTCCATCAAGAATCTTGTGGCTAGCTAGAGCTAACTTTTAAAAAAATATAAAAATATAGGGGATAAAATCAACATGATATGAATCATAGGCCCTGATATGCTTCCAGTGAGCCCATTTGTGTCCGAAATAGTCATATGCAGGGCAAACATGATATAAGGCAGGCTGTATAGCCTATCCCTCTTTCCCCCATAAACAGTGTAACAAGGGAAATTGTTGGGGTCAAATTCTACTCGCATGTATGTCAATGTAAATCCAGAGTAATTCCTTTCATTTTGGATTTACGCTGAGAAAGCTGGTACATGGAAATAGATGCAAACTGAGATAATGGTTGTGGTGTCCCACAATTTACAAGGTACCTACCATGCTTTTTATATGAAAGCCACCAAATGGATTATACTGGCTCTGCAGACAGGCAAGTTAGAGAAAGCAATGACTGTAACACGCACATGTGATTTATCTGTATTACTCAACATGCTTTCAATTTTGAGTGGTTTATTAAAGCCAAGGGAGAGGCTCTGGGTGTGGGTGACACACCTGACTTGTTTTTGTTTTTAGAGGTTGGCTGCTCGGTGTTTTCTTTAAACAGAAGCTCTTTGCTCACAAATTCAAGTGTCAGTCTGGGTGCAGACAGGCCATAGTCTGAAGAGATGAATTCTCACACCAGGGGTATCTAGTGGTAAATTTATTACTGATGATGATGAAAAGGTTAATTTTTAATTGCTCATATGAAAGCAGCTGTTTGACAGAGGGCTGAATTCTGATCTTAGTTACACTGGTGAGACTGAGATCTCAGACTATGAGCCAAGATCTCCAAGAGCCATGTAATACTATTTTTTTTTAAATACAACCATGATCACATTGAACACAACCTTCTCCTCAGATTCATTTTTGTTCCTTAATCTTTAATCTTCAAGCACTCAAACCTGCTATTTGCATTTGCCCCTTCCTTACTAAAGTAATACCCGGAGGTTTTGCTTGTGCAAAGACTGTAGGGCTGATCCAGATTGTATCTTAAAACCAAGGGTCAGCACCACCATGTTGTGAGACAGACTCTTGACAAAATTACCAGACTAACTGATGGATATTGACAGTGGGTATGTCATTTAATTCATAAAATAATACACAATTTTTCACACTGAAAAAACCCAGCAAGTTATATAATGATAACTAGGGAGCTGCGCCCACTACTTGCTATGCTCACCAACCCCCCTCTCTCTGGTGACTTTTGCGGCCTGAGAGCGTGATGATGTCATTCTGTCGCCCGACAGAATTTTTTTTTAATATATATAGAGCGATAATAAATCAATTCAATACATTTTTAATGTACTTCACTGCCACAGACAGGGGCTTTACTGGGCCTCTTTGGGCACAAAAAGGGCAGAGGAGGAGACAGGATGATAACTTGCTCACTGGTCAGATGCAGGAGGTAAGAAGCATGACGACTGCACCAATGGGATGGGGAAGTGGGTGTTTTAACCCCATGTGTCTGGGATTATGCTCCCATCAGGTTCAGTGCTTCCCACCAAGGTGGCCCTGTTCTACATAGCCTACCCAAATGGGACAGTGGGTAAAAGTGGATAATTGCATAGGGACCCATTTCATTACAGAGATCTGCAGTGCCAACAGCTAGAATGAGCCTCTTTCTTCTAGCACCTTATGTGGCATCCCATCGCTGCAAGTGGCTCCCTATCCCTGCTGTTGCTGGTAGAGAGGAAGCATAGCCAGGCTGCTCTCCTGGCATGCTACCTCCATTTGCAGGTGCCACCCTCTGCAGCTCCCATTGGTCATCATTCCCAGTCGATAGATTGGGACTCGGGAGCTGCAGAGTCAGTGCTCAGGAAGGTGTGATGGAGGCAGCGTGCTGTGCCTGAACACTGTCTCTGTCTCCTCTCTCTGAGCACTGACTCCAATGCTCCCAATTCATTGGCTGGAAACCACGGCCAATGGGAACTGCAGGGGGGTAGTACCTGAAGATGGAGGCAACATGCCTTAGAGCTGCCTGGCCGTTCCTCCCTTCCACCAGCAGTAGCAGGGACGGGGATCCATTTGTTGGGCACCAAGTCACCTGAGGGGAGTGCCTTCCATACCACAGACCTCAACATTTTTATGGTGTACATTTGTGCCCATGTATGGACATGTTGTCAACCCCTGCTTAAAATATGCTTCCCCATCCCAGCATTTGCCTCACGAGGTAAGATTCTCTTGAACCTTATCGGATCCTGTCAAATTTTACATCAAAAATCATTTCAACCAAAATGTTTTTCAACTGGAAATGGTCACCCAAAAAAAAATCGATTTTGGGGGGCAGGGGGGTCAAACTTTCCTGGGGAAAACTGATTTCCTGACCATTTCTCCTAACTATACCACCTTTAGAAGTTTGTTTTGCTGCCAGGGAAAACATCTTTACAGACAAATTGTTTTAAACAACATTGCCATCTAGAGGAGAACTAGAATCACAATTAAAGAGTATTCCTTAAATCAACCAAGAGATACTTTGATCCTCTAACACCTTCTGTCCAAATCTCTACAAGAGCCACAGGTGATGGAACTAGGGCAGACAGGGTGCTGCAGCATCTCCCAACTTGAAGTAGTTTCCATTATAAACAAGGTTTCCAGTTGGGTTCAACAGCTCTCAGCAGCCTCACTATAAAAATTGTTCCAGCACCCCTGCTGGGAAATTTACAAACACTGAACATATCCACTTTGCAATGGGAAAACTAAAGTACAGAAAAAAGTAAAGTAACTTGCTCAAAGTCACAAAGATATTACAGTTCAAAATAGGAATTTAAGGGCCAAGATTTTCAGAAATGCAGAAATTAGGCTCCTAATTCCATATTTAGCCACTTAAAGACATCAGTAAAAGCTGCTGGGAGCTCAGTACTTTTGAAAATCAGGCCTTGTTTAATTGCCTAAATGTGGCTGTAAAAGCCTCACTTTAGATGCTTATTTTTAAACTCCAGGCTTATTGCCACTTTAAGAACCTTTGTTGTCCTTTAAAAAAATGCTTCTTCCATGTACAGGAAGGTCGGTACCAGTGAGGATGAAGACTGTAGTGGTTTCAGTTTGATGTAACTTCTGTTACAGTTGATTGGACCATCAGCTATAGTGCTGGCTACACGAGTTTCTGTTCCTACTCCTCCACTCCACCCTATCTACTTTTTCTGCATCAATATTTGTCTTGTCTACCAGTTTTCTTTAAAACTCTTTTCCAGTGCCACTTGCTTTCTTGGTACTCCCATTGGAAGCTATGGTTTATTTGAGATTAGTTGGGAAATTTGGATCAGGAACCTTCAAATTGCACAAAAGTTACCTATTTAACAGGGATCTTATTTTTGTTACCCGTGTCTCCCCATCTCTCCTTTTGTCTGTCATGCCTTTGTTGCATCTTTTCTCAAATAAGATTGTATGCTCTTTGGAGTAATGTACAGGGTCAGAATCCATCCCTATAGATTAGACAGATGTGCTCTAGTTCAGCTAGAAGTTATGGACTTGATGAAAGAATTACTAGTTGGGGGTTTATGGATTGTGTTATTCAGGTCAAACTACATCATAATGATTCCTTGTGGCTTTAAAACCCACACACTGAACAAGAAAACAGTGTTAAACAGAGAAATGCACTTCTCTGTGAACAATTTAGCATTTTGTAAGACACTCAGATGCCACAGATTCAATACTTGATGCAAGAGACACAGGATGGTGAGAAGGCATGTCAGGCAGTTAAGGCTCTCTGATTCTCAGAAGCTGGTGCACATAAGTATGAGCAGTTGGCTGGGCTCCTCTAAGGCTGTGGCTACACTGTAGCCTTCTTGTGGAAAAGCTTATGCAAATGAAGCGCGGCGGCATGGAATATCGCTGCGCTTCATTTGCATAATTAATGAGCAGCCATTTTTGCATAAGAGGCTTTTGTGCAAAAAGGAGCTGTGTAGACTGCTCCGTTTTGCGCAAAACCCCCCTCTTGCGCAAGAGCCATTCTTCCTTCATATTTTGAAGAAGAACAGCTCTTCACAGGGGAGAAAATACTAGGAACTGGTGGACTCTTTATTGGAGAACAACATAATGAGAATCAATGGCTAGAAGCTGAAACTAAACTCAAATTAGAAACAAGGCACAACTTTTTAACACAAAGGGTGGTTTCCAAGAAAAGTGGTGGCTTCTCCAGCTCTTCATGACTTCCAGGCAAGACTCTGTGCCTTTCTGGATGATCTGCTCCAGCAAATCACAAGTTACTAGGCACAATCCAGGGGAAAACTGTGTGAAATTTAATAACCTGAAATACACACAAGGTCGAACTAGATCAGTGTTTCTCAACCAGTGGTACGAGTACCCTTAGGGGTACTTGAGAGAAGTCTGGGGAGGTACGTCAACACAACTGAAATTTGGAGAAAACTGAATTTTTGTTTTAAGTTTTACAGCGCTTTATTATTTTTGTACTTTTTACACCCAAAAATTTCATCGGCCGCCCGGCTACGATTAAGTTGTTTAAACAAAAGTGTTGCAATGGAAGAAAAAAATTGTGTGTGTGAGAAAACTGTAGGTATTGGGGGTACTTATAATTTTTTTTTTAAAGGAATACTTCATTTAAAAAAGGTTGAGAAACACTGAACTAGATAATCTAATGGTCAATTTGTTACCCGCACAAATTTCTCTATCCCTTCCAAACTTTAGGGACACACTCCTTTACCCAATTCCTAGTGCTCAAGGTGCAACCCTGTTAATTTACACACCCACCCGTACCCAATTCCTAGGGCTCAGGGCGCAACTTCCTGCGGATTTGCAGTATCTTTTGCCACTGAAAGAGCCTTATGCAGTAAAATTCTTATTCTCTATTTATTGACAATTCCCAAACAAGCAGAATACACATGCTAAGCACACAGTGTCATGCTCACCAATCCTGATAAAGGCAGGCAAACTTCCCTTCTTGGCCAGGCAAGGTCAGTGTCATGCTCACCAATCCTGATAAAGGCAGGCAAACTTCCCTTCTTGGCCAGGCAAGGTCAGTCCTTCTGGATCTAGCTGCTGCACGACACAGTCGTGCAGAGGAGGCTGTGTCTTGGAGGTGAGTTCTTTCAGGTCTTCCCTCCTTTTTCTTTTTATCTTTTTCTTTCTTTTCCTTTTGCTCTTCTTGCCTTTTGCTTTTTCCTTTTGCTTGCTTGTCTCCTTGGACCCCAGTTTATACAGCGAAACTTCCTGCTTAGCTATACCGTAACCAATTATTTTACTGTAATTTTACTAACCAATCATAACATACTGTAACAGAATTACCTAACCAATCATACCCCACCACCTTAGTTAATTTACACCTAGCAAAATTAATTATACAACAGACACAAACAGTTACAAACCAGGCAGAGATCACACAGACAAACAATAGGCAAGTGAGGACAATAATCATAGAATGCGGATTCCACAACCTCAACTATTGGTAAACAGACGAAATGCTGTTAATTAAGTTCTCTACACCTATCTTGATATCTGTTTCTTTACCTGGTGACAGTGGGTGCTATTACGATAGGATCCCCTTCTCACAGCCTGGTGTGACACTATTTTAATGCAATTTAGATGGAATGTGAGTATGTGACTCCAGGCTTTACAGCTAATGGCTGCTGCTCTTCAGTTTGGCTGCAGAAGGCGGCTTTAGTTTAGGCCTTCCAATATGACTACAGGCCTTCCAATATGGCTACAGAAAAACCATATTGTTACACAGGGCTGGCCCGAGCCATTCGTGCGCCCCCGGGCACCCGGTGCATGCGCGGCCCCACCCCCCGCCCAATCCAGCAGCCCTGCGCGGCGCCCCCTACAATGGGGTGCCCCGGGCGGGTAGCCCAGTCAGCCCGTAGCTTGGGCCGGCTCTGTTGTTACACCTTCTAGCCTTAAACTAGACTATTTGTCAAAAGCTGGGAATGAACTTGAAGGTTATCTGTTCTGTTCATTCCCTCTGGGGCACCTGGCATTGGTCACACTGTCTGTGACTGCATACTGGGCTAGATGGACCTTTGGTCTGACCTAGTAAGGCTGTTTTTATGTTCTTATTTTCTTGAACACTCTAGCAAGTACCTCAGTATTCAACTACTATGGCTGTTACATCTTAAACACTGTTAGGCAAAGTGGTAGGTAATGCAGGACAGTGTTGTTATAAAAGCTTTGTAATCATCAGATTGCTAAACGAGATCAATAAGGTCAGAACACTGTTTGAATACAATAACTTTGCTGGGGGCTGGGATAAGGGCAATGGGGTATTGAAGTGGGAACCCTGGCAGAAATTGTGGCTGGCTCATTCAGGGATCATACTGGAGTTTAATGGGAGTCCATAGTGGTGCCATATTTCCCCTGTCCTTTGAAAAGCTGAACCATGCATATCTCACATCAGTTCTGCTGGCTATACAGAAGGTAAGGTAGTAAGGCATGGTAGCACCTGCCTTCCCATTCTGGTAGCTGCCAGACATTGCATGGGGAAAGGAGAAAGTTCCATAAAACTTCTTTTCAACCACAATCTATCCCCTGCTGAACAGAATGTATTAGCATCTCTGATCCTCAGAATATTTTTAGGTAGCTTATTTAATGAACGTTCCTTATTTCTGTTCTACTAATGCAACATTGTAGACCCTCTGTTTTAGAAGATGCATTGTGAAATGGTTGCCACTTCCAAACCCCGTACACTAGTTTCAGAAAGAAAAGTGTCTATTTTTCTCATGCACCAAATATTTACAAGATATTATTAAACTGTTTCAGAATGGGACAGCCCTGACTGCAGATTCTGGGCAAACTAAGAGCTTACTCTTGATGGGTCCATATAAATTATTAATCACCAGGCATTTGCTTATGCCTTGAAGGGCAGTAAATCTTGTTTCCCCTTTTTTATGGCTCCATGCCTCACCCAAAGGAAAAAAATACCATCGTCAGCTTTTACTTAAAAAGAATTAGGAAGTTCAAAAGTTATAGGAAATTTTAGAATGAAAGCATGTGTGAAAGAAGGAGGAAATGAGAGTTTAAGTAGTAAAGAGCTGACAACAGGGATTTATCCAAAACGTCTGTAGGTTTTAATAACCCCAGCCAGAGCCCAGCAAGTGTCATGACACGTCTCTACACTGTGGACTACCTAGGCCACTTTGGAAAACAAGATGAGGCGATAGGTTGTAACTCTAATAAGGAAGGTTGTGATAAACTTTCCATTAAATGGTCATTCTTCAGTTCCTCCCATCATCCACCATATCTCATAATCCAAAGATGGGAAACAAAGATGAGTCTTCTGTGACTCAAGTGCCTAAAAATTAAATCCATATTTAGGTTCCTTCGCCTTTTTTTCAGGCATTTAAAGATGAGACTGGGTAAGGATAGCCTAGTGATTCGATGGTGATGACCTTAGAGTTGTAGGGCAATGGACTAAGTATATTTATTTCTGTGTGATCTGGTGGGGTTTAATTATACAAGTGTCCAAGGCACTGAACTGCTGTTTGTTACTATCTGGAAACCAAAATTAAACACTGAATGGCCTGGTTGTCTAAGTCAGTGTTTCTCAAAGTGGTCGGGATTCACTCTGAGAAACCTGCTAACTGGCTGCTGTGGTTTGTTTATTTACTGACTCCCCAGCCCCGGAGCCTCATGGCTCCCAGTGGCTGCGGTTCACCATTTGCAGCCAAGAGGAGCTGCGAGAAGCAGTGTGGTTCGGACCACCGCATCCTTCAGAGCCAGTAAATAACAAACCACAGCGGCCAGTTAGCAGGTTTCTCAGAATGGATCTGCAGAACCACTTTGAGAAACACTGGTCTAAAGTATTGTACCCCCTCGCCCCCCAACACAAATGTAGTTTGAAGAGATTTTCCTATAAAAAAAGACCACCTTTGCCTCTCTCATAGCAGCTACATATCTTCATGGCCACAAGGCCTAGCTACTGTAATTGGTTCTTGGTAGGGCTTCTTCACTGCTTAGAATTGGACAGTGCATTGATTCACGGGTCTGAGAAGCCACGCTTATTTTTAGGCCTTTCTGTATGCATTTCATTGGCTGTAAATAAAGTGACACATTTTGTTAAGTTGTTTTTGCAGGCTTTGGGTGTACAAAATCATGGCTCTATAGTAATGGGCCTGAGGGTATATTGCATATGCTTTGTGATCCAGCTCAGTCCACCTCTCTCAACTTTTAAAAAGCACCTGAATATTTACTCCTTTCTCAAAAAAAACCAAAACCCCACGCCCCAAAACCACCCACCAAACCCCTTATTACCTCTTTGATGGCTTACTTTTCCTGTGCGGAACCCATTCAAAATGCATTATTATTATGCTTCACTTAACTATTTTTGATTACATTGCACTGTAGCACTGGGAGCTACACCCTTTGTTTAGATAGAGTGCTGGGCATTAGTGCTGTGGTGTCATGGGCTGAGGCGAAGACCTTGTCCAGGGCGGGGTGGTGGCAAGGGCACCATTTTAGGAGGGTGGGGTAGCAGCCGTGTGCTCTGGGATGCAGCTAGCTTTCCATCCCGTCCCCTGGATGCTAAGGGAGTGAGGGGAAAGTGCTTGCAATCCATGCATGCCTCTCGCACCTAGCTGGTGAAGGGAGCTCACCAGCCAGGCGAGAGAGGCATGCGCGGAATGTCAACACTTTCCCCTCACTCCCTTAGTGTCCGAGGACCAGGATGGAAAGCTAGCCACATCCCGGAGCACACGGCTGCTACCCCCCCGAACTCTCCCGAAATGGCGCCCTCAGGTGGGGGTGTCTGCCTCGCATCTGTCACACCTGCATTCACCCTTTTTCTCCCCCAGATGGTGCCTCTAGTCTCACATGCCCAAAACGGATTACTCCTGTAAGTAGCTCCCCAATCTACATCTTGCCCTTATTAGTGGGATAGCACAGTTCAATAGTCTCAATAGGACCCAATGTCCAAGGTATTCAACTCACCCCTATTAGCAGGGCAGCATAAGTCCACAGTCTTAATGCAACCTGATGGTCTAAGTCTGTTTTAAGGGGTAATAATTAGGGGAAAGTTTTACATCCTCTGGCAGGGGGGGTCCAGGCCCTCCCACTCCGCTGTACCCCAGCCCAGGACTCTGTTAGTGGCTTGCTCTAGCCACTGAGTCAGCGGGGAAATTCCTGATGCAACACGCTGATTCTCTAACAGCGGCTCACTCATCCTGTGGCTGTCGCTGTCCCTGGGCTGTGTCCTAATTCCAAGGCCTGGTGGATCTCTGTCTCCCCTCCTTCCTCTGGGATATGGCTACTTCCACCTGCTTCTGAATCCTGTGTTGTCTCTAGATGCATTGGGTTACCAACCTGCATGGTAGTGTCTCGGTGTTTGGGCCGTCGCTGAGGCTTGCAGAGAGCTGGCTAGGCATGTCCTCTCCCTCCAGCTGCCAACCCCAATTGAGCAGAGCTGCTCTCTTTTATAGCAGTGCAGCCCAAACATGTACAGTAGGATAAAGGGGGTATGGCCTCCTCTGCTCTCAAGATGGTGTTAACCCCCTCCAGTTCAGGGCGGGAGAGTACACCCCGTCACATGTGGCCATACTTACACTTGAAAGGGCTGCTGCCATGGCTGTGCTTTAATTTTTAAGTGTAGACTTAGCCTTAGTGGGATTGGGCCTGTCTGATAGTTTGTCTAGGGGTGAGGTGACCTACAAAAACAAACTAGTCTCAGTTAAAAGCCAGCACACTTAGTTGAAGTCATTTCAAGTAGCTCTGGTTTGGCTGAGCAGGTTTCTCTACTCTTTTCAGATAAAACAGGCAAAAGATGCACCTGTGAAGGGACCAATGCCACACTTTCACTCCAAAGCCTTGCATATTGTAGAAGCCAATATCTTCAGGGAAAACACCCTGAAGCAGAGGAAATCCAGTGCTGGGAATGTACATGAAACAGATTCCAGGTGGGAGTAGTAATGGCCTTATAGTCCTACAACAGATTTTGTAAATAAACCTGGGAAGACAGGACAAACCATGCTACGTCTGAAAACAGAGGATGACTTCCTAGTTGTTAGTTAACTAGTTAAGAACGAGCACTTTCTGAGGGACACGATGCATCAAGGAGTAGCGAGCAGGTTCTCTCTTCCTAAGGGTCACCTGAGTAAGTCTACTTACAAATAACCAATTAAATTGGAAGAGAAAGCATAGTAGGATAATAGCTGCATTCGACTCCTAGTAGAAAGGAAAAAAACTGTCACTTTTTAAATTTGTTAGTCTAGCTGCTAGCACAACATTTTAAAGGAAAGAGATGAAAGAATCATGATAGTCAATTCTTATTAAAATGACACCTGGAGGCTGATTTGAAATTAGAGTGTTTTCCTTACTAGGAACTGGATCCAATTCTACAGCTGACTTTGGACTCCACCTCTCACTCTTTCCCATCACCTCCTGCTAGGGAAACATTCCCCTTTACAGATATCAGATAAAAGTTTCCCAAGACAATTTGTGGTTTCCAACTAATGTATATAATCTTACATTACTGGTGATGGTGAGGAATTTAAAATGCCCAGAACATCCCTTTGCTTTCCCTACAATCACAATTTTATTGTTTCCACCTGTTCTCCATAAGAACAGTCCCATTCTGTCTTGCTTTTCATATATAAACTAAAATTGTGACATCAGTGATGTCCAGTTTTTCCAGTTTGTGAAGAATAATCTCCTTTAAGACCATTTATAAAGAGAGACCAGGAGTCTTCCTGGTTATGAAAGATTTGCTGACTTGCTTTTGGTTAACCTGAAAAGGGCAATTTTGAGGGACTAGATCCTTGACACCTCAGAGTATTTGGGTGAAAGGGAACATTTTCTGGCAACATCATTCATCAGCAAATGATCCACCCTGTGTTAGGTTATATAAAACTGAGGAGGGGTAACCATCACATGCACCTTTCAAAGAAGGTGTCTGGATAATACCCTCATCAGTTACTTCTACTGCCAACATTCGTTGTCCTCCCACATTCATTTTAGTGAGCTAAATTAAGGAAAAAGCTATTCCACATCATAGGGCATGCGTGGTCATAAGATAAATTCTATGCCCAGTAGATAGACCTAAGCAAGGTTTGGCCTCCTGTATTCAAAGCATATTTACTGAGTACAGTAATTACTCGTTTAACACGTGCCCACTTAACACGTTTTCGCAATAGCACGATTTTTTTTTTAGGGAACGTTTTTCGAATAACATGACCATCCCCGAAATAACACGAAAATAATCAAGTGGCAGACTACTTCGTGCAGCAGTATAAGCTGGTGAAAACAGTGGTAATACACGTGGTCACAGCGCTCCTCCGCTCACTCACGTGTTTATCTTTGTGTTTTAACAAACTGCGGCGACTTGTGTTGCTAATTAACTTGAGTTGCTAGATATCTAATGTTAACGTTGACAACCCAGCACCAACAAAAAATTGACTTTGCCACTACCACCTGAAATGCAACCCTCACCTTTTCCATTATTTTTAATGGGAAAATTGACCCCGCATAGCACGTTTTCAGAAACGCATCTATAGTGTTAAATGAGGAATTACTGTATTCAGGTCTATCAAGATGCTTATGCGGTCAAATCACTAGGGCATTACACCATCTCACAGTTTTTAACATGTTTATCCTTGCAACCCTGCCCCCCGTAAGACAAGAATGTAAATCCCAATACTTCTAAACTGCTGGAGAGTGAAGGCATAAAGCGACTAAAGCACAGCTTTTCAAAGGGTCTGGCTACACAACTGGCTACACAGCAACTGCACACCTGTGGCTGGCTCAACTCAGCTGACTCAGGGTAATGGGGCTCAGACTTTGGGGCTGTTAGATTTCTGGGTGGACTTCAGGACTTGGACTAGAACACCCTGCAAATGGGAATAGTCCACACTGCAATGAAACAGTTTTGGAGCCTGATCTAGCCGGCATGGGCAGACACGTGTTTTTCTTTGCTGTGTAGACAGACCCAAAGGTACTTAGGCACCTAAGCCCCACTGAGGGTTAGGTGGCTAAATACTTCTGAGTATCTGGGATGAAGCAACTAGCCTAAAGTAACAGCAAATATGTGGGGGAAGCAAGGAATTGAACCCTTACCACCTGAATCCCCAGGCAGCACACTAGCCACTGGGCTGTTCTGTAACCCTTTCAGCCTAAGGAATTCAAAATTCCTCTGAAACCATAAAATGCTCTTATGTCACACAGTGTTTCAAGTAAGTGACAGAATCAGGTATAACTATGTATACATTTGGGAAAAAAAAATCTTAAGACGGGGGTGTGTTGGCAGTGCTGTGCTGTGTAATTGTTGGGGGCAATATGCTCACACTGTCTACTACATCGCTAATGCTACAGGATGTTAGCTACACCGAATATATTGGGGCTGGGGAACAGAAGAAAATGGCACTGCAGAAGTCACTATTAGAACTTATCAAATAAGATAAAATAATTCTGCAATTAAGAAACAGGGTTATCACGGAACAAATAGTATTCAATCAGCTGGCGTTTAGGTACAGGGGCAACACAATGGTATCTGAGGGTACGTCTACACACCAGTGTTATTTTGTAATAACTGACACTATTTCAAAATAACTGCCCCTTGTGCATGTGCCTTGTCGGGGTGGGGCAGCTTGTGTGTTCTTATGATCCCAGGAGCTATGCCGGTGGGAGATTAGTGCTTCTGGTAGGTTCAACCAAGCTGGAAAGGTCAAGGGGAGAGGAGCCAGACTAAGCATGCACACTGGTCCTCCAGGATTTGGGGTTTGGCTCAGGGCTAACAACCCTGACCTAGAAAAAGCTTTTGTTACGGAAACAGCAACAAAGAATTCCTTCTGAACTGTATGTGACGGCCTTCCAGAGTCACTTACAGTGATTTGTATGACTGTCAGTGGTGAAAGCAGAAATGAAGGTATTGACATGAAGATGGAAGTCCTGAGCACCAAGATTAAGACCAGAATTGGGTTCTGGAATGTACATACCATGTATAAAGCGGGTAAGCTTGCGCAGATTACAAATGAAATGAGACGCTACAAACTACATATTCTTGGTATCAGTGAGAGTAGACAGACTGGATCAGGAAGAATGAAGACTAGTACTGGTGAAACAGTCCTTTTTTCCGGAAGGGATGATGATCAACACCATGAGGGAGTAGCTATCTTCCTGAAGAAAGGAATAGAGAAATGTTTGCTGGAATGGAAACCAATCAACAGCAGACTGATGAGAGCTAGGATGAAAGGTAGACATGTAAACATTACATTAATCCAGTGTTATGTCCCAACAAATGAAAGTGAAGAAGGAAAGAAAGATAGAGTCTATGAACAGCTTCAAGCTGAAATAAAAACAGCATTACGTTATGATCTTACAATAGTCATGGGGGACTTGAACGCTAAAGTTGGGAAGGATAATACGCACAATGATAGAACTATGGGGAAACACGAATGAGAATGGAGAGAGGTTAGTGGAATTCTGTACTTTAAATAATCTTGTCATCGGAGGTACACTCTTCCCTCACCATGAAATTTACAAGTTAACATCAAATGGTCTGGTAGCACTTTATATGTTTTGTTAGTCTATAAAGTGCTACCAGACCATTTGTTGTTTTTTTCTGTAACAGACTAACTTGGCTACCCCCTGAAGCTCCTGAACAAGTTAACATGGTGCTCACCAAATGGTAGGGATAGTAATCAGATCGACCATCTGATGAGCAATGGAACATGGAGATGCTCGTTACTAGATGTCAAGGTGAAAAGAGGGGCTGATGTTGGCAGTGATCACCACCTTGTGACAGCACTCATAAAGCTTAAGCTAAGAAGCACTGATCGCAAGATACCTATGCAGAAACGCTTTGATGTAGAGAAGCTACAAGACCCCAAAGTTAAAAATGCTTTTGTCCTTATGGTAAAAAATAGATTTCAAGGGCTGCAAGATCTTGAAGAAGAAACTCACAGCATAGAAGAAATTAATAAGAAATGGGAACAAATTACATCAATATATGTAAACAGCAGCGAGGACAGTCTAGGTTTCAAACAGAAACAAAAGAAAAAAGTATGGATCATGCCAGAGATATGGAAGGCAATTGATAATAGATGTAACTTAAAGAAGAAACTCACAGATGCTAAATCAGGAAGACTGAAAGAAAGATACCAGCAAATAGGGTTGCCAGGTGTCCGATATTGACTCGAACAGTCCGGTATTTTCACCTCCTGTCCGGTAAAAAAATTCAGAAAATACCAGACACCTAAAATGTCTGGTATTTTCTGATTTCTTTTCCTGCCAGGAGGCGAAAATACCGGAGACCTGGCAATCCTACTTACACACTCAGCAACTGGGCCCAGCCCTGTGACCCCACGCCAGGCCCTTCCGGATGCCCCCATTTACCTGGTTCCTCAGGGGCTTGTCTTGTGGCTGAAACAAACAAAATGGCCGCCAGCAAAAAAGCCTCTTCTTAAAAGGGCCATGCTGCTTTTTTAATTTTTCCTCAACAGAATTTTTTTCCCGGAGGTTTTTTTTTTGGGGGTGGTGGTGGGGTGTTCGGTACTTTTGGTTAAACCATCTGGCAACCCTATCAGCAGCAATACAAAGAAGCAGACCGGAAAGTTAAGAAATTAGTGAGAGCTGATAAGAGAGCTCACATAGAGGAACTAGCAGCACAAGCTGAAGAAGCAGCTACTTGAAGAGAGCAAGGAAAGGTTTTTAAAATCATCAAGCTTGTTTGCGGTAAATACCATGTCAGTACAAGTGTCCCTGTCATGGACAAACAAGGAAATCTACTTACAACAGAGAGGGAACAAGAGGCTCGTTGGGCAGAATATTTTCAGGAAGTTCTAAACAGGCCACCACCAGAAGAAGCAGCCGATATTCTAGAAGCGGAAACAGAACTTGACATAAATACTGCTCCACCAAAAATGGAAGAAATTAGCATGGTAATAAGATCCTTAAAGAATGGTAAAGCTCCAGGACACGAAAATCTCAATGCTGAATTGTTCAAGGCAGACCCAGAACTTGCAGACACTATTCTCCAACTGCTCTTTACAGCAATATGGGAAGAGAAGCAGGTGCCAGAGGAATGGACAAATAGAATTATTGTTAAGATACCCAAGAAGGGAGCACTCAATGACTGTAACAACTGGTGTGGCATCACTCTCCTTTCAGTTCCAAGCAAGATCCTTGGTAAGATCATTATTCAGCAGATTGTAGATGCTGTTGGTAAATCACTGAGGAAAGAACAAGCTGGCTTTTGTAAAGGAAGGGGGTGTGTAGATCAAATTTTTGTACTGCGTAGCATCATTGAGCAATGCATTGAATGGCAGAGGTAGTTGTTCATCAACTTTATTGATTACGAAAAAGTCTTAGACAGCATTCATAGGGATAGTCTTTGGAGTATTCTGAGAGCATATGGAATACCACAACAAATCGATTCTGCACTTTCAGAAAATGGGTCGGACTGACAGTTAGCCAGAAGACGACAGAAGTCATGACCCTAAATATTGAGGCACCAGCATCAGTTAAGATCGATGACCACGACCTACCTATCACAGAGAGCTTTACATACTTGGGTAGTATTATCAGGCAAGACAGAGGCATCAGAAGTTATATTCAGAGCAGACTCAGTAAAGCCAGAAATGTCTTCATGAGTCTGAATGCTGTATGGAAGTCATCACAGTACAGCATCCATACCAAACTGAAGTTTTATCAGAGCTGTGTTTTATCAACACTATTATATGGATCAGAATGCTGGTGGATGACAGAGTACGACCTCAATAAATTGTCGACTTTTCACACCAGAAGTCTTCAGAGGATCCTCTGTATTTTTTGGCCAAGAATAATTTCTAATCAGGACCTGCTTGTGCAGTGTAAACAAGATGACATGGCTACCATCATTATGAAAAGACGCTGGAGATGGATTGGGCATGTTCTCAGGAAAGATGGAAGCTCCATCACAAAGATTGCTGTGCACTGGACCCCTGAAGTAGAAATGAAGAGCATGAATTACACTTGGGGCACTATTGCGAGGCTGGCCAGAGACAGACAGAAGTGGAGGACCTTTGTTACTGCCCAACAGGCCAGTGGGCGTGAAGGACGATGATGATGATGATGATGATTTCAAAATAACAAAATGCACACCTACACAGCAAGCTGTTATTTCGAAATAATGTCGAGCTGGAGGACTTCTTACTCTGACCCCTGTAACCCTCATTTCATGAGTAAGGGAAGTCGAAGGAAGAGTGTTCTTCCTTCAAATTTCTGCTGTGTAGACAGTGCTAAAAGCCGACTTAAGCTATTTTGACTTCAGCTACGAAGTTGCGTATCTTAATTTGACTTTTGCCCTGCAGCGTAGATATGCCCTGAGATACACAGAAGAGGCCATAATAGAGGTATCTGGAAATATATATAAAAAGTTGCTCAGCTATTATAGGTCGCTATAGAGTCTCCCTCAGATGCATTATGATTTAAATAAAAGTGATGTGCCCACAAATAAAAATGCTCTTCTAAAAACAGGCCACTTGCAAGAGGGGGAAAAAGGTAGTAAATTATCAAGATATTAATAAGAGCATGTAAATTAGGAAAAAGAGTTTTGAATTAAAGAGAGAAAATCATCAAAATCATTTCAATGAAAAGGAAGGAACCGTCTGCCTACCCTACACTCAGGTCAGAAGATTGAGCAAGCAGAGCTTTTAACATGTGATTCCTTACTTCCCTCCCCCACTTTTACAAAGCATAATAGTATTTAATGCAGCTCAACACTATCCATCAGGTCCAGGGAGCTGTCTTGCTAAAAGAATTGTGGATTTTGGTTTTTAAAAAAATCTGTTTCCAAAGATGGAACAGAAAATACTTTTGTTACTGTTAAAACTTGGTTCATATATGTGCTAGATTTTCTACATTCCTTTTAAAGTATCTTATAGTCATTGGTCTAGTCATCATCTCCCCACAGCTGTTCCATTATAAGAGTCTTTAATGGAAATAACTACAGTTGCCCTCTTATTATTGGACAATTGCCTTCAGATTCCTGGAAATACAAGTTGTACCTCCCTGAACTGGGACTCTCTGGTCCAGCAACATCATAGACGTTCATGGACCAGAAAGCCCAGAGGCAGGGAGGCCAGTGGTGAGGCTGGCAGCCCCATGGCACAGCGGGGGCCCCAGTGGTGTGGGGAGCTCCTGCCACAGCTAGGAGCCCTGCAGCAGGGGGGCTCTGGTGGCGTGGGGAGACTCGCGGTGTGACCAAGAGCCCTGCAGCAGGGGGCTCTGGTGGTGTACAGACCAGTCAGGTCCCAGTGGTTTCAGACCGGGGAGATCCAACCTGTACCTTCCAATTACATGAACAAACCCCATGGGACCTTATTAGCAAAGAAGCAGGAGATACATTTACTCTGATGCTCAGCCCTCAAAATCCCCATTCACTCAACACTTCAACTAGCAGGCATCTTGGAGAGACATTCAATGGGTAAATGGAGGTTATGATGCTGGCATTATCCATTCCCTCATACCCATACCCCTATTAGTGCAGATGCAACCTATCTGTAATGTTTTTAAACTCCAGACAGATTGGCAGGGAAGTTTGAGCTTTTGAGAAAAAGGAAATGGGATCTGGGAGTGCCATGGCATGGATTTCTGTACAGGATGGAGGGAAACATCAACTGGAAGGAATCAGTAACAAAGATCACGTGTGTCTAGAAACAACAGGAATTCCTTCAGTTGGTAATAACAGGATCTAAAATGTTAAATCCATTAGATCTAGAAAAACAGTTTGTTTGGTTTTTTTCTGCTCTGTTCTTCCATGCCACATATACCCTGAGTGAAATCCTGGTCCCATTGCAGTCAGTGGCAAAATACCAACTGACTGCAATAAGGCCAGCATTTCAGCCACAGAGCATTTTTTCTTTTCTAAAATTAAAGCATGCAGTTTAATGGTCCTATTATCGTGTAATGCCTGCTTGCCTGTACTGGCAGAAAAGGTGTATACAAAGTTAATAATACATATAGCCAATCTGGATGTGAATGCATCAGACTTATTGTGGAAGACAGCACCATATGTCATTGAATGGATGAAATCTGGGTCTTTCAGATGTTAGTAGCTATTTTTGCCCTAAGCAACAGAATCCATCAAATAGATTTCAATTTTAAGTTATATAAATAAACCAGTGCTTTATTTTCATTTTGTTAATCAGCTGTGTATTCAAGTTATAGCACACTAACTTCCATACAGAATGTGCTTACTATAATAAAAAAATATACAGGTGGAAAGAAGTGTAATGCAAACACTGATATTAACACACACAATCACTATAGTAATTTGGTAGAACCAGACCAGAAGTAGTTAACATACATTTACAGGATAAAAACTGAAACGTGCAAACTGAAGTTCATTGATATAAAAATACAAGTCATTTATACATTGTATACACACAAAAGATATGTGGAAATCATTTACACAGCTAGAAACCAGGAATAAAGTTCAGGATATGATCATGCAAAGCTTCACTCCTGTCACACACAATGGCACTGCCCGGGATTGCTAACAAGTGTACGGCTTGTAGGAATGAGTCTCTTAAATGTAAGGGGGAGAATGTGTAACTGTTTAAGCTTGAATGTGGAGACCATTACCGGGTAGCCTTAAAACTTGATGGAAGTGTTGTTCTTATTCCACAGTAAGAGTGAAATTGTCTTCAAATACACATGACAGATGCACTGAAAAGAATGGGAATGGTGATAAAATAAAAAGGCATATAAAATAAAAATCTGATTTGTTTTTCTCCCTCGGGCCAGCTACAGAACTTCCATTAATTAATGGATGTTTATTTGACTACAACATAAAAAAACACCCATGCTGGATCTCAGGACTCTTGCCATTAACATTGAAACACAATACACAAATCATTATAGAACTCCAACTTCCCCAGCTGCCTTTCCTTGGTCAGTGGGGCTCATGCTTGTACCCCATCTTTCCTCTGACCAATGGGAGAAATAGAATTTTGTAAAATCCTATGTCCTTTCGTGAGACTTGCTCTCATCCCTGCTCTCTAGCCCAGCCCAAGCAATTCATTCCTAATAATAAGCAAACACAGATTGAATCTCCCACCTCTGAAACCAAAAGGATTTGGTGCCCATCACAACTCTGCCCTCTGATACCAGACAACCAATTAACCCAGCGCAGTTGGGTTGAAGTACCTTCCTTCCCCTCCTCTCAACTCTGGGCTGGAACAGACCCCCCCAGTGCAGACAGGGGCTGCTCCAACTGGGCACCTAGGCCCATTGCAGACAAAGGCTGCTCTGGATGCCATTGCCAGTGGTTGTGGGGGGGGGGGGGTCCACCATGAACAGAGGCTGCTCCAGTGCCCTGCGACTGGCCCCCTGTGGGGCTGGAGCAGCCCCTTACCCATGGCAGGTAGAAAGCTGCTCCAGCCCCCACCAGTTAACCGTAACCGGTAAGCCTTACCCACTAACAGGTTAAACATTCACATCCCTATTCTGCAATACCTACATGAGTCTCACATATGGGGACATACTTGCTAATGTAGTGTATTAAGTTGGGTGGGTCAGAAATTTCCCCTCAAATCTGGCTTTGGTCAGAAAACTGGATTTTGACTAAATGAAATTCTTAATTGTAAGTGTTTGGTTTCCATGGAAAATTTCAGCTAAAGCCCCAAAATATGAAAATACAGTTGTGGTGCCCCAGGCTCACATTCTTCTCTGTAAGCCAAGTTCCCCAGCTGAACTGCGTGTGCGTACGTGTGAGAGAGAGAGAGAGAGAGCGCGCCAAGTTCCCCAGCTGAACTACAACTGTGTGTGTGTGTGTGTGTGTGTTTTCAATGGGAGAAGAGTGTAATTACAGTCATTGGGTCAGATTCTAGACCATGCTCTGTTCCCTTTTAATACTGCTCCAGCACTGTGTCCTCTGGAAACTGTGGGCTTCAGAATAGCACGCTAGGAAGTCTGAGGAAACTACTAGTAGTCACTCTAGCTCCAAGACACTTCTGTAATTAGTGCCAGAATCTGCAGCACAGAATCTGGCCTAATGCTTATCTACCACCTTCGAAACTGTGAAGAAGCACTCTCATTGTGGAGTGTACAATTTGGAGCAAGGCAGGGAAAAGGGGAATCGAAAGCGAAAAAAAAATACCATGACTGAAGACCACAGTAACATCAGAGAAAGACAGAGGTTTTCGCAGTAAGCAATTAGGAAAATAATTATCTAGTGTTTAAGAGCACAGGTCTGGGACTCAGAAGACATGGATTTTAGTCCCAGCTACCACTAACAACTTGTGCAACCTGTGACAAATCTCTCAACTCCTTGGTGACTTACTTCCTCACTCTGCAGCAAAGGGGAATAATAATGCTTATCCACCTTTGTAAAGTGCATGGACCTCCTCAGATGACGGATACTGTGTCATATTTATTCTTTCTAATCATCTCTTAAAAATAAATGAGCCAATATATAGAAATGCCAACAAGCCAGCAACATGGGCAGCAGCATTTCCTTAGCCTGCTATTGTAGGGTGGCATTCCACATGCTAGACCAGATCCACAGGCCATGGGCTGCAGTTGACTGCTGTTATCATCAGAAGCAAAGCACCAAGTGGAGCAGATGCTTTCTTGCTGCAGATGGCTTGATTACCTCTTGCAACATTAGGGATCAAGTTTCTCTTCTGCCCCAGCTGACATCCTGTCCTGCTCACAGTGCATCTCTGAGCTGGTACATTAGTGTGCGTCATCAGCATGCTCATATTACTCACAGAATGAGGATAGCTCAGCACCTGTTAAGGTGCAAGTTGTGTGTGGGAGTGAACTCCTGGGAGCATCTCCTGGGGGAATTGATCTCCTTTTCCCTCCTTTTTTTCAGGCCTGTGGACCATCGGGGTGGCAGGGCAGGGAAGAGACTAATCACCCATGGGAGAGGCCAGGGGGAGAAAACGTTGTGAGCTTCAACTTGCAGCTTTCCTCAGACTCTGGAGAAAGGGAGGATATTTCCCTTTTGGGGGCTGGGACACGGATTTATGGGTTCCCAATTCACTAGTAGATCTAAACAACAGGTTCTGACACAGCAGCCTGCCTGTAGGGATAGTTGCTGCTGTTCAGGATCCTCTCCCCCTGGTAATACAGATCCAGCGGGTACTGTACCAGTATTGGTAGAGGGCCCTGTGACTGCTCAGGAGCAAAAGGGAGCTGAAGGTGTGTGTCAGGGTGTCACATAGTGCCAAGCTATATTACTGCTCTCATTTCTATATGGAAACACCTGGGCTTTGCAATGGTTGGTGACTCGGAGCAGGGCACCTCTCTTACCCCCCACAATATGGCCTCTTTCATCCTGCTCCCGCCTTGAGATTTAGTGGCACAGTGAAGAGGAGGGAGGAAAATGATCCCACTGGAACAGCACAGCCATCTGATTCCATGTAGGCAAGGGAAGGTTCTACTGCAGCTGTCCTATGAATGCTCAGAACCTAAGCTTCAGTGTGTCTATCAGGTGAGGTATTTGCAACTTTAGGAAGATGTGGTGCATTTGCACATGGATAGGTTTCACTACAGAAAGTTTTGTTTCCTGGATAAGTCAAACTCACAAACATGAACACTTAAAAGCTGATGCTTACTTACTAACCACACACTCCTCTGGGAAGAGCTGTTCTAATTCCCATTTCCACACATAGTGTCTGGAGGAAAAGAAATTCTTTAAAAGATCTTTAGGCCAGAAGCTTTTCTGCACTTACACTGGGAGAGAAGCAGAACACCAGCCAAATTACTGCACTCCTTGAGTCATACCAAAAATATACACTGTGAGCCAAGAGATACAGATGCTCAGTCCAAGATCACAACTGGGTACGTAGTATGTCTAGAAAAGTTTGATGTGCATCAGTTTTCATTAATAACTATTTCTAAATCATACTGTGGTCTCAGAAAAACTCTTAAAATATTAGCTTCTGAACTATCATATAGAGAACTTTGCTTTTGTTCTTACCTTTAATAAAATTTGCAAACATAAATTTTGGCACGGATCATTAACTTTTCGCTGTTGCTCTTTTGTTTAATATAAAAAGCCAATGTATGAGTAATAACCCAAGATGTCCAAATTCAACATAACTTAATCCTCAAACGGTAAGGGCGTGATGTAAAGAAATTTTAAAATGTTAAGTGTGAGCTTCTGTATGGCTAGACAATTAAAAAACAAAACATAAGAGGAAAGAGATTTGCAAAGTCTGACTTGTATGGAATTTAGACACTACGTGAATAGTATGGATTTGTAAAAACTAGCCACATCTAAGAAGTTACAGGAGTCAATGTGTCTCTTAGAAATTACACAACAAATTCTCCATTTTAATCCACGTGGTGGTATTTCATTCACACCAGTGGTGCACATTGCAGCTGCAAGCAGAATGTTGTACCATACAGAAGCATGCATGAAGATAAAAGATCTTTCAGCACACTGTGGATTAGAGAAATAACTGTGCACTGAAATGTTAAGAATAAGAAATACCCAATTTAGGAAACTCACCTCTGAAATACTGATTTCTAATACAGCAGTAAGTTGGTGCCTGTAACTGAGTTTTGGGAAGAACAATTGTGGTACTATTTGGTCTAATTCAACAGCAACCAAGTTAACTGGATACCCTGGGGTATTATAGCACCTGTGGTTGAAACAGTGGTACTTTAACTGGCCTGAAAATGACATTCATTGTATATTAAAGAAAAGTGAGCTCTCTTCAATGTGTAATCTTGCTCAAAAGATACATTGTAAATAGACCACGGTTCTAATTCAAACTTCCTTTATAAAGTAGTTTCAGTATATCTGGCGCAAAATCAAGCTTTGAAGTGCCTCCACCATCTCAGAGAAAGTCTTAAATATTGTTCTTCACTAAAGGATGGATGGGCACTGAGTACCAAATGAAACTAAAAGCCAGAGGCATTTGCTTCCCTGAAAGAGGATGTCTGACATCATACAGCAGATCAGAAACAAATAAATAAAATGACTCTCTATGGTATGAAGATAAATCCACTACAATGCTGTGAGAGTGGCAGACTCCACCTTGACAATGTCAGTGTATTCTGTAGAGAAAGTAAAATTCTGTTACCTTCAATGGTACATTTATGAGATCGTGTCAAACAACAACCCTAAAACATTGGATGTCAAAACAAAACATATTAAAACAGTATATTTCATAAAAACTGATGGCAAAATACCCCAGAATTAATTATAGTTACATACAACCAAGGCCATCTCTCCATGGTCTACTAAATTAACACCTTTAAGCACACAAAACAGCTATTGGAGGGGCCTTAATAACATGATTAGTGGAACCCAGCCAAGCTGCAGGGGAATTACATTCTCAGAAATCTACTGAGTATAATCACAAAGCTATCTGTGACTGCTAATACCCTGTAGCCCCAAAAAGGCAGAGTCCCTTCACTGCCACAGTATCTAAGTAGATATCTAAGTTATCTAAGTAGAAAAAGGAACACAAGTAACCAATATAAAGCACTTAGGTTTAGAAGGACTTATGGAAGAGTTTGTGAATGCAGATATTTACAAACATTGTATCTGGAGTGCAGATACATTATTTAGTGAAAGCGAAATTTTTCCTTATATTGTGTATTTTTATTGTTCATCAGAATTCCATAAGTTAACAAGCAAGAGTCTCCTCCCTGAGAAACGTGCTTCTCATATTTGTGCAGACACTCCCATTCCCTAACTCGGCTACAGTAAGGCATGGACAATGCTAAGATGACAGAGTAAAATCCTAATGATGGCAGTAAAAACCAGTTCTTCCCTTTGTCTTTGTGGAGCTTGTCTACTCCTTTACAATTGCAGCTGTCAGTTGGCATCCATGCACTCTTGCCTGGTAAGTAGAGGTTTTCCACCTGGGCTGTCTGTCTGCATGCGCAGATCCTCTACTGTCTGCAGCAAAGCTTTCCTCTCCAGCTCTAGAGTGAGAATGGATTGCTTTAATTTGCACTCGTTGTTCAATAACATTTCTACTTCAGCTTCTAGGTTTTGGATCTTTCCATTTGCCACCTAAATGGTAAAAAGAAAACAAGAATTTCCTAAAAGCTATGAAACCAGTAGACCTTACAGACAGAGTTCTCCTCAGTCCCTCAGGCTTTTACAGAGTTCTACCGATATGGGTCATGTTTTCTACATAACTGGAAATTCTATTATAAACACACACTGAATTAAACATATATACCGTTACTTCCACAAACGTAATATTACTTATAAATAGCATTATCCATTTTTTCCCTCTCTCTAATCTTTATTGTTCAGGCTTTAGTGTGATTAAACCTAGAATATAACCGAGCAGAGAAGACTGAAAAGTTAAATCTACAAATCAGCTAACAGATCTTTAAATTTATTAGTTGCCACCTTTTAATTAAGGATAGCATCACTATAAATCCAGAGCGCTACTCACTACAAAATTACACTCCACAGGGTATCAAGGTGCAGAAACATCATGATGCAGAAGGAAAAAATGTGTCTGCCAATGACTTAGAAGCATACCAACTGGTTACTTTTACCAAACTGAATAGGATTTGAATAAGATCCCAAAGGCCTGTATTCCATCCTACCCACTATGTCATCTACCGTCCAAGTTTTTGTTTTTGATCTAAGAGGCTTGAAAATCTACATATAGAGCCCATCTCTAACCCCCATATTCCCTTCAAATTGTCCCTGAACTCAGAAGTTGCATTAAAATGTTTCTTTGCAGGAAGAAGGAGCCCTGAAGAGTTCAGTGGATCAGATTCTTCAGAGAACAACTATACCACCTCTGAGGAACTCTAACCTCCCACAGAGGAGCTGTGTCTAGACTACACCTCTGTGTCGTCAGAGAGATGTAGATTAGGCATGTCGAAATTGCTAATGAAGCAGGGATTTCAATATCCCATGCTTCATTAGCATAAACATGGCTGCCACTTTTTTTCGAAACGTAGCTTTTGCGAAAAAAAACAAAAACAAACAAAAAATGGCAGTCTAGACGCGGATCTGTCAAAAATAAACCCTTTTTCGACAGATCCTGTATTCCTCAAAAAATGAGGCTTACAGGATCTGTCGAAAAAGGGTTTATTTTCGACAGATCTGCGTCTAGACCGCCTTTTTTTTCGAAAAAGCTCCATTTCAAAAAAGCAGCGGCCATGTTTATGCTAATGAAGCGTGGGATATTTAAATCCCTGCTTCATTAGCAATTTCGATGTGCTTGATTTGCATCCCTCTGTCGACAGAGGGATGCAGTCTAGACATAGCCAGGGCGAGTTTGGAAGCAGCCACCAACAGAACTGTAGACTGAATGGACTGAGGTCAGACACTGGACAAAAAGACATGCTATTTCGTGTGTTTCTAATCATCCTGGACCATAGATTCTCAAACTTTCTCATAAAAATCATTGTATCTTAATAGAGAATGTGTTTCATAAACATCTCTCCCATTCATGATCCCAAACACCATCTCTCTCCGATTTGTGACTATCTGCACTGCAACTACAGCAATTGCTTAAATGAGAAGGTATGATTAAGACTGCATAAATGCATTTTAGAGGTTTTTTCCAGCTACTAAATTTCATTAATTAACGTGAGCCAGCATCATGGGACCCCAGTCTGCTTTCCACAGACCACCAGCAAGGCTCAGGAACCACTGCTCCAGTCAAACTTAAAAGGTTTTAAATATCAGTTGGTAGCAATTGTAAATAACACATACTGAAGACCTCGATCTCCATTAGATCTCCTCTCTACAATGGTCTCTTCTGAAAGTATGAGCTAACAATGGTGTCATTGGCTCATTAGCTAGGAAATACAAACAGTACCTGCAGCTCTTCCAGCAGATCAAAGTTCTGTTTTCTCAAACTAGTGTTTGCCTTTTCCAACTTGTCCATTTTCTGATTGTCATTGAGAGAAGAATCTATCAACTCATCCTGTAGCACATGGTATTCAACTTCATAAGCTTGCAACTGCTTGGCAATATCCATTTCAAACACCTGTTACATACATAACAGTATTAGACGCTATGAAGATCAAGAGAACCGAATGCATAAAAAGTCTATTGGTTTATTTTTAGAGTGTAGACTACTTTTTAGCTTATATTGCTTAGTCTTGAGGCAGTGATGTCCAATGGGTAGAGGACATGCATGGGAGTCAGACGTGAGTTCATTTCAAATTCTGACACGGACTTATTATAAGTTGCTTCTCAAAATCATACACCAAAGTTTTCAAAAACTGGCCACCATTTTAGGTGGGTCTGTTTTTAGGTACCAACGTTAAGTCAAGTAGGGCATCCAAAAATGGAGGTACCCAAATTTAGATGTAATTTTAAAAATTGTAGTTCAAGCCCCTTTATGCCTCAGCCACCACACACGTAAAATGTAGTTAATAACCTATCTACCTTTGTATAGTATTGTGAAAGCTTCACATAAAGATCTCTGTGTGCAAACTACTTCACCTATTTCTGATCTTGTTATTTACTGTAATAATATTTTTAGTGCCTAAAAATATTAAAATTCTAGAATTACTTCAAAAGATTTCAGAGGAAACATTACACCATGTTGAAGCAGAATTCCATTATTAATCATTAACTATTAATCACTGACAATGTCCTTAATCCTTATCAAGACAGATACTGAGCCACACCCTGCCCAAGAGACCTTCTATTTTAAAGGCAAATAAAGCAAACTACATTGAGAGAGACACAGAGGAAAGAAATGCTATAATGGTCTTCCCTCTGTTTTTAGTATATCCACTTTCCAATTTTCCAGGAGGGTTAAGTGGTAGTCAATATTACTCTAAGGCCCCTAAACTACCTTTCTGAAAGCAATGAAAAGATGAAATGAGAATGACCAAATGTCAAATTACAGAAACAAATGGAAAACTAAAGTTGAGTCACTTAATAAAAACACAACAGGAAAAAATACCCCAAGTATTTAATCGGTTGTTCAAACTGAATTTAATCAGTTGTTCCTTATTTTAACGTCTTGTATCATATTTCTCTTGGAAAGACATCAAAATTCAATTGCCATCTGAGATACTTAGTGAAGTAATGAGAAATATTGCCTATTTTCCTCATTTGCTTTGGGACACAAGAGGTAACGTTTTCATTGCTAGAGGAGGAACATAATTTAAGAACATATCAGCTATATAAAATTACTGTAAAAATCTTAGAATCCATGTTACCACATTATAAAAATGATCCCTAATAGTTTTATTGAAGCATGAGTGTAAATGTTCAGGCTTCTGAACACTGAAGATTGGATCTCAGTATATTCTAGCTGAGGCCTCACCAGTGCTGAACGGAGTAGGACAAGTATTTCCCATGTCTTACATATGACACTTCTGATAACATACCTCAGAATTATAGTGTTGACTCATATTCAATTAATGACCCAAAATAACCTCCAGATTCTTTTGATGAGTACTGCTGCTTAGGCAGTTATTGCCCATTTTGTAATTGTACTTTTGATGTTTCCTTTCTAAATGTAGTATTTTGCAATTGTCTTTATTGAATTTCATTTTGTTGATTTCAGACCAATTTTCCAATTTATCAAGGTCATTTTTAATACTATTACTGTCCTCCAAAGTGGTTGCAATTCCTTCTAGCTTGGCATCATCTGCAAATTTTATAAGAGTACTCTCCATTCCACTATCAATGTCATTAATGAAAATATTAATAATATCCCACCAAAATCAAATCTATGCAGGACTCACTAGATATATACTCCCAGTTTGACAGAAAACCATTGATAACTACTCTTTGAATATTATCTTACAATCAGTTTTGCATCCATCTTGCAGTAATTTCATCTAAACAACTTCCACTAGTTTGCTTATGAGAATGTGTCAAAGCCTTACTAAAATCAAGATATGTCTCATCTACAATTACTCCATCTGCTAGATTAGTACCAAGTGGAAACTTGGACAGATGACCAGGGAGGAGTATAAATATATTGCTCGAGAATACAGGGGAGTTATCAGGAAGGTGAAAGCGCAATTGGAATTGCAGCTACCAAGTGATGTGAAGGTTAAGAAGAAAGGTTTCTACAGGCATGTTAGCAATAAGAGGGTGATCAGAGAGGGTGTGGGGCCCTTACTGGATGAGGGAGGTAACCTAGTGACAGATAATGTGGGGAAAGCTGAAGTACTCAATGCTTTATTTGCCTCTGTCTTCACAGCCAAGGTCAACTCCCAGACTATTGCACTAGGCAATGCAGTAGGGGAAGGAGGTGGACAGCCCTTGGTGGAGAAAGAACAGGTTAAGAACTATTTAGAAAAGCTAGACATACACAAATCCAAGGGCCCAGACTTAATGCATCCGAAGGTACAGAGGGAGTTGGCAAATGTCATTGCGGAGCCTTTGGCCATTATCTTCGAAAACTCATGGAGATCAGGAGAGATCCTGGATGATTAGAAAAAGGCAAATGTAGATCTTTAAAAAAGGGAAGGAGGACTATCCGGGGAACTACAGACCAGTCAACCTTACCTCAGTCCCTGGAAAAATCATTGAGGGGATTCTCAAGGAATCCATTTTGAAGCACTTGGAAGAGGGGAAAGTGACCAGGAATAGTCAACATGGATTCACCAAGGGCAAGTCATGCCTGACCAATCTGATTAGCTTCTATGATAAAGTAACTGGCTCTGTGGATATGGGAAAGTCAGTGGATGTGATATACCTTGACTTGAGCAAAGCTTTTCATACGGTCTCCCACAATATTCTTGCCAGCAAGTTAAGGAAGTATGAATTGGATAAATGGACTGTAAGATGGATAGAAAGCTGGCTAGACTGTCAGGCCCAACGGGTAGTGATTAATGACTCGATGTCAGGATGGCGGTCGGTTTCTAGCGGAGTGCCCCAAAGATCGGTTCTGGGGCTGGTTTTGTTCAACATCTTTATTAATGACCTGGATGAGGGGATGGATTGCACCATAAGCAAGTTTACAGATAACACTAAGCTAAGGGGAGAGGTAGATATGCTGGACGGCAGGGATAGGGTCCAGAGTAACCTAGAAAGATTAGAGGATTGGGGCAAAAGAAATCTGATGAGGTTCAACAAGGACAAGTGTAGAGTCCTGCACTTGGGACGGAAGAATCCTAAGCATTGTTACAGGCTGGGGACCGAATGGCTAAGTAGCAGTTCTGCAGAAAAGGACCTGGGGATTACAGTAGATGAGAAGCTGGATATGAGTCAACAGTGTGTCTTTGTAGCCAAGAAGGCTAATGGTATATTAGGGTGCATTAGGAGGAGCATTGCCAGCAGATCTAGAGAAGTGATTATTCCCCTTTATTCGGCTCTGGTGAGGCCACATCTGGATTACTGTGTCCAGTTCTGGGCCCCCCACTATAGAAAGGATGTGGACGCATTGGAGAGGGTCCAGCGGAGGGCGACCAAAATGATTAGGGGGCTGGAGCACATGACCTATGAGAAGAGGCTGAGGGATTTGGGTTTATTTAGTCTGCAGAAGAGAAGAGTGAGGGGGAAATTGATAGCAGCCTTCAACTTTCTGAAGGGAGGTTCCAAAGAGGATGGAGAGAGGGTGTTCTCAGTAGTGACGGATGGTAGAACAAGGAGCAATGGTCTCAAGTTACAGTGGGGGAGGTCTAGGTTGGATATTAGGAAAAACTATTTCACTAGGAGGATGAAGTAGTACTGGAATGGGTTACCTAGACAGGTGGTGGAATCTCCATCCCTAGAGGTTTTTAAGTCTCAGCTTGACAAAGCCCTGGCTGGGTTGATTTAGTTGGTATTGGTCCTGGTTTGGGCAGGGGTCTGGACTTCCTGACCTCCTGAGGTCTCTTCCAGCCCTATGATTCTACCCTGTCAAAGGATGGTGTGAAGTTTGTTTGGCATGATCTGCCCTTAACAAATAGGCTATTACTTATTACCCTATTGTGCTCAAGATGTTTATAATTTGATTGTTTAACAATTTGTTCTAGTATTTTTCCACGTATCCAAGCTTGGTTGACTGGTCTATAATTCCCTGCGGTCGTCTTTGTTCCTTTTTAAAAAGACCAATACTATGTTTGCTCTTCTCCAGTCCTCTGGGACCTCACCCAGGCTTCTTGAGATCTTGAAGATAATTGCTAACAGTTCTGTTAGAGGGTGTATTTCATAAGCCTCTGCTAACTTGAATACATTTAACTTATCTCAGTATTCTTTAATCTTTTCTTTCCCTATTTTGCATTCCTTCCCCTTGTTGTTAACATTAATTGTGTTAAAAGTCTGGTCACAATTTACCTTTTTAGTAAAGACTGAAGCAAAATAAGAATTCAACACTTCAGATTTCTTGATAGCATTCATTATTACCTATTCTTTTCCACTAAGTAGAGGACCTACACTTTCCTTAATCTTTCTCTTGCTCCCAATGTTTTTATGGAACCTCTTTTTTTTTTTATGTCCCTTGCAAGGTGCAACTCATATTGTGCCTTAGCTTTTCTGATTTTGTCCCTAATTGCTTTTGCATTCTGTAGTATTCATCTGTAGCAATTTGCCCATATTTCCATGTTTTGCAGGATTCCTTTTTGATTTTCAGATCATTGAAGAGATGCTGAAGGAGCCACACAGGCCTTTTACTATTTTTCCTGTTTTTCATTTGCATGTATGGGATTTCCATTTTCTAGGCACATAAAAAATTCTGCAGAAAACAAAGTTGTGACTTTCAAAAATCAGCCTATGCAATTCATCAAGGCTGTTAGTTTTTGTCATGACTGCTCTCTTTAAATCTCCTTTCACCCTGAAAGGGGAAGGAAGTCCCTGCTGTCATAACCAAAGCATCAATTCCAAGAGGACAGAATGTTAGGAAAATCAAAAATTTAACCTAAAAGCTAACCAACTTAGGGCAAGTTATGGCACGGAAGCCACAGGCTACAGTTGGGGGAGGCGGGAGGATATGGGTTTGCCTAGTAGCCTTAAAGAAGCTATGATCAACCAGCTGCTCTCTCTATCATCAGCCCTTACTAATCAAAGGAGAGCAGCTGTTCAGCCCTCAGATCATTCTACCTGTCTGCACTACAACTACAGCAGTCTGCGGGTACAGCTACACTGTGGGGTTTTTTTTCCAGAAGAGATATGCAAATAACGCTCGCATTTGCATACCTTCTTCTGTTTTTTTTTCCCCGGAAGAGGGAAATGGCCAAGTGTCAGAAAATAAACCCTCTTTCGAAAGCCCCTGTAAACCTTGCCCCCTTGTTGCTTCTGCTCAGATCCAGCAGTTTCCCTCACTTTACCTAGGTGTGGGTCTTGCAGCACAGCACTATACTCTGGCCTTTGTGCACTGTACATAATCTACCTGCCGCAGAGCACCAACACTTTTAGCATTCTTCTTCCCTTAACCCCAATTTCCTCTAACTTTGCCCATCTTCCTCTGATATTAAGCCTTGGGAAAAATCCTTAGCCAGTTTAGTGAGCCTGCTTGTTTTAAGGGAGCAGTGCTGCCAGGAGATGGAAAGGCACCTCCCCACCCCCCAAGGTTCTCTGGGGGGTTGTAGTGCTTTCACCATGGATCCTTCTGGGTTGAAGGGCACTCTCAATCTGCACCCCCACAGCCACCTCTGGACAGGTGACTAAAGCTCCAGCTGCAGAATGAACCCCACTGTGTCTGGGGGAAAGGAAAGCCTTCAGGGGGGGAATAAGTCACCACTTTTCAGTTCTCTGTTCATACAGTGCCTAGCACCCAGGGTCCTGGGCACTACAGTAATACAGGTAATAAAATAGCAATACTGGTCAGGTGTATTTCCCCTCATTGTGAATAATTGTCATGGCCAGGGCATTTTCAGGATAACAGGGTCACTAGGCAGACCCCAGCAAACATGGGCTATCTGTGTTCTTTACAGGCCCACAAATACAATATTCTCCTGATTATCTGAACAGCACAAGAGAACTCAGATTTTATTCAAATAATCAGGAGTACGGATAATGAGGGCAGGAATCATTCAACAGCAGGGTGCCTTCCTCCTCTTCACAGTCCGATTTGGGGTGGGCGAGTGTCTGCTCAGCCACTTCTCCCTCCTCACCTTCCAGGATCAGGTATGACTGACCCTGCAGCAGCGCAGGCTCCCTCACTCCTATGACAGCAGGGCTGCAGAGGTTCCCCTGGCTGCCACATTTAGCCATTTACCATCAGGGTGGCCTTCTCTGCACTCCATGGCTCATCCTCCTCTTTGCCACCCTGACTGCAAGTCTCTTCTCTATTATCCAAAGTTCCATATTATCCCTTCCCTTCCTTACCCCCCAGCCTCAGACAGATGCCCTTTGTTGCATGTACCTCACACTGGGGGACAAGGAAGAGATTCAGATAACGTGGGGGCTCAGATACATGAGAATACGCAACATCTGTTAGAATCACCTTTTGTCACATCAGTGTTTCATCATTCCCCTCCCCAACAGAATAGCTGCCATCGTGAGTGATGTCTCCATGCTTCCCGGCACTATGACCGAAGGCAGGAGATGCACCATCCCATCTCCTCTGTCTGGAAGACAAGTTTGCTGTTCCACAGCATCTTCCTATGCATTAACAAACTTGCATCATACAATGCAGCAGAGCAGACATCATGAGCACATAGAAATCTATGGCTCAGGTAAGAAACATTAACGTGCACAAGGCTCTAGTAAAGCTATTTTTTTCTTCTGAAACTATATCTGGAGAGTCAAACACTATGTAAATGGGTAAGTTTAGTAGACATTCACAGCTCACTTTGTTGCCTATCCTGTACAATGTGTTATACATGGAATACATGCCAACAAAATGAAAATCAATTAAATGCACTTAGTAAAAATCAGAATTGTAACTGTAATTAACAGTGTAATTAATGATGACTAATATGTAAGGATGCCCAGGTACTGCATAAGTAATATGGTTCCAAAACCTCACAAACATATTTTAAACTACAATTAGTAACCTAGTCTCAACTAGGAATAGCAACAATCACTTTTCTATACTGTGATTTTACAAAAGAATACTCTTCCTCCTAACTTCTGTTAATGAGAACATAATTTCTCTAATAATAGGAAAATGTTCAGATAGTTTCATACTTGATTAATGGTCTTTTCCATCTGTACCAAGCCCAGGTTTGGAAGTGTATTTTTAATAAAATCCACTATGGTTTCCAAGTTCTCATGCTGCAGAATCAAGGGCTTGTGACTTCCCAACAGGCTTAAAGCCACTTTAAATATAACTTCTGATCCCTGAAGAAAGAGCATATCTGTAAAAACAAAGAATAATCATAAGTACATAATACAAGCAAATCTTTTGATATGAATAATACAACAGTAACATTTCCAAAGTATAACAATTTCATATACTGTCGGGATCAAGAGGCTAGAAATATTCAGGCACAGGAAGAAACCATCCCAATGCGCAGCAAGAAAAGCAAATATGGAAGGCAACCAGATTGGTTTACCGGGGAAATCCTTGGTGAGCTTAAACACAAAAAGGAAGCTTACAAGAAGTGGAAACTTGGACAGATGACTAGGGAGGAGTATAAATACATTGCTTGAGAATGCAGGGGAGTTATCAGGAAGGCGAAAGCGCAATTAGAATTCTAACTAGCAAACGACATGAAGGGTAACAAGAAAGATTTCTACAGGCATGTTAGCAATAAGAGGGTGAACAGAGAGGGTGTGGGGCCCCTACTGGATGAGGGAGGTAACCTAGGGTGTTTCTAAACTACACCCCTCTGTCGGCAGAGGGATGTAAATTAGACACATCGAAAGTGCAAATGCAGCCGGGATTTAAATATCCCGTGCTTCATTTGCATAATGGCGGTCACCGCTTTTTTTTTTTTTTTTTAAACGGGGCTTTTCAAAAAAACCAGCAGTTTAGACAGGGCATTTTCGACAGAAATGCCCCCTTTCGAAAGATCCTGTACTCCTTTTTTTCGAAAAGGGGCCTTTCTGTCGAAAAAGCCCCGTCTAAACCGCCGTTTTTTCTCAAAAAGCCCCATTTTGAAAAAAGCGGCAGCCGCCATTATACAAATGAAGCGCGGGATATTTAAATCCCAGCTTCATTTGCACTTTTGATTTGTCTAATTTACATCCCTCTGCCGACAGAGGGGTATAGTTTAGACACGCCCCTAGTAACAGATGATGTGGGAAAAGCTGAAGTATTCAATGCTTTCTTTGCCTCTGTCCTCACAGACAAGGTCAGCTCACTTTTGCACTAGGCAACGCAGTAGGGGAAGGAGCTGGACAGCTCTTGGTGGGGAAAGAACAAGTTAGGAACTATTTAGAAAAGCTAGACATACACAAATCCAAGGGCCCAGATTTAATGCATCCGAAGGTACATAAGGAGTTGGCAAATGTCATTGCGGAGCCTTTGGCCATTATCTTTGAAAACTCGTGGAGATCAGGAGAGATCCTGGATGATTAGAAAAAGGCAAATGTAGATCTTTAAAAAAGGGAAGGAGGACTATCCGGGGAACTACAGACCAGTCAACCTTACCTCAGTCCCTGGAAAAATCATGGAGGGGATCCTCAAGGAATCCATTTTGAAGCACTTGAAAGAGGGGAAAGTGACCAGGAATAGTCAACACGGATTAACCAAGCGCAAGTCATGCCTGACCAATCTGATTAGCTTCTATGATAAAGTAACTGGCTCTGTGGATATGGGAAAGTCAGTGGATGTGATATACCTTGACTTGAGCAAAGCTTTTCATACGGTCTCCCACAATATTCTTGCCAGCAAGTTAAGGAAGTATAAATTGGATAAATGGACTGTAAGATGGATAGAAAGCTGGCTAGACTGTCAGGCCCAATGGGTAGTGATTAACGACTCGATGTCAGGATGGCGGTCGGTTTCTAGCGGAGTGCCCCAAAGATCGGTTCTGGGGCTGGTTTTGTTCAACATCTTTATTAATGACCTGGATGAGGGGATGGATTGCATCATCAGCAAGTTTACAGATAACACTAAGCTAAGGGGAGAGGTAGATATGCTGGAGGGCAGGGATAGGGTCCAGAGTGACCAAGAAAGATTAGAGGATTGGGGCAAAAGAAATCTGATGAGGTTCAACAAGGACAAGTGTAGAGTCCTGCACTTGGAACGGAAGAATCCCAAGCATTGTTACAGTCTGGGGACCGAATGGCTAAGTAGCAGTTCTGCAGAAAAGGACCTGGGGATTACAGTGGATGAGAAGCTGGATATGAGTCAACAGTGTGCCTTTGTAACCAAGAAGGCTAATGGCATATTAGGGTGCATTAGGAGGAGCATTGCCAGCAGATCTAGAGAAGTGATTATTCCCCTTTATTCGGCTCTGGTGAGGCCACATCTGGATTATTGTGTCCAGTTCTGGGCCCCCCACTATAGAAAGGATGTGGACGCATTGGAGAGGGTCCAGCAGAGGACAACCAAAATGATTAGGCGCTGGAGCACATGACCTAGGAGGAGAGACTGAGGGATCTGGGTTTGTTTAGTCTGCAGAAGAGAAGAGTGAGGGGGAATTTGATAGCAGCCTTCAACTTTCTGAAGGGAGGTTCCAAAGAGGATGGAGAGAGGGTGTTCTCAGTAGTGATGGATGGTAGAACAAGGCGCAATGGTCTCAAGTTACAGTGGGAGAGGTCTAGGTTAGACATTAGGGAAAGCTATTTCACTAGGAGGGTGGTGAAGCACTGGAATGGGTTACCTAGGGAGGTGATGGAATCTCCATCCCTAGAGGTTTTTAAGTCTCGGCTTGACAAAGCCCTGGCTGGGTTGATTTAGTTGGGATTGGTCCTGGTTTGGGCAGGGGGCTGGACTTGATGACCTCCTGAGGTCTCTTCCAGCTCTATGATTCTATGATTCACCAATCAGTTATTTATATGATTGTGTTTTCTAGTTTAACAGGTTCTTTTATTTTTAATAGTACCTTTACACTGAAAGGGAAAATGGAACTTCTGTAAAACTTTTACTCTGAAAAGGAAATATTTCTTTAATCCATGGAATCATCATTAGAAGAAGCTATGTGGTGGGATGTGTGGGATTTTTAAAAGGATCAGCTATTCATACATTTTACGTAGGAAATGTGTTTTCAGCTATGCTAGCTAAGTCATATGCTTCAAGGGCATGAACCGAGCTATGCTGTGTAAAGGAGTTTTTTCTCCTGTTCAGATGAAATAGTGTTCAAATAGCCACTGCAGAGAGAGAGAGTGAAAATGCACATGCCCATGCATGCATAACATTGTGTGATGGTCTGTAAATTTTTTTCTAAAGCATTAGATATAAATCGGGGCCATTATTAGTTAAAGTGACAAGCATGTGTTTCACTAGCTAGATCAACAACCCTGGTTGGTGAGTTATTGCCTGAGACATCCAGTACATATTTAAGCTATGTATAAGCTAGGTTGTGCAGTGAAATTAGACAGTGTTACCCATTCTTATGTGTTGTATTTTTGAGGGGATTCATGAGAGCTCTATGAAAGTAAATAGAAGCAGCAGAATTTATTGTTCATTGTCAGTTCTGAGCTTGAATAGGATTATAAATGCAAGAACCTTAATAAAAACAGTAGGAACCTACACTTATAAATACAGGACTGACTAATCTTTCTTCAGCCCTGTTTCTTACCTATGGGAGGGAAGTGCAAAGCTGCATTATGAAAATATACCACACTCCATATGGGATTTTAGTTAAAGAAGTCAATTTTCCAACAGCATCTGGTTTATTTGTTTTAATATAAGTATCTGAGAAACACCTTAATATCCTAACATGACACACTACTATTCACATTTGTAGCCTATCTTGAATGTTTTACTAATGCAGACTGTGCATTAATGCTGCAGGTGGCCCCATAAAGACAGCATCCTGGTGCAGCCATAGTATCTAGCTACCTTTCAGCATAACTTCCTTTCTATCTCTTTCTTTTTCCTTTACAAACAGTCTACAGTCTAGCACAGGTCTTCATGGAGACAGGAAATACAGGAGAGCAACTCTGCAGAAGTCAACAATCGCACTCACAATCCATCTGGCCAGGGGAGATGCAAACAGCTCTTTCTCCCTCCACAGATTCTCTTGCTACTAGACCTCAAAATTTCCTCTAGGTTTTAAAGAGAGACTTTCATAGAGGAGGAAGTATCCACTATATTACGAAAAAGGTCCGGGGGAGGGGGGAGCAGTGAGTGGACCCATATGGAGAGAAAGCAGGTATTTGTTTTCATTTAGGTTCGATAATTACCAAATATATCTGTGTTTACACAAAGGCTTCCTCTCTCTCTTTCTTCTCTTTGAACCTGCAAGTGACGTCATTCTGCTGAACTGGTAGCATCACAATAACTTACATGGCAACAGGCTGATGCCAAATACATTTGGGATGCTGTGATCAAATAGGCAGAGAAAATCAGCAATGAGGGGAAATGGTGCTGTCAATACACAAGACTCTCCAATGCATCAAAGAATATACAAAAACACTGGCTGACAAAATTTCTCTGTAAAAATATTCTCTCATTTGAAGCTTGCATCAAAATGAAAGTTTCCCTCAATACTTCCTTGACTTTACCCTGAAGCTTTAGCTCATGTCACTTTTTCTTATATTCATCTCTCTCACACAGAGGGCAGAAAGAGCATGAAACGCATGTAATAACTGATCATAAATCTTGCATTTCTGCCCTGTTCACACTCAAAGCTGTGCAAAGAGTTCCAGTTCAGTATACCCTGTAAGAGGTAGGGCTGCTATGAAAGGTGTAATGGAGAGTATCTGTCCTCGTATATTTAGCAAAACTTGAAAAATACAGAACACTGCTCTGTAATGGAAGATAGAGTATGTAATATTAATACAGAGGACACCAAGCAAGAATCAAGAAAGATGAAGTACAAAGCAGAACCTAATTAAGCCGAGAGTAATACATGACCCCACATCCGTCCTTAGGGACCTATACAGTATTAAGGTCTGAGCTAGATTGATTATATACTTTTGAAATCCCTCACTCGTACATAAAACAGTGAGTAATGAACAAAGGCCTATTTGTTTTAGGAGCTTATCCATCCTGAAGCCTTGCTGCAAGTGGGCTGCAAGCCAGCGACAATGCAACGTAGGCATCCAAATTAATGTCAGCATGATTGGCAGACATCAGGATTTAAAATCAAGTTATCAACCATCTTGGAACAGAATAAGCATTGTTCTTCCAAGTCTCCTCCCCCCACTAAGTAAATAGGAGGTTTTAGAGAACCTTTGTTTAGCAGTACCCTCACATGACCTCATACTCCAAAGTGTTGAAAGTTTGGACAGATGGAGAAAACTTTGGCTTCTTTCTAGCATAACACAGCCTTGTACCCCCAGAACTTCTTTATAACCTATGGCTTTAATAAACTGGAGCACAGCCTTCACAAGACAGTGGGTTCTATGGGAGTCTACACGCACTATACCTTTACATTCTACTTGACTACAAGAGTCAAGGAATGAAGATTGCCCTGTCAGTGATTTTCCATATCCACATTCCACTATTGGTGTATATGCACCTGATGTATTTCAGTCCAGAGTCTTTAGCCAGCAGCACCCTGGTCTTTACTCAGCAGAATGAGGCAGTGTGCATGCACTCTGAGAATGCTCATACTCTTCATCAAGGGCATATAAGGGCAGATTGCATCAGCTCTCCTCAGTGCCTTGGGCTTTGAGAGGGAGCTTGCCAGCAAATTTCTACTGAGCAGTTAATAGATTTGATACGTTTAATAGTTTTTAGTATGAAATGGCCAAAGTGGAGATTCTGAAATTACTGCCTGGTAGCAAGCCATAGTGAATTGTGCATATGGACAACCACACAAAAGAGAATGGGACGTAATTTACCTGCAGGGTGACTAGAATTCTTCGAGATGGGTTGTCCACATCCACATTCCACAACTTACCCATCACTCCTCACCTTTGGAGTCTTTATCCTTGGGATGCTGCAGTTGAGGAAAAATTAAGGAGCACTGGTGCACTCTGCCACTTAGATGCAGAGCATGAGAACTCAGCATGCTTTTTTTGAAAATCTTGTCTGGGTACTGCAGGTCAAAAATTCTGAACTCAAAAGAACTCCAATTCCTGTCGGGTAAGTAACTTTCCATTGAATGGGCTGTACAGTCAAAAGTTGGCAGGTACATCAGTTTGTCTGGTTAGTATGCATTTGAGACACTAAAGGAGTCAATTTATTTTTCTTCCTCCCTAAGAATCTAATGAGTGAGTGATAAAATCTAAACCTGCCAAGTAGTGCAAAATTGAGTGACCACATGTACAGGAATTACCTGATTCCCAGCACAATATGCAGTACTGCCAACCCCAACCACTGAAAAATCATAAGACTGGCTTAAAATTGTGATAATTAAAAAAAGAAGTTTGAGATTTCTATTTTTCTTCATCTTTCTGAGTTTTCTGCATGACTGAAGCTGAGGCACTTTCATTTAAAAAAAGTAGTAAATTCAAGATTTTCACCTAATCATATGCTCCAGGAGTTACTTTTGTTTTAAGAAAGCTACCAAATATTGAGACTTTCAACACTGGACTTGTACTTCTGGGGAAATGACTTTTAGGAGATGATTTTAGTCTCACGTGCTCCTCTGCTGTAACAAGATACTAGTTTCACAGAAGTCATTCACTTGTATCAACCATTTATGCCATTGTAAAGTCTTCTGCTTTTTAAAGCTCTATAATCTTCCTGTGGCAAATTAAAAGCAAAATACACAATATGCAAATGTACTGAGAAGTCCCAAATGTATTAGGTTGGGCATAAACTAAAACCATGTATCTTTTGTGTATCTGCAGTCAAGCAGTTCACAAAGGATCATACTGACACATGACAGCTCAATTAACCATGGATGATTGAAAAGAGGAACGTTGATTAGAAATTAAGTACTTGACACTTTCATTTTCATTCCACTCCTGGACAGAATTATTGTCATTTATACACTATTACTGTGAGGCTAGCCTATTAGAACACAACCTTGTTCCTTGATTAGGTGCTATGCTCACCATAACCAGCTGTGTATCAATAAAGGTAGCAAATATACATTTCATCTATATAATCTATTCCATCCTTATCATCATGGTATCTTCCAATGCCATTTTCTGCAATGATTTAAATAGGAAATGGAGTGATGTTAAATAGCACTAGGACTATTCTTGAAATAAATATTTATTATTTGCGTTTGTACCGAAAAAGACTGATTAAAAAGTTTAGGAAAGCAGTGGCTTGATCTCTCCAATCTATTTACCAGGATAGAAATAAGAATGATTAGAGGCACTGAAAAAAAACCCCTTCCATATATTGAAAGCTTAAAAAGATTGGGAATGTTTATCTTAGCAAGGAGAGAAATGAGAGGACATATGAAAGACATATGAAATGATGAAGGGCATAGAGAAGGTAGACTCATAAGAATAGGTCATAGGTACATTCAATGAAATAGAAAAGCAGAAAATTTAAAACTGACAAAGGAAATAAATACCTTTCCATGTTACACTCAGTCTATGGAATTTATTGCCACACACTGTTGAGGCCAATTCTTAATAGGATATTTTTAAAAGAACTGGACATTTATGTAGTTGCAGACACTGGGTCACATTTGCAAAAAAGTGACATAGTAGCCTAAATCACATTGGGACTTAGTTGCTTTTGAAAATTTTACTCAATAGCCAAAGTTAGAAATGTTATCTAGGAAGAAACTTCCTCTGTGGAGAAATTGTTCCATAACTGTGACTGAAAATCTTTTTGCATCACCTTCAGAAGCAGCTGGCCCAGATACTTTTAGATGCAAGCACACTGAGTATGCAGACCATTGGGTTTTACAACAATTCTTATGCTCTGAAAACAATGCGTGATTATGTGCTTTTCTCAATGTGTTTTTCTGTACAAGGAAGCTAATGTATTTCCAGGATAGATGGAACCACTGTACTAAACTGTCTCCTTGGCTCTTCCATGCATCAGCTCCTGCCTGTTGCCTAAGGCAGGGGCCCTCAACATTTCCAGACTACCATACTTTTTCAGGAGTCTGTTTTGTCTTTCATACTCCAAGTTTCACCGCATTTTAAAAACTACTCACATACAAAAATCACACAAACACTCAAAAGTGTCACAGCACTATTACTGAAAAATTGCTTACATTATATAATTGTAAAATAAATCAACTGGAATATACAGTTTGTATTTACAGTTCAGTGTACAGTATATATAGCAGTGTAAACAAATCATTGTATGCAGTGCAACTAAAATTTGCACAGACTTCGTAGTACTTTTATGTAGCCTGCTGTAAAACTAGGCAAATATCTAGATGAACTGATGTACCCTCAGGAGGATGCATACCTCTGGTTTAGAATCACTGTCCTAAGCAAAAACAAAAGGAAAAACTATGTAGCACTTTAAAGACTAACAAGATGGTTTAATAGGTGATGAGCTGTCGTGGGCCAGACCCACTTCCTCAGATCATATTCTGAAAGAGAATTGGCATGACCATATATACCAAAGGAATACAAGGAAAAAAGTGAACACATTATTAAACTGACAAATCAGATTCAGAACAGAAGGTGGGGCGAGGGAGAGAGAGGAAGGGAATAGCTGTTTATAAGTTAATGAATGGCTAATCGGGGTGATAAGTGGGGAAGCTGTCTTGATAATGTGTAAGGTAATTAGCATCTTTGTTAAGGCCCATTCGTAAAGTGTCAAATTTAAGCATGAATGAAAGTTCTGAAGTTTCTCTCTGTAATCTGGTGTTAAAGTCTCTTTGAAGTAAGATGCATGTAGTAAGGTCATTAAGACTATGTCCAGGTAGGTTGAAATGCAAACTGACAGGTTTTTCCTTGTGAAGATGTCTGATTTGTGGGCATTAATTCTTTGGCGAAGTGTCTGAGAAGTCTGTCCAATATACATAGCAGAAGGACACTGTTGGCACATGTCCTAAGCAAGCAACTAATCTGGTTGAAATAAGTCATTCTTGTGACATCTTATTAATTTTGGCCAGTGTATTTGTTCTTAATGAGGCAGGTCATTCATCTAAGCATGCCTCCCCACATACATAATTTATTTCAAAATATATGTATAGTTAGTAGTGCCATCCATTTGTGGGTGTATTGATTTAGTCATGGGATATCAATTGCCTGGTTTTGGGCCCCTATTGAGTACATATTGTATTCCTAGACCATTGTGTGACAACACTGGTCTTATTCACCTAATTGTAACATTTTAGACCTATAACTCAGTGGTCTCCAACCTTTTTAAGTGCAAGATCACTTTTTGAGTTTTAAGTGCAATCCAAGATCTACCTCAAACCCAAATACTTTTTTGCCCCATCTCCTTTGTGCCCCCTTCTCTGAGGCCCTGCCCTCTACTCACTCCATCCTTCCTTTCTCCTCCATCACTTTCACCAGGCTGGGGCAGAGGGTTGAGGTGCAGGAGGGGGTTCATGACTGGGGTAGGGTTTCAGGATGTGGGCTCCAGCTGGGCACTGCTTACCTCAATTGGCTCCTGGGTGGTGGTACAGTGGGGCTAAGGCAGGTTCACCCCTCACCTGGCCCTGCACCACTCCCAAAGGCAGCCAGAAAACTCCATCCCAGGTCCTGTGGTGCCCCCTCTCTGCTCTGTGGAGATGGGATACAGGGTGGGATAAGGGGGGCACCTTTACATCAGCGCCCCTCCTCTGACTCCCCTGCCCTGCACAGAAGGCAGGAGGCTCCTGGAGGGACAGCTTCAAGGCAAAGGGCAGCAGTAGGGGGAGGGGCAGCTGAAGTGCCAGCACTTGATAGCCTCTTGGCCAAACCAGCCAGGATCACCGGTCAGAGGCCTCAAGATCTACCAGTAGATCCTGATCTACTGGTTGGTGACGACTGCTATAACTCCTAGAATATACAGCCATATTCATTGTAAGATGCTAAATAGAAAAATGCTGATGAATGAGATGGACCACAAGTTCAAACACAAAGGATCAAAGAGAATGATCCAGGATTCAGAACATTCTACCTATTGAAGCCAGAGTGGAAAGTACAGAAAGTCAACAGCTGAGGTCTAGTCTACACTACCAGCCACTGTAAGTTACATCACTCAGGGGTGTGAAAACAAAAATCCTCTGGCACAACAAGTATCTAAAAGCATGTTACAAGGAGGGAGAGACAAAAATTGTTCTCCTTGGCCTCTGAGGACAGGACAAGAAGCAATGGGCTTAAACTGCAGCAAGGGAGGTTTAGGTTGGACATTAGGAAAAACTTCCTAACTGTCAGGGTGATCAAACACTGGAATAAATTGCCTAGGGAGGTTGTGGAATCTCCATCACTGGAGCTATTTAACAGCAGGTTAGAAAGACACCAGTCAGGGATGATCTAGATAGAGCTTGGTCCTGCCGTGAGGGCAGGGGACTGGACTTGATGACCCTCAAGGTCCCTTCAAGTTCTAATATTCTATGATTCTAAGAACATAAGTTACATCAACTTAAAACAGTGTCCTCATTGTGCTATGTTGCTCTCCTGTCAACATAGCTTCTGCTTCTCGTGGAAATGGAGAGTAATTATGGGAGAACACACTGTCGGCATAGAGCATCTTCACCAGATACACTGTGGTACCATTGTAGCACAGTAGTGTAGGGTTGCCCTAGGTGTGAAGAGAAAGACAGAGAGAAACCCACCCAGCACTTGTATGCAGCACTTTGTGATGTCAGCAGAGGAGGATAGGAGGGAACTTTATGAGTTCATTTATGTAAGCTATGCTGTAGCAATTGTAGGGAAGGACAAAAATCTGACAGTTACTATTACAACAAAGGGATACTAGAAATAAGATATGAGAGGATTAGTACTACATAACATATGGAATACTGGTGAACTTTGAAAATATATAAGGAATCATTACATCAATGACAGATGTAATGCCTGCAAGAAAATGGGAAATGATGGGTCTGGAGTCAGGCAAGCAGAACAGTGTAAAATCTTAGAAAATGCTTGACCAGATGTTAAATGAAAAGATTAGATCTATACTGAATATGTCAAGAGCAAAATAGGTTACAGTTAGCAATAGCATAAAGCAATGCTGAGATAGCCTCATGGCAGCAATGCCAACATTCCTGTGTAAAGGGAGGCCTGGGACATGGCACAAGTGGGATTTCTGACTTAATGAACACAGAAAGGCTCAGTAATTGGGAAGTATTATAGGACTTAGCTGAAATGAGAAGAATGAGGAAATCCAAAGAGAAAAAAGTTAACAAAAGAGGCAAAGAGGCAAGACAATCAGTTCTAACCTTCTACCCATCTCTGAATAGCATTTTGCTATAAACTTCCTATAAGCTGACTGTTGCCACTACACAATATATCTGCAGATAGGCCTATTAATCAAAAATAGGATAAATATTATCTTAAGTGTATGCAACAGAGTAGATCCGGTAGCAATTCAAACACAGTTTCAAGAAGATCAGAAAGATAATTTTATGAAGAGTTACCAAACACTCTGGCAACAAATCCCAGGGGAAACTGAGAGGCAAACATGGTCAGAAACCAGGGGGCAGCATAGAGACTAGGGCCAATCTCATGTTCCTCCAAATGATTGTAGAGATCTCTATGGTAATCGTGAAGAAGTCTGGAAAGTTGATACATCTGGATCTGCAAAGGAGAGAAAAAGAAAGGAAGAACTAAGAATAATAGACTAACTGGAAGTCATAAGAACAAAGCCCATGCTATACATGAGAAAGGACTGAAACATATCTGCGAATTAATGTCCAACCACACTTATTAAAAACTAGAGTAACCTGGAGCCTTTTCAATAGGTAGCCCTTCATGATTACCCACATTAACCACTCCCTCTCATCCCTAAGTTGACAGAGGGGATGCTCCCTGTTTCAGGGTTCCCTTGTGCTTTCTCCCTACAATAGCCAATTATGCCGGGCTATCTGAAGACACACTTCCATACAAGGGTCTACGTGAAGGTAAATCCATATTAAATAAGAGTTGTGTGTGTTTCTCATAATTTCCCAATAGCCTCTCTTAAACTGAAACATAAACATCTTTAAGATCTAATCCTCTTTATAGAGGCCCGTCATCTCTCTAGCAATTCTGCAGTGAAGTCAAAAAGCAGAATATGACAATCATATCACTAACAAAATATATTGCTCTTATTAGAAGCATCCTTTTTACAAAGGCATAAAAAACAAATACCTGTAAAATAGTCATGTCAGGACGATACTGTTTCCTTAGGCCCGTATCAAACATGAGAAACTTCAACATTTTAAAAGCATCTTCTTCAGTCATATGAAGCAGTAGAACTCCGGCTACAAAACTAAGGCCCTGGCAGTACCCTACTTCCTGGTCTAGAAGAGAATAGGCCTTTAAAATATTGTAGAGTGACAGCTGCCCAGTTCCCAATTGTGCTGAGAAATAAGGATGTGTTGGAAACGTGCGGCCTGTGAAAACAACTGAGGTTAGCAATTCAAATTTTAAAAACAAAACAATCTTGCTAGGTTACCAAGTTAAACAAACAGTCTTTTAAAGTCAACTCTCAATGCTAACATTATTGAGTTTATTATATAAGACAAGGAGAGCTTTTGTACCCCATGACATATGTATTTTTGTAATTTAAAAAGGACATGGTTTATGGACAACTGCTGGGGTCCAAATGAAGCCTTCTTAGACCATTCAAGTGAGTGGTGTTAACTTCAGATTTACAGTGATGCAATGATTAGAATTTAATCCTCTAAATCTAAAGCAAACAAGACCACCACTTCCTCCTTAAACTCAGTTATCCATAACCCCTTCAATATTGATTTCGGCTGGTTTATAATAGTAACCACTGTGATCCTTAGTGGCCAATAGTAACTCTATTCCAGTTTCCTTAGAGTTATCTAATCCAAACGACATAAAGTTACATTTCTGATTGATCTGTGATATACGGTGAAATAGAACTAATGTGCTTTTTTATCAAACAGGACCATTTTATTGAACTTTCCCTACAGATTCCTATCAATATGTAAATGACCACAGTAAAGATCTGATATTCACAGAATAAATAGTAGGTGTTTCAGAAACAGGACATTAACCTTTTTGGAAGGAGAAAATAAATTATGAGATTTCCCATCCATAAGCTATTTGCATTCAGAGGAAGTTTTAGTATTTCTTTTGTTCCAGGGCAAGCAAAATGCCTTTTGTAGTTGCTCACTTGTTAAATATCACTCCACCCTCCAGCTTCTGGAATGTTGGGGTGTGTCTAGACTACAGGGTTTTGTCGACAAAAGTGGACTTTTGTTGACAAAACTATACCTGCGTCTACACTACCGCCGAGTTCTGTCGACATAACGTCGACAGAACTCAGCAGTTTTGTCGACGGCTGTAAACCTCATTTTACGAGGAATAACGCGTAAAGTTCTGTCGACAGAAGGCGTTATTGCATCTAAACTGTCCTTTGCGTCTACACTGCCATGTCGACAAAGCGGCTTGCTTTGTCGACAGAACTGGATGTAGTCTAGACGCTCTTTGTCGACAGAAGCTTTGTCGACAGTATCTGTCGACAAAACTTCTGTCGACAAAAGCCTGTAGTCTAGATGTACCCTTGCTGAATTACTCTTGTGTGAGGTGTGTTGGTAGATACCATCAGAGCTCTTGTTTCAAAAAGACAAAGCCTGGGGCTGGTTCTTCTTTCATTCTGGCTAGTGCACGGAGCTACCAAGTGGGAAAACTGCATTTGATTATTTCTGAGTCTGGTCTCATGACTGCCAAGGCAGTTAAGGGATTGAGTGCTGCAGAGGTACTGTGCCTAGCTTCCCAAGTGAAAGAGCACTTTCATTTTTCTGCAAGGACTTCTTTGCCTAAGATAGAAATTATTCTAATACATTTGATGAAAATCTCACATAGCCTTTCTCTGATAGCAGCAAGATCCCCTGGCACAAGTCACTCAGTAAGAAGGTATAATTTGGGACCAGGAAAAAATTCAGTATGGAGGGATCCTGAAAAAGGAGTGGGTGGGATGGAAGTAATTTTGCTAATCTCGCTATTTGGTGTATTTTTAAAGCCCTACCTGCTCCTGGAATCCTGTGATTCAATCAGGATCAGTTTTTCTTCAAAACAAATCAGTTTGTGGCCCTCATAGTTGTAGAGAAAAGATTTTAAAATGTGACCTAAATACACCCTTAAAGGCTCAGATACTAAAAGTAAAGTAAAAAAACCCCTAACCCTACATTTATTTTTTTGAAAAATCTTATGATTTTAAGCTAATTTTGTGATTTTTTGAAAACTTAATGTTGGTAAGTTTGGGATGTGCAAGAATACTGCAGACATTTATCTCTGACCATGGCACATCCCTACACTGTAGCACCTAAAAGCCACAAGCCAACAAGCTGAGCAGGAGAAAAAAGTGACTGTTAATCCAGTTATTTGTTCCACATTCTCTCATATATTTTGAGTCTGAGGTCTGCCGTTGACTACAGCAGGCTTAATGAAAGGGAAAATATAAGAGAGTTATCTTTAAGTTACACTGATTCATTTAAAAAAAACTTACTGTAGTTACAATGAACACCTAAGGATTCTTTAACTAAAAGATGAGTGAAAACATGCTAATTTTTAGTTTATATTGTCCATACACAAAATGCTATCAACGTCACAAGGGAAACAATCTCAAAGTATCTCCTTCAACTAGTCAGTTAAGGCTCTGGAGGATCAGAACCTATGCCAAATGAATCTTGTGGCGCTAAGGTGAGCTCTTGTGGCACTAAGGTGTCAATCTTTGCAGGCCTGGACCCTCAGTGTATATAGACACTTCACAGAACAAGAGGGAAAAGAAGTTAAACAAAACCAAACAAACAGGAAATTGTGCTCAAAGTAAAAATGAATAAAAACTGGCAGACAAACTGAGGCTGGTGCAGTACACGATGTTAGCTCCTTACGGGGAGGGAGTGATTTTTTTTGTTCCATGTTTACACAGTGCCTAGCACAATGGGGCCCTAGTCACTACTGCATAACCAATAATACACATAAATTTCAAACAGACAAAGATAATTTGAGAGTTCTTGTAAGAGCAGCTGTACCAATGTACAATTCAGTATGTCCCCAACTTCAGAATGAGGCACAAACATTTAAATATCTATACTAACACATAATCACAACAAGATGCTCCAGGCAATATTGATTCATGGCAGCTCTGCCGTCACTGCAGAGCCTTCAGTGCCAAGCAGCCACCCGGGCATTGTTTAATACAATTCATGCCCTTTTGAATCTTGCTTGCTTAGGCAAAGTTGATATCAACTAGGATGTGTCTTTCTTCACTACTCCAACACTTACAAGGTCAGATTCCAATGCCATTATTCATATTTAACTGTACTTTTCAATTCCGTGAATTCATTGGGACTTCTTTGTCCTGCTCATTAGCCTTAACTATGAGTCTGGCCATGCACCTGCTCAGGAGAGGAGACATAAGCTACTCACATTGCCAGATGCAATCCAGGGAGGGAGAAAAGAAAGGCATCTTTCAGTGGGCTGCTACTGCATGTGGGCAGGGAACAGAAGAAGTCTGGGCCCAGCTCTCCCCATGTGTCAGCCAGGAGTCAGCCAGCACAAAGGGAATAAGCTGTGACAGGAAAGGGGCTGGCTTACCTAACTTCCCCTCACGCAGAAAATGGGAAGCAGAAACCAAACTATAACTCTCAGTGCCCACCCGGTCTCTCTCCTGGGCAGGGGTACTATGTGCTGTCCCTTCCTCAGGCTGTAGTGCAAGGTACCAATTCAGCCCAGTGTAACAGTATTATAACTTGGCCCACATTTTGTGTGAAAAGATTCCTGAACAGCAAGAGCTCCTTAGCTTAAGTTGGGAAAGCTCTGAAAGTTAGGGATGTTAAATTGCATTTAATTAACTAATCGACTAGTCGATGGAATTTCATAGACTTGTCAATTAGTTGATAAGAGGGGGAAACTGTGGAACGCAGCAGCAGGGTTAGCTCCCAGCCCTGGGAGCTAACCCTGCTGTGGCTCTGCCTTTTAAATGTATTAAGAGCCTGCCGATTCTTAATGCATTAAAAACAGCAGAAGTGCAGCAAGGGGAACCAGACGCAAGTTGGAAATCAGCTGTCCCAGCTCGCTCCTGGTCCTCCCCACTGTGCTTTTGCTTTTTAAATGTATTAAGAGCCTGCTGGCAGGCTTGGCTCTTAATACATTTAAAAAGCAGAGGCGTGGCATCTTGGACTGGGCATAAGCCGGGAATTTGCTGATTCCTGGCTTGCACCCAGTCCCCCGCTGTGCTTTTAAGCTGGCTCCCCCAGCACTGGTTCCTGCTCCCCCCACCTTGCTGCCTCTGATAGTCTGATAGAGGCAGGAAGGGTGGGGGGGGAGGGAGAGAAGTGACTAGTTGAGTCACTATTCAACTATCTGATAAGCTTGTGCTTATCGGACAGTCAACTAGTCCCTTACATCCCTACTGAGAGTATTCTAAGATACATGCTATGAGTAAATATCTTCTTGTCCTCAGAAGACACAGGTTTCCCCACAGAGAAAGGCATTCTTACAGAAGAATTCTAGAGCTGTTTCAGATAAACATCTCTCACAGCCTGGAGAAATGCCAGTTGAAACATGCAAATTCTCTGTAACTACCTGTCCAGCTGTTGCTGCTTGCCTATTCACAACAATTATTTAACCTCACAGTAAACCTTAGGAGTGTTTAGTTTTCCTGATTTATTTTCTAGTTTTAGGGCTTGGTTCTTCCCCCACGTATAGCTTTCCCATACAGCTTGAAATCATTAATGACTGTGTTTGTACATTTTTGTATAATTACTGCTTTTGCAAAGACATGCATTTATTTTAAATCTGAGTACATAACAGCGACCATAAAGAGACACTTCTATTAGCATGGGGCCAAAGAGAAAACACCTGTAGATTACTGAACTGTCAAGCCCCAGAAGTCTGCTAGGGCACCAACCTGTGCACTACTGATGATCTAAAGGAAAGGCTAGTTCAAAATCCCTAAGTTCATACTGTGGAGCTGACTAGACAGAGGAGATTTCAAATGAGGCCACAGAATCCTATGCTCCCTGCTCTAGTCTCAGCCTATCTGAATCCATACTGGGGCATGACTCAGGTACCCCTCGGTGCCAACTGGCAGAGGAAACAGGGGTACACAGTGTTTTAAAAGGATACCCTGTGTTGGATATCTGTACAGTAATTTATCCAAGCAGACACGTGATTTCTCTACCAAAAGTCCGTTGTTCACTGGTCAACACAATCATTGCAGGCTGTACATAGGTATAATATTCTAAGAGTTCAGTATCTATTGAAAATTATGCTCTTGAGATTTTAGAGTTAAGAGAGGTGACATACTTTGGAAATGTTCCTGTCAGACAGGCAGTAACTGACCCTTATAGTTGGTCCAATAAAAGAACCACCTTGTTTCTTTGATATCCTGGGGATGATGTGGCTATAACCACACCTATCTCCCTGTCTGGCCATTTGTGTATTTTATTTCTCACAGTGTGCGTTAATTTGCAAACTGATCCAGGTGCAAATTGAGAGATTCCAAAATATACATGAGAGAAAATGGTCTCAATCTTTCCTTAGCTTAATTTGGGAAAGCTCTGAAAGTATTCTAAGCCACATGCTCTGAGAAAATATCTTTTTGTTCTCAGAACACACAGGTTCCCCCACACAGTTAGGCACTCTTAGGGTACGTCTAGACTACGTACGTGCCTCCTGGGATGAGGTTTACCTGAGAGGTCGACAAATGCCTTTGATGTCGACCGCGGAGCGTCCAGACTACCGCGCTGAGCCGACAAACAGCTGATCGGCTCAGCGCAGCCATTTAAATTTAAATGAAGCGGCGATTATTTAAATCGCCGCTTCATTTTCCTATGCCGGGTAGCCTAATCTACATGCCTCTGTCGCCAGAGGCATGTAGTCTAGACGTACCCTTACAGAAGAATTCCGTACCCCCTTCTGGAATCTGCTTCATCTTGCATACCCTATTTCATCTCACTTAAAAACTACTAGCTTACAGCAGTGAAAGTAACTTAAATTTTCTTACAGATACTGTTCTATTGCAACATGGGTCCCAGCTAGCTCTTTAAATAGCTCCCTGCAGGCTCAGCCAGCTCTTGATGGAGCTGCACACCAGGGCACACCTACTTACTTTCACGTCTGCTTGCTTACAAAATGAGACCGGAAAAATAGATAAGTATCACAGCACACTATTACTGAAAAATTGCTTAACTTTCTCACTTTTACCATATTGCACAGGTTAGGTTGCACATCCCTAAACCAGGACTCTCCAGTCCAGCAACATCGGTGGTGCAGTAGGACCACAGATGTTCTGGGCCAGAAAGCCCCGGTGGACTGGAGTCAACAACAGGAGGGCTAGAAGCTGGGAACTCCTAGCAGCCCTGCAGGGGGGAGCCAGGGCCACTGTCAAGTGTCAGTTCCTCTGGCAACTGGAGGAATGCAAAGGTAGTGAACAACCACATTGTGACACAATCTTTCCCTCAGCTGGATCCAGTACTGGAGCTACATACTCCTGTTCTGTGACGTGTTTATTCATTGACTTCCTTGTTACTATATTGCTTGGTATTTTGATTATGTTTTAGGAATAGAGGTGGACGAGAAAGGAGAGTTCTTTAAAAACCAATTTATTTGGAGATGTGAATGACTCCCTAATATTGTAAACAATTTTGTACCTTCATATCTCAGAAACAAACCTCCTTTTAATGCTTGAGCTTACAAGTGAGATCAGGTAAATTTGTACCTTCAGCTACATTTTACCAAGCATTCTTTTTTAAAGAAAATTATTTTTGGGCTACCAAACATTGGAATGTGGTAGGCTAATAATCCTCAGCACTTGCTGTAACAGAGCAGTGGCACCGGGTCTCACAAGAATTTAAATACGCATAATGTGAATCACAAGCAGCTGGTTGGCAGCCATAGGGCACATAAAATCATGACCAAATCTATGTCAGCCAAAAATCCCGTACAACAAAGCCTTCATTTTAAATGTGCTTTTGGCCTTTTACCATCAGCCATAAAACAAACAACTCTGCAATATAACAAAAATTATTTATTCAAAATTCGCTCTCTTTGGTTAGTAATTAATAATCTCTCTCCACAGTTCAGAAGAATGCTATGTTCTTTAGAGTAGATATAAGTATGGCCAGCCACCAATTAGAAATGAGAGAAAATATTCTTCTCTACTCTTTAACACAGTGGTGGGCAATTAGTGGCCCATGAGCCACATGTGGTTCACTAGGGTTAGCCCCTGGCAGGCCACCAGTGCTTTATTTAACTGGGGGGTCTCCCGTTGGCCATGGATTGCTGTTCCCAGCCAATGGGAGCTGCAGGAAGCAGGGTCCTGGTCTACAACACTTCTCACAGCTCCCATTAGCCAGGAACAGCAGTTCGCAGTCAATGGGAGCTCCAAGCAGCCGTACTTGTGGACATGACGGTAAATAAAGTGCTGGCAGCCCACCAGGATACAAACCCTGGCAAACCACATCCGGGCCACAGGCTGCTTATTGCCCACCCCTGATTTAACATTTGGATCATTCCAACTAATTCTACTCAGTTCCCTCACAGCTGAGTATCTGTGTATGCTCACTTGAAATAATTTACCTCTGTTCCTCACAACTAAAGGCTTGTTTACACATGGAGTTGTTCAGGTACAACTCTAAGGCCTAAGACAATCCCTTACAGTAAAATCTCAGAGTTATGAACCCCCAAATTTATGAACTGACTGGTCAATCACTATGGATGTAAGCGACTAGTCGACTACCCGATAAGCATAGCCTTATTGGGTAGTCGAGTGACTCCTCAACTAGCTGCTCCCCCACTGCCTTTGTATCAGAGGCAGCAAGGGGGAGAGAAGCAGGAGCTAGTGCTGTAGGGGCAGGGGAAGCAGAACAGCAGGGTTAGCTTCTGGGGGTGGCGCGAGCCGAGACCACTGCGGCTCTGCACTTTAAATGTAGTAAGAGCCTGGCTCAGACTGCTCCCAGGACCGCTGTGGCTCTGCCTCTCCTGCCATCGGTCTCTTATTACATTTAAAGTGCAGAGCTGCAGCAGGAGCTCCCCCACTTATCGATTAATCGAGTAGTTGATGGAATTCCATCAACTACTCAATTTCAATTAACTGATACTTAACATCCCTATCAACTACATACCTCATTTGGAACTAGACATATGCAATCAGGCAGCAGCAAAAACAAAACAAAAAAAAACAGAGGGGAGGACACCACAGTGCTATGTTAAATGTAAACTGCTAAAAATAAAGGGAAAACAGCATTTTTCTTCTGCATAGTAGTTTCAAAGCTGTATTAAGTTAACGTTGAATTGTAAACGTTTGAAAGAACAACCATAACATTTTACTCAGAGGTATGAACAATATCCATTCCCAAGGTGTTTATAACTCTAAGATTTTACCATGTTTCAGGAAAGGATGTAAAACCACCTCATACCCAACTACTTCCAATGAAATCTGTAGTACATTTAAAGCTGCCTGATTCTAGTTTTAAAGTATAGTTCATTCAGTTACACTTGCCATACAAAGAATTGTAGTTTGTCTTTCCACATGCATATTATTGCCAACATTTGCTAATTTTATTAGTCTCAAACACAATTTTACCATAACACTTGGTTACTGTGCGGATTAAAAAAAAGAAAGATCTAAATGAAGGAGCAGATCTGAAGGCTCTGGGACGGAAGTTTAATGCAGCAGTTTAGCCACAACTGCTTTCAGCTAAATTGCTATTCTGTAAAAATTCTTTATGGTAATAAATAATCTGAGGGCAACAGGCCAGCTCTGTGCTACCTCTTCAGGATTACCAAACAGCATCTAAAATGCACAATGTGTATTAGTCTTTCAGAGTAAAGAAAAAGTTAAACAGATTTTCCCTCAAATTTTAACCAATTACCCAAATGACAGTTGTTTAGCTATTTACAGTTCCGGCCCTCTGTGAATGGCAACAGTTTCATTACAATTTTTAGTAATCAATCTCAGGGATTATTCTTTCATGGACGTGAAGAAACAAAACCCATAAACCACACACTTTCCACAGTACTCTGAAATACAGGGCCAGTTTATTCATTTATTATGGCAGAACTCAATGAATGGTCGTTAGCCTTGGACATAATCAGGGATTACAACCAAGGTATAGTTGGAGTCTTCTCAGAAATATAGATTAAACGTTTGTGTTCCAGAATGTAACACTGCCTTGAAACACTATGTTGGGGGAAAAGAAGAATATTTATTTGAACTCTAGTAAGTTTTCAACAGGGCTACTAACCACATCTTACCAAATAATTATGGCTATGTAGGCAGTATTTTAATTGCCCCTCTGCATGTAGCATATCACTCTTGGGGAAGGTTTATGTCAAAAATTCTGTGCACAATATTTTAAAATTCTGCATATTTTATTTGTTACAATAACAGTCTAATCAAGCCAGTTTTTATTATTTTGGTCATTTGTTTCAAAATATCTCTCAGCAATACAGACAACAAAAAATATTCAGGAAGTGTTTTTTGAGAACTAGATTTTTTTACTAGGCATATTAAAACCAAGCTCTGAGTAATAATTAAATTACAATAAAGAAACATATTTCCTGTACCAGTGCATATTTCCTCCTCCAGTGCAAAGGCTTGGAGGAGCTTGTGGTAACAGAAGAGCTGACAGAGAGGGTAGTAAGGTCACGTCTACACAGCAGAGCTAAAGCCGAAATAAGCTAGGCAACTTGAGTTATGTCAATTGTGTAGCTTAAGTCAAAATAGCTTATTTCAGCTTTTGGCACTGTCTACACAGGAGGAAGTCCTAGAAAGAGCACTCTTCCTCTGACTTCCCTTACTCCTCATAAAATGAGGGTTACAGGAGTCGGAGTAAGAAGTCCTCCAACTCGACATTATGTTGAAATAACTGCTTGTAGTGTAGACGCAGACTATGTTATTTCGGAATAACATCAGTTATTCTGAAATAACACTGCTGTGTAGACGTATCCTAACTGTTGGGAAGAAGCCTGGGTGAGATATTGGAGGGTTGGTGGATGCAGGTGGGTGAAAGGTATATTTGCAACGCCTTACTGGCAGAGCATATTTTCTGCTGGGGAAAAAAGCTAATGTCACGCTGATATTTAAAAAGGGCTCTAGAGGCGATCCCAGCAATTATAGACTGGTAAGTCTAACGTCAGTACTGGGCAAATTAGTTGAAACGATAGTAAAGAATAAAATTGTCAGACACATAGAAGAACATAATTTGTTGGACAAAAGTCAACATGGTTTCTGTAAAGGGAAATCATGTCTTACTAATCTATTAGAGTTCTTTGAAGGGGTTAACAAACATGCAGACAAGGGAGATCCAGTAGATATAATATACTTAGATTTTCAGAAAGCCTTTGACAAGGTCCCTCACCAAAGGCTCTTGTGTAAATTACATTGCCATGGGATAAGAGGGAAGGTCCTTTCATGGACTGAGAACTGGTTAGAAGACAGGAAACAAAGGGTACGAATAAATGGTAAATTTTCAGAATGGAGAGGGGTAACTAGTGGTGTCCCCCAAGGATCAGTCCTGGGACCAATCCTGTTCAACTTATTCATAAATGATCTGGAGAAAGGGGTAAGCAGTGAGGTGGTAAAGTTTGCGGATGATACCAAACTGTTTAGGATAGTCAAGACAGAAGCAGACTGTGAGGAACTCCAAAAAGATCTCACCAAACTGAGTGATTGGGCAACAAAATGGCAAATGAAATTTAATGTGAATAAGTGTAAAGTAATGCACATTGGGAAAAATAACCCCAACTATACGTACAGTATGATGGGGGCTAATTTGGCTATGACAAATCAGGAAAGAGATCTTGGAGTTATCGTGGATAGTTCTCCGAAAACTTCCACACAGTGTGCAGCGGTGGTCAAAAAGGCAAATAGGATGCTAGGAATTATTAAGAAAGGGATAGAAAATAAGACACAGAATATCTTACTGCCCCTGTATAAAACTATGGTACGCCCACATCTTGAATACTGTCTCCTCACCTCAAAAAATATATTTTGGCCTTGGAAAAATATTTTGGCCTTCAGTAAAGGGCAACTAAAATGATTAGGGGTTTGGAACGGGTCCCATATGAAGAGAGGTTAAAACGACTGGGACTTTTCAGTTTAGAAAAGAGGAGACTGAGGGAGGATATGATAGAGGAATATAAAATCATGAGTGGTGTGGAGAGGGCGAATAACGAAAAGTTATTTATTAGTTCCCATAATAGAAGAACTAGAGGACACCAAATGAAGTTAATGGGTAGCAAGTTTAAAACTAATAAAAGAAAGTTCTTCTTCACACAGCGTGTAGTCAACCTGTGGAACTCCTTGCCAGAGGAGGCTGTGAACGCTAGGACTATAACAGAGTTTAAAGAGAAGCTAGATAATTTCATGGAGGTTAGGTCCATAAAAGGCTATTAGCCAGGGGATAGAAATGGTGTCCCTGGCCTCTGTTTGTCAGAGGCTGGAGAAGGATGGCAGGAGACAAATCGCTTGATCATTGTCTTCGGTCCACCCTCTCTGGGGCACCTGGTGCTGGCCACTGTCAGCAGATAGGCTACTGGGCTAGATGGACCTTTGGTCTGACCCAGTACGGCCATTCTTATGGTAAATTTTCAGAATGGAGAGGGATAACTAGTGGTGTTCCCCAAAGGTCAGTCTTAGGACCAATCCTATTCAACTTATTCATAAACGATCTGGAGAAAGGGGTAAACAGTGAGGTGGCAAAGTTTGCAGACAACACTGAACTGCTCAAGGTAGTTAAGACCAAACAGACTATGAAGAACTTCAAAAAGATCTCACAAACTAAGTGACTGGGCAACAAAATGGCATGTGGATAAATGAAATTTAATGTGGATAAATGTAATGTAATGCACATTGGAAAAAATAACCCCAACTATACATATAATATGATGTAGCTAATTTAGCTACAACTAATCAGGAAAGAGATCTTGGAGTCATCGTGGATAGTTCTCTAAAGACGTCTACACAGTGTGCAGCGGCATTCAAAAAAGCAAACAGGATGTTAGGTATTATTTAAAAAAGGGATAGAGAATAAGACGGAGAATATCTTATTGCCCTTATATAAATCCATGGTACACCCACATCTTGAATACTGCGTACAGATGTGGTCTCCTCATCTCAAAAAAGATATACTGGCATTAGAAAAGGTTCAGAGAAGGGCAACTAAAATGATTAGGGGTTTGGAACAGATCCCATATGAGGAGTGATTAAAGAGACTGGGACTTTTCAGCTTGGAAAAGAAGAGACTAAGGGGGGATATGACAGAGGTCTATAAAATCATGAGTGATGTGGAGAAAGTGAATAAGGAAAAGTTATTTACTTGATCCTATAATATAAGAACTAGGGGCCACCAAATTAAACTAATGGGCAGCAGGTTTAAAACAAATAAAAGGAAGTTCTTCTTCACACAGCGCATAGTCAATTTGTGGAACTCCTTGCCTGAGGAGGTTGTGAAGGCTAGGACTATAACAGGGTTTAAAAGAAAACTAGATAAATTATGGAGGTTAAGTCCATAAATGGCTATTTGCCAGTATGTGTAAGGAATGGTGTCCCTAGCCTCTGTTTGTCAGAGGGTGGAGATGGATGGCAAGAGAGAGATTGCTTGAGCATTACCTGTTCGATTCACTCCCTCTGGGACACCTGGCATTGGCCACTGTTGGCAGACAGGGTACTGGGCTGGATGGACCTTTGGTCTGACCCAGTATGGCCATTCTTATGTTCTAAATTTCTGTGTTGGTGCAAAGTCTACACTATCATTGGGGAGGAGAGGCTGGAGCTGGCAGGGAACTACCATTGTAAGAGGAGAAAGACTGCAATAGAAAACACAAGCAGCAACAAGAAAGCAGCCTAAGAAATTCTGTGAAACAAAATAGACTCATGACTAAACATGGCTAGCACGCTGATTGGGGAAGAACACGGCTGGACACACCACTTAAGAGGCCAGTCTTAGCAATGTGCATTAATATAAGATTGTTCAATAGGAATCTACATCTTAAAGAACTCCTGCCTTCAGGACTGAAAGTCTTCTGTGCTTAGCCATCTTAAGTATTCTGAGGCAGAACTGTTATATTTTGGCATTTTGAGAGAGAACAGTAATGCTGACTAGAGATGTGAATGTGTGCCTGGGCTCATTGGTGAATCCTAAGGGTTACAGAAAATCTCCCCCCTCCCCCCCGAACTCTATATCAGAGCCGGGGCGGGTGGAGATGGGAGGCAGTGTGCATGGGGAAACCGCTTTTAAGCTAGCTCCCCACGCATACCAGCTCCCAAGCTTCTGACACACAGGCAGCTGGGGGGAGGGAGAGGGAGAAGAGGCGCAGGTGGAAGCCGGAACGTGTGGGGAGCTGGCTTAAGTCAGCTCCCGTAGAGTTGCCTCTTCCTCCTCCAACAGGGGGCATGTGGGAGCCAGTTTGTGTGAGGAGCAGGCTCCTACTACCTGGCCCCCTGCACGTAAACGTGTAACCACTGTAAATTTCAGCCACTACATGTTTACATAAACAAACATATTTTAACATCCCTAATGCTGACAAGGAGAGAGAAAATGAAAATGAACTGATATGCATGGAATATTGTCTTTTGGGTGGCCAGAGACTATTAACTTTAACTCTTTTCTCACTATTAATAAAATTAGCTCAAATCACTCCTCTGTGACCTTACCCTAAAACAACAGTTTCACACAATTTAATCTTACTACCTTGTATTTCACCCTGATATTATAAACACTCTGACAAGCTTTAAAAGCTATTCAAGAAATGGAATGGAGGATGGGTACAGGAAAAGATTTTCAAAAATGTTTGCCTAAGGTTAGCCTCCTAAATCTACAGTAACTGGCTTGATTAACAATGGTACTGAACATTCAGCAGCTCCCTAGGAAGCCCAGGGCAATGGCTGAGTGCTCAGCACCTTTGAAGGTCAGTCTGCTTGTTCAAGTGACAAGATATGAATTTAGCAACCTCATCTAGGCTCCTCTTTTTAAGAAAACTTGACCATAGTGTGACATTAACAGGCCAGATGCCAGCTCATGCCAAGGCCTTAGGCCTCCTGAACACTTACAAATTCCTATGTAGAAACCAGTCTCTTTACCCTGTGTGTTAGCATTATCAAAGTAAACGTCATATGTTATGTTGATAAAAAGTGTTTAATGTTTTCTAAAATGCCTATAGGAAGCTGCATACTATTGTTCTCTCTCGGCTATACCCCACATTGTAAAACGTTAGCAAGCATTGGTATTGTAAACATCTGTGACTATGGAACTCACCAAACAGGGAAAAAATTGTATTAAGCAATTTATGGCGTCTGAAAAAAAAAAAAAAGTTAAATTCTGTTCATTAAATGCAAATGAGCCACCGTGCAGGATCATGGATCAAAGTCTTTAAGTACATAACCCCTCCCCATGAAGAAGGAACCTGTGTGGGAACTGTTGCTGTCAGCTTGGTTTCTGTAAGAAGAAACTATAAGTATGGACAGAAAAATGTTTCAAGTCTGGACAGAATAACTAAACAATAAGACTGAGATCCCCAGTGTTACTCTGGGTAGCCCTAAAAGACTTGTGGGAGACTGGCAGAGTGCTTACCTTTCAGCTGCTTTTTGAAATTACAGACAGTGACTTGCATACATTTTCTACTTCAACATCTCAGTAACACCAATTTCCCCAATTTTTTAAGCTAATAAACCTTTGGTAAGTTTACTGCAGAACTGGCTACCAGCATTGTGTTTGGTGTGAGATCTATGATGGAAACTGACCTGGGTGAGTGACTGGTTTCTTGGGAGAGAATGTAACCTGAATATTTTGTAATTTTTGGTGTAAGTGACCATTTATCACAAAGTCCATCTTGCCTGAGTGGCAAGATAGACTGGAGTGTCAAAAGAAGCTGTCTGGGATTCCATTATAAAACTATTACAACTCTTCAGTCATCTGAAGAAGTGAGTTGTGCCCACAAAAGCTCATGATACCATCTACATGTTTTGTTAGTCTTGGTGAAACTAGACTATTTGTTGTTTTTTAAGTTTTTCCAGGTACAGACTAACTCGGCTACCTCTCTGAAACTCTTTGGGATTTCACATTTGGTACTGGCTTGGTGAAATGTAATTATGGAACATAGCACTGGTGAGGTATCTGCTCTGCTTTTTGACAGTCTGCTCTGAGGTAGGCCCTCTGGTCATGAAGCACACCAGGCAGCACAGAATTTTAGAACAGAAACTGAGTGAGACTCAACAAATATCTTTGAAAGACATATGAATTTCTGTCTGAATTGTTTTACCAAATAAAGCCAACAATCTATGGATACCCATTAGAACCAAACACCTACACTTTTCCAAATAAATCTGTTTTAAACAGAAGGCAGCACTGAGGATTAGAAATGAGTCATGCATATTATAAACAAGCCTCAACTCTTACAGACCTGCTTCCCTGTCAGTTTCTATCCCATTGACTTTAGGAGTTCCCTGTCAATATCTGAAGCATAGCTGTATTAATCACACGTATATCAAACTGTTTATTTGCCCTATCTAATGAGAGGAGATTGTAGAACATTTCTGTAATTGAAATATAGACTTAATGATTTCCTAATGATGTGAAATAATTATTTTCAATTATATTAGATTAAAATCACTTCCCATCTATAAACTATTATTAATCCAAGAAATATTTTACCGGTTATTTTCTTCTTTAGAATTCTCCCTCTCCAAAGGTTATGAAACTTTAGTTCTCATTTCACAATGCTGCTGTAGACTTACCCAAGTCAATAAGTATTGCATGTTGCTGGGATGTTAATTGTTTTAAGAGTTCTTTGTAGGGAGTGTCCTTTGGCTGCTGCTTACTTGGAAACTGATGTTTAAGCTGGTATTGTTCTGCTAAAAACTTCCAGATCTCACCCCGGTGATGACGTGGTACTCCTTGCAAGAAAGGAAAAAATAAGGGTGAGTGGGAAATAGATGGCTCTTCTAATCACAAGAGTTAAAGCATGTCTCCAGTAAACTGTTCTGCAGCACCAAAGTTACAAACTGATGAGTCAACCACACACCTCATTTGGAATCCGAAAATACAATCACGCAACAGCAGCGACCAAAAAACACCCCCAAAACTAAATACGGTACAGTACAGTGTTAAATGTAAATAATTTAAAAAAATAAAGGGAAAACAGCATTTTTCTTCTGCATTATGAAGTTTCAAAGCTGTATTAAGTCAATATTCATCTGTCCTCATGTTTTGCTCAGACTTATGAACAACCTCCATTCCTAAGGTGTTCATAAATCTGAGATTCCATTGTATTAGCAGGAATGAGGCTTGGGGGATGTATCTAATAGAAATTCTCTCTAACCTTTCAATTAATACACCTTACGGAAGACTATAGAAGCTGGGTATGCAGCAGGCCAACCTAAATGGAATTCAGGTTGATCTGATTTGCAAAATGTACCTTTTCTCTCACCTCCCAAAGCACAAAAAATCCTAACAGGAGGGATGCATGCTAGTCCTGGGGTTGGCATTCTGGCTGTACCAGGCTGAAATTAGCATTATGCATCTATTTTGGGAGAGAAGCACCACTAACAAACAGTTATTGCATCAGTTTCCTTGCCCAAGGATCAGCCACGCAGGTCTCTAAGCAACCTAAGACTGCCAAACTGTAAAGTTATTAGTCTCCTTCACCGCTTTCTAAACTGACGTATACAACTTAAAACTTTCTGATGGAATTCCTGTAGATTATTTTCTAATATCTCAAATGATACTGTTGTCCTTCTGATTAGCACAAGATACAGTGCACTAGGATTCGTGCACACCATAAGCACCCAGCATGTGCAATTCAGACATCATCTAGCGATTAAAACAGAGGCTTGACAACTAGGAAGAATGGTGTTCTATTCCTACTTCTGCTATAGACTTGCTGTGCATCCTTGGGCAAGAAACCATGTTTTAAAGCTTCACTTTCCCTATTTGGAAGAAAAGATTATACTACTTCCCCAAACCATGTATGGGAGTTTTAACTCATAATTGCTTGTAGTGCTCTAAAATCTGTAGACTGAAAGGAAGTGCAAAGTATTAGCATAACAGGTCAAGCTGTGTTACTATTCCACATGACGAAAGGTACTTTAGACTAAGAAGTCCATAGGGCTACTCATAGCATAGGATTTTATTCAGAACAAATAAGAGCATCCAAATCTAGCCTGAAATGTGCTGGACGTAAAGGTCACATTTTAAAATTCAACAGATATATACCATACACCAAATCCTAATTCAGAAAGAGTTTTTATACTAACTTGTGTTTTTTATTGTTTCTTTTGGTAAATATTTAAAACATAGGACGAGGTCAATACAGGAGGTCAAAATAAGAAATTATCAAATAAGGGCTGAGAAAAGTCAGACAAACATTTTTGGCAAAAAAAGAAGATTCAGCTATATTAAAACAAATTTTGTCAATTTCACTCAATTGTTTCAATCAAGGAAAACATCCACATATTTCATTTTGATATTTTAAAATAATTTATTTTATTAAAAATTGGTTTTGAAATTTCCTTTAATTTTATTTTAAAAATTAAAAAAAAAAATGAAATAAAAAAATATTTTTGTGAAACAAAACAAAATTATCCATGACTGTTTAGAACTGCCAGTGAGCTGAAAAAATCTAGTATTGGCCTACCTCTAGAAGAAATACTTACCCAGGATAATTTTATAGTTCTTCCTTACATGAAAACTGAAATGAATAAATATATCCACCGATGGCCAATAATATATATCTACTACTACTGTATGCACCGTTATATATCAATTAAATCACCTTCAGGGTAAGCAGTTCATAAATTGTTCCCATATCTGTGCCCAATGCAACATCTACATAAATAAGTTATTTAGTCCTATTTTAAAGATCTTTTGTATTTAAATCCTATTACAGATTAAGACTCAAACAAATTAAAGCAATATAGTTTAAAATATTAAATATATATTAAAATTAAAATTAAATATTAAATATTAAAATATAGTTTAAGTATGACAGTAAAAAAGTTAGTATAAAAACTCTTTCTGAATTAGGATTTGGTGTATGGTACATCTATGTTGAATTATGGTGTGGGGTTGTTGGGTTTTTTTGCCATTCGTCTCATGTTTTGAGGGTGTGTTTTTTTTGAGGGGTGGAGTTTCTTACTAAAATTAATTGAAGGACCCCCCCGCATTGTCAGGAATAAAGTTAGAAAATTAAAGCTCCTGGGTGGTGGTGTGAGGGCCCAACTGGGCAAGGCAAGCCCTACCTCTATCCCTTCCACCTGAGGTCCCACCCCTTCTGCCACCTCTCCTCTCTGTGGAGTCAAGCCTGGCTCCCATCAAAGGTTACTGCCCCCAGCCCTCTTACTGTCCTCCATCCCACCAAGTGGCACGGCCCCGCCCTTCTCAGGTGTTCAGAGCTCCTGGGGCAGCTGTCTGATGCCTCCCGGGTGCTGAAGAGGTGGGCTGTCGTGCCACAGCTCCAGCCCTTCCAGGTGGCCGGCATTTAGCGTATGCCATTTTAGGAAAGCAATGCCTTCCTTTGCTTATGCTACACATGTTGGAGCTGTACACTGGTATATCAGAGTTATAAATCAACTAGCGTGGCATCATTTGCTTATCTATCAGTGGATGAACAGACAGGTTCAACAATGTAGTTTATTAAATACCTGTCAACAGTGGATGATGACTAGCTACCTAGCCAAAGAAGACCTACTACTCTACGCAGATTGGGAATGTAAGGCTCTTGGCTCTAAAGGGCTGAAGCCTCCAAACATTATTGCAATACAAACAGCAGTATACAAACAATCGGCAAATGTGTTTTTCCATAAAAATCCTTAGGTTGTGTCCCCATTTATGCTGTTCAGAGAGGACTGATCACCCATTTCTGAAATACTTAGGAAGACAGCTATGCCAAATAGCTGGAGATATACAAGCTGTGTGGTAGCAGAACTCAGCTATAGATGGCTCTCCTATTTTTCATATATAATATATATAATAAAATAGGTTTGTCAAGCAAAAAAAAAAATTAAATTATCATTGTGTGATTAATTGCACTGTTAAGGAAAACTAGAATATAATTTATTTAAATATTTTGGATGTGCTCTACATTTTCAAACACACTGAGTTCAAATTATCACATGGAATATAAAGTGTGCAGTACTCACTTTATATTTATTCTTAGCTATAAGTACTTGCACTATAAAATCAAAAGAAATAGTATTTTTCAGTTTACATAATAAAAGTACTGTAATGCAAACTCTTTATTATGAAAGTTGAAATTACAAATGTAGAATTATGTACAAAAATAATTGCATGTAAAAATAAAAAAAAAATGTAAAACTTTAGATCCTAAAAGTCCACTCAGTCCTATTTCTTATACAGCCAATCACTCAAATGAGTTTGTTTACATTTGCAAGAGATAATGCTGCTCATTTGTTGTTCATAATATCATCTGAAAATAAGAACAGGCATTTGCATGGCTCTGTTGTAGCTGGGGTCACAATATATTTACATCAAATGCACAAAAGATTCATATTTCCATTCAAGCTTTAACCACCATTGCAGAGAGCATGCATCCAATGGGTTTTGCTCAACAACAGTCCAAAGCAGTGCAAACTAACGCATGTTCATTTTCGTCATCTGATTCCGATACCACCAGCAGAATACTGATTTTCTTTTAGTTTTAGTTCAAGTTCTGTAGTTTCTGCACCAGAGTTTTGGTCTTTTAAACTTCTGAAAGCATGCTTCATACCTTGTCCCTCTCAAATTTTGTAAGGCACTTCAGATTCTTAAACCTTGGGTCAAGTGCTGTAGCTATCTTTAGAAATCTTACATTGGTTCCTTCTTTACATTATGCCAAATCTGAAGTGAAAGTGTACTTAAAATGAACCATATGCTGAGTCATCATCCGAGACAGTTATCACATAAATATATGGCAAAATGGAGGTAAAATAGAGCCGGAGACATACACATCTCCCCCACAAGGAGTTCGGTGACAAATGTAATTAACATGTTTTTTTTTAAAACAAATGTCATCAGCATGGAAGCATGTTCTGTGGAATGGTGGCTGAAGCATGAAGGTGCATGCAAATGTTAAACATATCTGGCACGTAAATACCTTGCAATGACGGTTACAAAAATCCCATGTGAACACCTGTTCTTGCTTTTAGGTGACATTGTAAATAAGAAGTGGGCAGCATTATCTCCCATAAATGTAAATAAGCTTGTTTGTCTTAGCTATTGGGTGAACAAGTAAGACTGAGTGGACCTGTTGGTGCTTAAGTTTTGCATTCTTTTATTTTTGAGTGCAGTTATGTAATAAACAAAAATCTACATTTGTAATTCAACTTTCATAAGGAGATTACACTACAGTATTTGTATAAAGTGATCTGAAAAATACTATGTCTTTTGTTTACCATTTTACAGTGTAAATATTTATTATTAATAATAATAATAAAGTGAGCAGTATATAATTTGTGTTCTGTGTTGTAACTTAAATTGATACATTTGAAAATGTACAAATACATCCAAAGATATTTAATAAATGCCAATTGATTCTACTATTTAACAGTGGAATTAAAACCACAATTCATTGAGTTAATAGTATGAATTAACTATGATTAATCGACAGCCCTGATTTTTAAAGAGCCAATATCTGCCAGTAAAGAGCTCAACCCTCTATTAATATAGTTCTGGAACTACTTCAGAACATATTTCTTTGGTGTGTCTGTGGTGAAGTGCGTGCAGCAATGAGGGGAGGAGTGTGACTATCATAGTTCCTTATCCATATATGAAACAACAGGCCTAGAATATGGCCCTGACAAGTTGGCTGAAGAAAAGAATGTTTGTTCTGGCATTGCATAGAAAACAACAGTGGGGAAAACAGACATTTTTCTCATAAACATGTGTAGAGTTCATGCATGTTCAGCAATACCCTGGGAGCCATTTACTGCTAATTTGAGCTCTGTAGGCTCCATGATCACTGAAAATTCAAGGCATTTTTTCCACCTCATTTTCATAGAAGCATTCAGCAAAGTATATAAGTCAGTCAGCTAAACCACACTGTATTATGGAAGATATGAATCTCCCAGGAAGCTGGCTGCTGGCAGAGCCTGAACAAGCACTCCCATAAGGCAATATTGTAGGAAAATGGAATTTAATGCTAATCTGACTCAAAAGGAAGACTTCTGAGTCATTTCAACATAGGAAAACATTTTGATTTTAGGCATGCTGAAATGTTTTGTTTTGATCAAAAATATTGAAATGAAATGCTCTGACATTTAAAAAATTATCTTCAGAATTTGTTCTGTGAAAAAAATTGACATTTCAACTTTTCATCTTATTTCAGGATGAAAACTAACATTGGAATTTCCTGAACGACTGAAATTACAAATTCCACTCAGCTGTAGTAGATATCATTGACTCACTTGGGACCAATTTATTCTCTTGTACAGATACTGTATTGAACCACTTTCTGACAGGGTATGTAGTCAGAGTTGGGACAGGATTTCCAGGTAACAGAGAGTTCGCTCTGCTCTGTACCTGAATAAATAAATCTTGGAGGGATTATCTGTGTTTATTTTCAACAGTGTCTAATACAACTGAGCTGCTTTTGCTACAATTATGCTGTCTTAATCTCTTTTTCCTTTAGGATGAAGTTCATTAAAAGTGAACACTATATATAGCCGGTCCCCGAGTTACAAATGCATCGACTTATGACTGTTCGTATTTACGACCAACCTCCTATACAGCCGGAACCCGAATTACGACTGAAATCCGCACTTACGAACAGCGTGGCCGTACGTAAGTGAATGTAATCTGACTTACGAACAGATCGAATTACGACCTAGTGTTTGGCTGTACTTTATCCTAAGGTAAATCAATGGGAATGGCATATGTGTAGCTGAGGGGCAATGGGCCTCAAACGTGTCAGTTTAAACATTGTCAGTTGTTTATTTAAACCACTGAGAAGTCCCCACTTGATAGAGTGAGAAGAGAACTGATACTAGTAGAGAAGAGCAACTTGAGTGACTTCTAACATTAGTTATACATAAATTTCACCATTTGAAAAATATAGGCTATTCTTACCTTGCCCAACAGCAGAATGTATTGTTTCCATGTCAATTTTTGTTTTTGACCTTCCTGGTATACTCAGCATTTTCTCCCAAACTAAAGTTACATCTTTCAAGCATGGAGTGATTTCTTCATAATGAAGTTTCAGACGCCTGTTCAGCAAATTGTTTTCAGAAGCTAGAAAATGATATTAACAGTGTACCAGTTAAGACTGTACAATACAAGTTCACTTACATAGGGTCTTAGCATGCAAATGTCTACAATAATGCCAGTCTACATCACTGAAGATGTAGGATTTTTGACAAGCACTGTAAGAATTTAGGGATGCTTTTCTATTTTAAACTATTCTAGTTGTGCAATTCCGTTTGAAGCTATTCTGCTAAAACACACTGCATGGAAACTCAGATGAAGAGATTTACAACTTCTCAGATCTTTAAAATTAAGAGAGACAATGAAGATGGTTAATGAAAAAGGCTAAATTGTTAAAGATAGCTCTGAATATGCCACTTCTCAAAAACAGGATTTAATGCAAACAAAACAAAAAGTGAACATGAGATACAAAAGAAACATATGTCCAGCCTTTTAAAAGGTAACCTGTATTTTCAGCAGACTTATCAAGGAGTACTGATATTTATTAGTACAACATAGTTACAACACTGAGCATGTGCCATAATCAAAGTCTGTGGCAAGTCTACAGAGAATTTTAGGGATGGTAATTTTTAACAGGATTTAGAAAGGACTGGGGAGTCAGTTGTTACTATTGAAAGACGGTGGTGAAGTGGTCAGAGCAGAGGTGGGCAATAATTTTTTTGCGGGGGGGCACCTCACAAATTTCTGAAGTGGCCTTGGGCAGAAGGGGCGTGGTCAAAAGACTTCTCATGCTCGCCTGCCCACAGACCCTGATTGACTTGGGGTGAGGGAGCACGTGAAGCCTTTGCTTCCGCCCTCCCTCCAGCACCTAGAGAGAATCACCCCTCTAGGTGCCACACACCTCTGGCATGGAGAGGAGACTTTGCAAGCTCCTCTCGCCCTCAGGCCAATCAGGGCCTGGGGGGCATGGGAGTGTACAAAGTCTCTCGCTCTCTACCCCCGCCCTGCCAGAGGCACAGGGCCGTTAGAGAGAACCACCAGCTGTTTTTAAACAGTCTGATATAGAGGGAGCAGGGGAGGACAGGGGGAGGAGGAATGAGAGTAGTCGAGTTCTCAACTCAACTAGTCACTTACATCCTTAATTTGTACGTGTGAAAAAAGTGAACAGAAGCACTTGTGAGCATATGGAGGTTTGGGAACAACCTAGAAATGTGAGCGAGGCAAGAAGAGATAAAAGGTATGTCTACACTACAGTTAGACACCCGCTCCAGCTTGTGGGGATCAGGATAAGAGGCTGTTTAACTGCAGTATCGGCAAGATCCTAGTGCCTGGGCTGCAGCCTGAGCCTATATGTCTACATCGCAATTAAACAGTCCCTTTTCATGAGCCTCTAAGGCAAGCCCCAGTCATCTGGAACAGGCCAGTCACAGGTTTTTAACTGCAGTACAGACATAACCAAAGAGTGAATGAGGATGTAAAATGCTAAAAAAAATTAACTCATAGTAAATCCCAAGCAGCCCTCCTGAGCTGAAACTATGTTTAAAAAGTAATGTCATAAAGTTTCCATCACTTTAATGGTGTTTGTGTGATATATGTTCAATACCTCGTTGCTGTGACAATGCTTTACTGTAATGCATTACAGAGTACTGTCATTCTGAGGATATATTATTACCATATATTATAAGACTACTGTCACGTTGATGATTTAATACCATAATACTTCATCAAAATAACACACCTATTTAATACTGTGTTGAGACAATCTAAGTTAAAAGGACAAAGTATTTTTAAGAGTTTAGCTCTCCATTGTTAAAGCTATTTATACAATGTAAATCTCGTTTCCTGGCTGGTTTTTCATATCTCCCATTTGCTGTAGAGCTGTAGGTGGTACACTGAGAAAAAATTAATTCTGATCACGCCAAGATACTTTGTCATCACCACTATGGGTACAGTTTGCTATACATTTACTGCTACTGAGGTTTTTAAAGCACTGATTTTTGTGGGTCGCATGAAGCAAGGGCTATTTTTCAACTCGCCAGAAATGAATGGTAGATGGGATATAGTTCAAAAATTTTCACCTTTAAATTATACAGGAATTCGGGCCCTGATCCTGCCAACAATTATGCACATGAACTCAGTGGAATTACTCGTGGGAGTTAAATTATGAGTTTTTGCAAAAACAGGGCCTTTTAGTTTGCCAATGAATAAAACTCTATGGCTTTGTGGCATTACATTAATCTGAATAACCTAAATCCTTAAATTTTATTTTAAACTTTTTTGTTCATAAATTAGGAATGTTGACAGGTAACCGGTTACCCAATAAGCATCACTTTTAACCATTAAGGGTGAAGCTTACTGGATAACAGTTAACCGGTATCCGAGGAACAGCCTGCTGTGGATGGAGGGGTGCTCCAGCCCTGCACAGGGCCATAAGTAACAGCCCCATACAGGCTGGGAGCCGGCAGCTTGCGCAGGCCCCATTTAATCAGTTACCCAACAAACGGGAGCTGTGAGAAGTTTAACTGGTTATGGCCATCCAAGGCCAAGGGGAGCTACAACTGCCCATTCCTGCACAGATGCAGGTAAATATAGAGGCAGCAACCTGCTGGGGCTAACCCATGTGAACCGGATCCAGCCCTCGGGCTGGTATTTCTCTACCCCTGCCTTAGAAACACAGACTACAGCACTGAATACTGAATTTGGACAGTGTAGAGAAGATTTTATAAACTAACCAGTTACACTCATATGGCAACCCCATGGCTAAGACTAATTCCCACTCCCAATTAACTAACCCTCACAAGTTAATTATGTAGGCATTTACAAAATTAAAAACTGAAACACTTTACTCCTTACAATACTGAATCTCATTAGAATGACCACCATTTTCCAGATGGATAAACCAAGTCACAGAGACATCACAGACTAGATTTACAAATATATGTGCCTAATGATGCAGATAGGCACCTTATAAACTCTCATTGAGTCAGGTGCTGAATCTGCTTATGTACATTTATAAATCTCACTGGGTACCTGACTGCAGTCTTAGGTGCTTACATACCTTTGTAAAGATAGCTTCAAGTGAGCTGCCCAAACTTTTGATGATATCAAATATGAAATTACTTAATGTTAATTTTTAAGATAGCTGTCTATGATGAGAACTAACATAAGAATTAGTGTTACAGTTCACCATATTATTCTAATCTCTTTATGTTACCCTAAGCCCTCTTATAAAGAACCTCTGCATTACCATACTCAAAAATCCTTACGATGGGATGGTTTTAGGATTTGAAACGATGCATTCTTATTGGTTTCACTGATCTATATTTATGCTTGTGTGGCTTGTTTTTGCTAACTAATACTAGAGGGAAAACAAATTCTAATGAGCAATTATTATTTACAATGCTTGTAAGAGGTCACTTTTTTGTGTTTGTCTGTTTTCACAGATCCATCCCGTTATGCCAAAGTTGTGGTTAAAAAATCCAAACATAAATTTTCTTTTGATGTACACACATTTGATTTTGAGTAAATGAATAATTATTACTTTTTAAAGAAAGTGAAATAGACTTTCACTTTACACTCTACAAGGCATTTTAAAGACAGTGACAAAGGTTATGTTTACTACTCCGTCTTTTCTGGGTGGCTCAGTGCTAATTTTGCTTTCAGTACCACCTCTGCCTTTACAGTCAACTGTTGCTGGTATACAATAATTTATGCCCAGTGTCATAAAAAAACTGGCTCGGGATTGGAATTACAACCACCAAAAGGACACATATTCATGGGACTTTTTGTGACAAGTCATGAGAGGAGTGAATGAAACTAGGATGCAGAAAGACCGTAAAGGTTAAAAATAAGCAGTGTACTTTTTTTCGTAATGCCCGGCTGCAAAGTTGTTGTTGTTTTTTTTTAAAGTCTTAACTCCTTAACTTTTCTTTCCTCCTCTTCACACTGCCATCATGGCTGTTTACTTCCAGGAGAGGTAAGAGCAAGACTGCAAAGAATCTAAGCACCTGTGACCTTTACTCTTCAATTTCTGCAGTCTGGAGATGTCCCTCCTTCAAATGATGAGACTTTTGCTGTAAACACAAGCAGTGCCACTGATAATGGAGATTTGTGCAGAGAACAACATACAAATAATGTGATTTATTCTCTCCTAGATCAGTGTACCTATCTCATTAGCATCAAGGGGAGCTACAGACTGAAGGGAAAAATGGTCTGTTGCTACGCTAGCCAAGACTACTTCTTTCAGCTCAATGTTCAGACTCACCATACGGGTACGTTCAATGTGTAATTAAAGGTGAGCCAAACTACCATAGCACAATGAGAATTGGGTATTATACATGTTGATCTTTTTGTAAGAGAAGAATTAGGCACTCTCAGGCAAAACAAATTCAGACAGATTGTGGTTACGCTTCAGTAGAAGTATTATTTAGCTACACATTCTTGGTAAGACACGTCATAACTCATACCCTGATATTCCAACATCATTTTTACTACAAATTGCTGTATGCTTAAATGCTGAACTAAAAGAATTATAGCATCAGTGGGTGTGTTAAAGATACATGTCAGCTTAGAAAGTAACTCTGTGTATAAGTGAAACTCTATTCATCAGAGGAGCCACCTATTTCAGATTTTCTTCAAGTAAATAATAAAAAAAAAAAAATCCATAAGCCCCCGGTCCTCCTGTACAAAGATAATTTTAAAATAAGCATTGCAGTGGCAGCCTGCATTAGAGCTGATGGACAAGCTCATTGTGATTTTTTTTGTTTTGTCTTTTGCAGTTAACAATAGTATCTGGCACTTTTACATTTGGAAACAATTCTGCCTTGCTGTTCAATATACAGAATGCTTATGGAAGTCAAATGTAGTGGTATGCAAACACTGAAGGTAGAATATACCCTTAGAAAGTGAGAACACCTGGACAGCAACAGTAAATAGTTAAATGTTCAATAATGTGTCAGGAGCTAAAAAGGGTATGTAGTAAATATTATATTGCACATTTAATTTTAGCACATTTACTACTTAATTTAGTAGTAATCAAAAATGAACATATTCTGGGCTTACTGGAATATTATTGCATATTAAAATATTTATTGTTAGTTTCCAAAGATGAAACCCCAAGAATATATGGCTAATAGTAAAGCAGAGCCTGCTAAAGCATGTTTCTACTGCTTTTCAAAACGTGTTATGGGCTGCTTCTTCTATATACCAACAACTCCCCTCCTTGAAATTTATCTGCCTGTAAGGAAGAAAAAAAAGCAATTCCAATATACATGTGATACTGTTTCTTTGACATGTATAGCACATTCCCTAGGTCTTGTGTAGACTTGTTTCTTTCATTTATACTGATCTCTAGTGTATTTGTGGTTGTTTAGTGATTAGTAGCTATTTTCTCTGGACAGAGTGGTATTCAACAGGTGATTATTTTCTTACTTTTCACAGATATAAGTGTCATTCAATAGTTTAACATGTCAGCTGTGGGTTTCAGTTTGAAGGTGAAAGAGGCAACGAATAAATCTTAGGAGTATTAAAAAAAAGAGGAAAATATACATTTAGGTTCTCACAGGTTCAGAAATTCCCACAGCAACTGCATAACATAGCTTCAAGTTAAAGCTCTAACTGGAAGTTTTAGAAATCTGTGCCTGAGCCGAGAGTCCATACTACACAAAACCTTTCAGGACTGTCACGGTGGGTGCAAATGTTCCAGTATACGGTTACCATCTTTTACAATTTGTACAACAGGTTAACCAAACACAAACAGGTCTTTGAAAAAGGTAACAAAACCAGGTTATGAATAAGGTTGGTTAATACTTGTATGGAAAGTTCATACACGTTAAAATGAAAAAAAAAAACCAATTAAACAGAAGAGAGAAAAAAGGACTTAAGTATTAATGCCTTATGTGCCTTTCTAATACCTTATGATTGTTTTCTAATATCTTATGACCGTTTTCTGATCTTCTTACACAAAACACATAAGCTTCAGGGGATAGCCAGGTCAGTCTGTACAGGATAAACTTAAAAAACAACAAATGGTCTGGTAGCACTTTATAGACTAACAAAATACGTAGATGGATCATGAACTTTCGTGGGCACAGCCCACTTCTTCAGATGACCAGAGTTTTGAGTTTAGAATGCACTTTAGGATGCCCACGAAAGCTCATGATACCATCTACATGTTTTGTTAGTCTATAAAGTGCTACCAGACCATTTGTTGTTTTTTAAGTTTATACAAAACACATAGTTAACATTACATTACTCAGTTCCTATTATATTACTATCAGTGTCTGCATAATGTCTATGTAACTGTCAGCACCCTGGTAGTCAGTATTTCACCTACAGATTGAAGAATAAGGCCAACTGTTTGAGGGCTCTAACTCCTCGAATGGATAGACAGAATTTATTGGTTTAAACAACCACCTGGGCATCAGAATATACTACAGAGGCAGTTGAGAAGGACAGAGCTGAGCTCCTTATCAGCACTTTCAGGCACCAGTGTAAAAACATCCAATGAAAGGCCAACAGTAAAGTGGCAATTAAGATAAAGTAAATAAGCCGCAGGTAAAAGATTAAATGAGGAAAGACTACACATAAAGAGGATTGGGAGAGACAGTGCTAGACTTACTTATCTATATTGCTTTTAAAATTTTTATTAAGACCTGATCCTATTCACTGCAAAGTCTTCAACACAAACCAAGCACAAAGAACTTGTTCTCCATAGGAGCTAATTAAAATTATTACTAACCTTGCAACTTTTGATTTTCTTTTTCCATTCTGAGCAGCAGTATCTGTTGAAGAATGGCTTTCTGCCAAAGTTCCCGAAGCTCCCGAGATGTCCGTTTCCTCTCTTCCTTCACTGGTCCAAAGGGGCCATCTTCACAAACTGGTTCTAATGGGGACCTAGGTGGAACATCTCCCAATTCAGAATAATCTTGAAAAGACAGAAATGAGCATGACTCATTTAGGTTTCATAGTCAAATAAAGGGGTACATTTTCAAAAGCCAGCTGCCACTTACTTGTGTACATGAAAAAATGTACTATATATAGATCTAATCTAGGGATGTTAACTGGAAAGCATATCAGTAATCATGGGACTTACTGGTATGCTTACAGGTGAACCAGCCCTTGCCAGTTAATTCTGGTGGCAGCCAGCCATACTAGGCCAGAGCAACACTGGCTGCGGCATGGCCAGCGGGCTGAGCGGTGCGACCTAAGCTTAAAACAGTTATAACATCCCTAACCTAAACTTGGCGAGTGCAAACAGCTGTGTGTACTTTAACCCATACATACGCAGTCTCTAAACACCTAACCAAGTGCAAGTGGAACCAATGGATTTCGCAGATGCAAATGTTAGAATTTGTGTGTTCAGGTCCTTAACTACTTGAAGTACTGTTTTAGGTATTAGAATTCTGGAAGCACACCCAGAGATGTTTGCACTTGACTGTATACAGAAAAATGGTCACACATGTCAAGAGGAAACCTAGCATGGCCCTTTTGTTAAATCTATCTTATGTTCCCGGGAGAGGGCTCAATTATTTAAACAATGCATTTATACTGGAAACCTAAGACTGGAAATTTCATGCTTAATTGGACACACTTGCATTGTGATTATATCTGTACCTTCGGTCTACTGCTCTATCAGATTTAGACTCTCTTTCATTAACATCAGATCATTAAAAAGAAATCCTGGCAGGTACATTTTCACCTTCCTGATGATAAGACTTGCTGTCTTAGGTTTGACTTAGACCTGTCATTAAAGCTTTGACATATTTCTCCTCCTTGAAGTTACTGTCTGGGGAGAGACAGGGGTGGGGGGAGGAGGTGAAGAGATAGGCAGAGAGGTGGGAAATCCATATCTTTAGGCATCCTTGCTATCAAGTGTGAATTGAAATTCTCCTCACTTTTAACCCATCTTTATTCATTCTTCAAGTGCATCTCTCTCATCCAGTTTGAACACCATCTAATCTAAACGTGTAATCCATGTGCTGATATTGGCTATTTGTATCAATGGGGTTTTTTTCAGTCACTGACTTCAGAGGAAGCACAAATGGAGAAATATGGGCCTGATTCCCCCTTATGAAATTTCAGTTCTAGTATTTTATCACTGGCAGTATCTTTTGGCTAGCAGTCAGGGGCGGCCCGTGGCTATAGGAGGACTCGGCCGCTGCCTAGGGCGCCGCCGCCTGGGGCGCCCGATGATGATGTCACGGGGGCGCCTGCCGATGACGTCAGTCCATTGACGGCCCTGCAGGCGGGGGCGCCGATCACGCATTCCACTTGGGGCGCCAGCTGCTGCAGCCGGCCTCGGGCCACTCCTGCTTGCAGTATTTCTTGTCTGTTGGAAATAGCACTGAATACCACCTTGCAATGGCTAAGAACTATTTTATCTCATACTCTGAGTACTGTACCATATAATCCTGTTTCTGCAAAAAGCTCTATGTGAGCAGACCATGCAAAGCCCGATGATTCTGTGCCAGTGCAGGGTTCTAAACCTAGATCGCTGTAGGATCATTATCTTACTGATCTATTAGAAATTCTAATCAATATACCACACATTTTCATGAGACCAGATGCACCAGATAACAGGACAGACATTTAGGATGCTAGCTGTTTGTTTATGATTACTTGGCATATTTTAATGTCCTTACATTTGTGCAAATAAAATATGGAACTGCAACCAGACAATAAAATTATAGATAGCCCAGTATATGTTCCATAGACACCAATAATACAAAACAAATTTCTCCCTCCCCTTCTAAAAACAGGCTTGGTACATTTCTCTCTCTCTCTCCTAGTTAAAACACTAGCCTGAAAAAAAATAATTTACCAAAGAACAGACATAACACAAGCAGTAGATTCTCAAATACCTCCATGCCCATGTGTCTCAACTCCGACCTAGAAGAATTCAACTTATAGGATTAAAACTATAGTTCAGGCACATGCAGTCAGTCCCCGTTTTGCGGAGACCTCCAAGAAGGGAACCAAGAGTGATGACGGTAGAGATTTTTGGTAATATGCAGAATAGCCTCCTAGGAACCTGACAATAACATAGGCCTTAAAGAATTATGTTTTCATGAGGGACCTGCTATTGGAGCGAAAACACAGAACACGTCAAAAGAGCTTTATCCTCATTAATCATTAGCTTTATCCTCAAATCTGCTTAAGTTAGTAGCTGGAGCTGAAATGAGAA